>CM037788.1:33026834-33076834 GCA_021229015.1 Solen grandis | reverse complement strand
CCATTACGAATGGTTCTCTTGACACCAATTTGTCTTTATTTTGTGATGAAAACAAGTTATGATGATTATATCATGTAGATGAAGCAGTTCAAGTGTATTTCAAGTCTAAAATATTTTGAAAGTTCGTTATTGAGGCACTTCAGTTATCTATAAGCCATTCCCATCATCCCATTTCTATAATATTACATATATTGTAAACCTACTTTTTGTGCTCTTTTTAGTATGGATTGCTCTTTACATATGTCAACATTTTTCTCTCCATCTTTCTTTGATATATCAGTACCGTTGAAATAACTTAGAGTTAGAAAATAATATTTCATAAGAAACATGATAAGTTCTATCTTTCTTTTATATCCTATTTCATGTATGTGTATGTTTTTGTCGTTGCATCTTCATTTTGATATAAAACATATTTAAAATAACACTGAAGATAAAAAAACAATAGTTAACGACAGGCGACCTACGTAGGATATCTTACGAAAATCATAGTTCATCTGAGCACATAGTGCAAAGCGATATTTTATTAAACCACATTATTATCGTAAGCACTGCCTAAATATGCTTAAGAAAAAATGCTGACCAGGATGATACATACCTAAGTCGCACAACAAAGCTTAATTTGTTAATTCTTTTTCATGCAAATAGTGGCATGACCACCCATGAATTGATTTTGACAGCTGTGCGAGTTATCAGCCGGAGGACAAAGCTCAAGTGATTAAAAATACCAGATATGACAAGACTTAATAGACACACTTCACCCATAAGTATGACACGAACGCATTTTCAGAAAACGTTCAGTGTGTATGTCGTCCAATTATATGACCATTAAAAATAAGGTTTACCATTATTATTAAGAACAATATTTTGAGTGTATTTCTACATACAGTCAAATAAAATCATTAACTATACCATATATCTTATGCGCATTGTTATATAATGTACTTGGTATTTATCATTTACAAAAATTATCACCAAACTTATTTAATTGAATAAAAATAAAAATACATGATTTAATATATAAGTAGTATTACAAATATGCAAAGATCGAAAAAGATATCATCCATATGTCTAGCCTCTAGGCGATATAATATTAATTTGATATATAAGTAAGTAAACAACTCGTCGATAAATAGATTGCATTGTTGTCGTTTATACATTACAATAGGAAACGTGAATGTTAATGTATTCTACAGAAGTTGGGTATTTCAACATTGGAAGTAGTTCAACGAAAGGCCCAGCGTAGCTGCGGGAAAGATTAGATGAACCCTCTTATCAACGACACTTCTACTTGGAGTGGCAAATATTTGGAACAAACTTGGTCTATCGGATAGTTTCGTGATTTTTATATGTGTATTGAATATCGAAATGGTGTTAATCTTAGTCTCTTCAGTTATGTAGTTTCATCATCAACAGTGTCTGTTCAGCTTACATGGCGATCATGTGGTCGCACAACATCCACGTGCTGTTATTTTTATTACTACACCTGGTTTCAACTGGACCATTTTTGATTCAGGATACCTTCAATTCTACTCGTAAGTATTTCATTGCTATTTTAAGTAAGTTGATTGCATTTTAAATTGGTTGATAGTTTTACAACGGACAAATGATATGGTGTTTTAAAATATTTCAGTAAAGCATTGTTATTATTTCTTCTTAAAGGTACATATAATATTGTATGAAGGACATACATTTGTAGATAGTATTTTCAGCTTATTGCTGCTGTTTAATTATAGCTTTTTTTTCTCATTATCTATATTTCATTTTCTTTTATATATATTTACTGTTTGTCACTAATTTCCTATTTTACAATCATAAAAGTTTTATAAAATAAGCATTTTTCGTTCATATATGTATGGGTAACGGATTATTCTATAAAATCTATCACGAATAACTTTATTCTATATTCGCTTTTTATGTGTTTGACTCCGGAGATGTCCGTGGTCAAGTGGTGTCCTATCCGACTGCGGATTCGAAGGTTATGGGTTTAAACCCCGTAATAGGCAAGGAATTTTCATGACCTTCCCAGGCGCCAAGTACTTGTCCAACCCAGGAACTGTCGAGAGGGTTTGGCATAGGTTTTCCATTCTACACAAAATAAATAAGTTTGAAATAACTACTGATAAAGAAATAAAATGAAATACAAATATCGATAAAAACAAAAGCATCCATTCATCAATCTTCAATGAGTGCCCATTAGTCTGATGACGTCACGTTGCAAGCTGTTTTGTATGCGTGTGTATGGGCATATGTATGGAACAGTAAATTGATATTTTTAAATTTAATTGTTCTTTCTGTTTTTAAGAAAACCAAAAACTAAAACAATGTAAAAATATCAAAACATAATTAGAAATAGACAAAACATAAGTTTCTTTCATTTTCCCCTTTTTTTGTCGTAATTGCTATATACCGTTAGGCGAATGGAGAAAAAAATAATCCAGGTCCCGCGTATCAAGGGCATACTGCGTATGAATTCGATTCATACTTAGTAAGTTTCTGTCTGGGTGGATTCCCACATCCGAATTCTATTCATGAGGTTAAACAGAAAACAGGTCAACAAATATAAGAGTTGTTTGACATATGTATTATAAATACTTTAACTTAAGATTTACTGCCTACAGTAGAATCATTAATTTTCATGGGGAACTAATTTTCGTTGATTTCGTGGATGACTTTATCCACGAATATTTATTTATTTCCACGAAAACTGTTTATTTCTTAGACCTCATGTTTTCTAGAACATGGTCCCACGAATATATGTACCAACGAAAATGATTAAATCACAGATTCCACAAAATTTAATGTTGACGAAAATAAATGATTTTACAGTATTCTGTTTATCAAGTTATCAACATATTTTGTTTTAGGTACATATGGTTACAGATTAATTAATTATTTCGCGAATAAATACACATACTCGGATATTCACCACTTGAACATAATTATATACCATATTCACTCTTTGGATTTTGATAAAAGAATATAAATTTGTACCATTAAAAATTTTAATATGGAGAAATATCAGGCGGTGGACTAAGTCAGTCCGTCTATTTCTGCAATAATTTCTAACATGAAACCAACTATATTGCATTTAGGACCTGTCTTTATTATCTCTTACTATGAATGTACTCTTTGGCATGACCTTAGGTATAAAATAACGATAAAAATCCAGTATGATATTTTCACAGCAATAGTTTAAAATCATATTCGTAACATATTAAAACACACACACACACAGACATATTAAAGGTTAATCATGATAACATTCAAACTTTATGTCCTATTGGTATGTTTAACCATTGTTTATTGTATAAACTTTGTACCGAATGTTACGATGTATTTGCATAGTATTGCCAAAATGAACGATTATATGTACATTTGTCCCTTAAATATCGGCTATCATTGAAATGTACTAAATGACTGTCATACATTCCATCAAATCGGAGTCTTGAATATTTGAAATCCCTTTTTAGTTGTATTACATGAACCATAAATCTTCAGCTCAAGGCCAAGCTAAATCTCTATACAAAGATGTCAGATTTTCCCTCTTTAATGGATATATGTATATCATTTATTGAAATTGCATTTTACATTGGTGAAAATATTTACATATACAAATGGTACATTGTAAATTACATTGAAAAAGATTAAAAAGAGCTCGGAATGACGTGAGGAAATTTGCAGGATTAAGCATTTGATGATTATCTATTTTAACGTAAATATTTAGTGCTCCACTGGCTTGTGGTTTCTTTAAAAATGTTGCCCCCCGAATATGTATAAAATATTCAATATTTTGTATATTGTAATGAGGGAATAAAAATGTATGAAGATGGATAAACACATTCAATATATGTTTATATCATTTTATATTTTCGATTCGTTACTAGAAATCATATATGTTTACGTTAAAGTAAAATAAATTACATTTAAGTCATGCCAAGAACGTTGCCTATAATCATATGAAGGATTTTGAATGTAACATGTTTTATCGCTAAAAATAAACATAATAAAGTAATTCATATTGCTTTAGCATCAAGACCAAACTATCATTACGACACATCCTAGGTCCATACATATATCTTGCTAATCAAACAGAAAACTTAAAAGTTCAGTTGAACATGATGTTTAACCTTATTATATGGAGTATATGACTACGGTAACATGTGAATTATTACGAAAAGTGAAATATACTATCATAATGACGAATATAACATGCAATTACAGATTTTAGTATTTTGAAATGATTGGTAACAATAGGACCAAACAGGGTATTTCTAACAGAACGGGCAGAAATGTAGTTAATCGTGTCTTGATATGATTGTTATTGATCACTCTTTTAAACTTATAACCACTTCATTCTCACTTTCTTTTTGAAGAAAAAAAGGATAAAAAATATGTCATGATGGACTAGAGGCGCTGTGCTTATATACACTTTACATATTTGGGTAACAGAGATAATACCGGAAAAGTCCTCATCATTCCTGGTGATGTGTTTAAATCCTTGTATACACGTGCATTTATAACCACCTTCCATATTAATATATTGGTCGTGTTTCGATTCCCTACATTCATCAATATCTGAATTTTATCAGCAAAAATGATGAATAGAAAAACAGACGGATAATTATATATTAAAGAGAGGATTTGATAATCGATCTAAATGAAATGCAAACTACATATACATGTACAATCTACGATTTTCACAACCAAATTATCTCAAAATAATCCAAGTTTTACATCAATTCTAAGGCAATGTCAATCTAATAACGAACGGCCATTTTAGGCTATGTCACCGCTGTGGGTTCGAATCCCGGTAGGGACTTCGGATTTTTCATGTGAGGAAGCCTTCCAGCTGGCTTGCGGTAGGTCGGTGGTTCTACCCGGGTACCTCTGTGTACTCGAGGTCTTCCTCCACCTGTAATTAGCTGGACGTCGCTATATGATTGAAATACTATCACAACGACGGTAAACCCCAATACAACAACAACAACAAAGTTAAAAAGTGTGAGAACTTCGTAGCAACCTGTATGGTGGTTATGGCAGTACATGTAATCAGATGTTGCATATTGTTGAAATCCCTGATATTTTATGCCGCTACACTGTTGATATACTCGTATTTGCAGTTTCTCCAACACGGTAAAACGACAATGGAAACATTCTTACTTGTGTCTCATTATCTTACTATTATTTATCATGCTCACCACCGATCTTTCGTTATGTTCTTTTTCATATCAAAGACTGTTCAGACAGTGGCAAATATGATTGTGCAGCAGTCGATGCGGGTTTTGGCGTATGTAATGATATTGCGCACGCAAAATTACATTGCAAACAATACTGTGGTTTATGCGACTTAGGTATGTATCAACAAGGTCAACTGATTCTTGAACGTAAATTTATGGTAGTATTTGAGATAAAAGTTCAATTAACTACCACTTATATATTTGCCTCATAGGTGATTTGTCCTACGTTCGTAGATCGCTAGTTTTTCCCCACAACTGGCTTACTAACACTTTTACATCTTAATCTTCATCAGTTTGCTACACACTTTCATCATCGTTTGCTAAACAGATTTAATGAAACTTGTAAACAGTATAAAGAATATTTATTGCCGTCAAGTTTGATTCTGGCTAATACCGGATTGATAAGTTTGAAGTGAATGCCTCGTTATATCAGGAAAAGAAATCACACACTCTAACTTCCACATTTTATCATATTATGATCAAACTTTGAAAAGAAGCTTATGACCGAGATAGAATCTTAGAATGCAAGGGTCTCTTACATGTAGAATGATGAACAAATACATGTCTCTTTATACGTTTTATTGAACTATGAAACTTATTCTTCTCTGATGTTATTTACTAAAACCATTAAATCCTCCTTTTAAAGTAGCAAACAGAAAGAAGGGCGAATAGTTCGACTGGTAATCAGAGTCTTTTATGCCCATATGCACTTCGTTTATGTGGAAAAACTAACTTAAACCGTTTTGTCATGAATATTACTGTCATGCAGACTT
Organism: Solen grandis; assembly: GCA_021229015.1. NCBI lineage: Eukaryota > Metazoa > Mollusca > Bivalvia > Adapedonta > Solenidae > Solen > Solen grandis. The sequence continues at coordinate 33,070,824 of CM037788.1, read as the reverse complement.
TGTAAGATCTATGTCACCTTATTGTAAGAGCAAACAGAAGAGACCCTGATCAGACAGCTCGTTCCGTCAAAACGGATCAATATAAGGTAACCATTAAAAAGGAAGTAGCATCAGGGACAAAATAAATTTCATAATTACATTTTATTCCGGCTCGCCAGAGGAACTTTTAATGAATTTATATACTTAAACAAAACCAGAACAGCATTGTAAATTGTAAATGTCTTATAACAGAGGACGGCGATTGGTCCTCCTGGTCGAATTGGTCCCATTGTGACGTCACATGTGGAAATGGATCTTTATCACGAAGGAGGACCTGTACCAATCCGGCACCGGCTCATGGCGGAGCCAACTGCTCTGGCGAGGCGACCGAAATGCAAGGTTGTTCCAAATCGCATTGCCCCGGTATGTCATCTTCGGATTATCTATACAGCGATGTACTTCCAACTGATTACATGTTTCTATCCTTTTACTCGATACAGATGTATCTTACAAAGTTGTTTTGTTACAAATATTTTGCCACAAGTTATTAAAAGGTTAAAAGTTACGAATATGTATAAAACATAAGGTAAAAAGCCTTAAAACCAATTATTTATCTTTGGCAAAACTGGTAGATTTCAATTATATTTATTAAGACGTGTAAAGAAGAATAATTCATGTTTTATATAAGTACTGTGCAAATTCATTCTCTCTTCATTTGACCATTATTATGCAAAAATTATGCAATGACGTTATAATGCAATGGATTGGTTATAAAAAGTTAAAAAATAATTTAAGTAATGCTTACACTAATTGCCCAAATGTAGTGTTCACGAGCTCTTCGATCTTTACCTTAAGCCTAGTTTGACGAAGAAATCTATTAAATAACTCTCAATTTGAGGAAATAATTTAAAGGTCAAACGTTGAATTTTGAAAAGGTTATATATAATGGTAAATGTTCCTATTGATATATTAACGGTCTTGTATGGAGTAATTATAAACAAAATAGAAATTATCAGCAAATTATTTAAAATATTGAAAAAAAAGAAAAATGAAAAAATGGTTGTTAATTTATGATTATAATTACTTTTTATAGACATTCTTTCGATTTTGTAATAATTCTTGTATTGGTTATTTGTATTTTCGCATGTCATTAATACATATATGGTTTAGTTACTTGACGATGAGCTGTTTGTGCTGAGTTAAACTTAAGTCTATGTATATGTTCTGTTTCATATCGTCCGTTAGGAATATCAACTAAAGTCGTTTTTGAACGCTAGTAAAATAATTCCAAGGCTGCAAAATGTGGCGGTACTTTGCAAAAAGCGGTTTTGACATGCAAATGTATTATAATTAAAGGGAATAAAATAAAATAAATAAAATCTCTAGATTGATACAATATCATTGTTGATTCATTATTGTTTGTCTCATCAAAATTTAAGTTGACGGTGGCTGGAGCTCTTGGTCTTCCTGGGGGCAATGCAGCGTCACCTGTGGTATCGGAATTATGAAACGTAGCCGCTCATGTTCGAATCCCTATCCGGATCATATAGGGAACCACTGCTTTGGAGATTCGCATGACTATCAAATATGCACTCACCGAGCATGTGCAGGTTTGGAATGCTTTCATATGACTTTCTTATAAGAAAATAAAATGACTAGACAATCTAACACAAATTTCGACGTTTTTTTTGTGCAAAATCTGTGACATTCTTATATTCTAATATACAGTCCTTTAAATTGAGAAGAATGTTAGATAAAACTGAATTTTATTTAAGACATTAAACTTAAAACAATTTCCTTCCTTTTTAATATGGTATCTTACTTTTTCAAAACATCTCGAATGCATGTCTATATATATATTTTCCATCGAACAATGTCTGAAATTATACACCAGCATGTAGACTAGTTGAGTGCTCGATGATTAACGTAGGTTTACGTCGCAGTTCGGAGTGAAATGGTCTATTATTGAATAATATTTATTTCAAGATAGTAGTTAATGGAAATGTCGTCTAAAATTGACGACAGTGTCTTTCAAAATTATAACTTGAAAAGTAAACAAATTATTAATGTTCTCCCATTAAAATGAAAAAGTGAATATGATTAATTATAATGTTTGAATAAGCGTTTGAAAAAGTGAATATTTGCATTGTATTTAACTAGTATTTTCCTGTAATCCACCGAAAAATATTTAAGACGTTATACATATCTTTAAATCATGTTTTTAATGCACGAATCTTAAAATTTAGGGTTTCTTTAACCATTCCACTACCTTAAAGCGATGTGAATTTCAAAGCAAATAATATATGTAATCAGTGGTACCACGCTGAATCGTCCTTAAATTTGTTCGTACCTATTCGTACAGTGGAATAGTGAACCATCCTTATCTGTTTGTCACTAGATCGGGAGTCCTAAACGTGGTTTGTTTTGAAACTTTATATACATATTTATTACTGTTCCTGATTCTTATATACCAACAATTCTATACCGGATAAGGATTTCGTCAATGTATACTATATGAAACCAAACAAACATACTGATGATTGACATTTTTATAAATTAACATATGTATATATTTTGACTAAATCAGGCAAGTAGATTTTTTAAAGTTCTTATAATATTTAATATAATTGAATTATGAATGGAATTCGAAAGAAAAACAGATATGCACAATATCATAGACTTTCTTAATGCACAGTACATAATTTAATTACAAATACCTTCAAAGAAAATGTCATTAAATGTGTCAAAATTAAAGGAAAATATGTATTTATATTATTGATACATCTAAAACGAACTAAGAAGTATACGAACGTATGTGTCTCTTCATTTCAGAATGCCATTCCTTGCCTGATCCTCACCATGGACGAGTGGAAATCGAAATTGTCACAACATTTAACCAATCCGCCAGTTACTATTGTAATAATGGCTATTATGTAGCCGAAGGAAATCAAAAACGTACGTGTGGTGCAGATGGTCATTGGACTGGACAAGCAGCGGTTTGCACAATCGTTGGTTGGTTTCTTTATAAAATTACTGCGTTCGAGACAAGCTACATTTTCTATGCATAATTTTATTATATTCGATAAATTTCTTTTCTAAATATTATAAACATTTCCTCTGTAATGTATCATTAATGACAGGATTTAGATAAAAAAATTGCATTTTTAAAACGATCCATCACGAATAAAAAATGTATTTTATTGTGTTTGCTAAATATTATATATAATTAGCTGGTTTCTAACACAACAACTCGTTAAAAAATAACTTCAAATCGTATGACGGAGACTCGCCAGGATATTTTTAGAGAAAGAAAAGTTTGATTTATGTCAATAAAATAGTATGAAATAAATATAATGTTTATAGTTCGAGTATGTTTTACTTTCCTTATGAGAAAGGTTTCAATGGCAACTTTTGTAATGAGGTCTAACGATAAACTACCTTCTAATTGTTTGTATGAAATTAGATATTCGTTGGCAATATAAAATAAATACTTTCATCCAAATATATTTCTGTTGTAATTGCTGTTGAAGCTAAAATAAGTCTAAGCTAAAGTCAACTTGCAAAGACTACCAGTAATTGTCATGCTAGACTCCATTTTGAAAATACCATTCCAAATATTAACTTTTAAAATGTCACCAGTTTATCTAGGACATAAGGAACAACAAAAAAACATTTACATGTATATGTTTTTTTGTCATTATTTAACTACATGTACAGACACAATTACCGCTTATCCATGTGAATTTTAAGCCTTAAACAAGGCTGGCACATACCTAGAATTATTAGCTTTCCAAAAGGTGACTAAGCTTGAGGAATGTTATACAAATATAAGAAATAAATAGGATGTCGATACTAACATTAAAGCAATGTTATGAATATTTCAATGCGATATTGAAGCACTTACAGACTTCAGCATCTTGACCATGTTCCAAGAACGAGCACTTTATTCAATTAGATATTTTATTTGACCTAAACTTTACCACATTTTAGGTTATGCAAAATTAATGAGCAAAATTTAATATGATATGTTTTTGAATTACCGAAAATATGGTGTCGTATTCAAAGACATCAGCATAAACAATATTTGCAAATGCGTTATTTGCACAGGACAAATAAACTTTCTTTGCTTCTTAATAAATACAATCTTTTATTACACACTCTTAATAAATTCATTGTTCTGCCATCTAAAAAGGTTACCTGAATCTTCCAATTATTCAGATTGTGGGCAACCGTTGAATGGTACTTTCGCCAATATTCCTCCAAATGTTAGACCAACTACGTATTTGAGCACTGCTATCTACATGTGTAATCGAGGATATAACACATCGGATAGCGTCAACATTTCCTGCCAGGCAGATGGCACATGGACGAAGGCACCTACATGCAAAATAATAGGTAAGATCAATGGACACTCATTTTAATTCTGTATTCTGTACTTGGAGGTAACGTGAAAATAAAAAAAAATGAGGAAAGAACAAGAAAATGTCTCAGGTGACAAATGTCAAATGTGACAGTCGTAAAGTAAAGTATGCATGACTATGCTTTTAGAAATAACATTAATGTGTAAAAAACATATTTGCTTTTAAATAGATATAAAAAAAAATGTACAAAATATTTTCTTTATTTTTGGAATCGCTTAGTCCTTTGCATTCATCGACAAAATGGCATATGTTTTATATAATTAATTATCAAACTATCTTAAAAAGATGCCTTGTTAAAACTGTATGCGAAACAGTTGAAATGGCATCTGACTCCTTTAACTATCCGATGCTTTGAGGGTTTGTTTTTCTCTTTTTCAGGGAATTTGTTTTGTTCTTAAACATCCGTGTGTTTATTTTTTACTTAATGTCAATTAAAAAAATAGGTGTGTTATGATGGATAATATATGAAAATTATAATTCATGGTCGAAACCGCATTTACCAAGGTTAAGTGTCAACTGAGACGAACACATGCGAATTGAAAAGAAATATCAAGGTAAAGTATTCATAAACACTCACTCAGGCCCTCACCGCGTGGGTTCGAATCCCGGCTGGGTCTTTCGGATTTTCATGTGAGGAAGTTTTCCAGCTGGCTTGCGGTAGGTCGGTGGTTCTACCCGGATGCCTCCGTGCATTCGGGGTCTTCCTCCACCTGTAATTAGCTGGACGTCGCTATATGACTGAAATACTGTCGAAGCGACGGTAAACTCAAATAGTCAAGTCAAGTCAGTTAAAGTATTCATATGGATGCAAGAAATACGAGTAAAGTATAGTATGATGATATCATTAAGAATATGAATGGTCTAGAAAAAAAAATAAACAAACAATATTTTGCCGGTCGGCGATGTAAAAGACAAATCATTATTTTTCATTGGTCTCTACGATAAATATTCGTTCTAAAAACAATACCGTTGCGACTTAAGTAGACATAATTCCTTTTGCCTGATCAATCAGATGTATTGCATTCGCGCGGATTGCGAACATCCACAAATTGATATGCCTACAATGCCTTTTGAATTCATAGTACCATATATTGAAACATTGCTTTTTTGGAATGAATACGTGTATATAATACGATGGACCATTCATGATAAGATAACGGTACATTGGATATAACTGCGGCATGTTAGAATATTTGTTTATCTATTGGCATTTCAATAGCTGGTGAATTTGCAAAAGCATTGTTTTCGTCTGGTATATTTTACAAGATCATACTCATACACATGTAATTAGCAGCAAAAATTACTTATCAAAAAGGCTTAGGCGTCTGAACGTTAAAATACAGTGCACTTTGCCTTAATGTATTATCTCCATATTTTTGTGACGCTTTATTTTTTTTAGGATGCTATTTTTTTTGCTATTCGTTACTGTGCTGGATATGAAGCCACTGACATTTGTTGTATAGGGTCACAGTGCACAGAGCCAAATTAGCTTCTGAATAAGAAATTGATAAGGAAATAGAATTTAATGAATTTAATGCGATGAATCAATTGACCTCTTACTTCCGGCTTAATCAATCCGCTATTGTAAAGTTATAAAAAAAGGTGCACCAATGAAAACACTTTTGTACTATAATGTAATTCCACTGCTTCATTGGCAAACGTTACCTTTATCAATAATAAAATGATAAAACCTTTAAACCAATTTAATCCAATTATTTCATTAAAAAAATTACTTTCAAATTTTAAAAAAATGAAAACATATGAAGCTATGTTATTGGCCTTTCATTCAAAACATTAATATGCTAATAACTTTCAGAGACTTTTTTGAAAGAGGACAATTTGATAGAGTTTCTTTTACCTGTTGAATGAACATTGCACAGTTTATTAGGAATAGTTACACAAAATTACAATATGATTTCTTGGTACCACTAATGCAAAACAGAAACTATGAGGCCGTAAATGTCGAGCTGGAATATATACATCTTACATGCAATATCCAGTGATTGAAATCTTACAGCTTTGATCGTTACAGACAATATTTTGTAATTTCGATGTTTGCACGAGTAACTGATGAAGCCAGAAAGCTTTGGATTAATAGTCAATCTTTGTAAAACGGCATACTGCTGGTAAGGACCTATACTACTAAAAACATAACTCGAATTTTTTATGCTTTTTTTTTTATAGTGTATATTTGCATTTAGATTGCGGAAATCCACCAGATGGCATAAAAACATATGCACCTGTCTACAATTCAACTACATATTCCAGCGTCGCTAACTATTCGTGTATAACAGGTTATGATTCAACAGATAACGTTATCATATCATGCCAAGATGACGGGAACTGGCAAATGCCTCCGAAGTGCCAACTTAAAGGTATTTGTTTTTCTGTTGTAATTCAACGTCAGACGTGGAACATTGCTTGTTTATATAATATACTGCAATGTTACAAGATATCGTTTACACGTTATTTCTGATATCAATATGATCTAGATGAAATACATGTATTTATTTACTTTCTATCTTTAAATATTGCTAAAGTATCTTGCCTTCAACAGCATATAAAAGCTTTTTCATTTATATATAGTAACGCTTTCGTCTGTTTAATTTGTTATATATATTTTTTTACAAAATTCACTATTCCGTAAAAAAATTAATTTGCACGAGAAAGAGAGGCTCAGCGTGATCCTGTACATTTTACCATGAAGAATAGAGTGTGGAAATCAGATGATCCACAAAACGGCTTTGTAACGACGATGTTAAGTACGACATATAAAACTGTTGCCAATTATAGCTTTAATGTTGGATAGATATTACATCTAAAAGACAGTTGGATAGGAAAAAAGCATTGTGTATTATAAAATGTAGACATAACATTCCTAAGATGGTGTGTTTTGTTGTTTTTACAGAACGTATATGATATTATATAGACATAGACTGACTATCTGTTTTATGGTCACTTTTCATGAGCAGACTGTGGCAAAATTGAAACCCACGGAAATAATACAGTGTCCTACAATGAAACAACGTATGGCTCTACAGCGGAATTCAGTTGCTATAAAGGCTATGAACTTGTGTCCGGTAATCTGACCCGAACCTGTCATGCCGACGGCAACTGGAGCGGTATTGAACCAGTTTGTCACGTAAAAGGTACATAATTATGAGTATATTTGTGGGTTCTTTTCGCAAAGAAAACAAGGTTTATATGAATTTGAATGCTATTGTAGGAAAGCAGACCTTTTGTACATACACGGAAGGTTGCAATAGCATTACATGCAAACACAAACATATCTGAAAAAAGGAATTAATATTTTGTAAATGTGTGTTCATGGATAAAAGACATAAAATTAATGTGTTTATCATTTAAGATTTCAATGTTTTACCTACAAATGTATACATGTTAAATCAAGTTAAAATAAAGTCAGTTTAAGAAAATTGTCTATAATCATAATTATGGTGTTATGTTGGAATCTTTCTTTACATGTACAGCTATCTTCATCTTCCATGTTAGTACAAAGAAGTGTGTTTCTATTTTATATATTCTTAATCGATATCTGAATTTCATCAGCAAGATGGTCAACATTTAATGATGCTCAAAAAAACAGGAGGATATTAACATGTTGAATGGATTATTTGATAATCGCCTTTGAGAAAATGTAAACTACACATACAATCTAATATTTTTACAACCAACTAATCTCACAATGATCTTACCTTTGTTTCATTTTATATATATCGCATACACTCTTTTCAAAGATTTAGATAAAAAATACTTATGATGACATTATCTCAGTGATATGCGTACGGCGACCATGCGTATGTAGAAGGATATTGATAGACGTAATATATGTTAAATCAAATTCTAAGTCAATGATCATCTGGGAACGAACTGCTTTGACATGCCATGCTAAGGTTAATAAGAACTTAACAATGGGTAAAGCAGCAGTACAACTTTCTTAGTTATAATTATATATTGCATTATGTTGAAAATCCCGATAATTTATGCCGTTACACCCATAAAAACATATTTACAGTTCCTTAAACACGATAAAAAGATAATGAAAACATTATGTCATGACACTTTTGTGTTATAATCTTTTTGACACTTTTGTGTTATAATCTTATCTATTATTTACCATTCTCAACACATGTTTATCATTTTGTTCTTTTTCAAATCAAAGACTGTTTAGACAGTGGCAAATATGATTGTGCAACAGTCGATGCGGATTTCGGTGTATGTAAGGACATTGAGCACGCCAAATTACATTGCAAAAAATATTGTGGTTTCTGCGACTTGGGTATGTATCAACATGTTGGTCAAATTTCTCTTGAACCTTATTTTTTAATAATGTTTGGATTAAGAGTTTAATATTATTATGACAATATATTTCCTGTAATAATTTAATGAAACATGGAGACAGTATAAAGAATAATTAAATTGCGATAAAATTTGATTCTGACATACATCTGATTGATATGTTTTAATCGATTGCCTTATTATACAAAATAATTTCCTAGATAAATCTGATAATTAAATTTTTTGCGACCCTTGACGATAAAAAAATTTTCTTTTTTAGGATTAAATGAACTGTGAAGACTTTTCTTCAACCTTTTGATTAACCCATATTCTTTATGGGTTATCGTACAGATAGAAGTATAGTAAAAAAAAAAAAAAAGACAGAAAGATGGTCGAAAAGTCCGACCAACAAACTCTATCCTTTATACCTGTATAAGTGTCGTTGTAGAGGTTTACTTACAACTAATTAATATTCATGTACAGATGTTTGACCTGGTGAATTTAAAAAAATGACCTTTAAATGGTTTATGAAACAATGGATGTTTTTTTTTTGGCGTGCAGACTGTGTAAGATTTGTGCTACAAAATTGTAAGAGCAAAGAGAGGAGACGAGACCCTGATTAGCTTTTCCGTCAAAAAATTGTCAACATGAGGTTACACTTAATAAAAGGAAAAAGCATCCGGGTTTAAATGAATTACATTTCACTTTGACTCAAATGTACATTTATTTATGAACGCAATTGTTCCTCATGCTCGCAGTGAATGCATTATTGCTTATACTTATGCTTCAAACTACATGTATACCAGTGCATTATTAATACATTTATAACAGTGGATGGTGATTGGTCCTCATGGTCGAACTGGTCCCATTGTGACGTCACATGTGGAAATGGGTCTTTATCACGAACGCGGACCTGTACTAACCCAGTGCCGGCTCATGGCGGATCCAACTGTTCCGGTGTGGCGACAGAGCTGCAAGGCTGTTCAAAATCGCATTGTCCCGGTTTGATACTAATTTTATTTTGGGATATTTATTACAGCGATATCAATCGAACTGATTTTACTTCACTTATATTTATATAGACGTATAGTGCGAAATTTAATTGTTTACACATATCAAGTCAGAAGTTATTGAAAGGTTCCATAGAAGGTTATGTAATGGAACGTTCATGTATATGTAAAAAGCTACAAGTATTTTAAGATCATTCGTTTTTGACAGGTGTTATGTAAGTAAATATAATACATTATTTCCATGCATTCAATTGGGCATAATCAATTATAGAATGGTTTAAGAGATGCTTATATTACAAATTGCCGAGTTGCGGTGTTCATGATCTCCCCGCTCTTTACAGTGAGGTTATATTGAAACTTGATAAAGAAATCCAAATTTATTAGTGAATATTTAAAAAAAAAATAATGCATAGGTCCGACTTTGAATATTGAAAAAATACAATATAGTTTTCGTATAATGGTAGAAAGTGTACATGATGTTATTTAAACAAGACCAAGGGCAAGTCATACAACTTATATTATTATGTCCATTGTATAATGATATACGTTAACTATCTATTCCGACTGCTCTGTTTTATTATCCGCTCTTGTATGGCGAAAATTTTGATGACAACTTATTTCACATCTGAATGCATAAGGAAAATGTATATAAAAATGAATAAAAATAAAAATTGCGATTAATAATAATTATTGATAAATTATAATTATTACTCGAAAGACATTCTGTCAAAAGTCGTGTATTGGTTAGCTGTCTTTCGCACGCCATGCATACATATGTGATATTTGTTTATATGGCGATAATTATATGTATAGTGTCTGTTTTATCTCTTCTTGGAGGTTGTTTACGAAAATCAACTAAAGTCGAATTATAAACGTTTCGAATACAAAACTCAACCGCTGCAAAAGTGATGGTACTTTGCCAAAAGGGTCTCGGCATACAAGGAAAACATTTAAATATAATCTGACCTAATGTTAGCTTCAACAGTTGTAAGGAATTTTAATACCATCTTTATATGGATACATATCATTTGTTGATATATATTTTTAAGTTGATGGTGGCTGGAGTTCTTGGTCTTCCTGGGGGCAATGCAGCGTCACCTGTGGTATCGGAATTAAGAAACGTTGCCGCTCATGTTCGAATCCCTATCCGGATCACTCTGGGGAACCACTGCTTTGGAGATGCACATGACTATCAAATATGCACTCACCGAGCATGTGCAGGTTTGGAATGTATTCATGTGATTTTCATGAAATTTATATACATCTTTTGACTTATTCAATCTTATTTTATCTAGCACAAGATTTGACGTACTTTCCTTGATGTTTTATTATATAAAGTCCTTTTAATTGATAAAACTGTCAAGATAAACTGAATCTCATTTTACACACACACACATACACACACAGGCACACAAAGAAAAACGTTTTAGCATTGTATTTAATGTTTTCGTTTCTTATTTCACATACACATCATGTTAAACCGTATAACGTTCAAAGATATATTCATATGCACATTTATCTTTCAGTGGAATACGCTATGCAGTACTACAGTTTTCAGGGCATGACGATTAGATTTATATTTATATTAAACGTTCTTTCCTCACGTGTGGCGCACACTGAAACCACGATGTACTGTGGCACGAAATAACACAAAGAGCGTCAGTATATATATTTATTGAAGAACATCGTGAAAAACTGAAAAGAGAACAACATGAGATAATCAAGATACAGTCAAGAAACTACATTCACATATATCTCTTCATTATAGACTGTCATTCCTTGCCTTATCCTGATCACGGACGAGTGGAAATTTATAATGTGACGACATCCAACTACTTCGCAAGTTACTATTGTGATATTGGCTATTATGTAGCCGAAGGGAATCAGAGACGTACATGTGGAGCAGAGGGTCTTTGGACTGGCCAAGCAGCTGTTTGCAGACTCGTCGGTTAGATTCTTTATAAATAAAACATTGTGAAGGAGACAAGCTAACTTTGCAACAAATAATACCATTTTTCGATAAGTTTCTTATAGATTTTTTCCCTAAGTATTAGATTGTTTTCAGTAATTACATGATTGAATAAAAAATACATTTATAAAACGATCCAGTTGTACAATGAAAGCAGAACGTTTTACGTAAGTTTCATGTTTTAACAATTGAAATTATTCCATTGCCTTTGCTTAAAGGACTATGATAATTATTATTATGATCATAAACTATAGAAAATATTAAACACCTTAAAATAAAAGATTCTGTCATGTTTTGTATGTTTGTTTTTTTTGTAATGTACCTTGCTTTGTTCTAGGCTGTGTTCTAAAACATCAACTCGATATAAATAATTTTAAATCGTTTTAAAGTGTCTTAAAGTGTGATATTTAAGACGGTTGAGGAATAAAGAAATAAAAATGTCGATAATAGTATGAATAAATGTCATATTTTTGTGTTTTAGATTACTCATTAAATATATTTTATACGGTCACACGTGTAATGCGATCTTACGACAACATACCCTTGTAGGACCTTGAATATCCGTTAGTTGATTAAAATGGAAATGGAAATGAAAATCCTCTTCACAATACTGTAAAAAAGAAGTGGCGTTTGTCTTTACAGATATATAAATTTTCATATGAAGTAATATTTATGCACATAATTTTACTTCTGATATGTGCTGTTAAAACACTCTTAATAGATTGCAATGTCTATCAGCGATTTTTATGTTTGAAGCCTTATCCATTTCAGTGTATAGCATTTAAAAAAAGAAAAGGCTTTTTTATAATTATGATAAGCACGTAATGGTAAAAAAAATGTTGAAAATAAGCAAAAGCAATCAACAACACAACATATGTAAAAAGTTTAATTTGTCTCATATATCAAATACGTACCCAGTACGGCTTAGCCAAGTGAATCTTTAAGTACTACATGTCACAAATCAAATTAGATTACGGAACTTAATAATTCCGCCTCCCAAAAGGTAACTAAGCTTAAGGAATGTAATACAAAAAAAATACATTTATAAATTCTGCAATTGATACCAGAGATTTAATTACTGCTAATGCAGTATAAATTTCTAGCCTGTTAATCAAAACAGGTCAATACTTTCATTCCGATATTAAAAGAAAAAGAAAGTTTGACGTTATCAAAAGATTATGAAAATGATAAAAGACAACATAAGCATCTTGTATCTTATCATTTGACAACCGTTATCCTGGATTTTTTATCTTGTATTTAACTTAATTTTATATTTACATGATCGATATATAAAACGGTTATGCATGTGCAAAAAATACTTTATTACAATATATCAATCGTATCAAGTTACATGTATTAAGGAAATCTTGTTTTCGACAATGTATATTTATTATTCATAAACATAACACACGTTATATCGACGTTCACTTCATACTTACGGACAAAACTGACAATCAACCACTGTTTGTTAATCTATCGTGCTGTAAATTCGTAAAACTCATTGTTACGAAAGGTGGAACAAAATTTCATTCCCTAAAAAAAGTCTCAAATGCAATTTTAAGAGTCCGCGGTCAACCAGAAATATACATTGAATTCCCTTTCCGGTTATATGTGTCCCAAGGTCAAACGATGTCAGAACTACAGCTTGGTTGACGCAAATTACAGACTAGTATATAGTACCATTGTTTATATGTATAGCTAAACTATGTAAATATCCAAAATTATAAATAATTACCGGAATATTTTGAAATATTACCTAGTTACACAAAATCCTTAAAAATTTAATATATATTTGAAACCAAACTATACACATTTATCCTAATACATATTTTCTACACCGTATAGAGTATCATGTATTCTTTTACAATATTTGCAGACTTCTTTTAAAAGGAAGAAAAAAAAGTTTTAATGCTAAAATAAAAACGTCTTAATAAATATAGTTTCCTACTTTTATTACACACATATAATTCGTTGTACTAATTTCCCAATTTGTAACTTAAACCTTCCAATTATTCAGATTGTGGACAACCGTTGAATGGTACTTTCGCCGAAATTTCCCAAAATGTTTCACCATCTACATATTTGAGCACTGCTATCTACATATGTAATCGAGGATACAACACAACGGATAACGTCAGCATTTCATGCCAGGCAGATGGCACATGGACGAAAGCTCCAACATGCAAAATAAAAGGTAAGATCAATTGGCCATCTCTAAAATTTCGTGTGATAACTTGAAAGTAAAATAAAAGAAATTAGAGAAGAAAAATAGCAACAAAAAAAAAAAAACACGTTCAGGGGCAGAAATCTCAAATTTAGAACGGTGACCCCAACTTTTTTTCACATATATTTGTTTAAAGTGTAATCTTCTATAATCATGTAAAGGTTTAGAAATAATTACGGATAGTTTATATTTTCCTTCCTTTTCTATGTAGAAAATAACTGCATTATGCACGTATGTCTTTAAGTATCGACAGGAACATTTGTACAGGAGCAACAAAGCTAATTTTTCGAGGCCCTCGGTATTTCCGTCCATGAGGTGTCACGACCTGCTTAACTGAACATGATTAAATGGTCAGTCAATTGACATAAAATAATAGTTTGTCATTAGTTCATACTGGACTTAAAGTATAATTAATAATGCTTCGAATTTGCGCTGCTCTAACAACGAAAACTTATCGTTCTTCTGTTTATTAGTTATTCGTCGCCGCAGGGCAAATACTTATTGTTCTTCTGTTTATTTTTTTTTAAAGTTTCATTCTGCACTCTGTAACCCATTTCTTTGACACGATGAGAGAAGGTTAAGTTACGAAATTTTAGTTAAATTGCATTTATCTGAACCTGTGCCTAATGGTAATTCTTTTTAATATTTTCTTCCGAAATATGCCGCCAGGGGGTGCTTTGCATGAAATCACGTTTTTGGCTATTACTACAAATAATGAGGTCTGATTCAAATGCGGTTTTCAGCATTCTCTTCCATTTTGACAGTGCAATAAAATATGATATATCGTAGCATTGAGTACAAGAAAATATTTGCCCAAGAAGAGGCTGAATGTTCATGTCAAGTCAAAGATTTTATTATGATAAGGCCTCCAGCCCATACAAAAAATATTAACATAAATATTTTAAACATGCAAACATATATGACTGGTATACAAACATACATTTTTCTTATAAATTCAGGCACATATGCATATAATTATAACAATATCTGTTAATCTATACCTATAAGCAAATACATAAAATAAATTGTTTTTAATGCCATTTACATTTCTACATGACATACGAATATGGAATTTTTCCACAGATGTATTTTCATAATAGATGTTTGGGATATGCATAGAATGAATATTTTTATAGAATGGACAGATGCATATAAAGTAATACTCATCCTCCAAATAACACTCACAATACAGACAGTCTCTGTATTCTCTAGGTATATTGTTTTTATCATAAGACAGTGTGCAGAACTTCTAACATTTGCTAAAAATATCCTAATCTTGTCAAGATTTATTGAATTCTCATAACATTCAACACTTTAATTTCTTTTGTATTCCACTTAGTATGATAATTTTACATTTGTACAACATCGTGCATACCAATTTTGCAAGTACTGGTCCTTTAATCTAGTAATATAAATGGCAAGAAATACTTTTTGATTTGGTACATATTGACTGCCCCACACATAACCAAAGCCATTTGAATATAAACGTTGCCGGACAATGCTCGCCAATAACTTTATCCTAGACTATCAAAGTGTACTTGCATATCATAGCATATCCCCACGTATCATTATATATATATATATATATATATATATATATATATATATATATATATATATATAAAGTAGTCTTAGCCAATAACTAATACAGTCGAACTTCGGTGACTCGAAGACTGAAAACTGGAACACCATACTTTACTCGAACACATTTCACGGTTCCGGCATAAACTGTTCTTAAATCTGCATTGTTCGACCTGGGATGAGTCGAACACTGATGACTGGAACTCTCGAACTAAATTTCCGGCCCCAGATTAAAAGTGCTAGGTATTTCACGTCATCGGTCAAACTTCCCTAACTGTGATGTTCGCTGGGGGGACTAATTGCAACCTGTGGTGCAGCGTGTTTTTCACACATTGTGGGATTGGCACAATCAGCGGTTCAATAATTAACACATCAAAGTGTAATAAGATGATACAAGTTAACGCTGATTATGTTGCAAATTAAAGGAGGAATTTGTTTAATTGATTTAATGGAATATTAATTGATTTGTTTTCAGTTATATTTATGGCTTATGTACACTATATATTTTTTCATTTTTTATGCAAAATAAAATGTATGCAGGAAACGTTACGATTTGCACGTAGGCCGGTGTATGTGTACATGTCTGTGTATGAATTGTCTGTTATTATTGATGTTTGTGTTTTGATCTTGACAGCTGCTCTTTTATAAAACAAAGATAAGTTGTTTTTTTATTATTTAATGTTACCTCTATTATTTTTTTTTGCAGACGTTATTTTCAAAATATGATATCTACTTTAATAGATCAATTCTAAAACACGGCCTAGTAATTAATCGAATTTTTTAATACATTTACGTATGTATATCATCAAAGCCACGGTTGGGTCGAACCACCGATGACTCGAACAAATTGCCGTTCTCCCAGCCTGTTCGAGTCACCGAAGTTCGACTCTACAACGTTTGGCTGAATTTATATATATAGGAAATCGTCCCAGGTTCCCTAAAACTGCATCATTACAAGCTGATTGTTTTATATTTAAGAAACGTTTACAAGCAAATAAATGAACATTTTCTAAACATACATAATTATTTAATCCCCATATTTCTGCCTCATAAAACATAACTGGCTGTATCAAATATTTTAAAAAGTGTTGAATAGGGTAAACATTCACAGAAATCAAGTGTTTTTAGAATAGACATAAGAACCCTTTTCGCTTTTATACACATACTCTCTGCCATTTTAAATAGTGACAGTCTGTTAGTGTAACGGATACCTACATAGTTGAAACCATTAAAAATACTGAGTTCTTAATCAGCATAAATCCAGTGTTCTGCTCTTGATAATATACCACCTCTTTTAAAGGCTAAATTTTTCTCTACATTTACTTGAAGTTTATATTTTATACAAACACTATGTAATAAATTAAGCTGTTCTTTTGCAGACCAGACACTGTGTCAGAGATACATGCAATATCATCTGCAAACATAAGTAAAACTATTTCTGTCAGATCTGTAAAAAGCTGTATACCACAAACATTGTTATCACATAAAATTCCATAAAACTCATCAATGAAAAGAGCAAATAAGATCGGACTGAGACAGCACCCCTGTCTCAAGCCATGCCAAGTCTCAAGCCAAGTGGACAATTAAATGTATCTGAAATACCTTTATGTGTTCTAACATAAGCTTTCACGGAGGCATATATGGATTCAATAGACGAGTATAAAAATCCATTTATATTCTTACATTTTAAGATTTCAAACAAAATGGGTCTGTTTACAGAGTCAAAAGCCTTTTGGAAATCTATAAAAATAAAATAGTCAATAACACTAGCTCCAATTTGATTTAAAAAATGTGAAATCTCTACTTTGCAGTTGTGGCGGACCATTTATTTCTCGACCATTAATGATATAGCATGAGAAAGTTTGACATAGTCGAATAAGTTCCCGTTCAAATTTATTTAACTTATAGTCTTTTGTTTGTCGCGGAAGATTAATTTTCATAATCTAATACGAAGGCTGTTCGGAAATTATTGAGACATGGTTGATTTTTCAAAAAATTAAGTAACGCTCTGAGTTCTAACTTTCAATAAACATTAAATAAACTCTGTCGGATAATGCAAATAGAACAAATATAACGAAATACAGACAGTAGAATTATAATTAATGTTTAGATACTGTTGGGTCAGCTGGAACACGCCGTTAAAATTGGAGAGTACAGATGTAACTTCGGTGCATAAGTGTTACAATAATGTAGAAATAGCAGAACGACGTTGTTTTAATTGACGTCATGGTAACGATACGATGTTGACATCACTATGTTTGAAATAATTTGCTCTATAAATACGCAAGATATAGGCCTTTATCAGAGTTTGTGTAAACGAAATGGCAGCCTAAATTTGGATTTCGACGTCAAAGCGGAGCAACAGTTATATTTAAAGCTTTTGTTGAATGGTAAAAGACATAAGTTGGAAGAATGACACAGTTGGAAATGGCACAGAATGGAAGACGTGGTTCTCAGGCTCTAGCATATATGTTGCACGGGTAATTTTCGAAGATCCGACTCTTCCATAAAGCTTTAAAGGAGACAGAAAATGAATAATTACAACTAATAAAATTCAAACGGGCAGTGTTGTTTTCCTAATATCTTATTCAATTCAGTGGATGAAGATTTAGCAAGCTTAAGTGCAACCTTTATTGCAATTAGTTTGGTGCAGAAGTAAGTGAAGTATTTACTTCGAGAAACAGAATAACCTCAAACCAAGCTAAAAGCGTACTGAGATCAATGTAACGTCATGACAATGACGTCGCCATGCTCTGGATAAAGCCAGATCATATAATTCAAACAGGTGCTGAAACAATATGAGCGTCAATAAGTTATAGATATATCGCATACAGATAGTAATTCTGTTGGTACGTTTTGTGGTGCAACTCTTATATTTGCATTCTTTTCAGTTCCTTAAATATTCATGTTGTCTCAATACTTTCCGAACAGCCCTAGTATCTCTCTATTTTCCTCAACTCTGGTATTTGGTCAAAAACTGTATAATCAGTTAGAGTAGATATCCTGCCCTTGCATCTAAACGCCACATAGAATAAAATCATAATCTGGCCATTGGTTACATGTTAATAATTCTTCTAGGCCCTGATACAAGACACAGAAATATCATTGTAAAAAGGCGAATTTTCAGGAGGAGCATATAAAGCAACATATATTTTTGTCATGATTAAATACAGATTTATCTACAGAAAGAACTACATCAAAGTCAAATCATGCCATATTTACGAAATGTTCTAAACTACTTTTAACCAAAACTGCAACTCCTCCCACTGGTCTGCCACCATGTAAATATATTTTAGCATTTTGACAAAATATTTCAAAGTCCTGTACAAATATATTACAAAATGCACAGTTAGATGTGTCCCATGTTTCTTGTATACTTATGGTATGGTATTTTTTTTTTAAAAAGAGCAATAATGTCAAACGATTCCAACTTTTTCTTAAAACCTTCATTGCAAAAAATTCGCAGATGAGGTAATGCCTGCACAAAAGCTCCATATTTTTGTTTGAGATGAGATAGAAGAGTTTATTTGGCTACAAATGACTTGGAAGTTATATATGAGTGAACTATAGGGGGTGGTGACTTCCGAAAATGCACCGATGATCCTCTAGAATCGGTCAATATTCACTAAAAATTGTAATTTCTGTCCGATTTTAATGAAACTTTCACAGATTATGTAGTTTTGTAAATACTTCAAAGGTACTTGTGGTTTCAAATTTTTAAAAAAAAAAATATATAAAGGTCAAGCTCATATGTTGAATATTGCTTTTTCGGCCTTAAAACTCAAAATCTAAAAACATATTCGAGACAATATGTATAAAAGATAAAACACTTAAATGGACCTTTTTAGTGATATTTTTAGAAATGAGCAAGACTTGGTGATTTAACAGCAGGTCAAATGTTCGATCCTTGCTTTACAATCATCCATATTCTCTTTTAGCATGATGTGCTTAAATGTTCTGTAATGTAAAAGTGGAAGGTATTACCTTTTACATAAAAAGGATTGTCGAAATCGGTTAAGAAATTTATATTCTATTCCACTTTAAAGATAGAGGTATCCATGAAAAAGTTACCATTTCCTATACAGAGGTATAGGTGTTAACCTGGCAGTGGGTAAAACATTCCCAAAATATAAATATTTTATCGAGAGAATATGGACAAAAATGTATGTGCTTGTTGAGCCTTTTCCGATGATGTTTCGTTTTTTGAAGATCGGAGTTGAACTAGCAATGCTATAGCAGTTCAAAGTCTATTCCTTTGTAGATCAATTTTTATGCATCAAGAAATATTAAAGAAATAATGTTTGACCCATGCGATTTAAATACTAAACTGAAATATCTCCCATTCGTAAATACCATATGAAAAAAAATCAATCAATTTTGATTTGGAGTATGCCGCTTGAGGGTGCTTTCATGAAATCAACTGCTTGCTCATATATCAAAATATGGAAGTCTGATTCGAATACGTTTTTTTTGCATAGTGTTCCTTTTGGACAACCCGATAAATTATGATGGGAATGGTAGTAGTCATATACGCACAGAAAATGTTGGTGGCGATTTTAGAAAATGCAATGTCCAAATTTTACTAAAATATTTGAAAAATCAAAATATTCAAAAACCGGATTTTTGTCAATCCAGACTTATTTATTTTTTTCAATCTTCATGAACTTCTCATAGGTTTTACAAATTTATGTTTCAAAGGGCCTTACAAAATGCAAAGGTCAAGATCATATAACGATTATTGTAATTATTTCTCCGGCCCCAATCAGCTCCAAAGCTATAAAAAATTTATCAAGAAAATGTGGACAAATATGTAAGTGCTGGAAGCTTTCTGTCCAGTGATTTTCATTTGAAGATCGGGCTCGCTTTGTTTATTTTAAGGCAGTTCAAACTTTGATTTATTGTAAATCAGCTTTTATGCTCTAATCTTGTATACTAAATAGAACAGTTTGTTGCATTACTAGGTACCAAGGACTGTTGTTTCTGCGAAAATCGGTGTTATAAAATACTTCATAGGAGGCGAGCTGGTTTTCCTTTATAAACTGTAAAGAACTCCATAAAGAAACTTTTTATCTCTTTTTAATTTTCTATTCTAAAACCTTCCAATGCAATTCACTTTGAATTCAATCTCTTGTTTTAGCTTTATATTTGCTCTCCAAGAAATTTATGTCAGTTTTGAAAAATACAAAATAAAATCATTATGGACATATTCAGAATTATTCATTTCGAACTAATACGATACTTGGGACACCATAATCCATTGATTAACCTTATAACAATTCAAATATATCAAAAGCAATTATTGAAATTTATTTGAAAAATCCGTTCATGTATTTTATTATTTAATAATGAAATAATACGATGGCACTTTTTTACATTTTCAATGTAATTGACAACTAAAACACAAACTTCTCTCGATCTCGACTCAATATACATGTAATTATACAAACCTTAACGTCTTTGTTACATGTATGAATGATTCAATTAAAAATTATGTGTTAACAATTAAAAAGTAAACAGTCATTGTATATTTAATTGAATATCATTTTTCATGAACATTATTTATTGTTAATAACTCATTTTCATATTTGACGATGTCATAGGTTGGTACACAATGGTATCATTCAGTAGACGGCGGAACGCCCTAAATCATTTGATATTCATAGCAATTTATAATCCGAAAAGCAATGTATCGCTTTTTAAATTAATTGTCTATTAAAAACGATTAAGACTATGTAGCCGAATTGGCTTATGTTACAATGTATGTCAAGTAAGATTACGTCTTTCGCGTGTGAAAACGGAAGTGGTAGTAATTTTCACTGGACATACTATAGCACTGTATCAACAGTAGTCTACCATGGTAAGGAAACTATAATAAATCATTGGTTAATTATATATAAGTAAAATATTTACCTTTCATATATTTATTTAGTACACTCCCACTTATTGGTTTAAGTATCTGATTTAAATTACATACAAATAAACCCGTTTAGACACATAACACATTCTGAAAGTGCAGACTATTTATTGAATATATAGCATATTTTCATAAATGCTAAAATTAATAAAACGCAACACGGTTTTATTGTTGTAAACTAAAAAACATGAATAACTATAAACTTTGAGATTTAACAAAAAAATATGATCGAAAAAAAAAAGTAAGTTTCTCTAATTCATTCAATTTATCTCCTTTGAATAGTTTATTATATCTTAGTATGAAACTCTCAGAAGAACAATGGCATATAAACAATAACATGTATATTCGTTACATTGAACAATTTTTAAAAGTTATACTATTATTTCTTTCGTCTATTTCACAAATATTCAAATGTTATCAATACCTATTACTGATTACTGCATAACTTATAAAAATCTAAAATAACCTATTACATTTAGAGCTTTAAAATTAAAAGTGGTATTTGTATTCAATGATAATGATTAAATAATGTTAAATAACCCAAATATATATAATTGTTGTAACTTGTTATATAAGTAAAACTATCTTAAAATAAAATACATACATGTACGAACGAAAAATCAGGTTCAAATATCTTAAATTCCTTTCTGTAAAATATGTCTATTTCAAATGCATTAAACTATTATATAAATATAACATAATTCCAGTAAGATTACATACGAATCTCATTAAATTATTTTAACATTAAGAATGTCGTACATTAAGAATGTCGTACGGAATCTTGTTCTACAGCCGTATTATCTTCTCATGTATTTTAGAATGATATATTAATACAATTACTCTAATGTTTAATCATGTACGCTATCTTCATACGTATGCAGCTGTATATAACACGACAAACAAAATCATTACACAATGCTTAGAACGTGAATGGATGCTCCTATTTGCATTATTAAAAGTCAATTTATTTAAGGTTAACGTAATCAATTGAACGCTTACTCGACGTTGTCCATGTATTCTAACTTAACAGACAATCGATTAGCTGACGTATGATCTCCCAGTGCATCATTCCGTGATTGTAAATGTAAATGGTGGTTTCTCCACCACTGGCATCAGCGTTACGAACGGTATTGAATCTATAATTAGAACTATAAAGCTTATATTTTAAAAATCAATTTTTGAGAACCATCACTTGGTTGACCACATTTACTTTTCGCGAATGCGCTTACATCTTAAGTTGAATTTTTGAACTGGCTAACCGGAACTGGTAAAGGCGCTATGTTATTGGACGTATCACGTGGTAATGCATCTGCTTCGGGGATACCGTATTAACTGCGTGTTTTTTTAACCGGTTTACTCGATGCTTATGAAAATATCATTTAACTGTGCAATGTTACCTACAGCTGTAGATTTTGTCAGGAAACAGAGATCTCAACAACTTTAATGAGGGAGATAAGAAAAACTTAATGTTTTTATTTCAACCGATCATCTCTGAGCAAGCTGTATTAAAATGCACAATAATAAAGATCAAACCCTTCCTCCGAATAAAATATTGTCAGTATAACTTATCTAGTATATTATCTTAAAGTGATTTTATAATCTCTTTCATCCATATTTCAAATGTTTTAATGTCATCAAAATACAATATTGGATAATTGTGGAAAACTAAACACTACTATATTTAGATCTATAAATTTAATATATGCTTCCATTCAAATGTTAAAGATTTAACTATGTTAAAAACACACTTCTATATTATTGATGTAAATTGTTTTATTGGTCAAAATCTTATTTCCAAATATACGAAAGAAATAAAAAGGTTCAAATGATATCCTGAATTCCTTTCTAGGTAATATCGCTCTTGAAATTATTATATATTACTATCTTATTACACTGTCAATAAAACAATGAAATATATAAGATAATATGTATTTGTTTAATCGTTGGAGACAACTACATGTACATCATAGTCGTATTTAGAATAATAAACGAACTTTCCCTTCAAAGCTAATGATCAAATGAATATAAAGTGCAGTACATTTAAAGATTACAATTAACTTTAAAATCAAATAAATACGATTAAATTAAGCAGATATCTTGAATTCCTTTCTGTGTATCAATTCATCCTTTAAATACTGAACTAACAGAATGCAATAACATTTATTCATTTATTTACCCATTGAAGACTGCGGTACAGCACCTGAAGGCACATTTACACTATCTCCTGATGTCAACTCAACAACATATTTGAGCATGGCTAAATACACATGTTTCACTGGATATAACACGACAGACAATGTCATTGTTCATTGCCAAGAAAATGGAATGTGGGAGGATGCTCCTATTTGCGTCATTAAAGGTAAATTTACACTATGATCTCTTTCACTCGTGTTATAAGAATGTGAATGTCTTCAATTCTTAATACAGCATAGAGCAGTACATATATAAGCATAACATTATTCTGATAAGAAAAAACATAACTGTGATATCTATGTCACCTACTTTTGATGGTACAGTTAAAAGACTGTGGATGTTGACAGAATTGTCCAGATAACTTTTTTTTCAAATCTGGTGTAATTTCCTGACAAATCCTGAACATTTCTCTTCTAGGATAAACTGTTACATCCTTGATCATTAAATGCTAGGATAAATGGAATTGATTTGTATGAAGCAGGCAGTCACTATCAGACAGTCAAGTAGATATCCCGTTTTGAAGTAAAGTTAGCAAAATGTGGGATGATTATATTGAATTTAATATAAGTGACTAACATTTAAAGTCACTTTGGTAAAATAAGTGGATCTTATAGATATTGATTTTAATCAATTATAATTCTAATTTAATATAGACATTGCAGTAATTTATTTTCCATTAATACTTTCCTGTCACTTGTAAGGTGTTTGTTGAATAAATATATATTCATGTAAAGCTTGTTGCTGGCTTAAGTTTTGCTACAACCTGTACGAAAAATTAAGAAAAGGCTAATTTAAATTGAAAATGATTGAACAATTTTGACATTTATAACAGTTTAAAATTATGATTGGTGTTAATTGTCAAATAAATATCACATGAGAATTAAGAAATATTCAAACCAATACGAACAGCTTAGATTTTTAAAATGAATTTCTTTCCATGTAATAATGATAATTAAACTGATTTGATGTAATTATGTACTTTCACTTTATATTGTAGAATGACATATGCAATACAATTTATGTTATCTTTAATCATTTTAGACTGTGGACCTGCACCTAATAGCTTATATTATTTATATCACCTTATATTCTATAATGACATATGCAATATAATTTCTCTTATGTTTAATCATTTTAGATTGTGGAACTGCACCTGAAGGCACATTTGCATTTTCTCCTGATGTCAGTTCAACTACTTATTTGAGCACGGCAAATTATACGTGTATACCTGGATACAACACCACAGACAATGTCATTATTAACTGCCAAGAAGATGGAACGTGGGAGGATGCTCCTGTTTGCGTCATTAAAGGCAAGTTTATCTAAAGGTCAAACGAACAGTTGTATAATGAATCGACGTCGATTAAAACAAACAAAATAATCAAATTTATTCAATCAAATGGGTGTTCGTTTTTATGATAATAATAATTACAATTGCATATTGCAGAAAAAGTAAAACAAATGGATGACATGCCGAAGAAATACAATATATAGATTGTAACAGTAAGGTAAATGCAATGTTTAAATGGAACTTTTGCGCATTAATTTCGCTTGATAAGATGTGTAAGGCCAATGTGATGACCTTTTATAATATGCTATGATCTTAATAATAAAAAGAGAAAATATCTTTTCGGAATATTACACACGTAAACTTTTTAATACATTTGATTTTTTTCTGATAATGTAGACTAGCTGTTATTTATAAGAATAAATTATGCACAAATCCTAATTCCGAAAAAGATATGGTTGTTTAATGAATATGTATAATTATTCCTATATGTAGAATTAGATTTTCCATCAAGTACTGTATGACCTTTCTTTCAGTGCTCTCAAATCAGTAATATATTAGGATATATATTTCATTTATGTCACAAAAATATCAAAATCAATGGTTTATAGTAGACTGGAAGAGATAATGATATTTTGCTATGTTTGATCAGTTCAAACAGTGGAACTGCACCTGTAGGCACATTTACATTACACATGAATTCAGTTCAACAACATATTTGAGCACGACCAATTATACGTGTATAATTGGATAAAACACGATAATGTCATTGTACAATGTCAAGAAAATGGAACCTCTTTGCGTTATTAAAGTGGTTTAATTATTCGACGTTGTTCAAAACATCTATTCTAACAAACGGACGATCTATTTGTTGTAAATAAATACAAATACAGTAATGAATGGATAATACGTACAGGAAATACGATTGCTATAATTGTTACAGTGAGGCATATTTAAACTTTGAATTGACCTTTTCTTCACTTATGTATCTTGATAACAATTATCTGTAAGTTTGTGTAAGGCTAGTGTGATAACATTCAATACTTTGGTATGATCTAAACATCAATGAGAGTACATACATTTCAAGAATATAACAAAAGCAAAGCTATTGATACAGATGACTTATTTCTGAAAATAAGGACTTTTTTATTTCCAAGAATAAACCCTAATTCTGAATAAAGTTGTAAAATGAATAAGTAGAAAACGATTTTCTTTTATTGCTATAATTATAATTAAATTAATTAAATAATTAATTTCTTATGCTTTTAAAACTGCAATTTCACACTGTTATCTCATCACGTATGTTACATTAACATGAATGTTTTTAATGCTGAAATTTAACATCAATATTTTTTTTCTCTTAGGAACAATTAAAAATTTAAAAAATGTCGAAAGGTTTGTAATAATAATATTTAAACTCCATGTAAATCGATCAATTATCTTATGTCACTATTTACTGTAGAATGACATATGTAATAAATGTATTTAATTACGTAAGATACAGCCATATAAAATGATAACAAGAATTCCTTCCCATGTAATAACGGTAATAGTTGATGCTATTGTCTACGTCATTATTTATAGTAGAATGGCGGATGCAATGTTATTTCTGTTATGTTTAATCATTTTAGACTGTGGAACAGCACCTGAAGGTACATTTACATTATCTCCTGATGCCAATTCAACTACTTATTTGAGCACGGCAAACTATACGTGTATAACTGGATATAACACGACAGACAATGTCATTTTACATTGCCAAGAAAATGGAGCGTGGGAGGATGCTCCTGTTTGCGTCATTAAAGGCAAGTTTATCTAAAGGTCAAACGAACAGTTGTATAATGAATCGACGTCGATTAAAACAAACAAAATAATCAAATTTATTCAATCAAATGGGTGTTCGTTTTTATGATAATAATAATTACAATTGCATATTGCAGAAAAAGTAAAACAAATGGATGACATGCCGAAGAAATACAATATATAGATTGTAACAGTAAGGTAAATGCAATGTTTAAATGGAACTTTTGCGCATTAATTTCGCTTGATAAGATGTGTAAGGCCAATGTGATGACCTTTTATAATATGCTATGATCTTATCAATAAAAAGAGTAAATATCTTTTCGGAATATTACACACGTAAACTTTTTAATACATTTGATTTTTTTCTGATAATGTAGACTAGCTGTTATTTATAAGAATAAATTATGCACAAATCCTAATTCCGAAAAAGATATGGTTGTTTAATGAATATGTATAATTATTCCTATATGTAGAATTAGATTTTCCATCAAGTACTGTATGACCTTTCTTTCAGTGCTCTCAAATCAGTAATATATTAGGATATATATTTCATTTATGTCACAAAAATATCAAAATCAATGGTTTATAGTAGACTGGAAGAGATAATGATATTTTGCTATGTTTGATCAGTTCAAACAGTGGAACTGCACCTGTAGGCACATTTACATTACACATGAATTCAGTTCAACAACATATTTGAGCACGACCAATTATACGTGTATAATTGGATAAAACACGATAATGTCATTGTACAATGTCAAGAAAATGGAACCTCTTTGCGTTATTAAAGTGGTTTAATTATTCGACGTTGTTCAAAACATCTATTCTAACAAACGGACGATCCATTTGTTGTAAATAAATACAAATACAGTAATGAATGGATAATACGTACAGGAAATACGATTGCTATAATTGTTACAGTGAGGCATATTTAAACTTTGAATTGACCTTTTCTGCACTTATGTATCTTGATAACAATTATCTGTAAGTTTGTGTAAGGCTAGTGTGATAACATTCAATACTTTGGTATGATCTAAACATCAATGAGAGTACATACATTTCAAGAATATAACAAAAGCAAAGCTATTGATACAGATGACTTATTTCTGAAAATAAGGACTTTTTTATTTCCAAGAATAAACCCTAATTCTGAATAAAGTTGTAAAATGAATGAGTAGGAAACGATTTTCTTTTATTGCTATAATTATAATTAAATTAATTAAATAATTAAATTCTTATGCTTTTAAAACTGCAATTTCACACTGTTATCTCATCACGTATGTCACATTAACATGAATGTTTTTAATGCTGAAATTTAACATCAATGATTTTTTTCACTTAGAAACAATTAAGAAAATGCTTTTTTCAATGAAAATGATTAAAAAATGTCGAAAGGTTTATAATAATAATATTTAAACTCCATGTAAATCGATCAATTATCTTATGTCACTATAAACCATATAAAATGATAACAAGAATTCCTTCCCATGTAATAACGGTAATAGTTGATGCTATTGTCTACGTCATTATTTATAGTAAATGGCGGATGCAATGTTATTTCTGTTATGTTTAATCATTTTAGACTGTGGAACAGCACCTGAAGGTACATTTACATTATCTCCTGATGCCAATTCAACTACTTATTTGAGCATGGCAAACTATACGTGTATAACTGGATATAACACGACAGACAATGTCATTTTACATTGCCAAGAAAATGGAGCGTGGGAGGATGCTCCTGTTTGCGTCATTAAAGGCAAGTTTATCTAAAGGTCAAACGAACAGTTGTATAATGAATCGACGTCGATTAAAACAAACAAAATAATCAAATTTATTCAATCAAATGGGTGTTCGTTTTTATGATAATAATAATTACAATTGCATATTGCAGAAAAAGTAAAAAAAATGGATGACATGCCGAAGAAATACAATATATAGATTGTAACAGTAAGGTAAATGCAATGTTTAAATGGAACTTTTGCGCATTAATTTCGCTTGATAAGATGTGTAAGGCCAATGTGATGACCTTTTATAATATGCTATGATCTTATCAATAAAAAGAGTAAATATCTTTTCGGAATATTACACACGTAAACTTTTTAATACATTTGATTTTTTTCTGATAATGTAGACTAGCTGTTATTTATAAGAATAAATTATGCACAAATCCTAATTCCGAAAAAGATATGGTTGTTTAATGAATATGTATAATTATTCCTATATGTAGAATTAGATTTTCCATCAAGTACTGTATGACCTTTCTTTCAGTGCTCTCAAATCAGTAATATATTAGGATATATATTTCATTTATGTCACAAAAATATCAAAATCAATGGTTTATAGTAGACTGGAAGAGATAATGATATTTTGCTATGTTTGATCAGTTCAAACAGTGGAACTGCACCTGTAGGCACATTTACATTACACATGAATTCAGTTCAACAACATATTTGAGCACGACCAATTATACGTGTATAATTGGATAAAACACGATAATTTCATTGTACAATGTCAAGAAAATGGAACCTCTTTGCGTTATTAAAGTGGTTTAATTATTCGACGTTGTTCAAAACATCTATTCTAACAAACGGACGATCCATTTGTTGTAAATAAATACAAATACAGTAATGAATGGATAATACGTACAGGAAATACGATTGCTATAATTGTTACAGTGAGGCATATTTAAACTTTGAATTGACCTTTTCTGCACTTATGTATCTTGATAACAATTATCTGTAAGTTTGTGTAAGGCTAGTGTGATAACATTCAATACTTTGGTATGATCTAAACATCAATGAGAGTACATACATTTCAAGAATATAACAAAAGCAAAGCTATTGATACAGATGACTTATTTCTGAAAATAAGGACTTTTTTATTTCCAAGAATAAACCCTAATTCTGAATAAAGTTGTAAAATGAATAAGTAGAAAACGATTTTCTTTTATTGCTATAATTATAATTAAATTAATTAAATAATTAAATTCTTATGCTTTTAAAACTGCAATTTCACACTGTTATCTCATCACGTATGTTACATTAACATGAATGTTTTTAATGCTGAAATTTAACATCAATAATTTTTTTCTCTTAGGAACAATTAAGAAAATGCTTTTTTCAATGAAAATGATTAAAAAATGTCGAAAGGTTTGTAATAATAATATTTAAACTCCATGTAAATCGATCAATTATCTTATGTCACTATTTACTGTAGAATGACATATGTAATAAATGTATTTAATTACGTAAGATACAGCCATATAAAATGATAACAAGAATTCCTTCCCATGTAATAACGGTAATAGTTGATGCTATTGTCTACGTCATTATTTATAGTAGAATGGCGGATGCAATGTTATTTCTGTTATGTATAATCATTTTAGACTGTGGAACAGCACCTGAAGGTACATTTACATTATCTCCTGATGCCAATTCAACTACTTATTTGAGCACGGCAAACTATACGTGTATTACTGGATATAACACGACAGACAATGTCATTTTACATTGCCAAGAAAATGGAACTTGGGAGGATGCTCCTGTTTGCGTTATTAAACGTATGTTTATTCAAGAGTCCGATGAACAATTGTATAATTAATGGACGTCGATTTAAACATCTATTCAAACAAATTAGTGTTCCATTTCATGCTAATACAAATGAATATAGCATAAAAAGTAATAAATGGATAATAAGAGGAAGATATACGATTTATAAATTATAATAGTAAAGTAGATTTAAAGGTTAAATTGAGAGTTTCCTCATCTCATTAATGTCTCTTGATTGGTTTATTTTATGTTTATGTAAGGACCATGTTATTACCATCAAACATCATCATATGATCTAAAACTAATGAGAGTAACTATCTTCTCTGAAATTACACGAGAAAAATTGTGAATACAGATGACTTATTTCTGATAATTCATAACATACTTTTATTTGTAAGACTTAATCATGAACAAACCTTAATTCTGAATAGTAGGTAAAATCATTGTTATATGTGGAATATGATTTTCTTCAAAGTTTAAATGATTTTCTTTGAATGCTTTCAAAACTGTAATTTACTCGGTAATATTTTTCATTCATATTTCATGATTATGAATATTTTCAATTCTTAACAAAAAAAATAATGCAGAAAATTGACATAAACAGCAATATTCTAAGCAACAGCTATTTTGTATTGTAAGGTATTACAATATTTAAACGTGGTATATAATAATTGATGTTAATTCTCATAAATGTTACACTAGAAAATCAAGAAAAAGTCAAACCAATATGAACAAAAACGAACTGCTTAAAAAGATATATTGATTTCCTTTCCATGAAATATTGATATTTAAACTGATTTGTGGATATCGTCTTTTGTCACTATTTTCATTTCAACTACTTATTTGAGCACGGCAAACTATACGTGTATAACTGGATATAACACGACAGACAATGTCATTTTACATTGCCAAAAAATAGTATGAATATCGACGTTGTTAAAAACATCTATTCAAAGAAAATAATGTTCCATTTAATTTGTAATAAATACAAATGTATGTAATATTAATAGATAATACGCCGAATAAAAACGATAAATAAATTGTAACAGTAAGGTAGATTTAACGTTAATATTGCGCGTTTGCTCATCAATCTCTCTTTATAAGATTTATCTTTACGTTTGTGTAAGGCCAATGTGATTACCGTTAACATTATGGTATGATCTTATCAATATTTTCCGAATATCACACAGGCAAACTTGATAATACATATTAATTATTTCTGATAATGTTGACTAGTTTTTATTTGTAAGACAAAATCAAGAAGAAATCCTTATTCCGAAAAAGAAATAGTTATATAATGATGTATAAATATTCCTATATGTACGATTTCCCTTCAATTACTATATACTCCCAAATCACTGATTTACACGGATATCTCTTTCATTTAGGTAACAAAAATGTAAATGTTGTCATAATGCAGTAAAATAACACAAATAAGATGTACAATTAAAATAAAGTACAACTCAAAAATGGCTATTTTCATTACTATTGAGTTGATAGGATCAAAAGGCTATACTGTATAATTTCTGTAATTTTTCAAATATATCTTACTTTGGACTAAGAAATTAACATGATGAATAGTACTGACAACAAAGAACTGTAAATTATATCTTGAATTAAATTCCATGTAACATAGATCTTTAAAAATAATTATGCTGTTATCTTATATCACAAGTTATAGTAGAATGGCAGATATAATAGCATATCAGTTATGTTTAATTATTTAAAGACTGTGGAACTGCACCTGAAGGCACATTTACATTATCTCCTGATGTCAGTTCAACTACTTATTTGAGCACGGCAAACTATACGTGTATTACTGGATATAACACGACAGACAATGTCATTTTACATTGCCAAGAAAATGGAGCGTGGGAGGATGCTCCTGTTTGCGTTATTAAAGGTATGTTTATTCAAGAGTCCAATGCACAATCGTATGATTATCTACGATGTTTGTAACACACATTCAAATAAATGGATTTTCTATTTAATGTAAGTAAATACAAATACAGTATTTCCTAGTCAATGACTATCTGTGAACGAGCTGCTTTTCCATAATTGCCTTTGACAAATTATGGGAAAGTCAATTTTGTGAATAAAAACTAGATGTTCAAACACAAATATGAGTAAGATTCGTAATTATTTATTACATCATTCCCTATAGACTGCGGAAATCCACCGGATGGAAAATATACGTTAAACCCTAATTTTTATTCAACGACGTATTTGAGCAAAGCCAACTACTCATGTCAAACCGGATACAACACGACTGACGACAGCATAATGTGTCAGGCGAACGGAACATGGGAGGAAGCTCCAATATGCCATATAATTGGTAAGACCAACATTTTCTAGATAGTGTTATTATTTTTATATATATTCTATCTCTTAATTGGACCCGTTCATTCTCTTATTTGAAACCAGAATATATAATAAAACACCATTAAGGCGTAGACTAGATTTCACTTAAAATGCCCTTGATACGACAAATCTATTCAGTCTATTTATTTATTTAAATTTCAGTTTGCGGGAACCTCAAGAATATTACGCACGGGACGTATAAACTAAATCAAGCAAACAGCACAGCTTTCAATCAAACAATTATCTACAGCTGTAAACCAGGATTCAGGTTCAACAATACTGATGAGATGAAATATGTTTTAACATGTACTGAAAATGGAACATGGGACAGGCCGTACCCAACATGCTCAGGTGAGGCATATTCTCATATTTTGTTCAGAGTTTGTTAAAGTAGAAAACTTAGCAGACTTAATACACATCCGTCTCATAAATCGAAACATAATTACAGTACCTCAGCTGCTAATTATACAAAAAATTGTGTAAATTGTTAACTTTTACTGACTGTTGATAGAGAGCAAGTAGTAGTAGTAGTAGTAGTAGTAGTAATAGTTGTTGTTGTTGTTCTGGAGTTTAATGTCACCGGGGCAGTATTGAAGACATACATCCAGGTTCGGCTGATTACAATTTGAGGCCACCGGGTGCCTCTGTGCCATTATACAGCTGCAATTTAAGTCAAATGGAAGGTTTCCACTCAAGAAAAAAATAAAACCACAGTCACCATACGGTGACTCAAACCCACAGCGCTGAGGGGATATATGATAGTAAGTCATCAACCAGCGCCACTTGATTACGGAAACTTCCGAGATATTCCGAGTAGATTTTAATATATATACATATGGAAATTTTATCAGTCTTCACTGGAACACGTTTAATGATATCTTGACATACAATACAATCTTAATGTGATTTAGCCTAACGCTGCCAATTAGTAGGAAACCAGATAGCAGATATGTATCACTTGCATACTAATAACATATTTGTTTTTATTTCTTAATGTGTACCAGCAAGAGTTTTGAAATTATTTACTCAAAAAATGTTTGCTCATCATATCGACTGTCGTCGGCGATAATTTCTCAATTTTAAATGAATTCGGCGATTTCTCATGACAGCCTGTATTATAGATACACAATAATATAGCGGGCATTTTGAAATCATTCACTCAAAAGAGATATTGTTTCTATTATAGTTCTTCCGTTACAGTGTTCTTAAAACAACGAAAAAGATGTTAGCGATGTATTTTAAATACATTCTTATAACGGAATCAATTACTGTGATATCTAATGGTTCTGGGAATCTTAGACTGTACGTGTAGTTCGCATTTCCTTTAAAGAATACTCAAATACTCTCTTAAACATTAAACATTTGACTACCCCCTGTTTGTTTGTTGTTGTTGTTTTTTTGTTTTTGTTTTTTTTTCTTTGTTCATCAGTTAAATATTTACGACTTTTAGATATCGATGAATGTAAAGAATCGAAACACGACTGTCACGACCCAGCTTTTTGTACAAACACCGAAGGTGGCTATATATGTACATGTAGACCAGGATTCCAACACAACACTACCAAGAAGGGTGGGTACTTCTGCAGCGGTAAGTACAAAAGAGCGGTGGATAGTTGTTAATATGTATTAACTGTTTTTGCTCTATTGTTGATACCCCATATCTGTAAAATGAACATATTCATAGTGCCTCTCAGCCTTCATCATATATTTTGTCAATTCAAAAAAAACAACAAAAAAAAAACAAAAAAACTAAAGAGACGTTTATCTCCATGTTCCGTTCGTTCTATTAGACACAAGTAGTATGACCCTATTGTCAATTTACATATGGTCATAATTCACATTTTACCATAATTACATACTCCATACGGTTAAAAAGCAGACTCAACTTGAATTGTATGCATTATTATCAAAAAACAATCCTATGTATGACCTAGCGATGTGTTTAAATGATATTTTTGGTCATGAAAATAATTTTAAAGAATGAGGCTATATTCTTTATAATTTATAGCTACAATCGAGCTCCTCCTTCATGTACCTATAGGAAACTTTCTCGGTATGACTTTACTTGTGTTTTACTTGGTTTGACCCGTATATGATTTTAGGTAACGCATTAAAATCTGAAATGTAACACACATTTATTGGGATGTGATTTATTCATCTATAAACATTTTTATTCCCTCATATGCAAATTATTAAGTTCCCTTTTCAGATATTGATGAATGCCAGAACAAAACGGCTTGTGTGAATAGATCGACCCTACAGTGTTATAACAATTATGGGTCATATCAATGTAAATGTATACAAGGCTGGACCGGATCAAGATGTGAAAACGGTAATTTATAATATATGTGTTTAAAAATACAGTTCTATCAAGGTTAGAAATGGGACGAGTACTCAAGTACCCGGGTATCGGGTCGGGTAACAATTCTACCCGGGTATAAAATCATTACCCAGGTACCCGACTGTTATATAGTACAGCTATATAGATATATGGTTTTTCTAAAAATAACTGGACCGTCATGTCAACATCTCCCCAATTTTCCACCAAACGCCACCTGATTTTGTTCACACACAACGTTCAAAATGATGACACAGACGTCCGTAAAAACTTTTGATATATATTGGTTTATTTGCTTTTTCGCCAGAATAAGACCAATTTAAGTATGAATTGGCGAAATTCTACTTATGAACGTTTCTTAAAAAACTAACGATCAGTTTAAATGAGTTAAGTGTCTTATATATTCAGGTTCACATTTTGTTTACATCTGAGTACTGATATGCATGAAAATAGTTCTAATAATATATTGTTGTTGAAATATCATTTTCTCAGTTTATGGTTATCTAAATGCCCATGATTCTGCTTATTAATGACTACTGAAATGTTATGTTATACATTTTATTCCACTGTGACAAGATTTGCACGAACGACAACTGGCTTAATATAATATTGTATCTCTCCTGAAACACAGCGGCAATAATGTATCAGATATTAAATGATAACTTTAATAACTTTAATTTACCAAGTTATAGTAAGTGTAATACTTTCGTCGGAATATTCCGCTCGCTTTAATTGTTTGGTCTTTCGTAAAAACAGGTGATAATTAAATTAAAACATATTGCCATGTCATGTTTGGTTTATTTACGGAAACAATCCGTAGATTCATTGGGTGTTTAAAGTAAAACTCAAAATGTTTTTTCATGGATGAAGTACCATCCCCACGGTAATTTAATTCAAGGCCGCAAAGGTTGCATTTTGTCTTCAGTTTATCTTGCAGAAAACTTAAAAACTGCCAAACTTGACATTTTGAAGAAGTTTGGTTCGTGATCATGTTTATGCAAGTGCCAGGATGCAAAAAGAGAAACGATTTTTCAAGTGTTAATTCAGTGGGAATTTAATAACACCGGGTACCCGGGTTAGCGCGAGTAATATCTCGAGTACCCGGGTTGAATATAAACGTAAATAATATAAAGTAAATGAAGAACTTTATTGTACTTGGTAATTCATAGAATATACTATCGTGATTACTGTTTTTTCACACTCATATTTTATCAAATGTAGTTCGTGGTTAATGAAATTGTGGTAAATATGATGTAAAATACTGGCAATATTATTCAAATCAATTTTCCTAGACATCTATAACATAAAATGTTTGATTTTCAATTCGCATTTTGCCTAATTTTGTTCGTTTACAATACAATTAACAATTGAATATGGTATAACATTTTTTCAATATTACAATTTTAGATATTGACGAATGTACCGACGGTCCCGGATGTGGATTAAATGCTAAGTGTACTAATCTTAATGGATGGTATGCATGCAAGTGTCAGTCAGGGTTTCCACAAGGAAACTCTTACAATCACTGTTATGGTATAGTAAAGTTTATAGTCTGATATCATTGAATTCCCGTGTAGTGATTATACCTTGTAAAGTCAAGAAATTAATAATAATCAACATCAGACGACACCTTCTTACTATACATCTATACACATTCTATAGCAAGGTGTCAATAACTTCGTAGTATGCCTGTATTTTTTGTACTCTGTGTGTGTGTGTGTGTGTGTGTGTTATTGTTGTTTGTTTTTCTTTCTTTTTTTTTTTTTGCTCTTTTTTTCAAATGCAATTTAGATTTATTGGTGATGGTGTAATGTTTTTTTAATATTTCAGTATTCCTTTCCAATACCTATTTTGAAACAAAGTACCAATGTAGTTCTGTTATTGAACTATTCTTATATAAATTTGCAAATGATATTTACAGAGAAACTATTAGTGGACCTTAAGACAAAACCAGAGGTTTTCCACGGCGACAGTGAAAATATTTTGTATGCCGTTACTCACCCCTTCCCGTACTTCGGTAAACTCCAGTATTATATAAGAGTATGTATCATTGTTTCCAGACGACTATTAGAAACAAGACTGTCAAAAAATATAATAACTTTGTTTGAAGAAAGTACAGTCGAACTTCGGCTGGGGGAATGGCAATTTGTTCTAGTCATCGAGGGTTCGTCCCAACCGTGGTTAAAATGATTTACATACATGTATTAAAAAGATATGATATATTATTAAGCCTTTTTTTAATAAGATGGAGAAGTACAATTTGCTATACCGAGACATGTGTATAATTCGTAAAGCAGCCATTACATGGTACCGTACCATGGAGAAACTTCCAACAACACAGCTGGCATTTTCCTAACACATACTTTAGTGTTACACTACAAGAACTAGCAATTTGTTTCTGCACCATATACGATTTGTTAACACTGACATACTGTCTGATTCACACGCGATTCCGGTGGCCAAGTGGTTCTAGTGTAAGCCTTGTAACCTGGTGTTCATGGGTTCGTTTCCGACTGGGACACACTTAGTCGTGGTAAATGATTTACTGTTACATGTATATCCCGCTTGGCGATTAGCAATTGAGGATAGTTCAGTGACTTGTTGGTCCAGAATAAGATGTTCCTAAAGGTGGTTTTAATTTTTATAATATCGCAGTCATGCAGCACTTTATCTGTCACATATACACAAAGTTCTATAATGCCTTATATATACATAATGCAGTCAAACTACATATTTTAGTATCGTATTACAGTATCCTACACTAAAAAAATATACCAACTGCTGTTAAAAATATCCTTGAAATGGTGGAGTTTTTCGTTCTATTTTAAAGCATTACCAAATAAAAAATAATTAACATTGTGCATCATTTATCAACTGTCTCGAAATTTAGAGAAAACCCGTTAAAATTAAGGTTAAATTATGATCTCAAACATGTTAAATAAAATGAAATTTTAAAACTTATATCAGATTTATTGTCTGTTTTAGTACTTTCGAAATAATACTGATGTCTTAAACAGTTACTTTGCTTTTCAAATTTCATTATAAACGCCAGAGTTTGATATAAGACACACTGTACTTACTGCAACTGTTTAATTTATACATTTATTTATCAAAATAACTTTTGTAAACTTAGTCCTGCAGATTATGTATTTTTTTGCGTGAGATGTTTATTAATATAGCTTTAGGAAACACAGACAAAACCTATTTCTGTATAAACTTTTTTTTTCAATATTGCAGGTACACATGGACGGGTTTATAAGTTTTGCATATGAAAAATATGGACCGGAGAATGAAAGTATATGGAAGCTTGATACCAGAGACATACCCGTTTTAGCACCACTTTGGACAGACATTGACAGCACAAATCTCACATCGGGTGGACTGTATATTCAGGTGTTGGACAAGGATCCATTGGACAATAATGTTACTAATGATCTAAAGTCGATCGCTGATCTGACGAAAAGAACTGGCAATATATCTGAATTCGATCCTCAGTTTGCGCTGGTTGCCACCTGGAAGAATGTGACCTTCAAATATCCAGGGGTCTCTGCAATAGAAAATATTAAAAACCAGGTGAGTATGAAACTCCGTTCATTCATTCAAATCCATTAACCAACCAAAGTAATTAGATATAATTCATGCCCATATTGCCAGAGAGTTTGCTAACGAATTGAAATATGACAAATATGCCGGAAAGTCTGGCATGCGATTGCATGCCATAAACACCGTTACCATACATTCAAGGTATTGATGATATACCCAATGTCTTTAAAAAACCTCACCTTGGAAAAATGTCAACTATTTAGTTTCGTGTTAAATAAAAGATTTTATATTATTTAGACGTGTAATCAGGCATATTTCAGCAACAGATTTCTACACGATTTATGTCCGTTTATCTTATCACAAATGAAAATAAGACTTCATAGGAGGGCTCAACCTGTGCAAAATATTGACGTAAAATATTGAAGTTTTATACACGATGAGGCGCGTTTTGCTCTAAGAGATCATAGAATGATAGATTGCAATATCTTGAATATGGAATATACTACATGGTACGAAGATAAACATGTAATTTATATTTTATTTCGCACATAGAGTCCTTAATGGACCCCACAGAGAATACGCAGCTTTCGGCTGCCGGTGGTCATAACGAGGCATCAGCAGTTACAGTCAACACATGCTTTTAGAACTGTCTTAGTGCAAAAATAAGAATATTCTAAATAAGTCATTTTGGAGATATTGCAATGTTTCTATGTTTTGTTATATGTTGGAATGTTTATATAAGAAGTTGAGTAAAAGATTGGATACAGGTATGTTTATTTCCATACATTAAATGATTGGCTATGTCAGCACGTTATACAATGTAAAATATGTCCGCAAATCGCGAACATTTTAGAACATTTGTCCGCACACCACGAGCATTATACAATATATGTCCGCATAAGATTAACGTTTTACGACATGTGTCCGCACTCCACGACAGTAATACAATATATATCCGCATATTACAGATGTTATAAAATACATGTCCGCACACCATGGCTGTTAAAAAAAATAATTTAAATCAGAAAACATTTTTTTTTTTCCGGGAAAATGCGGTTTCTAAAATATGTAAGACTACAGTGTATTTCGAATATAGGTTTGTAACTTGCGCTAGGGGCAGACGCATATCCCCACCCTGTCCCAGAAAATTTTAACAAAAATGGTACATTCTGAGCGTTCTGAGTTGCTTTATGTAGTAAAGAAAAAATAGCCCCTAATATATATATATATATATATATGTGTGTGTGTGTGTGTGTGTGTGTGTTATTAGATTGTCTAAGAAAGTGGGCGATTAACTTTATCTAATTGTTTTGAATGTGTCCTCCGTATTTTATCTTTCGAATGAATCTAGATAAAAAAGAATCAATATTTATTTCTTTTGGATTAGCTGATATATCACAAAACATAATTATCAATATTTTTTATTCAAAAATGAAACAAGCGTGTATCTAATATGAACTGGCACAACATTATAAAGCAATATGCAGCAAAGCAAGAACGATCAATCTACACCTTCCCAAACAAATAATTAATTTAATTTTTCCAGAATGCTTCCATGCAAATTATCCTCGTCACCGATGGACTCTATTCCTATGTCATCTTCAACTATGACCACGAACAGTGGAACTTGCCTGGGAGCACAGTACCGATGTCAGCAGGGTACACTGGAGATGGGGCATCTGTTCATCTTATTGCAGTAAAAAACGTCACTCAGCTGAACAATCGGACGAACATAATAAACGGTATTTTTTCATATTGACCGCCTCAACGAGTTATCTAAGTATAGGAAAATGTTAAACAAAATCAATTCAAACTTGCATATTCAAAATAGTGTTCCTCAATACAGTTTTTTATCGATCGATCGATAGCTTTGAAATTGGATCATTAATTTGTATGAAAGATGGTATATGTCATTATGAAACCCTTCATTAAGAATTTTCTAATATGCATCTATTTTGTCTCTGTTTCTTTTTATTTTTTCCGTATATAAACGGAAACATATTTATTGAAATTTTAACCATATGTTTATCAGTGAAAATTAATAAGGATAAGTTTTTCGTGGATTTAAGCTATTATATCATATTTCACGTGTAAGATCCGGGTTTTCAGGATATTCTATGTGTTCCCATGTAATTCTTCAAAATCATTTCGTTTCTAAATTTCAGATTTTTCAGACAAAAAATTTTTTAAAAAAATGCAAAAGCAAAAATGTTATCCCGCTTCTTAAAATTTGATAATATTGATGCATATGGTGATCATGGTAATACTAAATTTATAACAGTAGTAGCACTCATCAATTTAAATACATGTATGTATTCGGTAAAACATGTATCCCTACATACTCTTGATAGGAGAAGAATTTTAAAACACTGTATGAAAATATTGCGTGCATGACTTATATTCTCAGAAGAGTCGAAAAATCTTATAAAAAAAACGCTGACTTTTTTAAATGACGAATAAACCACAAAGATTACCAAACATAGTCGGAAACAATCCGATCGTAATCTAAAACGATGGAACGTCATGAATATTAATTTGTCAATAAACAGGCTGCACGTTTTTTCTCGCCCAATTACTTTTACCTGTGGGACCGTCCCCGGTGGACGAGTGGTTAGAGCGTCCGCCTAGGGTGCAGGAGGTTGTGGGTTCGAACTCCGGCCGCGACATACCAAAGTCCTAATAATGGTACTGTTATAGCTCCCTTGCTTGGCGCTCAGCATATAAGGGTAGTTGCAGGACTGGTTGACCCGGTATCAGGATAATGTGACTGGGTGTGGTATCATGCCACATGTCTACGGCGTGATACTGCAGTGTGGCAGCACTATATCTGTCTCAAGTAGACATCGTCTCCAAAGGACTAGAATACTGTCGGTGGGGCGTTAAACCCAACAAACAAACAAAGATTTGCCTGTGGGACTGACATTAATTAAGGGCATCTTATAGTCTAAGTTTTATAAAAGAGTTACGTTCACTGATTTTACAGCTACTAGTATTCATTTATCGATCTCCATAGGGAGTCTTCCATTCTGCTTGTGGCAGTCAAATTCATGGCGCCACGGAATAATACCGCCCTCTCAGGTATCCATATATACCTTGAAAAATATAAGTTTATTGCCAAAGGAAATTACAAGAGACTAGAGTCCCGCTAGGATCTCTCGATCCTGAAGCGTCTGTCCTACCACTGATCCCCACAGCATAACACTGACTTTATACACGCTTATTTATAAAAGGAAACCATGCAGAGTTTTCCAGTTCCTCGTGTTTCTCTGATATTGACTATTACTTCAAGAAGAGAAATCATGAATATTTTCAATTCATCATGCTTATTTTGTGATTTCATATATTATAACAAACTTAAGGGAAAAAGTTTGCAGTGTGAGAAATGCCCAAAACTGTCCAATATTTCATAGAAATTTTGATGTGTCGGCCTCTTTCTCTATCAAAGAACTTTCCTTTTCGTCACTGCAAGTATGTTGTTCAGCCATTTTATGTCGGTGTCCTTTTTCCCGTGAAAGTACGTAAACTCCCATGACAATGTTTTGTTTCTTGAATATACTTGTAGCACCAGACACTTTGTACTAGTACATTTGCGCATATAACGATTTATAATTATAATGTTTAAAAAAAGATTGATTTTTTTCACATCCAATATTATATGAAAATTGAGCTGATAACATCTTCAAATATATGTTTGGGCATGCACTGTTATTTATTTCCACAGGTACTCTCGGTCGGTGGTTTTTTAATGTCACAACGATCACAGAAAGGCTTTTAAACAATTCGCACTGCAGAAGTTTCGTCAACAACGAAACGATAGCTAAGGAAATTAAGAGATTAGTAGATTTGTCAACACATTGTCCATGTCAAGAGAACATCATGCAGTTAGATTCCACATTCCACTCTGTTAGCCCATATCTACCTACTGACAATTCTAACTGTTATGAAGAATGGTTTCCTAATTTTGACGGCGTGACACAACGATGCTGCTATCGGTAAGATAGACATCCATCCATCCATCCATCCATACGTTTTTGACCTTATATATCTTTCATTCAATGTTTAAAGAACAAACTTTAATGCAACACTTTAATACCAATTTTTAGGAATTAACATTAATCACCCGATTATTTATTTACATATACACAGTTTGTATGCATATATGTAGACATACTTTGGTTTTATCCATTCATTTATACTCCGAACTCTTTCTTAATTATGCGAAAACATATAATGATGTATGGCCACTTAATATTTAACTTTTTTCCGGCTACATTTGTAATACAATTACTTAATGTAGTAAATACCCATAATGAACTTAGAGCCACCGCCAATAAAAGTGCGGAGCTCTCTTTCCGTTGTATATGGGATCTACAACGTATTAATATCAGATTCAAAGAATACGTTTATGTTTTCCTTGACAATAATTGTACACGATAATGCGAAAGTTATTGTGTTTTAAAGGAACATTTGATGTTGTATTTCTTCTTCGTATGAAGAAACCTTCTCTCTCTCTCTCTCTCTCGTAATGTGTCTTTTATTTCAGGAATGGTCAACTTCAAGCGAACAGTGGTTTTGCAACTTTCGGATCAGCTATTCCGAACTTAGTTGATATTTTCTACAACTGTTGCTCCGAATCTGGGCCTCTTTGTCCTCTGTTTTATGGTGTCAATCCTTCAGACAATTGCTCACGCTGGAGGCCTTTTTAACTGAATGCTTGATAGGAAAGATCGTAATTGCTGATGCTATCACTGGAAAGTCCTTTCCAACTGTTCTTAGAATGTATTTCTTAACCGAATTTCGAAGGAGGGACCAATGCTCTTATGTAATATATCTATTTGTTGTTTATTTTACTAATTTTCTTATCTTTGTTCATTTTTCTGTTCGGCGTAGCTGTATGAAAATGATTTTGACGTACTTCTTCAACCATTCAAATGTTGGTATGCAAATGAAGCCAGAGTAAATGTTAATATGCAATTATTGGCTTGTTGATTTATATTAGACTATTTAGGATATTCCAATTTATAATGGGAGTATCAGGATGTACATATATTTCTACTTGATATAACGGGCTTCTGTCTCAGTTAAAGCATGAAAGGTAACACAGTAATGAAAATTTAACACTTCCATATCAGTTTAGGAATGCTGCTTTGGCAATATGATTTAAAATTTATGATTTACAATTTTCCCTAATTTTTAAAAGTGGACTAAGCCTTCATGGGAGGTAACTATCGCGGAGATGTTGTGCAGTTTATTTGCGGATTTAGGAACAATAATCGGATATACGAGATTTAAGATCTTTCGGTTTTGCTTGGTTACATATGAATTGTCTTTCCTGTAATGAAAATCAGCAACTGCATAATACCTTAATGCACGTTGGTAGATTAGCTTTTCTTAGTTTGTAAATTATATAGTCTACACAATACCTCCCATAATCTTGGTATTTATAAAAAAAAAATGCTAACGTTTCCAACTTTATAATAGCTTTAATCTGATTAATTATTTAGGTACGCCGAATATCTTTT
>CM037788.1:32976734-33026734 GCA_021229015.1 Solen grandis | reverse complement strand
TTACTTACATATATAATAAAATTTTTTTTTTATCTAGAAAAAAGCATTTTTTTTTTTATCATTTTCTTTTACTGATACTTGACTTTATGTGTTTTCTTTCATATCAACTTCGGCAGTGAATACAAATTCAAAAAGTAAGTAGGACTTATTATTCCTTTTCTTCTTTTTCTTCTCCTCTTTTCTTTTCTTCATCTTTATCATTTCTTCAGTTGTCATACCGTAAGACTTGCTCTCGGTTATTTTCATTGCTTAAAAAACGGCATGTTGATTAATTCATAATCAGTAATATAATATATAGTATATTTAAATCAGAATATTATAATAAATGATTATTAATATATCACATACTTTTTTACCGCCACATTCCTTTGTGTTAAAACATGCACTTATAACGGTGTTTTGAATCACACAGCACCGCCAAAGCCGCCCGTGTTGTCTATAGCAGCTGTAACGTCATCAACTATCCAGGTCAACTGGCTGTCCGGAAGTAATGGCGGAAGTGCAATCCTCGGTAGGCATCATACAATTTGTTATTCATACACACGTTTTCTTTTTTTTTACCATTAAAACATACCCCTAGTACTTTTGTTATGTAATGAGGAAATATTATGAA
Source organism: Solen grandis (assembly GCA_021229015.1). NCBI lineage: Eukaryota > Metazoa > Mollusca > Bivalvia > Adapedonta > Solenidae > Solen > Solen grandis. Next base: position 33,026,121 of record CM037788.1, on the reverse strand, counting down.
TAATATCTCCAATTTCATATGCAGTACTCTGTGACATTGTAACAAGTATGCACTAATGTGATTTTGCAGGATTCTCATTACGTCATCGGAAGGAACACGAAGTGTGGCAGGAAGTTAATCTAGGCCCGCGAAATAGAACGTACACAGCGGCAGGTTTAATGTGCGGCACCCAGTATAAGTTCTCGATCACTGCCATAAATGGAGTTGGGCGGAGTGAGGGAAGTAACGTCATAGCTGCCAAAACCAATGGGTCAGGTAGGTGTCCACACGTACAAGGACTACACAATTTGGATGTCTAAATATTGATTTTTTTTCTCAGATTTAATAAAATATCTCGGACAATCCTTATTTAAGTCTAATGAACATTAAATTAATAAGATCCTTTAGAAACCAGAATCTTTAGCTGTAAGAACTTTCTGTTTGAAACAAGAATTATAGCTTGAAATTTTAGTTATTGTTTGTTTGATATACATATAATTAATATGCATCATCTTTTCCGTTTAGCCCCAATAAAGCCTGCTCAAAATCAGATCCTGAAAACCATCAATGTGACGTCAGTGGAGCTGGACATGCGCACTTGGAAATCTGACTTCTGCCCAATCAAATTCTACTCCATCAAGTACCAGGTGTGGGGAGAGAATGGCTGGGTCGAGGTCACCAACAGTATCAGCTGGAACACGGTAAGCTAGCCCCTACAGCAACGTTTAAAGATGGGAATGTGCTTATAAGTGTTGTCACTTAGAAATGTTCGGAGCAGTGGTGTGCTCCTCATCATTCACTGCCGCACTGAGGTATCACGTGACCATGGTATATACCAAACGTCACGCTATTGGTTTTCTGTGATTAGCTGAAACTCAGCTAGTGGCAGAGATCTGTGCGAGATCTCCCACGTTGGAGATCTAGAAATTCTTTATTTTCGTTTGGGAAACAAAATATTACAATTCATATAAATCCCGAGAGACAGTTCTTGTGATGTCCTAGCGTGTGCATCATTGCCATAAGCGGAAAAAAAGAATTAGCAGCTTTCAAATTGTTAGACAAAGGAAATATACTGGATCTTTATAAAGCTTTATATATTACGACGAAAGGATAAAAATATTGTTATATTGTTATTTTATAATCATTTTTGATGACAGAAATGAAAATATTTAAGAACAATGGCGTTTTTGTCTTTTTCAGACGTTGTTTACTGTAGAAGACCTACATCCGGCTACGTGGTACACTATGAAGGTTACAGCTCACAGTGACCCGGGGTCAACGGAGTGCAACCTGAAGTTTGCGACCTTGACCTATTCCGGAAGTAAGTTCCATGTGAAATGATAGAAATGCTTACTTCAATGTATTGCACTAAATTTTTTACATGTACATGTGTTTGCACCTCTAAGTGAAAATTAGTTAATTGATTGTAATTAATTTAATTTTGTTTTGGAAATTTTATGTATATGTTTATAAATAGATTGGTATATACCAGTTATAGGTATTTTTGCACTATAATAAAATCGAAAAACAATTAGTGTTTGAATTTATTAGTATCTACTGTTATACCGAAATGTTTTGTTCATATTTCAAGTGTGTTAAAATTTCCTTAACTTGAAATTGTCTTCATTCTATCACTGCATTTTACTTGTGTGGCTCGTTCGCCTCGAAGAATATGCTTTTCTTTTCTTTTTTTAAATATTAAAAAGGACAAACTCTTCTCTAAACACAGGCCTGGTCAGTAAATGCAAGTAAATGCCTGCTTTAATTTCTGGTGGAAGAGACATTTCATACACATCATTAATTTTTCTTGAGTTGTTTTTGGTCGGAAAAAATATATTCAAGACTTCTAAAATAATATTTCTAGTACGTAGATAAGATCATCTCTAATCGCACACTTACAAAATAGTTTCTATGACAACCAGGTACGTTGGAACCCATGTACGTGCTCCACAAACAAGAGTCGTATTTCTACCAGAGGTTGAACATCATGATCCCGCTGTGTGGTGCCTTCATCATTCTCCTGGTGCTCTCCGTCGGCATCGCCTTGTACTGCAGCCGTCGTCGGCAACTTATCAGATATAAAGGTAGCCCCTTAAAAATATTTATTTAACAGAGCAAAAGTTAAGTGTAAGAAATTAGCCCTTGTGTACTTGAAAATTAATGAAGAATAATCTTGGCAAACTGAAAAAGAAAAGTTTTATATGTGTATTCCAACTCGGGGATAATTTTGTGAACAAAAGGTCAGGTAAAGGTCAAGCTTGTATTTCTTTTATTAATTATGGTTGAGACACCGTAGGATAACCACGGTTTATATATTGCTAGCACGCCATAATATACTGTATGGCACTTGCATGGGGACACTAATGTGCATTTCCTTTCTTGTCTTGCATAATGCTTAATTAGTGAAAACAAATCCAAGTAAGTAAAACCTGTATTAAGCGACCAATCCAAGAAACTAAAGAAAGTGGCCGATTAACAAAGGTGGTCGCTAAATTAAGGTTAAACTCATAACAAAATGCTGATTTAGTGGTATTAAAACTGACCGTTAAATGCAGGTCGACCGCTTAGTACAGATGGCCGCTAATATAGGTTCAACTGTACCTGCATCTAATTGAAATTAAAGACTCTTCACGGAAATCAGTAGCAGAAATAGTCCTATACTTAAATTACGATGCATTTCCCTCACGATCCTCAGATCCTTGGCCCATTCCAGAGAACAGTTCCAACATCCGGAGGGACATCACGGCCGAGACCTCCCTCATGAATGACCTTGACAAACGCATTAACTACGAGCTCGAGAGTCCCCAGGATGCCAGGTTCAATAGCCGTAACGTCAACCTCCTCATCTCGCTCAACTCCGATGAGAATCTTGTCGGTAACAACGGTGCTTGGTGTTTCCATGGCAGCAGCAAAACTAACAGTGATAACGCCTCTTTGGAGCGGTCAGGTGAGTAACACATCGAGTTATCTCCCATTATTATCATTTCCGATATGACGGAAATCATATATTTGAAACATATTTTATTTGATTGTTTATTTGTTGGGTTTAACGTCTCACCGACAGTATTTCAGTCATTTGGAGACTATATCTACTTGCTACAGATATAGTGCTTCCAAACTGCAGTATCACGCCGTAGACATGGGGCATGATACCACACACCCAGTCACATTATCCTGACAGCGGGCCAACCAGTCCTGTAACTACCCTTATATGCTGAGCGCCAAGCAAGGGAGATATACCAGTATCATTTTTCACGACTTTGGTATGTCGCAGCCGGGGATCGAACCCCACGACCTCCTGATTTTGTGGGAGGGGGGGGGGGTGCGCTGTAACCACACGGACACCGGGACCGGTAACCACAAAGGGAACCGGAAATATGTGATGTGGTCTCCTTAAAAAGTGAAAATGGACTAAATAATAGTGAAGTGGTCCTGATATTAAATAAATCTTTATTCGAATATAAAAGTGTGTTGTTTTGCATTTTTCCAGAGGAGGACGCTAACATAAATCCGTACGCGACGTTTAATGAGCTGAAGCTGGTGTTCAGTGAAAACCCCACATACCACAAGGCAGACCCTGACGAAGACTCCGATGAGGACTCCGTCAGTCTCGAGAAGGCAGAAGCGCAGAAGGCGGTATGTACATTTAGAATATACCTTTCATATTCTGTATAATTCTAAATATATATATTTATACAGATGCACCTTATACAGATGTATTTATAAAGGATGCCCCTTTTACAGATCTATTTATACAGGATGTGCCTTATACAGATGTATATATACAGGATGTGCCTTATACAGATGTATTTATACAGGATGTGCTTTATACAGATGTATATATACAGGATGTGCCTTATACAGATGTATATATACATTTACAGGATGTGCCTTATACAGATGTATATATACATGTACAGGATGTGCCTAATACAGATGTATATATACAGGATGTGCCTTATGCAGGTGTATATATACAGGATGTACCTTATACAGATGTATATATACAGGATGTGCCGTATACAGATGTATATATACAGGATGAGCCTTATGCAGATCTTTATATACAGGATGTGCCTTATGCAGATGTATATATACAGGATGAGCCTTATACAGATGTATATATACAGTATGTGCTTTATGCAGGTGTATATATACAGGATGTGCCGTATGCAGATGTATATATACAGGATGTGCCTTATGCAGATGTATATATACAGGATGTGCCTTATACAGATGTATATATACAGGATGTGCCTTATACAGATGTATATATACAGGATGTGCCTTATACAGATGTATATATACAGGATGAGCCTTATACAGATGTATTTATACAGGATGTGCCTTATACAGATGTATATATACAGGATGAGCCTTATACAGATGTATATATACAGGATGTGCCTTATTCATAATTGTATATTTAACTGGGTGTAAATGTGAAGCCGAATATATCGATTGTTCATATCTATGCGTGATACTAAATCAGAGCAGAAAACACACTTCAGGGTATGGAAACAATAGAATCGTGGATATTGATCAAGTTATTCATTCTTCTCAATATATATAATAAATGTAACCTCAAAACAAAATCAATACTATTTTCTTCCTGGGAAACGTTTGGATTGGGGGTTGGAGCGAGAAATACATTCCATAGTATATGTGACTCTAGAAATGTTCATTATATAGCGGGTTCAAAATAATGCATTTAGCCAGGAAAGTGTGAATTTGTCACGTTTATAAAATCAATTCAATCTCTTTTATTTTATGACATCCATATTTATTCAGATGCTGGCGTCATCCGAGACTTCCGAAGAGCCAAAATATGTCTCCAAGGGAACGAGTCCTCCAACCGTTGAACAGCACAGCTACGACAATCAAGGTATTTATACTTTCATATTATTTAAATCGATAGTTTATATTATACATACTACTATAATACAACTTTTTCATGAACTTTAAATCCTCTCATACATTTTATGTGATACGATCTTGCTAGATTCATGATGTTGATTTTTTTAGAACGTCCGTCATCAAATAATGTCGCCTTGACTTATCCAGGTTAATGATAAATGCACAAAATCAATAAATATGACATCACTTGATATGCTTATTCTTTCCACCAGGAATTCGAAGCATTTAAGAGAGAAACATTTCAATGATTTAATTTCTCTTCTTATCATCATAATATTTACAAACGTGACTGGCTACACTTCAAATGCACTTGTACTTAAAAACATCATACAATGAAGTCATGAACGCCCTCTTTATCTCCCAACCCCGGAGTTTATATCAACATGATGTCCTGCTAACAGCACAGTACTAATGTGATACCTATTTTGTGTCACCTGCTGTTAGCAGAGGTGACGCATAGGGATCACTTTTCCGTCGTCTGTTTGTCCGTCTGTTTGTCCATCACGCTTTTTCCGTTCTTGTGACAGGTGTGGTGTTGAGCCCCCGGAAGTACGCCAGTGCGGACCAGATCCACGCCCTTTTCACCATGGCCCCTCCCCGGCCCCAGAGTGCATACAGCAAGAACCGAAGTCACGGCACTAGAAGTACCCCGAGTGACAAAGGTAATCCATTAAGTGCAAATAATCAATGAGCCTAGCACATGTTTTAAAATATGTAATTCAGTAATTCATAATTGCAGCCTTATTGATTTAATGCCCTCTAGCAAATAACAAGTGCTTCACATCACATCACAGCTGTTTGCAATTTTTTTAATCTTTCACTGCTAATCCTGTATTTGATAGATATATGTAATTATGACTTGTGTGGTAATTCTATTCTGAGATAAGTAAATTATTTAAAGACTAATTATCTTTCGTTCTCAGACTTACTTTAACTCAGTCAACAGTATCTATATTATGTGTCAAAAATCAGGTACCAGCCTATAGTATATCCCTTTTCAAAAATACATGTGTCGTTTGTCAAACAGGGAGCCAACGTCACAGCCTCATTTCTAGCGTTACCACTGTGTCCAGTTCTCGGGACGAACTTTTGGAGGCGTTCGAGAACCTGAACCGGAACCCCCCACCCCCGGTCGTGTACGAGACCGAGGCTGACTCGCTGTCCCAACCCACGGACAGTTCAGCAGGTATGTGATGTCATATGATTCGTTCTGTCTTTGTTCCTGAATAATACATTGAGCATAGTATATAAATCCCGAGCAAATTGTCAAATAATGCAAAGTTGCATTAATTAGAAAATAGGAATAATACAAATACTTTGACATATTTTTGTATCAGCTCCTGTAAGCAGAGGTGACACATAGGGATCACTTTTCCATCGTCTGTCCGTCCGTCTGTCCATCTGTCTATCCGTCACACTTTTTCTGTCACGTTTCAGCAGGTGACATATATAGAATACCCTTGTTCGTTATCTTATTTATTGAAAACATAAAACATTTAATAAATCACTTTAATAAATGAATAGCATATAGTTAAATACGCAGTGATATTTGGTAAAAACTGAAGATAAAAAAAGAACAAGAAACATACATGCATACAATGTATCTGTTCTGTGTACAGGTACAGAGCCCGGCATCTGTCTGTTTACCCAGTCACCACCCCAGCCGGATGAACAACGCGAGGCGTCATGTGAGGTCCCGCGTTATGAGAGTGAGTCATGGCTTCATACAAAAAAGAAAAACAGAAAACAAAACATTACTTCCTTAGCCAAAGTTACTAAAATAAGAGATTTAAAAAGCTTTAATTGTCTTGCTTCAGAATATACAAAGTTCGTGATCAAATTTCTTACAATACATTACTCATAACGATACATCTTATGACTGTGAGATATATTGCTTAAAATATCGTTTGGAAATGTAATTTGTATACAGGGTCTACCTAAATATAATAAGTAGATTAGACGCACTAGGCCAAACCAAAATATATGCAAAAAGTGTGCGCATTAATATGTCTAATTTTTACAGTTAAGATTTGCAAAATAAAAATATGCCATGTCAATAAACACGTAAGAACGCTGAGTCTGATTGTTTCAGATGTTTTTGTTCATATAGCCCCGGAAGAAACCCAGTATCATCGTGACGACAGACAGATTCCGTCAGATCGCCAGATATCGCATGATCGTCACATTCAGCAAGACCGTCATATGCCATCAGACCGACAGATTGCATCAGATCGTCATATTACGTCAGACCGTCACATTGCGTCAGATCGTCATATGACGTCAGACCGTCACATTGCATATTCTAGGGGACCGCCATGCTGGACCCGACCGTCATATGGTCAGATCGCCATTTGACGTCCGACCGTCACATGGCACCGGAGAGGCACATGACGTCAGACCGCCATCCTCCCCCACAGAGGCAAACGACGTCACATGCAAATGATACATTGGATAATAGAACGTCGTCTAGACGAAGTAGTAATAAATCATTACAAAGGAACAAGGACACAATGAGTCGTGGAACAAGCATGAATAAGTAAGCATCACAAATTTATGATGAGTTATTTTACACCGTAACAAAATAATCCGCGAATTCTGATTAAGACCGATCGAATAAACACTGCACGTAAATCTTAAAAAAATGATTTGGTTTGTGAAATACATCTTTGGACTAATCTAATAAAAAATATATTTGGGTACATCAACTAAAAATATTTTTCATTCAGGTATGGCAGTAGACAGAAGCAAACGGAGGAAGTGACGTATGTCTTCAATATAGAAGATTCTCCTGGTCATGCTAGGAAACCGCAGTCATTTGAGGAAAAGCTTCAAACTGCTAGGGATGGAAGAGAAACCTCTGTTTGGAGAAGAGGTGTGTTACACCAAAGCCATAATTTAAATATTTCAAGTCTTTATCAAATACAGTCGACACTCGTTATCTCCAATTTCATGGGACCAAAAAAAATATTTCGAGATATCCGAAATTTGACCAATCCGAAATGCGGTATTATTGGATTATGAAATAGAAATCTTACCTGTATCGTGCTATTAATATGCTGTCGATCTCTTATGAAGATCTCTTTGTACGGAATATATTAATAAATAATAATCCATTTTCTTTATTTATTCAATCGTTTCTTGCAATAAATACAGAACGGTAAACAAAATAAACAAATAGGGTTACAACAATAATATGGAGCGAAAACATACGAACTGCATTCTACAAATAAAGAGCACTTATAAACATGCACATTTTGCAAAGCACTTTGCACAACGAAATATCACTGAAAATTACATGTAATTGCATTCTTACTGTCTATCATTTTTATCGCACACCTCAAAGAACCTTGTGGTATCAGTTTGTTTTGTACACAGTTTTCTCAAACGTACGCTCTTAGATGGACAAGTAGGTTCTAGAGGCATTGTGAATTATGACACGGGTTCATTCTACGATGGTATTTAAAGCAAATTTGGCATATTTTTAGCAAAGATTGCCAAGCACAACAGCTTGTGTTTGGCCAGCTAATTACCATGCAAATATGTCGGCAAAACATAATCCGGTAATTAATGAAAGCCTAACATCACGGTTTGTCGTACAGATAGCCACATGCCAAGCTAGTGTCACCAGTCGACTGATAGGTGTGAAAAATATCGGCGGGCTGATTAGCGTCGGTGGAATTTGAGATAAACAAACAATTATGCATTGTTCTATAGGGTGAGGGCCCAAATTTTCACTTTGAGATAACAGTTATTTGAAATAAATAAACTTTGAGACACACGAAATTAATGTATATAGACAAAGAAGGGAAAAATCGGGACCAAGTCAATTAATTTGACATATCCGAAATTTCGATATACGCAAATTGGAGATAACGAGTTCCAACATGTATCAAAAAGTTTAGATAGCTTGTTAGACTAATGCTGTGACTTAACTCTAAATACAATATATTTATTGAAAATAAAAATACATGTATGGAATCTAATTATTTTCTGTATATGATCGTTTTTTATTTCACGAATGATCACGTGTATGTTTATATTTGAATGATGATGAAGCTAGTATTTTTGTATCATGCAAAGTCTCGCTGTGTTTCAGGCGGGCGTCGGACGCCGCACGCGCGGACCCGCTATGACGCCTCCCTCCAGACTCCTGGATCTGCTGACAACAAGCCTCTGGTGTCCTCACAGGTGATGTCCGTCCATGACAGTACCCCGGAGGAGGAAGAGTCCGTCAGTCTACTGGACAGGTGAGCTTGCAGTACCACTACTAGGATCTGTTTTACTGATCTTATAACCTCGTGGATATTCATATTCAAATAACATATCAATTTACTGAATTTTAGCTGAGCAGGAGATCATGGGTTCGATTTCACAGTCATAAAATGCTACTTGTATAGCATATTGTGTATAGCTTCCTTGCTTGGCTTTCAGCATATACGCGTAATTGACCCAATTATGTGACTGGTTGTGCTATCTTGCCACATGTCTACGTAATACTGCAGAGGGGAAGCACTATATTTGTATCAAGTTGTCATAGTCTCCAAATGACTGAAATACTGTTGGTGGAACGTTAAACCCAACCCACAAATAAACAAACAAACAAACTTCAGATGATGTTTTAGGGTCACTGGATACAACTATAAATGTATGTATTCTGGCATTTATTTTAAACAAAGCTTATTGTAATACAAATGTTCAAGCAATTGCTGTTGAGTTTTGTAAGACAAAATGGTTAGGCCAAACGATCTTACTTAGTTACGTCCCCCACCATTGTACTTGATCTATTCTGGTATCTGTGTAGGCTTGAAAAATGTTTATCCAACATCATGAATTATCGGATGTCCGTTCACTTAACAGTTTCATGTGTAAGAGCAATGCTATTTACTGATTTAATTTTTACGTCGTTGTTTTTATGATTTCTTTGGAGTCTGAGGTCAATTCAACGAAACAGCGAAGGTGACGTGTTGCACTGTAACAGGCAGTTTGTTTACCAAGATTGTTCCAAGTGTTAAAAAGCTGATTAACAGTATGGTTTAGATTTTCTTTTACACACATTTTATAATAAGAAAGCCACTGTAATAATGGCCATTCTTGAGACATTTATGTTTTATGTTTGTGTTGATCTTTTTAGATATTATCGACCGCTACCAAATCGGCGAGGGAGGGATGGAGTCTTAATGATGGAAGACGATGACGACAAAGGATATACGGAAAATTTCACGGTAGTGTGAATTTCATGGAACGCCGTGTATAAACAAAGGATATACGGAGAATTTTGCGGCAGTGTGAATTTCATTGAACGCCGTGTATAAACAGAGGAATGGAATGTGTAACAATAAAGCAGTATTTTGCGGAATAACTGTTTCTGTGTTGTGTAACTGGTGCTATTCGGCACACTTCTGTTCAAATACATATTAATTGATGGAGGAAAAAAAAACAGAACAGTGTTAAATCGTTTTATATCATTTACAATATGAGATTTGTTCAGAAATCTTTATTTATCATTCACTGTACTTGTATAGAATTTAATCCTGTTATTTCCGGCAGCAGGCATCAGCCGACTTCTACAAGTTGATGTCAAATTCAAATGTGCCTAGACAATGGTTTGAAATGCCACATAGCGTATAAATACATCAAGTTTCACATTTTTTCACGAAAACAAAGAAGAAAATAACCATATAAGAAGATTATGCAGCAATCCGTTGCATGATAATATCTTATGTAATACGAAAAAGGAGTGTCGGGAGAAATCATCTCTAAAAAAAGATGATGTTAACCAGTGCATAACAAAAGTGTTTACAAGAGGGATGCAAGAGGGACACAGATTGTTGTGAAGATTATTGGAGAAGTGACGTCACAAGAATGTGTTATTGCTTTAATCGATGTAGTCGTTTAGAGGAGAGAGAGGGAGAGCGCGCGCAGGATAAATGAATGTGGCTTTTTCTTTCTACATACGTGTATAGAAGTTTTCTTATTCACACCACCATCTTTGGACACCAACGTTAAATGGATGTTGACTTTTTTCGTGAAAAATGAATTCTCTTTGTGGCACTCGCTTTATATCGGCAGCAAAATCTGTAGATCCTGTCCACTTGTATCTTTATATATATGACACAGCAGCACTCTGTTCTATTGTGATGTCATTGACACTCTTAGGGCGGCTACTTTATTACGTCATTTCCGTTTCGCATGTTTTGATCCTTATGGCAGCACGGACGCTTTACATTCTTACATAAACACATGTATATAGATCTTTTTGGGCGTCTACACGAATCAGAGCAAGACAACAAAAGAGTTCAGAGGCGTTAACTCGAATATCCGAAACCAAGGCAGCAAGTTCAAACAAAATATTGAAGTGGACCTTTTTGAATGACGTCATTTGTACAGTCATATGTATATTTCCTTTATTCAGAGTTACAAGTATGCTGAATTGGTCAGAATAAGCCATTTGTTTGTTCCCTTGTAATTGTCTATATTTCTTGATAGACAAAGCTGTTTATATTAGTCTGTGGTTGCAAGTATCGTTATTGTTTTCAATCTTTAATGTCCACATGTCATTTTAGAAGGTGCAATAATATGAATTTTATAAATGTCTACTTTTTCGTAAATATTTAAAAACAAAACACAAACGAATAATGCTCAAATTACTATTTTAGTCTCAATAAAACTTTTCAATGTGTTAAACAAAATAATGATAATTTGAAAAACTACTGTACAATGTTTCTAGATGTCTATCTGCACTTTGATATCTTTAGATTATTTTTGTTATTCACAACACCTTTGAATCTAGTTATTTTTATGAATATTGAGTCAAGAATAATTTGTTCTGTCAAACCATTTTACATCTATAATTTCTACACGGAATAACTTGCATAATTTATTATGTATTCGTTATTTATTAGTTTATGTTATATAGTCATTTAGATAGGTACGCTCAAATGAAGTTTAATTTTGTAATTGAAATCTTTAAACAGTTTATTGATAATTTTATAAATATGCAATATGTAAGTAAGTAGAATATGTAAAACCTGAATATTATTTTATCGTTATGTCATAATTACACGCTGTAGCTCTATCTGCAGAAATCCGTGTCATACATTATTATGTGCAATAAAGTCATTAAACTCAAATATATAATGTGCAATAACTAATTTATTACAGATTTTATTGAATTGATCAGACTTTAATTTATTTATTCTTTGACGACAATATGGTAAGATAAACCTGTTGATGTAAATGCATCCTCTTAATGCTCAAAGAAAAATAGCATCGTTTGATATATACTCAATCAAAAAGAAAAAAGAAAAGAAAAGAAAACGCGGGGTACATTAATGTGCAACCATTATTAAATGTTATGGCCTCAAAGGATGAAAATCGGTCATACAACTTTCAAGGTCACTGTGTAATTAACGTGGTATCTAAATATGCTCAGTCACGTGATATACCGTGCGCCAGCCCACTGATAAAGTGTTAAAAAAGCGAAATGATAACATGTTGCTCAACACAATTTGTAATACCACTCAATGAGACAGACACATCTTTTCCTGTTATCTAAAGTTGAATGTAACCATTTGCTATCTAGGTACTGCTGCCGTAAGATATAGGGGTGAAATTCTTCGCCCTGTTGCAGTCCCAAATGTGCAACATGACAACCTAAATTTTCAGCATGAAATTGTCCGGCCGCATGTAGCCAGAGTTTGTCGAGACTTTCTGGCAAACCATAACATTAACACACTCGAATGGCCGCCGTACAGTCCAGATTTGTCCCCAATAGGAAAATCTGGGCAGGGACAAAAGCGCGTGGGGGTGGGGTGGGGCACACAGTATTTAATAGTTGTCTCTCTTTGTTATCGTATAATGTGAAAGATTCACAATGACTAATCCACATTTGAAAAGGGTCGAATACAAAAAATAATTACATTAGCATAAAACAAAAGAGAAAAAAAATGTTTTGAATTGATATGGAATATATCTCATCGAGAGGTGATGCAATTTTAAGTTGAATACATTCTTCTTTAAATTTATTGGATCAGTTATAAAGATATTTCATGGATCACTAATAGCGAGTTCCTGATTATATCAACATTAAAATTTTGTCAGACTCACATCTCAAAATATGACCAATAAATTCGGACATCTTTTAAAGGTACTGAATAAAACCAATCATACTTCAACAACTTTTCAAATATTTCAACAGTCTGAATTAGCTTTTCTATTCTTGAGGACTGCAACAGCTTGGCAAGACTTTCGTGAAACAACTGATGTTTATTTTTACGTTTTTCTTTTACCTTTTATTATTATTATAATTATAATTATGTGGCATTTTCAAGATTTACAAAGAATGGGAGTGATACTCGTATGTATGTAACTATCGACAGCTCAGCTGGTATCTGCCAGTTATCTAGTTAGCGCCAACAATATTGTATGAAGTCTCGCCGTTGTCGTTTCATTTCTAAAGCTGTTTTATACTTGGTTCAGATTGTTAAATTGTACCTGTGGCGTGGTTGTTTCGCTTTTTATTAGTGTTAGCCTCTGTGATATCGTTTGTGTATGGTAGTGTTAGCCTCTGTGATATCGTTTGTGTATGGAGGATTTGTTTTTGACCTATTGATTGCATCGTGTTATCGTGTCTTTATGAGTATTTGTTGTTTTAAAGCGGCTTGTTTGTGGTATTGTTCTATTATTACCATCAATACTTATTAGAAATTGCTTTTTCATTTATATACAGTCAGACCTTCTTTAAGCGGTCAGTCAATGGAACAAGAGAAAGTATCCGCTTAACAGAGGTGGCCGCAATATAAAGGTTAATCATCTAACAAAACGCTAGTTTGGTAAAATAAAAACTGACCGCTGCATGCAGAATGACCGCTTAATCGAGTGGTCGCTTATACAGGTTCAACTATAATTATATTAATAGTATAGCGGGGGTGTCCATGATATAGTTAAAGTAAATAACATATATATACTTAGACCCTCACTGCTTTGGGTTCAGCTCGCGGCCTTCCATCTGGCTTGCAATACGTCGATGGTTCTACCCGGGTACCTCTATGCACACAGGATCTTCTTTTGTAATCAACTGGCTGTAATACTGCAATAATAAGAACTGGTACCTTCTGTATTGTCTTAATCAGTCGGGCAAGTTTTGTAAGTGGTTGTTTAAACCAGGTTATAGCCATAGAAGCCTGCTGAATAATAAATGTCATTCTGTTACAACAATTGACCATCAAACGCAGATTTAACTATATTTCCAGTGACGTCAATATTTGATAGTTTTATATACATAAAACAAAATAGATTGAATTGATATTCGAAATTTTCACGAATGATTAACTTTGAAATTTTTGTATTGACCTCGTTTCATATTTCATCCATAGAGTAAATACTTTAACGTTACACTTGTTTGAAAAAAGAACCATGTTTTGAACTCGTTATATTCTATGTCGTGAATTGCATCATTCGGCATGAGCTATTATTTGTTGGATAATTAATCATTCAAATTAAATAATTTATTCATTTGATTGAAATCTTCGATTCTTATTCGCACATATATGAATTGATACTTATCATTTTTATATATATTGGGTCTTGCAGCCCTACGATGTATTTTTTTCCAGTTTATTCGAAAATTTCCTTTACACTACTTTGTAAAACGACTATTTTTTAAATATATTTGCTAGACCTATCAAAAGAGCCCCAATTCAAAAATGATTGAGACCCAAATAAATGAAATCGAGCTTGCCAACTTATTGATCATATAGACTTTTATGACTCATTTTATGGATGTTTTGATAATTTGGTCGAGCGGATGCATTATCTGAAAGCTTCTTAGCTATGAAACACTTTACCACAAAATTACATTGTTTTAAGTCATTGTTAACTTTGGAATTTCACTAAGCTTCATACAGGGGAAAAATCATCGTAAAGGTAAATTCACAAAAAGTAAAATGCAATGAAAAGTGGTCACATTTCTTTCTTTAATTCTGCAAATAGGAAAACAGAAGGCATTAATTATGAAAACATTATTATGACTGTTTCCTAAGACGTTTAGTGAAACCTTAATCAGATTGAAACCAATTCTTAATCTCATAACGTTTCTTCACAAAGTTTTCTGAAAATATCAAGATACAAATACGTAGCATATGACATTTAATCTGCCCCTGAGAGACACTCAGGTTGATCAGGCTTTACACAGGTCATTATGGAAAATTTGAGTGAAATCTCCTTATATGGTAAAGTATTAATAGTTCTTAACATTTCAGAAAACGCATGGCCATTTTTATATAATCATTATTATTGTATTTTATATTCCTGTTTGTGCATATAAATAGCGAAAACATATTGTCCAGGTAGCTTGATAAAGGTACCTTCATTATAAGTTCCAATACGTGTATCCTGTATTATAAGATTGGTATGTTTCTTTCTTGCTGTGGTCAGTAATCAAAAGTTTCAAGGATATGTTCATTCCATTGATATTTGATACTGATTTTATGATTATCATTTTTTTTAAATATGTTCGTGCAATACATCATAACAGTTCTCTATATTATTTGATTATTCCGTTGTGTAAACCCAGTACTGGGGTCTACCACGTAAAATAGTAAAATACAGCTTTAGATAAACTGAGTGAGGACATTTTGCTGTTACATTAACCCTGAAATTAATGAAATAAAGCCTTGCATTTTCTTTTTCATAAATCGAAAATACGTATTAAATGAATAATGAACCATACTAATGTGGGAACAGTCCAAGTTTTTAACGTGTTTTTACGTTGTGAAATTAAATAAATGTAGCTAAACTTTATTAGAATTATATAAATGGTTGATATTAACGCTGTAAATTATGAAAATAAATGTATTGAACAGGAATCCAGAAACATATTATCATTGATTTGCATTTCCATAAATAATTTGCATGCCCTTCCATAGTTTATTGCTGAACTATGGTATTTCATTATTGTTAATAAAATATGTATCTACATGTACAACTGTCATATTTTTATTGTGTTTTTTTTCCAAGGATTTTAAACATACAAGTAGAAAAAGGTTGTACATCACCAGTATTTTTTTTATTTGGCGTGTATGTTACACTTTTTTTCTTATGCTGTATAGTATAAACTTACCGTTCCTTCTGCAACGTTTAAATCTTTCATAATGCAATTACTATTGAAGCTATTATATCTTGGCGTTGTTGAATACAAATAACATCTTTAAGCATATGTTGATATGTATTTTTCACAATTGTGTTTTTGTGAGATTCGTGGGCAAAAATGTATTTGTGTGGCTTAGAGGTTTAAATTTACTCAAGACATGCAATCCCTGTGTTTGGCAAATAAGCATTCTTCTTATTTTTTGTAATCAAATAATTAATAAGTTTGTTAACTTATGGTCAAAGATGACGCAGTATTTGGCAACCGCTACACAAAACCCTTGGTTCGTCAAATATTTTATATATGATTTTTTTTTTTAGAAATGTGTAGACATATTTTCAATTTACTGAAATTAATTACGAGTTTATTGTATCTTTTTATCAGAATATTAATTCCTGTTACACATAACTGAACGAATCGTATATTTATTTATGACTGAAATCCGAAATAATGTATTTAAAACAGGATAGGTAACTTGTCTTGTAAAGTGTAACCTCTTGACGTACACGTAGTTGTTATTCTTTTTTATTCAGGAATGGAAATTTCTTTGGTTTACTTTTTGTTTAAAGGTTATTTGAAACACGACATACTCATATCCATTTATATTCTACCCTTATATGAGAATTACCTATAAATAGCTCTGCGAATGATTTGAAAATAAAATGTCATATCGAGACGTGTTGTCTTCAAGTCTTTATCGGCCTTTATAAATAGGTGACAATGTGGTGCCAGGATAGTGTGACTGGGTGTGGTATCATGACACATGTTCACGGCATGATACTTCAGTGCGGCATCACTATATCTGTTTCAAGTTGACATAATATCCGAATGACTTAAATGTTGTCGTTGGGACGTTAAATCAAAACAAATACGAAACACATTATCTACGGATCACACGCTTGCTTTGTCGATCCCAGCTGGGGGTATAGCTTTTTGTTTTAAAGAAATTACCTGACCCAAAGTAACGGACCAGCTCAGGAGCCGTCGTGGAAGTGGACCTTCAAAAAGACCTTCAATCACTGTCAACCATTGATCATTATTTGTTTTGTTTCGCCTTTGAAAGTCACAGAAAAGTACCATGGGAGGTATCAGCCATTCTTGCTGTTAGCCCAGAGATTTCACACCTTGATGGTTCAGTACTATCTGAGATGGTTTCATGCACTTTATTTACGACGTTATATTAAAATTACACAACCCCATATACCATGTAGAAGAATCCATATAACCGAATGGTTAGAGCGTCCGCCCTGTAACCGGAAGTTCGTGGTTCGACCCCGGCCGCGACACACCAAAAGTGGTGGTATTTGTTTAAATCTCTTGTGCTCGTCGCTCAGCACATGAGTAATGATCCAGGACTGCTTGGTCCATTGAAAGGGTAACGTGATTGAGTGTTGCATCATGCCACTTGTCTACGGCGTAAGGCAACATTATATCTATTGTATGAAGACTGCAAATTGAAATACTGTCGGTAGAATGTTAAACACAAGAAATGAATTATAAAACAGGCCAGCGTTCTTAGCACTACATTTATATGATTAATGCAAGCATCTAGGCACTACAATGCCTTGTTGAAGGAATTGAAGACATTTATTTGAAACGGATATAAAAATAGTTTCATGGAGGATAAGAATAAAAATACATTATTTATTTATTTATTTTTTATTTTTTATTTTCATTTTTTAGGATGCAATTCGTATTCATTAATCTAACATGCATATATGAAGATGAAACAAGTTTTAATTTGACATGTTTTACATTTTGAAATAATTATTAGTCTTCAAACACATCTTAAATGAAATAGAAAAAAATGCATATATCTATTGTAACTCTTCTCATAAAACAACACGTGTCATATTTAGTATAAAGCAAATTTCAACATATTGTATAAATGAGAAACATATCTTTACCAAAAGGATTATTATTTTTATACTGAATCATCAAACATATAAACATTGAGATTGATAAATACGAGAAAATATGTATACTGTGGGATGCCGGTCACAGCCACGCCCAAAGCACAATATCCACATAACAAACAGTAGACTGAAACCACGTCCATCGGCTTGCAGTGAAGAACAGGGAACCAATGAAACACAGGTATTAATCATTTCATGTCGAAAATCATCTAGTCTCTATGGATACCATACTCTTCTCTGTAAGTCGTAAGTCGTTGTCGGAAATCCATTGGAAAACATCAACAACGTCAGCCGAGCGACGTATCCAGGATTGTCAAGTTTTATTCCAGACAGAAAATATCGCTGACAACGTAACTAATAACATACATGTTTACATTCGCAAGAACTATTATTATGACATAAACAAACTGTTGAAGAAGATCAGTTATCAAAACCATCTGTAACTCCTGAGGCGTATTTCAGATATCATTTGTTTCAAGGTGTCCCGACAGACATCTGAAAACTCTTGTATCGTCTTATGGTCGTGCTTTAAGTCTATAGCTGACGTGTGGTTATTACGCTGTTAAAATCCAAGCGTAACTGGCATCTCGTGGTCCATTACCATATTCAGTTGTCGTGTTGGGTTTCGAGCAGTCATTTTTAGTTTAGTTTAACGTCGAATACCTAGAATATAGCCATGTATATCATCAAAGCATCAGTGATAAAAAATAAAGTATCTAAGACACGCAACTATTCTGAAAATTACGAAAAAAAATGTAAACCCCCCCCCCCCCCCTAAAAACTACCTTTAACTTGTACTTCAAATTCCTGCTTTGTCAAATTTGTTAATTTTCAAACTGTTAAAATATATTGCGGATTTGCCTACATTATAAAGATCTAAATTGCAAAAACGTTTTGGATACTTTGAGATACTGCGCCAGACCAGGAACTGTCATACATTAGAATCACACGATAAACATCAGGTCAATAAATCCAGGAATAACCTTATATTAAAGCTCACTACGAAACAGGAAGCAACCAGAATGTCGTGATCGAACCCTCAAATCTATTGATGCAAACGGTCTAATAACTTTTGTAGGATTCTTATATACGTCATCACGACAATATTTGCAGAGAAATACAGTAAAATCATACAATTATCTCAAAACATGGAGTTTTCCGACTCACCGATATCTTCCTCTTCGGGTTCATTCCCACCGATACAGACGTTACACTCGCAATCCTTCATTGGCGTGATATGTCCAACTCGGGTGTAGGTAGACCCACCCTCTGTACAGATCATCGTTATGTTGATACGGTCACCAGGGATACCTGTTTTATCGAAAGAGAAAATTAATATAGCAAACATGGCTACCCTTTTACCTGTACTTTTAGTTGTACTTTTTCAAATATATTTCGCATTTTAGATGGACTTCGATCAAGATAACTCAGAGAAACTACACGTGTGTTGGCTTCTATGGGCATAATGTCTCGCCGGCAGTATTTCAGCCATCTGAAGGGACAGGTAAGATCTTGCCACACATTGTCACAATATTCTGACAAAAGTACAACCATCTCTGGATCTACATAGAAATTAAAAATGTAAAATGGTACCCTGTACTTAACCAACTAGGCCTTCAATCACGATTATATGATGAGCTATATGAGGGCCTCGTACATTGTAACATTGTATGTCGCAGCAGTGGAACGAAACCATGCCCTCCTGGTTACGGGAGATTGATTGAAAGAATTAATCAGTGTTTCTACTTGTGATGAACTTCGAAGAATATAACATTTAAAACTCTTTGATCTACTGTTAAGAAATTAATGTATAATTTCATAGAGTCTTTGCTAATGTCAAAATCACGATTATTATCTACATATATTAAAGCATTATTTGATCTATGTTTGCTCCTGCTTTCTTTAGAATGTAGGCCACTAATATGTCACTGTTAAAAATGATATTAAAATTACACAATCACTATCATAAATTAATGTATGATCGATAATATTTTAATGCAATGGCAAAATGGGTTATGAAGTTTTGTTTTGTTGTCGGTGACTCTTGTCTAACAAGACTATTGTGATCGTAGGCAGATTAAATAATGCCATACCTTGTCAAATCCTACAATTGGACCAATAAGATCTGAAACTGTCAATAATTGTACGTCTTGTCTACAAAGGCGCCTTCAATAACGACTTAAAACACATTTGGAAGGAAAATCGTGCATGAAACACCGACATATTAACATTTTACAAATTGAGCCGACATCAGTTAAGAATTTTTTTTCAGATGCGTCTATAACTTAATCTACGGAGGTTGAAAAACAAGGGACCACGAGGGACTGTCAATTACCTGCACAACATTCGCAAGTGCTCACGATACTGAGTTCATCATCCATGGACATCAAGAGGCGGGGCTCAGTCTTACTCACGCCACACGTTCCAGCACAGTACGTCACCACGTGCTCTTGTTCTGAGATACAGTTACCGCTCTCGAACCTCTGTTTCGGGGTCACCTTCAGACTACACTTGTCAGGACCCTCTGTTAAGAGTTCAATCAAATTTTGATTATCAGTTTCCGCTGTCCGAACAATTATTGACGTCATATTCATTTGTGTTGTATATCTACTGAAAACTACTGAAAAGGCCGATATAGCATGTTTTTATTCTAAAGCCTTCCTAAAGCATGTGGTATTCCACATGACATTTTTTTTGCAATCAATTTAAGTGCCTCCATCATTCACCATATCTTATGTGGTAATGAGGTACAACACAAATTTATTTCTTAAAATATAGATAACTCTGTCTGAACACACACTATGTTGTTTCGAAATACACACAATAATCAGCGGTAGGTGAAACTCAAAAACAAATACTGCGATAATAGATTTTCATCTAAAGGTACACTTACCAATGGCTGGCTGACATTTAGGACAACACTGGTCATCATCGTAGTTAAGAGTCTCACCAACCTGTTAGTGTATAAAATGCGTTTTAAAGACCGATTTTCAATATCGAAAGAAGCAAACCGTGCCTTCATCAAGGACACAGCTATTACAGAGGTTTTAAATGGAAAAATTCAAATTGTAGAATGTATATAAATCGCATTCGTTTCTGAAAGTAAGTTGGTCAATTTCCGCTAAAATAAGAAAATATTCATGATACTTCAGTATTCATGTAGAATTATTCCAAAGACTTATTTTTACATTAACATAAATTATTTCCTATTGATGTATGAAGACTTACATCGCACGTTGGTATTTCGCACACACGCTGTTCAATGACCTCGCCGGACACACAGACGTATTCATAGCACGGTTCATCTGCTGGGACGGTCTCGCCATTCTGATAGACAGATAGATAGATAGATAGATAGATAGAAACATAATATTCATAACTGGGCACCATTTGTGTTTAATTTCACTTGTCTAAAGCACATTGAATGTAGTCTAACATATTATAATTTATATTTTTAAATTTAAATGACAGCTAAACCGGATACATATAAAAATTGGTTACTGTTGATATTACAAACATATTCTATTTTTAGCACAATTCACTGTAGCGAACCTGGTACGTGGCGTTGTTGTAGATACACTCGTGGCAACTCTCTGGTGGCACACATTCACCCTCCTTAACGAAGAATCCATCTTCACAAGTACAGCCGTATACTTCCTCCTCGCAGCTGGCCGTATTGGGCACGCCGTACACGAGCTCTTCGCACGTGTGCACCTCGCACTGTCTGTACACTGTGTAGTAGGCGTTTGTTTCGCACTCTGTAGTAAAAATGTTTGATAAAAATTATGTGTAGACCATGCCTCTTTTTTGTGAATATATTCTGATCAGTAGTTGGATTTTAAATCCATATTAATATGAAATCTCCTAAACTGAAAAAAAGTTCAGTCAAGAAAATTGAAAGAGGAAAATACACAAACATTAACTATCTTGAATAACATTTTAGAATTAGACTGGTGAACATGATATAATTATTTTCAATTCATTAATATTGTAAGAAGAATCATATATACACTTTGTGTATTAGTTAAGGTGAGTATTTGAGAATTAACAATTCATTTTGGCAAAAAAGTCTTTACATTTTAGAATCATAATAACTAAAAGTAAATTTATTTTTGAAAACTCAATTTAAATGTTGGCAGATGCATACAAAATAAACAGAATACCCAATTAAAATTTGTTCAATAACCTGTTTAAATTGCACATATAACAAGTATTTAGTAAATACCAATTTCAATAAAAAGTTATCTCTATATATGTACGCTCAAATTTGGAAGGAGACGCAACTGGACATAAATTGACAGAAAACAACATTTATGGACTCTTTATGTGATGCACGAGTTACATATGCGGTGCAGTGGTGCATTGTAAGGCAAGTTACTCTCTGAATGACAAACGAAAAATTGTGTAACGTTGGATGACATGTTTAGTTACCCTGATGAGATGATGAATATACAAAATACACTTTAGAAAGTAAAACGATGAGAGAGACTGGCATGCTTATAATGATGGACATTGTGGTAACTGACACTGTTTACAAGCGGTCACCAGTCCACAAACTTCAACTTAACATTGAGGACTTACCACATGGGTTTTCGTTGCAAGGTCTAGACTCAGTCGTGTTCAATTCTTCACAATCCTCAGTTTCCACAATGACGTCACGGTCTCTTGTCTGGATCCCGCCTCCACACAATGAAGAGCAGTTGCTCCATTCAGACCATTCCGTCACTTCACACGTCACTAATAGACAAGTATCAAGTGTTTAATTCCTCTATAAAATTTATAGGGAGCATATTGTTTTATATTCTTTTAAGGATAGATCTTTTTTTTCACTTGCGGTCATAAAAAAACTTTTTTTTTTTAATTTCATGAGAAGCGACCCCGGGATTAAAGAAAACACGATACTGCAAAAAGAAAAACAAAACAAAAATCCACACATTTTCCTCTATTTCAAAAGAAATTTTGATACACACATCATCATGCTTTTCGGGATTTTACTAGTGTAAAAACTATTTTTGTGAACATTTTGTTTCATCGTCCGAATATTAACCATCATGTCAACGGCTGAGTTAAAATATGTATTCTATATGAAACCTTCAAACTTCTCACCATTGCATGGATCAGTGTTACAAGATTCTTCCTCTGTCAGCACGCTTTCGTCACATTCCTCCCTGTTGACGTCATTGACGTTGTTAAACGTCCTTGTTCTGTTTCTGACGCCACCTTCACAGTCGGCAGAACAATCTTCCCACTCAGACCAGGGTCCTACTTCACAACCTGACGTCATAATTAGATCAGGAAGTAGTCAGTTGAAAGGTATCATATAAATGAATGGATAAACATTTTGATATACTTGTAAATAATTTTAGAATTATCAATATGATGAAGAATAACGAAAAAAAAAAATAAATGTACATAAGGTTTTATTATTATTTATTTTTAATAATCGGTATTTTGAATTCTAAAATAAGTTGATATTGAGACTTGTACAATGATACAAATTAATTTTATGTTCAAAGTACATACAGCTGACGTCATCGTTACACGGCAGATCCTCCATGACGTCACCGTCACATGACTGTCCGCCACACACGGGAGCGGGCATGTTGCAGGCGCGGTATCGTCGCTTCACTCCACCCTCACATGACTTGTCACACTGAGTCCAGTTGCTCCACGTACCCCATCCACCATCAACTGATAGGAAGTCAAAGTTCATCGTGAGCGTTTATATCAGTTATGTAGATTAATTACTAACACAGGACGTTTCGATCCGATTTTTTAAAGCTTTTACTGGTTTAAATAAAAATCTTTTTATTTTTATTTTTGCTATGACTTTTTTTTTCTTGTTTTGTATTCCTAATTTTGAGATTTTGTTTGAATTGAAATCATAACTAAATGTATTTCATCTTATCTATTAATAACAATCTTCTTAAGATCTTTTCTAGTACAAAATGGAATACAGATTCTGCATGACACTGTTTTCTTGGCCGTATGTCATATATTCTTATTATTCTAAATGAAGTAAGTTTTTTGTCTAATTTAATTAGATGCATGGTAAGTTAATGAATTATTATTTACACACAAAAACGATAGTGATTTGAATAGATTTCGTAACATAAGTATGTTATTTTTGTCCAGAAATCTAACTGATAATAAAAAAAAAAACAATTTCCTGACCGTACGTAGCGTTAATCAAGAACTACTACTTTATTCTGAATAAATAATTATTGATTAGAAAAAATGTATGTTGACAATACATTTTAAGAAAGAAAGTAGATCTAATAGGATCATGGCAACTGGTTCCGAATTAATTTAAAAGGAATACCTTTTTAATCAATTATATAGATTTATCAATTACCAAGGGTGGAATCGGTGACTGAATTATAATATTACCTTTCCTATTATTTGGGAATGGCCATATCTATGTATCTTCAATACCGTTGTTGAATGTATTTTCACAGTATAACGATAATGGATTGATGTGAATAGCACATATTTTAACAAAAGTATTTTTAAGCTAACTTTTCTTATGGACAATAGGAAGGTGGCAAACTGTACACAAGAAAAGACGTACATGATGATAAACACTTACCAACAGCCTCTTCCTTAGGGTAACAGACCTTGCCTCCGACCACAGCTATTTTTTCACAGTAACTGGAAATATAGTACAATGTAACTACATGTATTTATCTCTTATACGTTGAGGAAAACTAAGAAGAATGAGAAGGGTGAAGAAAAACAGTAATAAAACGGAAAACTGTAGCAGCAGCAGATGTACAGAAGCTATGGTGTTTGTACTATTTATGACAGCATTCTTCACACTTTATGGAAAGAAGCAGTCTTAAGAACTTGAGACATGGTTATGAGTGTATGTTTCAGTGAAAAATAGTTTCCTTTTGTTTAGAACTCCTGTACTAGAACAATTTATATAAGGTACACGTGGAAACAAGATAGTCTAAAAGACAGCTATATCCACCACCACAGAATGGCGATCAGAGTGGAAGAAGTATACCTTTACTCTTTGGTGAGATGTCTGCAATCATCAATACTAATGTGATCATTAAAGAAATTCAAGGTTTAAACATTTGGCCTATGATTTTGAGCTTCACCTTCATTTGTGTGTTTGTTTTTACTATGGTGGACATTTTGTTTATATATAATGAATATGCTTAAGAGACCGACAGACAGACGGGCGAGGTCATTCCTATAACCCCCTCGCTGCTTTGTGGTACGGGATTAATAATAACAAACAAGGGGGATAACCCACCAGATCTCGCACTCCGAATCCATGATGATGTCACCAAGTCCGTACTCGGTCCCGCCTACAATGCAGACAGGCTCACATTCCCCACTGTTACATGGCTCCTCGTCCTGCATGTCAGACGTCTCGCACCCAGAACCGCTGACCGCAGACCTGGTCAGACACAACATAATATTAGATTTTGAATCCTACTAGTTTTTATTTTCGTAATGGAACATAGACGTATACTTATATGATAATCAGTCATTTGGGGACTTTTGACGCATTTAGTACTGCAACACTGTGATAATACGCCGTTGACATGTGGCATGATACCACACCCAGTCATATTATCTTGACACCGAGCCAACCAGTCCTTGAACTATCCTGATATGTTGCGTGCCAAGCAAAGGAGCTTGCATGACTACTGTATTTAATAGTTAATTATACGACAATGTTGACATATTGTCGAACTTGTAAAAATAACTTTTTGAATAATTATGAAATTACTCATTATTTTATGTTGAAAATAAAACTTATACTGATTAAAATAATCTTATTTTATATTTTTCATTGCTAATGTCACATATTATCAGAGACGAAAATGAGTGTATCCCCGAGGGTGGGGTTCTCACCTGTATCTGTAGCGGTATGCCTTCCCCACACTGGGCATGGCACTCTCCCCATTCTCCCCACGGACCAGTCTCACAACCTGCATTACATACATTTATTGTCATGCATTTTAGTCATTTTTCATGTATCTGTCTTACATCTATGTCTTTGCTGATAAAGATTAACAGCCTAATATGCCATTCTCAGAAATTATGTTGTTGCGTGGACATCGTCATAGTTACGGTCGTTATCAACGTGTGGCGTATTTGAGATACGGAAGTCAACAATTCAGAAACGTTGGAATTTCTCCTTCTTCACTGTGGCATCTAAGGTATCATATATTAGTTGAGTTTTTGTAGGGTATTATACCCACTAACATTTTTTTCTCATGTAATTTGATGACTGTGCCAATTCTAGAAAGCTCTCTATGACCATTTCTTAAATCAATCGAATTATTGTTTGAAAAGGATGTTTGTTTAGAACCAACATTGCGGTATGCAACCCGTATAATAAATTACTACATGTAGTTCTACAAATCTTACATGCATATAAAGTATAAATGAAAATTAAATCAATAAATAAAATTGTATAATGTTGATTATACGAGCAATATTGAAATAAAGGAATTGTATTACAGTCTGGGATTTCTGAGCAGTTGTAGGATCCATCATAGTTGCATTTACTGAAATCAAAGAAAAATATTGATAAGAACTTATTATAGATGGAATTAATCGCAATTTACTTCCTTATTTTACAAATTATTGCTTTAAGAGATTTGATTTACTGATTCCTGTAAAATGAACTCACATATTCTCTTAAGGACAAAACCTTAAAGCAGGAAATGACTCGTAGTTTACAATGTTATTATATATCATAATGATTTATTTATTATTTTTCATATTTTTATTAGAAATAGTATATATGTCTTTGTATGCTAAACTGGAAAACTTAAGCAACAATGAAATATGAAAATGATTTTCAAATAAAATGCATAAAGAATGCTGTCTTTAATTTAACCAGGAAAGTAATACTCATATTTTTGAATTAGGTAGAAATGCATTTGCCATTCCTGTTTTATGTAATTTTTATGTACATGACTATATTGGCAAAAAACTATTACCTTGCTTTCTAGCGATATTCGTAAAGAAAAAGAGATGTTTGGATAACTTTATGTATTACAGAAACAAGAATAATGAATTATTTCGTCCGCAAGTATTTAAGTTAAATGCGAGCCCGGTTCAATAAATACTACACGTATTCCAACATAAATTGTGAAAGCAGAAACCTGTAATAAGAGCCCAACATATTTAAGCAGACTACTTTAAGATTGCAGAAACAGACTGGCTGTTGAAGACAGTTTTTACTGTGTGAGAAAAACTTACCATATTTCACAATCGTGTTGACCCTCAATGGTTGCTCCAAACGGTACAATGGTTCCATCCGGTGTGTAACATGGGCATTCCTCCTCCTTAACACAGACGCCGTTGTTATCTCGAACCATACCGTCAAGACATTTACATCCGGGCACACACACGCTGTCGTCTGCTTCATCGCAGAAGTGGCTCAATCGGAAGTCCTTGCATGTTATTGTGGCGCACATGTTGGAGCAGTTGGAATATTCTTCATCGTCATTGTCACACAGTTCTGGAACACAAGAAATAATTTACTAAAAGTCTCAGTTGTTGCATATTGACATTTTTTTTCCAAATAAAGTTGTAACATTTTGCTGCGTAGAGAGACTCCTAGTACCATATATACATATATATATATAAGTTTCTTGTTCTTCTTTCAATTTTAAAAAAGCGTGCAAGTCCCGTTGGAGACATTAACTTTATATGACGTTGCTTAAATTAAGCCCTTGTCCAGCCCAAGATTCATTGACATAAATTGTTTTTATTTTGACATAACATATATAGAGCATGGTCTATGTTCTAGACAAGACAGGCCCACCCACCTTCCTCGCAGCCCTCGGGTTGGCAAGCATCCAGTTCCATACCGTCACCCTCGCACGTGTTGTCCTCACAGTAGCGGGTCCTCACCCTCATCCCGGGGATACAAGGGTCAGTGCTCGTGCACTGTGTCCATGAACTCCACGTTGTCCATATCGTGATGTCTGTAATTTAAGCAATCATAATAAAAAATGAAATGATGCAATTTTTTGTTTTTGTACATCGTAAATTCAAACAATCATCATTGTCTTTGCTCTATTAGGGGTTTCAAGCCGAGTCGTATTAGCTACATACAGTTTACATGTAATCTTAACATGTTTTGCTTGAACTCACACTTGACCCTCGATCACCCGCTTACTTCCAATAAAGGGTGTGGATGTTCTATCTTTGGATTATAAAAAGACATATATATAAATATTCTTATTTTTGCAGGACATATTATATAAGCAAAACATGACCAGAACTATATCTTTTCAGAGCGAACCGATATTGATGATTTACCGGCCCTTCTTCATATTTTGTAAAGTAAACAGGAGAAAAAAAATGGAAAAAAAATCAAAGAGACCGTTGCCACTGACAAACTTTGTCACTTGGTTTTTTTTTTTTTTTTTTTAAATGTTTCAGCTTACATTGTTAGGTTAAACTTGTAAGTGTTGATGGAATTGAAGGCTTTCAGGGTGTGAAAACCTTAAGGCAACAGAAACTTCTTCTTACTAGTGCATGGATCAATGTTACAATCTCTGGACTCGTAGTTAAGCATGTCACAAGTGACGTCACCGATGACCTCACGTGTCCTCTCACTGATACCATTGTCACAGCTCTTAGAACAACCGCTCCATTCGGTCCACTCGGTGAATACACATTCTAAAACACGTTAATAGTAATAGTAAAATGGTTGTTGATGCCACCGACAATAGTTCTCAATAATTACGTACGATCATGCTTGATTTAATTTTGAAATAGAGTTTTTTTTAATAATTTTAATAAAGTTTTGATAAAAAAAACTTAAACCCTGATATATCCCATTTTGGACAATAAAGTTCAAATGTATATGTTAAAATGTATGGATAAAATGAGCATCTTAACAGAGAACTACGTTTAATCTTAAATACCATAAAATTGTATGTGATAAATTATCACCTGTACAGGCTTCCTCCTCAACACACTCGATTGTCATATCATGGCATGTACTGAAATGTGGTCAGAAATAACGGCTAGTCAATGTAATAACTATCCCAATGATAATTTCAATTAGATGTAAATATCTTTTTTATATTCGTTCGATCAGTCGTTTGCAGAAGCCGGTATATGGGAAATAAACCAAACTATTTATTCACGCTCCTTAGAAATAAATAAATATTTGATATTTATGTTAACACATTTGATTTAGTTTTCTGTTTGTGTTTAAATAGGATCACAGTGTAAAGGGAACAGTTATTTTCTTATGGATCTAAAGTTATATAGCAGTTAGCATGGACAGCTGAAACATGAGCAACGCCCACTGCATGCGTTTACTTCATTCTTTATTCAAAACATGTATATGTACAACTGCAATATCGATTAGCGTGTAAATGAATCAAATCTATTCAATCAAATTACTATACTGCTTTATAAAACAATTGTATTACAGAATGAAATGCATGATAAAGATGATTGCCCTTTGTCTAAAACTGTAAGTAATATTAACCTTACTAACAGAAATTGCTCGCTTTCCCCAACTCTTCGATAATTAAGGGTTAATTAACAATTTTTATTTTAAAAAGAATACATAGATATATACAATGTAAATATAAAAAGTGAGTTTGTTTGGCTTTGTACTCCCATCAACACTATTTCGGTCAATTGTTCATAGAACTGCCGACTATACCCACCAGTTCTTGCAGAGGATGTGTACAACAGCATCTGCCGGAACTTCGTCCCCAATGAAGAAGGCCTCCTCAGCGAATGAGAAGGTCGTGTCTCCGTCAATATCAATGTATCCGATTCTGTCTTGAGAAGGTATGTCTCCGAACAGTTCGTCAAATATGGCGTCGGTGAATACACAGACGGCTGGAGATGTCAGAATAACAGTCAAGCATGTTTCAATGTGAACAGCATAAATATAGGATGTTCGACACTCATCAACGTACATTTAAAATTTAGATAGCATGTTCAATTTAAGTAAGCCTATAGTTGTAACATATGCATATTAATAAACGAATTTTCTACAGGTTACATCTGAAAATTGAACAGGATCAAAAGTTTGAGTGAAACACGATAACCAGTTTTTATGTATGTTTTTTTGTGCGCAAATAACGTCCCTCAATAACGTTATACCTATATGCATTTCAATATGTGAATAAGGAAGAAACAGTAATATATCTGCATTATGTAATAACCGTATACACTGAGAAACTAATTTATTTTCTCTTGTTATAGTTAAAATGGACGTTAGACTAGAAGTTGTATAATAGTTATGTATAGTATATACAAACGCATTCACATGGCCATCTATTTCATTATGTTTCGAATATCAAGGAATGTAAATAAAATTTGTTGTATTTGGTGATAACAGAAAAAATTTCTTTTATCTGGTCTTAACAGTTTTACTGTAAGAAATACATATCATGTGGTTAACATCAATGACTAATGCGACTTATGAAACCAGGAAAAATCTCCGCGACTTAGGAATACCTGGGGTGGAAGTAGGCAAGGTAGTTGTGCTTGTCGTGGACTCCAGGACTGGTTGGGAACATGACTCCACAACCAAACCACGGACTTCTCGGTTGTTTATTTCCGGTGCTAGTACGAACTCGAACCTGACATGTGCACCAACTCGGCCGTCGAAGTTAACATGGATGTTCTTGAAGGATCTTGGCGATCCAATTGGGTACTGAAAAAGGATGGTTCGTCAGATAAAGTTATAATTGTAAAATACTGCTATGTTACAGTTATACAAAAATTGGATGTACGTGACTTAATTCTACGTCACTATTTATGTCACTTGACTACATATACCAAATTAGTTGATTTTCTAACGTAGTCATACTTTTACATGATAAACTTATTGAATATTTGGTTTTATTTTGTACTTTGGGAAGAAATTTTATAGTGGCAGTGTTTTTAGATTGTCTGCAATTAACACATTTGCTGCAAAATATAGTCAGTTCATCAACACAATATCAAAAGGGTTTGGCACAAAGGTGGGGGTGGGGCATCAAATCACTATATATAATACAAGGGATACTACTCCCGATTGATCTAAACCGAGACCTTTATCGGGAAAATGCCAAAAGCTCAGCCATTTATGAAGGTATCTTTCAATCTTCTTGTTGCAACAACGCTTGTTTATACCCTAACTTTATACTGGTATATTGTACGAACGCGTGTCGAGATTTAGGAAAACCGGGTTAAGTTTCGCATTACGGGTTTCGTTGCTGAATACTTGAGTTCGTATGGGTAAAACTGTGGTGATTTTTAGTTGCATAAATGTATACGCTTGCAATAGGTGCAAAATATTCAAAGATACCTTCATAAATGGCTGTCGTATTGGCATTTTCCCGGTGAAGGTATGGGTTTAGATTAAGCGGAAGAAGTATCCCTTGTATTATATATAGTGATTTTATCCCCCACCCCCATTTCGTGCCAAACCCCTTTGCACAATATCCGTCTATAAAGTAAACGTATTTTTCTGACTGGCAATATTTTAATTGCATTTTTGTTACAACCCAGACTATTTAAATAAGATTTTCTTGGGTAAATCCTATCAACTGCAACACATATGCATGACATGATAAATGGTACGTTCTTATTATTGAAATAATTCTGGTATTAAACCCTTTACAAATCTAATGTCTTTTTTTTTAAAAAAAAACATTCGAAACTCACCTCGCGAGAGTCGACGAGATCACCACTACCGTCCTCCAGGAAGATATATACGAGACTGAATCCCTTAGCTGACACAGTGACCGCAAAAACTTCAGTGTCGTCACTTCCGGTGTCGGCCAACAGCTCGATAGACTCTTCATCACCAGTTAACGATGGCAACCAACCGTCTTCTGGGGCCAAGTTGAAAGCATCATTCAGGGAACCACTTGAGCTCGGTGTGTCGGAGCTGAGGATGACAGTGTTCTCAGTGAGGGGTTCCAGACAGATCTCTGTGGATAGAAACAGCGCATTGTGAACCTCAGTATTATTTGCAGAAAAAAACAGCATGAAAATAAAAATATTATCTGCTTCATTATCTCGGTGTAGATAGATATCAGACGTTTCTTTGCAGAAAGAACAGGCAATAACTGTTCCTCTTAATATAAGTGTAGGAACAGTACCACCTTCGAGTCTTTAGAATACATGTATTCTTTAGGACTTTTCTGAATTCATTCAGTGTGGAGGATAAACGTAAGCACCGATAAAACTAACATTGTATTACCACTGTAATGATAAGGTTTAAATGAAATTAAAGTTCATTTCACAATATTATTTTTATACCTCAGTTCTAGTGAAAATCAAGCTGCATAAAAATGAACAAATTCAATTGTAGATCTAACCTTTATTTCTTATATATTACTCATACTGTTGTTTTATATTGATTATCATCATCATCATATTCATCAATGGACCATTTCGTGTATGACGTATATATATGTATTTAAAATTTCAATTTCCTGAGACGAAATTTTGTTAGCGTTTATGTACATTTTTCTCTATTACATAGAAAGTTGGTCAGAACTATTAGTAGGATAAAGTTCCTGTTGTTCGCTGTAACAGTATCTTAGTTATGGACAAGGAGGGACATTGGTAGAACCAGTGTCAAATATTTAATAAAGGTTTTATTGAACGTATTAAATTTTTAGCAAAATCTCTCCCCCCCCCCCCCCCCCTAATGAATAAGCGTTACTACGAACCCTCGGGGTGGTAACACGCTTCTATAGCAAGGTCACTGATCTCCATTGCAGCTGTCGTGTCTGGCTCTCTCTTGAAAACAATCTCCATGATGTATCCCTCGTTCTGACCCATCGGAATGTAGAAGGTTTGCAGCTCAAGATCCACAATATCAGTCTTGGTCTGAAATAAAACAAGCATTGTATATTGATAATTTACGATAAAGCGGTGTAAAAACACTTAGTTTTTTTAAGCACACTTTTACGTTATTCAATATACATTTAGTTCCATCTCTTAAATCTTAAACTCGTGGAACTGTACATACGTAAGTTAATAATGGTAAGTGTTTTCAATTTTATTTTTTACACAATATCAATGACAAGAGTAATAAAGTTTTATCACTTAAATTTTATTGTCCTTCCTGGCTTTTACAAACGTTTAAAACATATATAAATGTTATCAAATGAGAATATGATGATTTAGCCGATCATATTATTTCAATTAACTTGCATGTTTAGAAAAGATTTCTGTACACATTGAAAATGAAAATTACGTCACATTCTTATTTAAATGTACCCTTGCCCTTCACATCGACAAACATTTACTTGTATATAAATCAACAGCATTAAGAGTTTAAACTGTGTAATTAACTCGAAAAGACATTTGACCTTTGACATTTGACAAATGCCTCTGCCTATTATCATGGGGTAAGTCAAGAAAAAATTTTACTATACTTACCTCTTTGAAGATTGGAAGAAGTCCTTCGTCAGGCAGCACTTTAACGGTGATAGTGGCCACGTTTTCTGTTGCGAATGACACACTTTGAATTTCTGGTGTGTATTCTGCCAATATCTCTAACGTGATTGTCTCCGTGTTGGCTAACTCAGAGGCTGCATATGCATTTTCTGATCCAAGAAGAGCTTGTCTTGGTTCGAATGTGAAACCAGAAGACGAAGCCTTGATGTAGATATGGTTGGATGATACAGATATTGTTTGGTTCTCGCACACATCTAAAATACAGTCGATTTACAGTTAAACAACGATAGTAACAAAATTGTTCTTTGTTTTATATTGTTCGTATATTTTATTTTTAACATATGAAAATAAAATTCTTTGTAAAATTATAACAGTGTTAATAAATCACAAATATCGCAAAAATTTACGTACGTGGAGTTGTGGTCTCTGACGATACCACTGAAGCTGTAGCTGAAGAGGAGACCAACGAAGTAGTAGATGAAGAAGAGACCACTGATGGCGTTACAGCCGTACTGGAGGTTCCCGGGTGTGTGCATGCTTCAATTGTCAAATCAGACACTACTGGAGTGTATCCATCCCTGGCGATTATCACGATTTCCAAGAAACTGCCAGCCTCACCGTTGTAGTTGTCAACTATCGTTTGTAAGTTGGATCTCACGGGGTACTATATAGAGGATAAATATTTAAATCAATAATACGTTTGCATATTATAATTGTGTGTTTATGAAAATTGGTATAGTATATATCTTTAAAAAACAACATTTTAGTTTTTTTCTCTTTATACTACAAACACTGTTAGGGTATTAAGACATTAACGTCAACTTAAAAAACTAAGGATTGATTTGACAATAAAATAAAACAATTATACGTTGTGTATAATATACTTAATATATGAAATATGTTCATATCTAATATAACTTTCCATGATGATTTTTATGATATTTTTTTCAGAGAAGCGGATTTGTCATTATGATATTTCAAGAGCTTTGATACCAAAATATAAACGTTTAACATCAAAACTGTCTGTAATGATATTTGCGAATAATTCATTCTAGAAGTCATATGTAAACTGGCCTTAAATGTTTACCTTCCTCTTGTCCACGAGAGCCATGTCACTATCTCTGATATAGAACAACACACTTTCATCAACTTCAGCATTCTTGATCGTCACTCTGATATCATATATCTCAGCTTCGAATGAAGGAACAGCGCTGAGATCAATTGTGAGCATCACCTCGTTGTTTTCATCGGGAATTGGTTTGTAGCCCTCACTTGTCAGAGCATCGTCAGGTACCGTGTCTGAAATTAGTGATCGAGCCGATAACTTGAATCGACGGACAGAAGCAAGTGACCAAACTGTTAAGCACGATAATGACATGCGGGATTTATTCAGCAAAGAGTTGAGGTATTAAAATCTTGATGTGGATATCTGACTCTATGCTAATATATCAATAACTGTCACTTCATTCGGAATTACATAATTGGAAATAATACTCAGTTTTTACTTCTTATTTTAGTTATAATAGTTGATGTTTTGGAGACACCCAATTACCGTCGTATAAAAATATAACAAAAGCATATGAAAAGTATTGTGAAAGAACCAAAAAACGTGCTACTTTACCTTGTTTACCATCAGGTCCAGACACTACCACCTCGTTAATCGTCAAGTTGTGTACACAGACACCTGCAATAACAGTTTTCATTTTATTTCAAGCCCATATATGTTCCTTCTCGCAACCAGATTGCACTGAAAAATTAATATTGTTCGAGAGACAGACCTATTCATAACATATTTATAAAATGAATGGAACTTTTTCTTGTGTCCAGTTTGTGAATTTTAAGAGAGATAGAGGAATATATAAAACACTGAATTTAGTATACTATAGATTATAATTGTAACAAGAGTGTTCTTTGGAACATGTGTGTCACCTGCTGAAGCGTGGCGGAAAATATGTGACGGACAGACGGACGGACAGACACACGACGGAAATGTAATCCCCATGTGTCATCTGTGGCACAAAAGCTATTATGCTATAAATATTTCTCTAGTATAAAAGTAGCTAGAAATTTATACCAGTCTAAATTGAATTATTTGATCTGGCGGTGGAAAATCTTTTCGTAAATATGTAATATGAAGATATGCAACAAATGGTTTAGTACTAGTGCATTTGAATTGGAAAATGTTTCGGAGTCTTATTTATAGCATGTAGAGTTACGCATACGTACATATTATTTTCTCCAATATCAAGTCCATTGTTAGCTTGCAGCGGAAATGCTTTCTTTGCTATGACGATATCAAACCAGTGTAGTAATCAAATGAAATATTAACGATTGAATGGTACAACTTACGTTCACCCTCATAGCAGGCCTTGATGAGGAGTTCGGAAACTATCGGGTTATTCAAGAAATCTTCGCCTTCTCGCTTTGATATAGTGATTCTCATGACGTTACCGTCGCCATGAATGGGCACACTGACAAGCTCGTCATCTTCAACACCAGTCACCATCTAAAAGTAAATAGGTGACCTTAGTAACTTTATAGAACTGAACACAACAACTGCGAATGTCTCAATATTTCTATAATCAAGTTACAAATGACATACATACTTATTTTTAATAAACTATTCAAATGGTAACTTAAGTAAAATATATCCCCCATAAAAAAGAGAAAAATATTAGGATAGTAGGCGACTAAGTTTTTGTTTCAACTAAATTTTAATTTGTTTGAAGAATAATTATAATCGCATAGTAAGTGGTTGGTATTTTAAAGTTAGTTTCGTGAAGGATTTCTTTCAAACTAAATAAAGTAAGTGCAGGAAAGTGTTTGGCATTTAATGTAATAGAAAACATGTTTTTAAGTTAAAAGAATGCAGAGAAGGTAAAGCTAAATCTTGTAATAAGTTCATACCTCTTGAGCGACATCCTCGTTGTCTTCAATCGATTCAAATATCCTCACATTTACTTTCTCAGCATATACCAATTTCATTTCAACTTCTGTGAACGTAGCGGTAGTGTTAATGTCGAGCTCAAAGATAAGAGTCACTTTTGTTGCGCCATCAGGGAACTCAAAGTCCGATCCAGATCCTAGTAAGGCCTGTGAGGCCGGCGACCTAGGTCTCTGTCCATTTCCATTAATCACATTCTCTACGTCATCCAGAAGAATGTCAGTGTCGATGTCAATATGTCGAGATTCACAGATATCTAAAATACAGTGTTTAAAAATGCACATTAACTACAATAACTACATTATTCAATCACTTAAACTAAATTCCAACTTAGATTGTGTCTTTTGTTACGAGATATTTGTTATGCTATACCTGATGATGTTTATTTTTATTAAGAGGGTATTTTCAAAATAAATGCTTACGTGAAGATGAGGACGTATACATAGATGTTGAAGATATATTTCCTGTGGCTGATGTAGAAGTCACATGTGGAGATAAACTCGTAGTTGGTAATGAGGAAGAGGAAGTAAATCTTGGCGACCCAGTTGTTGATGGGACAGACTGAACTGTTACACTTGTGGATGGATGTGAAACAACTGTCGACACAGACGATGATGTGCTTGACAAAATCGTCATGCCACTTGTTGACACAACTGGAAGTGTTTGTGTGAACGATGTACTACTAGATGACTGTGACGATGACGGGCTTGTTGCAGTACTTGTCACTGATACAGATACGGGTGTAGTGATTGTTACAACGGATGTTGAAACTGGATGAGTGCATGCCTCAATCGCAAGGTCCGTTACAAGTGGTGTAAATCCCTCTCTTGCCACGAAGCTTATTGTCAAGTAACTGCCTGCCTCACCATTGTAATTGTCCACGATTGTTTGCAAGTTGTTTTTCACCGGGTACTATGAACGAAAACAAGAAAGAATATTTCCGATCGTTAATTATAATTGTAAGAGAATCGTTCTCTCAAATAACAGACTAACATTTTTGCAAACTTATTGATAAAAATGTACATATACAGTTATTACTATTAAAACAAACAGGTGAAGGATATTTATATTCAATCATTTTGGGCATATAGATTTCTTTTGATAAATAAATTCATATTAACCGGTTTTGACATTGTCATACATACACATTCTAAGTAAACATATTAAATTAAACATGATTTTGGCATTTGATGGAGTATTGAAGAGACATACCTTTCGTTTGTCAACAAGGTCGCTATTGCTGTCCCGAATGAAGAATTCAACACTTTCACCAATTTTGGCGTTCTTTATAGTAACCTTAATGTCATACAATGGAGCTTCGAAATCATCAGGAGTTCCAAGATCAACGAACATGTCAATTTCATCGTTTTCATCAGGGGTAGGTTTATATCCTTCGCTTCCAAGGGCATCCGCAGGTATGGTACCTAATGAGAATCGACATATAAATTAGTTCAGTTCCGTTTACTAGAATTTATTTGGTGCCCATTCATCGATCTCTGATTCCGTTTTTTAATGATTTGCTAGTACAAAACTTTTTGAAGTAAGAAGTTAAATCAATTCATACTATCTTGGTTATATTCCTTTAAGATTAGATTATAAAGCACTCAAGAAATTAATCATGTTTTTTTGTGTGCGTGTGTTTAGTGTTTAGATGGATATAACCAATTTAGAATAAACTTTATACATGTATTAGATAAATCTATCCTTAGCACCTACTGCATAGGGCTTTCTTGTCACTGGATGTAAATGAAGTTCACTATTTTCGCTTTTTTTAACGAGAATTCATCCAGTAGTAAATGTGAAAATATATGGATTATAATGAATGTATCCTACGATGCTTAGAAATACTTTATTTTTTAAAGAATGATTATATGCATTCAATAAGTTTTATATATACTTTAGATAATTCGCTCACTGCAGCAAACTTTTTTCAAAAGAAATAAGTCATACTATACTAACCTTGTTTGCCCTCCGGTCCAGTTACAGTTACTTCTGCCAAAGTGACATTATGCACGCACACACCTATAAATTAAAAGTGCACTTTTTATATATCATAATTTGAACAAAGTAACCAAATACAAATAACCGAACGATTGCTTGCAGCTGAAAAATATTCAAAATATAAAGGAAACACCACTAGGACATTTGAGGTCATTAATAAAAATTATTGAACAGTCCTACACGTAGTTGTTTTTTTACTTCAAGAAACATACAAAACAGGGAAGGGAGAATAACATGAAGTAAAATATATATTAACCCTACAGCCTGCAATTGTTTTACACAACAATGCAAGTTAAGTACACTAATAATTTCATAGAAACAACCTATACGTGATTTCTCATTTTATTGCTATATTTGAAAAATAAATTGTACATGAAGTATTAATTATTATATCAGTTAGATTGATAATTATATATCAAATATGTTCAGTCAATTGTACATGATCGTCCAATAGATTTTTTTTATTTTGACGGTATATTATCCAAATATATTGACCAAGCTACGCAACGGTTTGCAAAGCAAAAAAAAAAAAAACGTTATTTTTTGGCGGAAAATAGCATCATTTAATGACGTAAATGCGTTTTAATGAACCAAAATATATTTTGTTTAATAACTCTAATATATAATAACAGTTGTATAATCAGGTGTATACTAATAAGCAATGAATAAAAAGTCATTTACACTATTATGGTTATGAAATCTGGCTCTTGCCCAAATATATATCCATACTGGACACTTCAAAGTAAAATCAAAATGAAGGGGAAAAAAATATCTTATACTCACGTTCTCCTTCATAGCAAGCCTTGATCAGTAACTCTGAAACGATTGGGTTATTCAGAAAATCTTCGCCTTCTCGCTTAGAGATAGTGACTTTCATAACATATCCCGCTCCGTGAATTGGAACATTAACGACATCATTGTCTTGTATATCATACACCATCTGAAATAAATGAAATTGAGCCATGTGTAAATAAACTACAGCATGAATGCTTAAAATATAGTAGTGTTTTTATTTTCTTCTGCATTTCAACAATAAGTGATATGGTACTTCGTAACCATATGACTTTGTATAAAGATGCAACTTGTTTGAAATTTGAATTATGTCACATATATTTACAGTAATAAAGAAATTGTACTCGCAAAAAAAGGTTTAACATAATGTGTTTACAATAGTAAAAGTATAAAACATGACAGTATCATAAATATTATTCATTAATATACAAAACACACACTCCTCTTAGATAGATAGATAGATAGATAGATAGATAGATAGATAGATTTACCTCTTGGGCAACAGAATCACCACCATCTTCGGTCTCAAATACTCGTACATTCAACTTGTCAGCATAGACGAGTTTCATTTCAACTTCTGTAAAATTGGCAGGCTCCGGTATATCGAGAACAAAAATAAGTGTTACTTTAGTTGCTCCATCAGGGAATTCAAAATCTGCCCCTGATCCTCTGAGTGCTTGGGAAGCTGGTGATCTTGGCCTTTGTCCATTGCCACCAATGACATTTACAACATCATCGAAAAGTACGTCGGTTTCAATGTCAATTTCCCTGGGCACACACAGATCTGTAATTGTATATTTTGATGTAAATGAAAGAGAACTATCATGATAATAATAAACACTGATATTTTTTTTCAGATTTTTTCGTTTCCTCGTACACGTCTAGATATTTCAAATCTAATAAGTTAGATAGTGTTTATTGTATACTTCATTATTACCTATATTTACTTATACATATATGTTTCTAACATAGATACAAGGTTAAAACAGATAAACGTACACTTATTACCATTTGCTAAAGAGATGAACGTTGACAAAACGCGTCGTCGCCCTTATTCTTATTTATGTTATATCTGATTTTTTACATGAATCCTTTCGTAGCAAACCCATCTATTTATCTGTTTTATTAGGCTCGCTAAAACGTTGAGGTTTTTGAAATCCACAGTAATATTATACATGTATTTATTTTATAAATTCAATTCCAATTGATCCGGCTGACCATATGTATAGATCATCCGTCCTTTTCCAGGTAAGCCAAGTACTGTATATAATGTAATGTCTTATATCATCGGAAGAAGATGTCAAGTTTCGGATTAACCTTTGTTGTGACGGTATTTCAGCTATATAGCGACGTCTAGCTAATTAATAGGGTAGAACGACTCCCGAGGGCATAGAGATATCCTGGAAGAGCCATCGATGTATAGTAAGCCAACCGGAGGGCTTCATCAGTGACCACCCAGTGGTGAGTAGCAATGTTATAGTAAGTCAATTTATTTCAGATTGGAATAGCTGTCTGTATTTCACGTAGACAGCATTCCATAAATGACAGAAATACTGCTTTTAGAAATTTGAACCCAAGCAAAAAGAAATATTGTAAGCAATCAAAAATAGAATGAACTTTACACTTTCAAGATTTTAGACCGCTTTGTTCGTCAATTGACGTCATGTACGACGAAGTCACGTTCAACCCCTTTCTTTTTCATTTATATTTATTAGTGAAAATGTGTATCTCTTTATTACAAAATGTTATATAATGAACTCATATTCTATTTCATTAACTTTGAAATTTGCATTATTTTCACAAACTTAGAAGGGACATTCTTTACAGTTGGTTCTATTTATTATGGATTTTGTGCTTATTTCCTGTTAAAATAAATGCATTCATATGATGCTCAAAAACACATTACCACAAGAATCTGCTCAAATTTAATTTAATCTTTAAGTTTGATATAGTTTTGCTGAATCTGCTAAAAGGAATGACATTTTTTTTTCTAAAGGCTTTTGGTAGAAACTTGAACATTTAGCAGATACTTGCTCTTAATATTTAAACATTAACACACCATTTCTAGAACACAAATCACATTAAGTATAGCTGGACAAATTCCATTGAATGGACACGTTGTCCTTTGTTGTTAATTTTTTTATGTGTGTGTGTGTGTGTTTTTTTTTTTTTTTTTTTTTTTTTTTTTTTTTTTTTTTAAGAAAACATGTACGACCAAATGTTGCCACTATTAATATAATAAGTTAATCAAAATATTATTCATATCAGAAGTAATTGAACTGTTTGTTCAATGTTAATTTTGACATTCTTTTTCCTAAATAAGTAACTTATATTTTAAAGCTAAAGGCCGAGAAGAAATGACAACCACACATACTTAAGCTATGGACCCACTTAATTCGAAAGTCATCAAAATGTCAGCTAATGAATTTACTGACCACATGCGTCTTCATGGTTACGTTTTTAAAGCTTAATGGTTGTATCT
This sequence comes from Solen grandis, assembly GCA_021229015.1. NCBI lineage: Eukaryota > Metazoa > Mollusca > Bivalvia > Adapedonta > Solenidae > Solen > Solen grandis. Next base: position 32,984,530 of record CM037788.1, on the reverse strand, counting down.
TTGTACTATTAATTGCCTAGATTCTACAGCTTTGTTCCTCTTCAAAATCTAATTCAGATTATTTTTTAACATCGAGCAGTAATTCCATACTATTATAAAGTTAATTAAAATATATAGCATTACACAAAAAGAAAGGAACGATGACCAAATCATACAAAATTAATCTTTGGTTTTTAAGACTCTGAAAATGACATTATGAATGGCAATTCGATCGTTGTTTTACTGTCTCAACAAATATGATTAATTACTTAATTTACTGTTAACCTTTAACATCAAGCGAATTCAAAATTATTTACTTGAATATTTTCTGATTTATGTGCGTTATAAACGTTTTTATACGTTTTTGGGATGTGTTTGAACATTATATCAATTTTGAAGAATAACTAACTTTTAAATGGGATATACTGTCAGCTACGTTCCTGTGTCAAATCAACGATTGATCGCTGAAGAATTAACTGTTAAATCATGACTTTAAAACAGACAGCGTAAAAGTGTTTCACGCTTTTTATATATGTCTTATTATTTGGACATTTATATGTAGAAGTAATATTGAAATTTTAAATTCATAGCGAGCCAATAAATTCCATCTACCATTTTTATTTGGTTAAACGTCCCACTAACGGTATTCAAGTTACCTGGAAACTAGGCCTACTTGAGTTAGATATAGTGCTGTCACACTGCAGTATTACGCCGTTGACATATGGTATAGTACCACATCCAATTGTTACCCTGACATCGGGTGAAAAACTACCCTTTTAAACTGCAACCAGTACCATTTTTACGATTTTGATATGGAGTAGCTGTAAGACATTTGGCAAATTCCATATATGTCAGAGACCTCACCGTGAATGTCAGTTGTCATTTATATTGTGAGCCTTAATTAAAGCGTTGAAGTATGTTTTTTTACAAAGAACAGTGAATGTGTGAATGAGATATTTACATGTGACGCGAGTGATCTCTTTTCCGACACGAGGTGGTTTTTGTGCCCAAATGGCAAGATTCCCCCGAATACGAACAGGAGACATTGATTATGGAACAACCCTTGTATAAGGTTAAATCATGCATAACAAATTTATGACAAATGAATATTGAGGCATTTTAAACGCCAAAGCTGTTTTGTTGTTAATGGATGCATAAATCAGCAAAGACGAAGCTGGTGACGATATATCCCAACTGATGATACAGGCATTAAAGCAAACAGCTCTTAAAAAGCCGGTAATAAAGTATATTGGCTGATGTCTTCATACTAAGAAAGAAACAGAACTACAATGGATATTAAAAGACTTCTCATAGCAAAAAGTTTTATAGAAACACAAAAGTGGATGAATGAAATTGAGAAACACTTACACGGGGAAGTTGTTAGAGCAGTTACAGAAGGAGTAAAACTCGTATGTGTCTGGCCAGATGTGCTTGTATGGACATGTGGAGAACTTGTTTGAGATGTTAAGGAACTAGACTGGGTGTGTCCTGATGAACTTGTACCGATAGATGTTGACACTCCGCCACTTAAAGATGTCGAGGTGGAAACTCCTCCACTGGTTGACGAACTCGTTGATAACACAGATGTCGAGGTACTTGTTTGTGTCTGACCAGATGTGCTTGTATGAACATGTGGAGAGCTTGTTTGAGATGTTGACGAGCTTGAGGTACTTGATTGTGTCAATCCAGGTGAACTTGCAGAACCAACAGATGATGTCGATTCACCGCCACTTGGAGGTGTCGAAGTTGAAACTACTCCACTGGTTGACTGACTTGTTGATGGCACAGATGTCGAGGTACTTGTTAATGTCTGTCCTGTTGAGCTTGTAGTACCAATAGATGTTGACACTCCACCACTTGAAGATGACGAGGTTGAAACTACTTCACTGGTCGACTGACTTGTTGATGACACCGATGTTGATGTACTTGTTTGTGTCTGACCAGATGTGCTTGTATGAACATGTGGTGTACTTGCAGAACCAACAGATGATGTCGATTCACCGCCACTTGGAGGTGTCGAAGTTGAAACTACTCCACTGGTTGATTGACTTGTTGAGATACTTGTCTGTGTCTGTCCAGAAGTGCTCCTAGTTCCAATAGTTGGTGTCATAACTGTTGTTGTGGTTCCAGGATGTGTACACGCTTCAATGGTCAAATCGGAGATCACCGGCGTGTAACCATCCCTTGCGATAATAACAATCTCCAAGAAACTGCCGGCCTCGCCATTGTAGTTATCTACTATTGTTTGTAAGTTCGATCTCACTGGGTACTATGTGGTCAAATAGAGTGTTAATGGAATAAAATATATATTGTGCTAAGATACAGACAGGTTTAAAATGGTAATTATCTTTTATTCATTTCCTTTCATCAGATAATAGGAATTAACGAATATTTTCAAGTAATGTTTTTATATCAACATACAGAGTTCCTACATATAATATTATAAAATTTTGATGAAAACTAGTCTTATTTAATCGATCATTAAGACAGTTAAAACATAGAACAACATATTTAAAACTCATATATACATGCTAAATATTTTATTTGGCAGTATTTATAAAAGAGGGCGATGTAAGTCTCGCTGTACAGTTTGGTATTTAAACAAGGACTGAATCTTAAATAATAAGTTAGATCGATAAGGTTAGAGTTAATCGTTTACTTCGAATATGTACCTTTCTCTTGTCTACCAGCGCCAGATCACTATCTCTGATATAGAACAACACACTTTCATCAATTTCAGCATTCTTGATCGTCACCCTGATGTCATATATCTCAGCTTCGAATGAAGGAACAGCGCTGAGATCAATTGTGAGCATCACCTCGTTGCTGTCATCAGGAATGGGTTTGTAACCGTCACTGGTAAGAGCATCGTCTGGTTCAGTTCCTGGAATTGATCAGCATGACAATTATACGAAATCCTCACATACAAATAAAAACGAAATAGTAGTGAAAAATATAAAGACTTTCCTATTCATATAACACCAATATTATATGTATAATGGCCACATTTATAATTAATTTATTACCTTGCTTTCCGTCAGGACCAGATACTATGACTTCGTTTATCGTCAGGTTATGCACACAGACACCTGAAGAGAGAAGATATGTACCTGATTTCACTCTCAGTTCATTTGACTAATTTTTATCAGGTGTTTCTTGGTAAATATATATAAAAGCAATTATCTTCAAATACACAAGAAAACACATTGTAAGGACTCGCAAACATAACAACAAATGCGTTAATTTTTATGAGATGGAAACATCACATGACTATATTCTCAGATTGTTATGTCACATTCAGCAAAATATCCTCGAAGTAATGGAGGTTTTCCGTTAAATCATAGAAAGATTATGCATAACGTGGTTATGAAACAGTCGTGTTAGTATATTCATGATCATTATCAGGTATGATATTTGATGATAAAAAAGCACTAAATATTGAGATAGTCAATTTATTTGTTTTTATTTTATGTTCATTTTGGTTCCTATAAGATTATTGTATGGAAAAGTACACATATTCTCTAACAAGAGGGCAAAGATGGCCCTTAAGACGGTCACTTAAGTTGCCTTCATTGCCTGTGCATATTACTAAATTAGAGCACATTTATACTGAATACATAATCCAAGTGAAATCTGGCAAATTTAAACACTAAAAGGGGCATAACTCCTGACCTAATTGGCCCATATCAACTATAATCGAACTCGGCCGAGAGATAATGGTAATAATCATTGTCAAAAATTGAATATTATTACTTGAGAAATGAAGATGCTTAGAGTGCAAACAGTGCAAACAAAGTGAAATATGGCATTTTTAATGCTAAAATGAGAATAACCCTGACGAAATTGGCCGATATCAGCCATAATCGAACTTGGTCAATAGATTATAGCTATAAACATTGTCATAAAGTTTGAAGATGATTGCTTAAGAAATGAAGATGCTAAAGTGCAAACAAGTGAAACCTGGTTTTTTCCTGGCCGATATCTGCTTTTATCGAACTTGGCCAAGAGATTATATCTATAAACATTTTCATGAAGTTTGAAGATGATTACAATAAAAAAAAACAAAGATGCTAGAGTGAAAAAATTGAAATCTGGCATTTCTTTAATATTTAAAGGGGCATAACTCCTGACCTAAATAGTCGATACTAGCCATAATCGAACTTGGCCAAGAAGTTATAGCTATAAACATTGTCATAAAATTTGAAGATGATTGTTAGAGAAATGAAGATGCTAGAGTCCAACTTACTTGTCTTTAGCTTTAGGTTATGCAACTGCACGTGGTTTAAAGTATATATTCAACAATGAAATTAAAGAGAATCTTACTCTATGAAAACAAACCTCACTTCAGGGACAAATAACGTTTTCTCTGTTAATTATTTCATACTTTCATATGATAATGAATAAGAAAGCTGTTAAACGTTGACTAAAAGGCTGTTGTAATTATTATTTCTTACAACGTGCTATGACCGTCTGGGACATGGGTACAGGTGTAGAAACATTTTATTATTATTATTATTATTATTAATATTTGGGGGTGGGTATTCCGTTGCAAACTAGTGCCGCTAATTGGTTATTAAGGTATTCCATTGTCAGAAATATACTTTGTTCTTGTATTGTGTAAGTTTGGATAATGATGAGTATAGGAATTAAAATTGATTCATATCATAGATTGGGCGTATTTCAATATATTAGATTAAATTATCTGTAATATTCTCTTTATTTTTTATCTAATCTTGTTTTACATTTCTTATGCTGCATAATTTATTCATTTATTGAGACTGATGGTGACCTCGGATTTTGAATATTCTTCCTTTGATAAAGTAGGCTTCATTTTCAGAACTCTTTCACTAAGACATAAAAAGTAACTAATATTCTCCACCAAGCAGATACTGATAAATAATGTCTTTAATTCTGATTCATCATTTTTTTTCGTAATACATACTTTATACAATGTTACCTGATGTCTTACTTGGACAAAAATATCTCTTTATTTCGTAGTTTGTGCGGTGAATACATTTCTAACACATACTGGTATAATGTCACACCGGGAATGATTACATATGCAAAATCTTCAAAAAAATTTGTAGTACAATCAGGGACAGCTTCTATACTAAATAGTTACAGGACAAATAGGTGTTTTTTATCATACTTGCTGCAAGACATATTTGAATAGATATATGCAAGTTATAAGACATTTTATGCTCGGGTACGGTAATTCGCCATACGCCAGAAGCGACGTATGTAATATAACGCCTTTGTACTCACCGTTGTGAAAGGGTTAATTTGGCGGCACCAAAAATAAACAATCAGTACAGCGATTTTGTGTTTATGTTTTAAGTGAGTATATTTGTTATAAAGCTAACAATGACAACATATATTCATTAGATACCATTGGAAGAGCATGTATTTTTTATTTTTATATTTTTTTGTTGTTTTTTGTTTTGTTTCAAATTATAGGCTAATTATATTTAATAATGATGCAATTTTCATTTGAATTTGAACAAGAGCACTGCTTATGATAAAATACGCCAATCCTACAGATTTGTTCAATTCAATGGTCGTAATTTGGAGTTATTGGGACATTCTGACTGGTTTCCATTTAACTCATATTATAACTTGATCAATCTACAGTGCTAATACATATTGCGACAGAGTTTAGTAAAGATTGGTTACGTTTGCTATAGCTCTGGAGTGACTGGTTATCATACTTGGCCGAGATAATATACCCATATACATTTTGACCAAGTACGGTAAATATCGGTTCACGTGTGTTCGAGTTAGAAACGGACACTGCTTATAAAGCATTTTTTCATCAATTCAAGGGCCATAACTCTGAGTTTCTTGGACAATCTGACTGGTTATCGAACTCGGCCGAGATAATGTACCCGGACACTGTTTTCATCAATTCAAGGGCCATAAGTCGTGAATGTTTGTGAAAATATTGCTTGTTATCGAACTCGGCCGAGATATTGTGCCCATATACATTGTGACTATGTTTGATAAATATTTGTTAACGTTTGTTAGAGTTAGAATAGCGGGAACTTTAGTAAACACTACCCTTTTACGCGCCCACAGTTGAATCCACAATACCACATAAAGGGCTTTGTTAACAACTGTAAAATACCTTTATCATTTTTTTTGCTTTTTTTTAACTAATCCCAGTGACCAGTCAAAGGTTAGTAAAATTCAGTAAAAGAATCAGCACATGCAAATTCAAATAAACCTCCTGTAAGTTGGATAATGAGAGATATATGTAAAAGTCTTTTGAATACGCCAATATATGTTTATGGGTTAAAAATATAATAGAACTTTAAAAATCTTCTAGATTGATCACATCAGTATTAAAAGTTAAAGTGGCACAATCACTTATACAATTGCACATTAACTGAATATAGTCACTTGAAGTCACCAAAGCGTGAACATGTATTCATACACTCGCAGTTACTTTTCCGTTTCCTATTCACAATCTGTATAAGATCAGGAGGAGGAGAAGGTCGTAAAGATTTCATATTTTTCCCGGGTTTATGCTGCGAAAATGTACTATTTACTACTATTACGTGGTCATAAAAATAAGAAAAACTTAGAAGCAGGTAAAGAATACCCGTCATACGATACATCCCGTTATTCGAAGAGCGTATAAAATCAATCGCCAAATCACGATTTGTTAATCCGCAAAGTCATCGCAATTTGTTAACGGAGACATGAGGAAGTCTATGGAAAATGTCAGAAAATGACGAAGATATGCAGAATATGCAAATCAAGTATTGTTGTAAACAACTGAATGATCTTAAAGAAAATGTGTTTTTCTTATATATTCATTGTAGTAATGTTGTTGTCAACAAGTATGTACAGAGCTCATTACTTAAATGTAGAATTTTTGCATTTCTGTCCGAAGACTGTACACTGCATTTTGGAAGAATGGGCCTTCAAAGCAATATTAATATAATCGTTTCGGTAAACTTTAACAGTTTTCTTGAATTCGACAGCGTGTAAAAATTCCAATTTCTTATGAAGTCATGAACTTATTAAATAAAGCCGCTTATGCACTCTAGACTTCATTAGTAATCGATTGTTAACGCTCAATATCTGATATTCCCGTCATAAACACTAGAAACACTATTAATATGAGGTTAGAAAAACAATATGATATCACGGAATCTAAATAATATCTTTGAGATTTAATCAGCCCATTTCTTGCCGCTGTTCTTCGTGTCCTAAACATTTAGCAATATATACTGCCAACAGCAACAGTTTTATTTACAGTGGCGGTTTGAATCAATAGCACTATGTAGAAAACTGTAATTAACATCATCTTAAATTATTTAAAATAATTATTTAAAAGGAGTTTTTATGGAACCTTGTAACGTAACTTTCATTATATAAATATTTTTATAAATTTTAAGGAAAGACAACTTCTTAAAAATGATCACTTACGTTCGCCCTCATAGCACGCCTTAATGAGAAGTTCGGAAACAATCGGATTATTCAGGAACTCTTCTCCGTCTCGTTTTGAGATTGTGACTCTCATGACGTTACCGTCACCTTGAATGGGCACCACAACTAGCTCACCATCTTCAATGCCAGTCACCATCTGCAAGTAACAATACATGAATAATTAGGATCAAACTTACACCTGATATTCAAGCCCGTGATTCTGAAAATCATACATTATTCTACATCAAATAAATATTGACAAATTTTAAAAAATTGAATTACATTTAACAAAACGGGAAAATCAAGATTATTTCGTTCGGAAGAACTACTTCCTAAATTTGATAAATCTTAATATGACTTTGAAACAAAACATATATAATGAT
>CM037788.1:32963475-32976634 GCA_021229015.1 Solen grandis | reverse complement strand
ATCCGTTTTGCTTGATCAATATAATATATATCCCAAGCCTTGGAAAGATCTCTAAATGTCCAGCGAACTAAATTTTATACGACGTACCATGAACAAGGAATATTTGAGGAGCTGTCCCAAAGTCAAAATGAATCAACGGACGTCTTGCAAATTACATGTAATAAAAAGCCATCGTGGAGCTCAAATCAAATTTAAACTTAAACAACGGTCGTCCTGTACTGTCCCATATTCAAAATAAAACAAAAGACATTCTGAGCCTTCTTAAATTAAAATTTAATCAGCGTCGTCCTGAGATGTGTGAGATTTATATTATGTGATAATAGTGTACATATACAATATATTTAATTTCCGATGTCATCAAAGTCAAGATAAGACTACATAGATGGATGAATGAGCGAACAAAAATAAACAAAAAAAAAAGGAAGAAAAAAAGGGTCGAGTCCATCTATATCGGCCGAGCTGCTGGCAGGTGCCTGTTCACGAGCGCGATCCCACTACTGCGCGACATGGGGACTTTTGCCTGCTGTGTCACCACCCTGGGCCGGTACGTCCCTCCTTAGTCAACCTGGACCGCCCGGGCTCCCCCGAGTGGCCCATATTGATGCCTGGCTTAGTGCGGACGCCCGATCGACACAGACAATCTGACAGCAGGGCTCCCGACCTCAAGCCGTCCTCAGACCCGGGCCTCCAAGTAGCTGGATTACAGGAGCACGCCACAACTCCCGGCCGACAGTCAACAGGTCTGAATGTACTTAAAAACCCTTTTTATTGGAGGGGGGGGGGGGGGGGGGCTTACTTTTTCTTTATATTTTTTTGACAATGTTTGATTAGCACTTTTTTGTGTGACTAACCTCATACTATTGGAAGAAATTATAACTAATCACAATACATGTATTTAAAATTGTACACGTCACCAGTAATTTCGTGCTAGTCACGTGGGCCAAACGTTGTGACCGGAGGGTTTATCGTGTTTTGAAACACTGACGTGACGCACTTTCTTATCTCCATCACAAAATTATGATCGAAATCTTTTTTCTTAAAATCGAATACAGATTATGATAAATAACAATGCATATAATAGAATATAAAGGAAAAAAGAAAAGCGCTAAGTCAATCGACAGCCCGCCTATTATCAGCCTATAGACCAATTCGGACTGTATGAAAACATAATGTTGTTTTATATGTTATCAGACAGGTATTCACGAGGCGCTAACATGCCAGGAACGTGAACTATTACTTCATTATAAAGATCTCTATTTACAGGACCATTTTCCGTGTTTACTCTTAAATTATTAATGCCACTTGAAGCTATCTCAAAGGATGGCCTGAAATTTATATTTCACTACATATTGTGTAATCTTTAATTGGTTTATGCCCAACTGTCCCACTTTTTGATATTTTGTTTCCCAACTGTCCCACTCAAGATTTTTAGCACCTTGCTGGGTGTGTTTTGATAAGGGATTATAATCTATTTCAAACTACAACACATTAAAATGAATTGAAGTTGTATTATCTGATTTTTTTTCTGATTTTTTTTTTGATTTTGTATTTTAAGAGGTAAAATTTCATGTTTTAGTTTTTATTGTATTATTTCTTTCTAAAATGTGTTTATTAAGGTCCATTAATTAGGGTTACTAAATTAATTGTAATTTATAGTGTAAACATGCATTCCTTTGATCTCTGGCTTTAAAGCTTATGTGAATTGATAAAGATAAAAAATAATTTGAACTTATTAAGATAATTATCACCTCTGCTACTTTTTTCTTTAAATTGTGTTAATTGATTGGTCCAACTAAAGTCCATTTATCCTGTATATATTGCTAAGTGATTGGATTAAGAAATACAAACAAGTCCTTTGATCTAGCAGTTTACTACTTAAGGTAAACAATTTGATTTGAAGTAATTAACATTTTTGGTTATCAATTTATTGTGACTTTCAAACTGTGATATCTCATTAATGAACTGAACTGTATCAGATACAATATATTTACATTCTGATGTAAATGTCTTCATTTGATAGTAAAATTTCACTAAGTAACATCGTCTGAAATTATAAGCTAAAATGGCAAATGCACAAGTGAGTGTGCAGTTTGTCAAGAACCAACGTGGTGGTGATAGTCTGGTTTACAATGGATTCAGATACCAGGTCAAAAACCGAAAACCAACAAGGGTGTACTGGGTCTGTCATGTCCGAACCTGTTCTGCTAAAATCACAACAGCTGACAACATTCCAGTTTCTGTGACCAATACCCATAATCATGCAGCCGAACACATGGAACTGAAGCGCCATGAAATAAATCAACTCATGCGAAAGAGGGCACGCGAAGAAACCACGCCGATTCCGTCAATATATGAAGAAGTCATATCCAGTCTGAGAGACAGAGAATGGGACGAAGATGCAGAACAAGTCTGCAAAGGATTACCAACCTTCCCCTCCACCAAGTCATCTCTATACAGGGAAAGAGGTGCATTGAGACCGGGATACCAAAGTCCAGGAGTGACATAGATTTGGATGGAAAATGGACTGAAACGCACACTGGTGAGCAGTTCCTACTGGTTGATGAGGCAGAGAATGACAACAGGATGCTGATTTTTGCTACAAGAACAAATCTCCAGCATCTGGCACAGAACCCAACCATATATGGAGACGGAACATTTATGTGTGCCCAGACATATTCAGCCAGGTCTACACACTCCATGGATATATTGATGGACACATGTATCCGTTAGTGTTTGCCCTTCTGCCTGGAAAAAGTGAAAGGATTTACTGCAGACTTTTTCAACATCTTCAACAGAAATGCAGGGAAATAGGAATGGAACTGGGACCAGACACACTCCTGATAGACTTTGAGGCAGCAACCAAGCAGGCAGCTCGCAGAGTGTTTCCAAATGTGAATGTGAAAGGGTGTTTTTTTTCATTACACACAGTGTGTTTGGCGGAAGATACAGAAGCTTGGCTTAGTTGGACTGTATTCTGAGAATGAGGACTTTAAGAAACTAGGAAGAAGAGCTGCAGTTCTGCCTCTAGTCCCCATACAACATGTTGAAGATGTGTGGTTTGTCGCACTGACGGATGCTGAAAATGCAGAGATTCCAGTGGATGTTTCAAGGTTCACAGACTATGTCACTGAACATTGGGTTGAGGGAGACAAGGACAACTGGAACCATTTCGAGACAGAAGGACCAAGAACAACAAACAACTTGGAAGGCTGGCACAACAAACTAAAGAAAAGTATGAGACAGTCACATCCGAACATTTACAAGTTCTTGGAAACAATACAAAGGATTGAAGCTGCCAATGCTATCAAAATTCTTCAGCACAGTGCCGGAGGAGTGAGAGAAAAGAAGAGGAGGAAATACCGACAACTTGAACAGAGACTGTCTGCCCTGAAACACAAGTACATGGCTGAAGAAATCACTGTGATGGAGTATGCCGATTGTGCATCGCATTTGATTCGGTTTGACGAGTAACTCTGTATAGAACAGATCAGTAGGGTGGAATGTCACAGTTGTTTAAATGAAATGCTTGTTTTCAAATTAAAACAAAATACAATAAATTGTACCACATCCGAATATAGCCCTGTCTTTATTTGATTTGTTCATGACACATGAAATAAAAATAATAAATATATGAAAACATAAAAGTTTGTTTTTTTTTATACAATAAATTGTACCACATCCGAATATAGCCCTGTCTTTATTTGATTTTCATCCTAAAACATAATAAGTATTATAAATACTTTTATAAATAATTTTGCTAATAGCATATAACTTATTATAAATACTAAATGCAATATATTACTAACCATAAATACTATTGCAAATTGCTCTTAATAATATAAGACAATAAGACAAATAATTGCACTGAAATATTCCATCCATTTAGGTAAAGACTATAGTCACTCATCCATGACAGTCTATTGTTATCCAATTAAGCATGATTCCCAACTGTCCCCCCTTGATTTTTACTGTTTTATATAAAGTGGGACAGTTGGGAAGACACCCTTTAATTAACAGAGGTTTAACATAGGCCACCTCTTTCGTTATTTAGAACACCTCGCAATATTCTCGTACGGTCTCTGCATATACTAAGATCTACCATTACACATAACAATAGCATGCGGACTGGTTTAGAATACCAACACCCTTTGTACATGTGTCATTGTTGTCTCCGATTGACTGATAAGCCAGTGGTAAAACAGGAATAATTGATAGCTCCCTGACAACCGAGATCCTCATCATTACCGATACCTCTTGTATAAAATCTATTGACATTCATGACACTTCGTCAGCCCAGAAGAGCTGGTGTTTTGTTTACAATCATTAGTTTTGTATTATTTATTTCCAATAGATATGATTATCATACGTAACACAATGCAATGAGTAGAACCTACACTTCGTATTTATATAAGCTAGGCATGTAGTTGCCTTGTGTATGAGTCACATGAACAAGTTATATAAGCAGTGATTTTATTTTATTTCAGATTTGTTTTTCCTATTGGAAATTAGGCCATCATTAAAATATGTTTGTTTGCTCTGACCAACTCAAGAGAATCGGAACCGACTCATATTTTTATTATGTTTTTTTTTTTTTTTTTGCCCAAGACAGACGATTTTTCCAGCTATCCAAATTTCACTCTTTTGGTCGATTTAATTCATTCCGTTATTTCTGTTGATTTCATGCCATTATCAGTCGGATATTCTCTGAAGTTTTCTTCAAAACATGGAAAACAACAACAACAACAAAAATCCTTACCAACTTACCCCAGGAAACAACAACAGCAGCAACAACAAAATCCTTTCCAACCTACCCCACTAAACAGTTCTGAGTCGGAGCACAGCAAACATATTTTTAGTGATGGCCTTATGAATGAAAGTGATTTAGATTAACAATAAAATTATCTAACAATAGATAGCATGTGTTCAGGAAGGTTTCAAAAGTTCATTAAATTCTACGAATTATTTCTTTTGAATATACCAGTAGAATTCATTTTGGGAGAAAATGTCTGTCTTATATATGAGAAAGGGGTGTGTTTATAGCTCGTGATTGTACTGCTCAGTTTGAACCTTCTTATATTAAGAGCTTTATATATGTCCAAAGACCTAAAACAAGTTTAAGGTATCTGATATGCCGTAATATGTCAACACGTGGGTTGAAGATTTCAAATAATGAAATGCTGATATGATGTGAAATGACGTGATACGAAAGTAACGATGAAAATTAATATGATGTAAATGATATGATTTTATACAGACGGGAACACAGAGGGTAACGAAAATATAACCTCAGACTCAGATTCAAGACTTGACCTCTGACTTTGTTTTCACACACCTTATTTTGAAGAGTCTTCATAAAAAATTTAGATTTTAAATGTATAACTTAAATACATAAATCACTATGATATGTTCCTCTAAACCGACATTAAGCGCTTCTTTTCCATCCAGTCATGACATGTATTTGATATGATAGATAAAGGTCTGATATGATGTAAGATACAGGCATGTATATGCTGTATATTTATGTATATTATGCATGGCGCTCAGCATATAAGGGTAGTTGCGGACTGGTTGGCCCGGTGTCAGGATAATGTGACTGGGTGTGGTATCATGCCACATGTCTACAGCGTGATTCTGGCAGCGCTATATCTATCTCAAGAAGATTTCGTCTCCAAATGATTGAAATACTTTCGGTGGGACGTTAAACCCAATAAATAAACAACAAACATTTAATTTATTTTTAAGTAAATTTTAAGAAACAATAGTAGCAAGATAAAGAAAGGCTCAAATGATGCCAGCATGCCTGTTTGTTTCTAACTTGCACGAAAGTAGATTTGTTGGCGTGATGTTCGATAATGGTTGCATTAGATTAAAACCAATGGTTTGAAATCTTACTGAAGTTAGCTACGGCACTGGAGCTCCCTTGCTTGGCGCTTAACATATTAGGGTATTTCTAGGAGTGGTTGGCCCAGTGTCAGAATAATGTGACTGGGTGTGGTATCATGCCACATGGCTACGGCGTGATACTGCAGTGTGGCAGCACTATATCTGTCTCAAGTAGACATCGTCTCCAAATGACTGAAATATCCTGACACAGAGCCAAACAGTCCTGGAAATACTCCTATGTGCTGAGCGCCAAGCAAGGGAGCTATGCTAGTACTATTAATTTTTTTTTACAACTTTGTTATAATGTGTTTTCCGGGGATCAAACCAACGACCTCTCGGCCACCGGGACCGGTCTCTAAAATATTGACTATGGTGGCCCAGTTGCGATACAGGGACTACGATGACAACTGATATAGTGCTGCCAGAAATAATACACGAAGTTCTTCTCCACATGACTCAGCCCATTTATTTTTTTCAAAGATCTTATTTTTTCAACACCGTAAATCAAAGGACACAATGACCCATTGTTTAATTGTCGCTAGGATTAAATCTATTGTCTTTTGTGAGGAGACAACGGTCATTCATCGGCGAACTAAACAATACCTTGGTATTTTATTGTAACTATCAAATATTTATTGGTCTTGAAATTAGAATGAAGATGAGAAACCCTTAAATGGGTAAGTTAAAGTAATACACATGCATGGTTTTAGTTAGATATTATGTTATAAAATGCACATACATAAGAAAAAAATGTATGTGTGGTATATACGATTAAAATCGGCAACAGACTACGCCTGAAAAATCAGATCAATCATTTAATGGAAATAAATTAATAAAAAGGGTCGAGTCCAGCTATATCGGCCGGGCTGCTGACAGATGCCTGTTCACGAGCGCGATCCCACTACTGCGCGACACGGGGACTTTTGCCTGCTGTGTCACCACCCTGGGCCGGTACGTCCCTCCTTAGTCAACCTGGACCGCCCGGGCTCTCCCGAGTGGCCCATATTGATGCCGGGCTTAGTGCGGACGCCCGATCGACACAGACAATCTGACAGCAGGGCTCCCGACCTCAAGCCGTCCTCAGACCCGGGCCTCCAAGTAGCTGGATTACAGGAGCACGCCACAACTCCCAGCCGACAGTCAACCGGTCTGAATTTACTTAAAAAACTTTTTTTCTATTTCTGTTTCCCCCCATTTTTATTTTTCCTTTTTTGGGGGGAGGGGGGGGGGGGGCTCATTTTATATGCACATATGTATGCAATTGATCACATTCTAAAACAACATAAATGATATCGATATTTAAAAACACTACACGTCACCAATAAATCGTGTGAAAGTCACGTGGTCATACATTTGAGGCCCCGGGGGTTATCGTACTGACATAATTTAAAATATCGGTAACATCTTATCTCAATCACTTAAGTATCATGGTAGAATTTTACTATAAGAAACATAAAAAGCTTTCCAAATACAGGCTTGTATTAGATGTAGACCCGCAGAAACTGAATACCGAAACAAATATTCCCAAAAGATCGACTTCATGCACTGGGTTCGGCGAATACATGGCTTTGTTGTGCAGTGTCGCATTTAATTTCAGTACCGTCCATTACTATACTACATGTAGTATGTACATGCATCATGATTATAAGAAATAGTGAAATGCCAGAATGTCATTACAAGTCCTGTTTTCAAGTCTGCAATTCAACAGCAAGTAGTAGTATTGTCCGCCTTCAACGGGATACAATTTGCGACAATGTCGCAGCTCAAAGTGATCTTTATAGGATGGTAACATATAAATTGTCCATGCACGATTCCCTGGTCTGCAATGAACAATCAATCAAATCGTATTTTCCTTTGATAGGTGACGCGTGATTTGTGTTGTCTAAATAATTAATTGGATCGTTCCTTTCGAATAGATAAACAGTGTGTATTTCTAACATGTTTATCATAAAACCGTCCTTTGTATATCTATATATGGGAAAAAACATGAATAAAATGGAACTGTGGCTATGCATTATGTATATAATAGTATATATTCTATGCAAAAATACTCCACGCCCAATCCCCACATTTATACATACATTATAGTTAGGGTTTTACAATTTTAACAATAAATTACAATACAATAAAAATTTAGTTCACACAATGTCCAGTCAATACGTTTAAAGCTACAAAGACTGGTGGCATCTCTACCATCTAATATATAAGTTTTCTCCATAAAGTCAATATTTTATCTTTAGGCACCAATCTAGCGCGTCTTTGTTCAGTATTATCCCGTTTTCAACATTTTTTATCTGATTTTATAATAAATTTCTTAAACTAAATATTAATTTATCATTAAACGTCGAGATAATTATCGGTTGAAAATCTTGATTTGTTCTATATGACAACTCATGGACAATGTGTTTATATTGACAATCTTGAGAGAGCTTTGTATGATTTATTCTCATTATTATCTAGGCATTCCCCATTCTTTCAGTTTTTAAAAAGAGATAAATGGAGAGTGTTTGTTTACGCTAGGCTTTGGCCCAATTCTTTATTGATCGCGGGAAACTTGATCTAAAATTAGATAAGCAAAATCTCTGAGCATTTAAATTGATTTTAAAAAGCATGTGCAAATTGTTAATACACACAACAATAGATCACCATTCTATGAATGACCTCTAAATCATGACTTACTAATTTCCATGCCTATGTGTACGTACATGTTTTATGTCCATTACGCGGACACGTGTATGTGTGAGTGTGTACATGTATGTATGTATGTATGTTCACAAAAGAAAATACTACAACTTGCTTTTACAAACAAAAGTAATCCAACAGTTGATAGGTCAGTAACAATTTAACATTTAAGTAAAATTTGATAAAAATATTACAAGTTTCTTTGGACACATATTTAAAAACTCTTAAGAGTTAAAGCAAGTCACTATATAGATCGAAAAATAATACTTAATTATTATAAACGAGATAGTGTATGTGCGAGGAACTGTTTCCTTTGTAAAACCATTCTAGCCCCTTCATTTAAGTAAGCCATCCATTTCATGCTCTGGCGTAAATTAAAATTCTCAACACATATGAGGCTTTGTGAAAACAAACTGAAACTGTGTTACGTACTTTTATTAAACACACACGCACGAACATTCTTTAATCCCACCCACTCGGACAGCTAATTAACTTAAGTTCCAAAGTAAAACCCACGAATATTAATCTTATTAAGTCCGTCCAGTCTTATTAT
The DNA here is from genome assembly GCA_021229015.1 of Solen grandis. Taxonomy (NCBI): domain Eukaryota; kingdom Metazoa; phylum Mollusca; class Bivalvia; order Adapedonta; family Solenidae; genus Solen; species Solen grandis. Next base: position 32,967,516 of record CM037788.1, on the reverse strand, counting down.
GAAAATGACATCTCTCCTGGGTTTTTTTATACCCATGTGCAGATGAATTAAAAAAAAATGTTCAGGATGAGCTGATCATGTTTGCCTTTTATTTTCTGAAGCGATCTCATTAAACATACATATGTTTGTACCAGAACTTTAGACGTTTAACTATACAGTATAAAAGAATTGGCATATTATAAACTGTCACGCAGATGAAAACGTTTTATTAACGCAAGTACGGTTAAGCAAATGTAGTGGTTGATTTTAAAATAAATTGCCATATAGTTTGGTTATAAAAAAAAGGAAAAGAAACAAAACACAACAATAACTTACTGCGAAATATAGCAATCCAAGAAAAATAACGAATGTACTTTTGACACCCATATTCAAAGTTTAGAAACACGATCTCACTTAACACACGAGAATTCCAGTTTATTTAAATTTACTCCAATGCCGTGCCCATGTTGGTTGTTTGTCATTTATTCAAATGGCCCAATTCAAAATTTTCCGATCGAATTAGGAACAACCATGTGCCAACTCTTCGAAAAACCGAAACGTAGTAGAAAGGCGGGAGATTGGGGTTACTATGTACACAGCTTTCTGTCAATTACAGGTCATGTGACTAGCCCAGCGTCACCAAGATGTCATTGCAGTGCGCTCGTGTAGATATTGACAATCTCCCGTCAATTAGCGGTGCTACCCGCACTGTACCATTGTGTAATTAACTACACCGTCATAACGGGCAATGATTAGTTGAATTGTGGGAGCCGATCACCGGGTAGGAGTGAAGAGCCATTGTTACTTCTCACCAACCTTAATAGCACTATGAATGATATGAGGACAATTTTTTCTGAGTGATAAGATATTGCAAAAACTAATAACAGTACTGTTTTAGAAATTGTTCCTATATCAAAGATAAAAACCCCATTTCGCCAATTTGGAAACACGTTTGAGGTGCATGAGGTGTTATCAATAACAAAATTACTGTAACTAAACAAATTGTCAGGCCTATGCGTAATGACAGAAGAATGAATTCTCTCTTCATTTTTGTATAAAGTAAACATTTTCTTTTCTATTTTCTTTCTATCTAACTAATTCGTGGCAAATGGATCATTTGCTGAACAGATCGAATTCCTCCAACAATATTTAGTGCTAAGTGATACCTAAAATACTTACGCACGAGTTTCATCATTCTTGTTTCCCTAATAAAATACCCGAATATTTAATTTCTTAACAAGTTTTGTTAGTTATCAAGGTATTTATTTTATGCCAGTTAGCCATGATCTTGAATATTTCATAAAACAGGAAGGCATGGTGAATTCATTTCTACTCAGTCTAAGAATCTAATGTTTGAAGTAGTGTGGATGTGTTTTTTTTTTTTCATTTTCAGAAGCACTCAAGATTCTGAAAATTGTCCAATGGATAAACCATGCCTACGTTGGCCTAAAACTCAAGGTCTTTATATATAATATTGGGAGAACTTGTACAAATGAACATTGTCTTCGAGTGGCCTTTCCAAAGCATTGAACAGTCATGGTTCGTTCATAATAGGCAGAACTACAATAAAGGTATAGTATTGTTCTTCAACAATTTTGAACAATGTTTAACAACGCTCCTTCTAAGATCTTTGATTTACCAATATAACGCTTTGTCTCATGTTACATACCGGTATATATACTCGAAGACCGTATTTACCATTTGAGAAGGAATATGAGGAGTAGTTTTATATGTAATATCTTACACTCGAAACGATATTTAGAGAGAGAGAGAGAGAGAGAGAGAGAAAAACATCATTATCTATTATTAGACCTTTATTTTACATTTTCATATACATTTTATATCAAGTTTGTTAATTAACAACAATCGAACATGCGTGATTTTGAGACAATGACAATGTATTTTTCTAATTGTAAAAAAAGATGTATCGTTACTGCTGATATCCAGTTAATTCCAACTATGTAACATACAAAATGCCATTTTATATTTGATATTGGTAAATAAAAAAAATAAAAATAAAATAAACGTGCTTGTTGTGTATTCAGTAGTAACTGTAAAACGCGATCTATTTTGGCATCTGATTACCTTTGTATAGGTGTTGTGGAATATGTTTTTTTTAAATGTCTGAAGTAGATAAATAATTTATTCAAAATCAAAAAAGCCAAACTCTCATCGACTGAGTACACTAGTTTTAATGTTTACAGTCTGAAAAAAATAAACATCGTAACGGCACTACGAGTACTCAACTCTATACAAGTCAATAAATGGGGAATGGAACATAAATATTAAAAACGTTTAACAAAGAATGTATGTATGGCAACTGTTTACAATTCCTCTGGAAAATTCAATGGAAAGGCTCGTGCAACACTTTCTCGATGCAGAGCAAAGAATAAGGAGCACAAGAAGGGTCCTTGTAGACATTCAGCAATGAATGAACGGATTCTCCATTACATGAACAGTTGAAAAAAAGTCATCAACTAAAATAATCAGGAAGATATTTAAAACTGATCAAAGATGGCCGAGAATCAAATAAAAACATTGCCCCAGATAAATATGTTAATATAACGTTATTTACGTATAATCTAAAATGAACCACCTGATGATCATTTTATTTATTATCTGCTTAACAATTTTTGAACAGTGTATCTATATGCATACATTTCAAAACTAGAAACACGTATTTTCGATATACATTAAAAGGATAATCCATTTAACGTTATTTATTTAAATTTAATGTGTATTTTTTTAGCCGTATAAATATGGTAGCAAACATATACTTCAAGTGTGTATTGAACTAACCCCAACCTGTTACGGAATGCCTCGCTTTGTTCTTTGATACAAAACATTGTAAGAAAACACCCGATAAAATAACTACCGAGTTTGTCAATGCATTTATATATGTATCTTCTGTTTTAGCTTAGTTTCATAAGTGGACCGTAGGGAGCTCATGTTTAAGTCGAAGAGCAGATTTAAGGTGTGGTGCACAGACAATAAGAAAGTGTGTCGTTTTTCCTCATTCATTCATTCATTCATTCATTCATTCATTCATTCGTTCGTTCGTTCGTTCGCTCGTTCATTCATTCATTCATTCATTCATTCGTTCATTAAGCGCCGCCTTTAGGAAAGAAAAGAAGATTTTTAATTCATCTTTGGTTTTATAATTATCGTTGCGTCTTTTCATCTTTGGTTTTATAATTATCGTTGCGTCTTTTCATCTTTGGTTTTATCATTGCGTCTTTTCATCTTTGGTTTTATAATTATCGTTGCGTCTTTTCATCTTTGGTTTTATAATTATCGTTGCGTCTTTTCATAAATTTAAGTTCGGTCTTAAGTCCCGAGTTCGTCTTTACAGCATATATCACAGTTTTTGGTTAATGTTAACTCGAACACTGTCCTTATCACTGCATTTACCTTAAGCCCATTGTTCAACTCAATAAATCATAGTGGTTTCAAACCCAGTACTTGTCTATAACCAAGTGGTAATAACTTGAAATTTAAGTTGGTCTTTTCCGTACGCCGGTCTTATAATTTTCTTCCATGAATCAAATTGATATATCGACATCAAGTGATTTACAGAACATTACACTACATGTGTTATATTCTTCAAAACTGTGATTTTATCGTATCTTAGTATCTATCAAAGCTAAAATCTCCGCAATAATATATAATAAAGTGTACCAGCAACTCTGTCCTAGTTTCGTTGTACAGTACGGACGAGTTATCTCCCATATTATGCTGCTATGTAGTTATATGCAAAGGGATTCGGCACGTAGTATTTGGAAAAAAATCTAGGTAGTGTAATATATATAGACACTACCTAGATTTTTTTTCCCAAAAATAGTACGTGCCGAATCCCTGTGGTTATATGATATGCAGGTATACAAACGCAAAGATATTACAAGGTAAATAAACGACTTAAAAATATAGAAGCCAAATGTTATTACACACACGTAACTTTTTTTTTTCAATATGTAAAATATCATTTATTTCTGATACAGACTGTCTCCGCTTTATCATAAATTCTCATCATGACATGTTTGGGTGATTTGAGAGTTAATATTT
>CM037788.1:32913375-32963375 GCA_021229015.1 Solen grandis | reverse complement strand
CATGTAAACATACCACTCTAACCCAATTTTAGCATGTAATAAATCAGCCTATTAAAAACAATAGCTTTAATTATTAAACGCAATGTTTTTTGTCTATTATCAGCTTAGGTATGCTGACTGTATTAAAGATTTCCTTATTTTTGACATGAATGTTGATTCCTTTAAATCAATTAACACAAATAAAATAAACTAACACCGTTTATGTAGATCTAATTAACACCTGGATAAACTTTAATAATATACGCATTACCACATATGAATGCAATAACTTTATTTCTATAAGAAATCACATCATAAATAGATGGGAAAAATAGATTTAAGAAGGAAAACGGGAAAAGCTTACTTTTTAAACACTGGATTGATTCAGGCATTATCTTTATAAATGATCTACTTTCTTATAGAGGAACCTTGGACTCAAAACACATATATGATAAGCTGATAAAAGGCAAAGCAAAGCACTGAGAGCACTGTCAGAAGTGAAAGATAAAATATGTGAATCATAAAGTCAATCCCTTTATTTTTTGGTGGTATGCATGTAAAAAATCAGAGAAGTTAAATCTTATTAAAAATAAAGCAAGTAAGATAAATATTTTATTTACTGGTTTCTGTCAAATTAAACAGAAATGGATAAGGAATAGTCTTAGTATTAATCCTCTCAATACCTTTATTACTTCATGAATTTGCTGCAGACAGAACTAATTTTGATAGTAAAGCAAGAAAATGGGACAAGATAAAGTTATTGCTCTTTGTCACTTTACATCCTTCCCATGTGTAAAGAATGATATCCATGCCTTCAAGAGTTTTTGAAAAACATCATATCGCCATACAAGTAAGTAATTGAGATGAAGCAAGGTATAGTTATTGTTCTTGTTAAGTAAAGTTTGACCATTGTATAATGTTTAAACTCAATCCCTAAAGTACTTTCAGAGTTGTGACATACCGATGCGGCTAGAGACACTACAGTCATTTGAGTCTCTAACAAGAAAAGATTAAAAAACAAAATATTTAACCTAAGAATATAATATAAAAAGTATTACTAAAAAAGGGGGAACAAAATACTAAACGACGCTCTTACCAATTGATCTAATTCGCAAATAACTTTAAATGTTATTTATATGTTGTTTAATGAATGAAACTGCGGATGAACACTGAATTATAAACTTGCTTTTTTTCAGTTTTATTTACACAGAAATTGTGATTATATACAATGCTTTTAAAATCCTGCAATATATCTAACTTTTATCAAAACTGCAATGTTGAATTCTACAACCAGTGGTACTATTTTCCAACGCAAATGTATGTACAAGTGGCGGTAATGTGATTGTAAGTAGAAAATCCATTGTCTGAATTTAGAAGCTTTCGTTTCTAAAAGGTATATTCAAGTCATACAGAAGAAAGACTAGATAAAAACTTATATTTATACCAGATCTGTTTAAAAAAACTAATAACATAAAACCTAAATACAACACATGACAAACAACCAAAAATACAAAGTTTACATTGATAAATATTTTAATAAACCCTATATGCATACACAATGGGCACGTACATTCAGAAAGCGAATTAGTTGGAATTGTTGGTATTTATTAATGCACAAAGCAAACTACAAAAATGTAGTTAAACAATTTTAATACAAATTATTACATAATCTTATTCCAACAAATCTGAACCCTTTCACTTGGAATATATAACAGATTCTCCAGTATACCTATTTTGTAACGAAGTAGAGGATTATAATCATTTTTCATAACATGCAGCTATATAAATAACTTTTGGTCAAATGTGAATAACACTTTTAGAAAATGTGGTATTTCTAAATACGCTAATCAACTAGAATACATAGTTTAATTATAAGATAGATACACCAAACTATAATATGATGAATACAGTATTAAGTCTCAAGGAATACACTATTTACAAGACACATCTATTAAGTGCTAGAAGAAGTAAAATTATTACCAGGGGGAAAATCTTTTTTTATGAATTGGATATCATTCTACACTATTTGAACAGTAAAAATATAAACGCATTTTTATTAAGAAAGTATTCAATAGAATGAAGCAGAATCCAACAATGTAATGTAAGAATTTTTTTCTCGTTAAGTTAAACCACACTAATATTCTTCATAAAATAAATTATATATATATATATATATATATATATATATATATATATATATATATATATATATATATGCAAATTGCAATCCCCCCTTAAAAAGAATGATAATAACAATCTCGCGTATGTCCTTGAGAGAAAAAAAGAAAAGTAAGCTGACACAAACTGTATGTATGTTTCCTTCCATAAATGAAACTTATCAAATTGTATGTATGTTCTATTCAATAAAGGAAACTAAGCAAATTATATGTACGTCATATGTGCGACAAAATGGTTCAACTGCTCTTCTGAACTTGTTCAGAAAATGAATACTTTACTTGACTAATAAAACCCATAACGCACAATTCAAATGATTACACAAATGCTCTGCGCCATAAACCTCTCAAAGGTACCGAGATCGAATCTATCCCGAAACAGTAGCAAATGGTTTGAAGATGTATGATGTCTGATAGACTGTTACGTGTGAGGAAACAAAGACTTTACAAATATTGTCGAGAGAGGGGAGATTTGTTTCCTTTTTCAATTTTTACTGATTGTCTGTGAATGAGCTGATTTAAATGTCGAAACAATGTAAGCGCAAGTAAATGCAACTACACTTGGAATAATCGACGTTTAAGCAATTCGCTTATGCAGTTCTTTGAACGTCCTTCTTACTTTTTTGCCGGATGATGTCTTTGGGATATGATCAACGAATTGCACTCCACCACCAAGTCTCATTTCTTCAACAACATGTTCTGAAAGTACATGGTATTTCTTAGCTTATAATTCATACGTATATCTTGCAACTTATCAAGAAGGTACTTTGATATTCAACCGAATATGATATGTTATTATAGATTTGCAGAACATCTCCTTCTACCGCCCTTAAAATTCCTTAGAAATAAAACGAATGGGAATTAATACATTTTGAAACGCGAATATTTGTAACCAAGCAGTCTGGGGATACATATTTCCAAATGTTTCATGAAAATGATTTTTTGCTACATATACCAGATATTTTGGAAATTTGTATCAATAAATGATATCAACTAACATATATTATGTTTTTTATCATTTTTTATTCTCATACAAAACACATTGTGGGTATTTATGTTTGCAAAAATATAAAACGCTATAATATTTCTTTATTTAAGATTATAAATGTTTATATCTAAAGTTAATTTAACTTAAAGCATAAGAGCCTTCACAGGTTGATTTATTCATGTCCCCGATGGCCGACTGGTAAGACCGACCGCTCAAGGTGTTCGGAGGTCGTGGGGTTCCATTTCCTATCCCCGTTATACCATAGTTGTTCAAATTGGTATTTGAAGCCCCCTGATTGGTGCTCAATTAATTTTGCTTAGTATATACACAAGGTACTTCGAGGACTGGTTATCCCAGAATAAGGATGATGTGACTGGATTTGGTATCATTGCACATGTCTACGACATGATACTGAATCATGAAAGTTTTTTGTCAAATTTAGATTTAGTCTCCAAATGACTGAAATATTGTAGGTTTGGCGTTTAATCCAACAAAGCAAACAAACACCATTACCTGCAACAAACTTTATTAATTCTTCTTCAGTGAGATCTTCGTTGGTTTTCTTTACAAACGCCTTTGCAATTTCTCCCTTTTCCTGATCAGGAATACCAATAACTACTACGTCATCAACAGACTCATGTAAAAGAATGACGCCTTCAAGACGGTCCGGTAAAAATTTAAATCCATCACTGTTAATGAACTCTCTGCCTATGATAAACAGAAATCCATCTTCATCGATTCGACCTAAGTCCCCTAAAACACATATATACAAAACCTTTATTATTTTATACAGTAGTAATAGAAAGGCTGGTTTTGGACCACTTTTGCACCGAATGACCTTTGCGATCATTTTTTTAAGCATTTTTTTCTTGCAAATAGAGCCCTCTATACTTTTCGATTTTACAAATGTGTACCTCCGCTGTAGTCTAGCCAAATTGCACCAAATAGGGGCTGGTGGTTCTACCATGTTTGTTCCCTTTTTCGTCGGGTCCCCTTTTCCATGTACTGGGGGTCTATAGGGTTTGCACTTGATAATGCACTATAAGTCTGACGATGAAAGGTTGTTAGCGTTGTTTTGGTCACCTCCTGCTTTGTTGCCTCCTGTTTCTGCGGCGGGGCCTGTTTTGGCGGATCTTGCTTTGGTGTACAGGTTGTCACTATCCAGGTGAATACCGCGGCGAGAGAAACATGGGTCCACCTCTCAGCCGTTTACAAGATATCCTGCTGTTCGACGACCTCCTCGGCTGCCTGTTTGAATTCGTCCTTGGTTTGTTCGTCTTTGGTCTGTTCGTCCTAGGTCTGTTCGGCAATCAGATCGTCTATAAAAGATTGGTCATCGCGGATTCGCGCTCCTGCAAACATACATGTATTTGAAACTTGTTCTACCATAGATTCTATCCGCCCTAGCCGTCCGTAGAAGTCTTCTACAGAGGGGCCAGGAACAATATCGGGAACTGAGCTTACTATAGCGGAGTCTGTAGGCACAATATCAGGCGCTGTGGGCACAATAGCAGAGTCTGTATGCGTAGTGGGCACAATAGCAGGCACAGAGTTTTCGCGGTCTCTCCATATTTTCTATTCTCTCGGACTCCCGATACCAAACCGCTTTTCGCCTCTTCTACAGCGTATGGCTTGCCTCGAAGGGCCCGGATTCTTGGATTTGGTTTTGTGATAAATCTCGTTTCATTTTTTCTATATATTCTCCCCTTCTCTAAAAGAGAACTCGGGAGACCCTCCCTAGGCACCTTAAGAGAACCCGGAAAGAACTCGGTAACCCGGGGAGAACTCGGGGAGAACTCGGTAACCCGGGGAGAACCCGGGGAGAACTTGGTTACCCAGGGAGAACCCAGGAAGAGCCTAGATTCCGCTTAAGATCTCATCTATATAGGAATCCATTACAGACGTGGCATCTTTATGGCCATAGGCCAGCGTATCCACACCATTTTTGTCAATCCAACGTTTGGAGTCGAATGGGGGAAGTGAAATCTTTGCCAAATGTTGTACATATATTTGGTGCTTCTCCGATCGCAGGACATCAATACCGTGACGAAATGTCTTCTTTCCGAATAGGGCCTCTTTGTACTGCTCGTGTCGGATTTGCTTTTTCACGACATTCTTTTTTACGCCTTTGGCCTTCTGGATGTTTTTTTCCATTGGACTCGAGTATTGAGTACATCTTGGGGCGCAGGCCGATGTATTCGGCGATAGACCGCCCAGCACATTCGTCTTTCATTTTACCAAGCATTTTTTTATTCGCCGTACCGTATAGGGGGTTGTTTTTCGGGAAGTCAGACGTGTCGTAAAGATCTACATGCTTCGCCATGTCCATGTAGACGTCCTCCGTTTGTATTTAGAGTAGCAAGCTGTCAGTGTCGGTGTAGAGGAGTTGACAAAGGTCGCCATACCTCGCGGCGAGATGGTTGTAGTAGAAGTCGTACATGTTTCGAGAGGTCAAGAACACTCATTCCCACATATACTGGACGGTTGAGCTGTAGTCGGCTTTTGAGGACCTGGACTGCGGCAAGGTCGTTGTCGAATATAATTCCTCGGGCAAATGCTGGGCTGGCAATGAGCCGTCGGAGATTATCCTCCTCGTGTGATCGTACTAGTTTCACATCCACCATCTTGCACAGGTTTTCCATCGTTTTTCCAAATACGCTGTTCTTCATGAGGTTGTAGAAGTCCTTCTCAAAGTCGCTGTTGGTCTTTTTTCGGATTTCCGTATTTTTTAGAATGTAGGGTTCCATCCAAGGACTTTTGTTTAAACGCAGCGCACGGTGGATCTTAGAAAGGCAAAGGCCAAGAGAGAGATAAAACTGTAGATTCCGGTAGTGGAGCACGTATCGGTCTTTGTTTCGGAGGTTGGGTATCAATTTTTTAACCTCGGTACCCCTAGAAAGGCTATGCTGGTATTCGGACATCCACTCTTTTTGTACTACGATGCGTTCCAGTGTTAAGGGAATTGTTTTGAGTTTGTTGTGAAGATTTTCAGGGTACTCCAGGTCCACATTTAGGATATAGCTTTCAGGATGGTCGGCAGGGTGATTTACAATAGATAAATTTTCGCAATTTTCCACCCAGCGGAAGCTGCTTGTTGGCAGAGGCTGGGACATGGCCCAGCCATAGAGGTTATTCGCGTCGAGGTACAGTATGTGGCTATTTGGCTTTTCTGGGTTGTATCCTTCCATTCTTTGGTTGTTGGCTTTGGCGTGGCGCTTGGACACCATGGATATACCTCCTCGCACCCCCTTCTCGATAAATAGGTGTTGGTCGTAGTCCATTAGCAACTCAAGCTCTACGTTGGTCTTTTTGACTAGGGCGTCCCTCGAAAGACCGGGACTTGTACAGCAGTGTGCCTGATCCAAGCCATATTGTTGGAGGCACGTCTTTCGGAATGTTTCAAAGACATCTGCCAGTAGGAGGACATCTGTGCGATTATACAGGTCACTGTAGTCCCCCATGGTTCGACACCCGAAAGTGTCCCACACCTTTTTAGCGTGGGCGTAGTCCTCGTCGGAAATGTGCTCGTCATTGAGTTTGCTATAGAACTCCTCCTTTGCCGGAAGTTGCGTATCTGCGAAGCGCTCTAAGGAGTCCATTTACTCGTATGGGTACACTCCCCGGTTGTATAGCGCGTAGTATATAGGAAAGCCTCTGGCTTATTGGTCCCCACAAGTCAGTCCAGAGGGGCGAGTAAGAATTGGACGATTTCGATGAAGCGCAGCCGGCCAAGTTCGAATGAAATATATTTCTCTGTATTGTTGGGGATGCAGCTTACCTTACCCTCTACCTTTGAGATGGCCTGCATAAGCAGGTGAGAGTCGTAGCCCCGCAGGTTGTGGAAGACCACTGGTATAGTGGTTCCTCCAAGACGCAGCTTACACCTGTGGTCACGGACGGCGTCTCCCCAAAGTGGCTTATCGCTTACGTAGCATGTAGTAGCAGCATTGTAGGCTTGCCAGTCCTCCTGTGTCATCCTAGCGGGGTTGGCTTCTTCTATTTTACGCTCCTCTTCCTGAAGGGCCTTCAAGAAATGTTCCACAGTATTGGGATTACGGTATTCAACCGGAGGCTCTGTGTGACCGTTGTACCGCACCACGATGTAACAGTAGCTAAAAGTCTCGTGCCGTTGCGTAGTAGTAGTATTGCTCTTTTTCAGACCCTCAACCTTGGTGGTGAGCGCCTCAAAGTCGGCGTAGATGACATAGGGGGCTGGGATCCTCTTGTGGTGGTTCTGGAAGGTCACAAGATTTTTACCATCATCAGGCATATCCACTCTCACAGCTGTTTGGCCGATTCCCTGGCACTCTGGTTTGTTGGCCTCTAGCAGATCCTCCCTAGAAAAGCAATGTAGGCAGCGCTCGCAGAAGTGTTTAAGTCTTCCGGTCTTGTTCGGGTCATGTAGGAGGCGGCTCAGTTTCGGGACGGCTACATAGTGGTTCTCGACCAAAAGTAGGTGTAACTTTCGCATATCTTGTAGCTGTTTGCTTAGTTGTTGGACAACGACTCTCCCTTTTTCCCATCCAAAGACGTTTATTGAGAGGGCGTTGGCCATCTCAAATTTCGGGATTTGCGAGATCGGAACCGGAAACTCGAGGCCTGTTTTGTCTAGACCGTCTTTGGTTGGGTAGCCAGAGGGTCTGTTCGAGTGGCGCGCGGCTGGAAACAATAGAGCACGCATCGCCCAAATAAAACAGTAGTCTTCCAGATTGCTTTCCACGTTGATGGCGGCCTTCTTTTTCTTCAACTCCGGAGGTAGTGTGAACTTTTTCCCGCCTTTCAGCGGTTGGTACCTGGCGATATCTAGCCAAAGGGTCTGTACCTTTTCTACAACCCAGCCAGACCCTCTATTGGTCCATTTCTCTAGAAGTTCTTGTATACTGGGGAAAGTTAGTTTGATTGCCTCATCTATTTCAGCCTCCTGCAGAATAGCCTCCTGCTTGTGACGTAGCACGGGGTCAGTGTACTCTTCACTGCCGTCTGGGTTGTCCTTTCTAAGATTGACCTTGATAGCAAACTGGAACTTTACACATTTCAGAGCCTCCAACTCTTCTACCAACTTTTTTCGGATGCTAAGTTCCACTTCGGAAAGAAAGGCTCTGGGGTCTGCATCCATCTACCAGCCTCTCAAGAAACTACCAAGGACCCATGGGATCCTACGAAACTGTGGCCTACGTGGAGCAGGTGTTGGCCTACGTGGGGTAGGTGTTGGGGGGGTTGGGTAGTACTGGGGCAGGTTGGTAGTACGTGGAGCAGGTATTGGGGTAAGTGTTGGAGTTGGTTGGGTAGTAGGTTTTGGCCTACGTAGGGTTGGAGTTGGCCTCCTTAGGGTAGGAGTAGCCTCCTTGGGGCAGGAGTAGGCCTCTCGGTGGTTGACCAATCAAAGAGATCTCCGAAAATGGGATCCTACGAAACTGTGGCCTACGTAGAGCAGGTGTTGGCCTACGTGGGGTAGGTGTTGGGGCGGGTTGGGTAGTACGTGGGGCAGGTTGGGTAGTACGTGGAGCAGGTATTGGTAGTACGTGGGGCAGGTTTTGGCCTACGTAGGGCTGGAGTTGGCCTCCTTAGGGTAGGAGTAGGCCTGCTTGGGGCAGGAGTAGGCCTCTCGGTGGTTGACCAATCAAAGAGATCTCCGAAAATACTATCGAATTCTTCATCAGTTAACACCTTGCCGGCGCAGTACTCTGTGGGGCCGGTTTTGACCTCCGTGGGGGGCGGGTGTTGGCCTACGTAGGCCCGGTATGGGCAGCTGTTGTGTAATCGCAGCTAGGCCATTTGCATACGTTTGGGTGTTTATCAGCCCTTTCTAAGCAGATTGCTTAGTTGTTGTACTGCACGATCCATGATACTCAAAAGAAGATTACATACTATATTTCGAATATCTTTCAAAATGAAAATTCGACTTTAAACGTTTACTTTATTTCTGACATTTATCTAAATGAAAATTCGACTTGTAGACTAACTATGTTTCGGACATCTCTCTAAATGAAAATTCGAAACGTCATTTGGTGCAAAAGGGTCCACAGTCTGTATGGAGAATTTTGGTAGCCCGCCATCCAAATTTTGCGGGCGGGGCAGGCGGTTTTGACAACCAAAAGACACCCCTCTGGTGCTATCCCCGGTGTTGTACCCATGGCTGGCTGGTTGTACCTACCTGGGTCTGGCTGGACCTGGTCTGGTTGGTTGTACCTACCTTGCTAGTGTACCTATTTGGACTACAAAAATGTTGCCGCCGGCAAATTTTGCACTAGGTAGTAAAAAGATCGCAAAGGTCATTCAGTGCAAAAGTGGTCCAAAACCACGTCAACAACATTTTATCGTCAGACTTATAGTGCACCACCAAACGCAAACCCTATACACCTTTGTATTCCTACATGGAATAGGGGGTCCGAGGAAAAAGGGAACAAAAATGGTAGAACCACCAGCCCCCATTGGGTGCAAATTGGCTACAGCGGGGGTACACATTTGAAAATCGAAAAGTATAGAGGGCTCTATTTGCAAAAAAGAAATGCTTAAAAAAAGATCGCAAAGGTCATTCGGTGCAAAAGTGGTCCAAAACCAGCCTTTCTATTACTACTTATACCTTTTTATTCAAATTCTTAAAAAAAATCGAATGTAGATAGGGAAATATATGAAAAGTTTTAAAACTTGACATTATCCATTTAAATAATCTAATTTCCATACATTCAATAGACCACAGTTTTCAAGAAATACATACAAATTGTGTTGTTCTTCTATTTAGTAACAGGCAGTGAATTCATTAAATTTCGCGGCACACTATTTTTCGTCGTTTTCGTGGAGGGCTTTATCAACTAATATTAATCCCCAAGAAAACTTGTCTTTTATATAGACATCACGTTTTCTCGAACATAGATCGACGAAAAGATGTATTTACGAAATTTCCTTTGGTATATAATCAACGAAATTTAATGTCAACGAAAATTAATGAGTTTACAGTACATGTTTTACGGATGAAAGCAGTTTTCACCTTTTTGAAAACACCCCCATAAGACCATTTTGTTGGATTGAATTGGTGGGTGAAAAAGTATCCATATACGAGAAAAGAAAACAAATACCCAAATTTGTATCAATCCTCATTTTGATAATACATACCCCATGGAAATAATTGGCGCAAAAAGGGAGCTTTTCTATCAGTATGTCAAGAACAATCAAAAACACCTAAAACTGATCTTCGTATGATATTATTATTCATGTATTTTTAGTTTAGATACCCTTTGTAATAATACCCTGTTTATGATTCGGTTATTTTATTGTATCGACAGAAATAATCAATTTTCATATGATATACGAGCCTTAGACCACCTGATATTCACGGCTTCAGATAAAGTATCTTAAACAGCATATCATGATCATCTATTTCTAACCTGTTCTAAACCATCCACTTTTTAAAATCACTCGGCTTGTCAACGAAGGTTGGTTTAAATACCCGCTGAATAATTGAGGACCCCGTATCCAGATTTCGCCTTCCTCGTTTGGTGAACACTCGTCTTCAGTCTCAATGTTCACAATCTTGATTTTTTAAAAAAAATCAGAAAACATTTAACAACAGTATATGTAAAAGAGCACCATGTAATAATTGAATAGAACACGCACACTATAAAGATACGTTTTTTGGTAACATACGTTTATTTTAATAAATAACTGATATACATTGCAACCATGATACATTTCCTCCATTTATCTGCACTATGTAATGGTCTACTATTCCGCTATACAAAATGCTTCCAGGAGACCTTTTCAACCGGGCCAAAATCCATCACACCGTTTATATTTACTTTCATATTAATAAAGTAAATAGCTAATTTGAAACAAAAATATTTGCAAAAAGAAAGTCCCATAAGTCTGAATGGAACGTGCTTACCTACTTCCATTAAAATTAGCTTTAATGACATCAAACTAGGTTAAAGCATTACTTTTGTTTCGACCAGCGGAAATGGTTTTCCTACAGATAATGGTTTGGGATTGTTGCCAGAATCGGAATATACACATCCAGTTTCTGTTGGTCCATATGCTAGAAAAAATGAAATAAAATGCATTCATTTGTCACCTTACTTTTACTTCCTGTCAGTTTTTGTCCCTGAAGTACGCATATCCTTTATATTATAGTGTTATATAATTGAAAACAAAACCCGGAAGTCATCTCAAAGAAATTGATATGGATTATTAAATTATCTTTTTTGTTTATAAAATTCATATTTTACGGATACAATTATGGTTTATTGACGGTCCCAAACTGATTAGAGTTCTTCTCTTTGTCATTAGCATTTCGGTTAAGCGTCAGATCATATATGTTCAGGATGGAGAGAGTAAATGAGAAATAATCTTTACTGTACTACTAACACCAAAGTATAGAAATACGCCAAGTCATAATGGTTAAATGAACACTTAAAAAATCAACTTTTAAAAACTTTTAAATTCGTCGATAAGA
Source organism: Solen grandis (assembly GCA_021229015.1). Lineage (NCBI taxonomy): Eukaryota > Metazoa > Mollusca > Bivalvia > Adapedonta > Solenidae > Solen > Solen grandis. The sequence goes on along the minus strand of CM037788.1, from coordinate 32,951,785 downwards.
CTCACAGACATTGATTATACAAACATGACATGTTGGATCGTTTTAGTTTTCATTTATGATTACAAAATTTATACGAAATTAAGAAGGTTAACAAATTACATTTTCTATCAATGACGTTATAGTGGTCAAGTGACCCAAAAATCAATTATATGCCCAGCAGCTTACAAAATCGGCACTTTACATACTTTATTTTTTTATTTCATTTATTTTTGCAAAAAAAAATAAGTATGATTATGATTTATCTTATCAAAATCGACAAAATAGGGAGGGTTTCAGGAAAAGTTAAAAAAAAACAGCCTGTGGTTCACCTCGAAATCCCGACAGTTTTGCATTTTTGGCCAAATGACCCGGTTGACGCCATAATGGACAAATTTATTTCGATTGTTTACCTTATCTTTATTAATTTCATAGGACAAATTAATTTGATTGTTTACCTTTATTTATTAATTTCATACACTTGTCTGTCACAAATTATCCTCAGAATGTCTTATCAAACACGTCATATATATAAATGCCGCATATTGCATAAAACACATTATATATATATATATATATATATATATATATATATATATATATATATATATATATGATGTCATTTAAACTTACCCTGAAGGAGAAACTTCAAGTTGAGGCGTCTCTTCACCATATCTCTAAGCTCTTCACTAAGGAAGGAACCACCGGAAAATATGGTTGTCAATGATGAAAGGTCATATTTTGGAACCATGTGACCTTTAGCAAGCATTCGTAACACTTCTACGGACACAAAAATGACTTGTGGCTGCAGAAAAAAATCCATTTCATGAGCAGTCTTGTCAGTGTCTCAGTGCGATCAAGATCAAGTGCCATAGCAGCCGATGTCGAGGAAATGTTCCACTAAGTTGCGTTTAAAACGAGACAGTGACGTCCTGCAGTTCGTATGGTTCCCATATGTACGCAATTAAAGAATTATTTGGTTGCCCCGGCGTACGAAATGGCTAAGCAACCGCAGAAGAGGAACAGAAATCACCCCGGAACAAGAACTGGCGCCGTCGGTAATGAATTTAAACCAATATGACAACCTAGCGTGTGACCGTGAACTAGGCGTAACTTGGGATGTAAATGACGCCCGACAAGTTCAAGGTAAAAATTAGATGTCAAACCACTAACTCAAAAAGGTACACTCTTAACAGTGATTTCCATATTTAGATCCATTAGGAAATGCCATAAAGCAGTTATTTGTGTTGACAGAAATTTGGGGTGAAGCCTATTCGCCACAAACATCAAATTGAATGGTGAAGGCAAACGACGTTCTGGTGATGAAGTATTAGTTGCAAATGGAAACGTGTCAAGGCGTTAGTGACTTTTTAGGTTCGGAAGTTGAAATTCCGTAGGCGGGATAAGTTGTTTCGAATCTATGTGGTGAAAACTTTTACCTCGAGACTAACCAAAATGTGTTTGCTTGAAAGTTCAAATTAATGTATATGGCTCAATAAGCATTTGAAATCAAATAAATTACAGAAACATTTATGTGTTTTACATGTGTAGAAGGCATGGGGTAAAGTGGTAACCATGGCAATACATTTATCCTAAGCTTGGCCTAGATTTACTGTATGTAAATAAAATTACTCCGAGCGGACGAAAGAAGAATAGAAATGTACTTAAATATGATACGAATCAGCTAAGCTCATGACACGATGCAGCCGAGATTATGAAAAAAAAATATATATCAGATTTAACTTTGGGCATCTTGCCTGATGATAAGACCAAAATGATTCGACGATGATTTCTAAAATAAATAAGTTAAGAAACAATCCATATAGTAGTTTATAACAATGTATAAGTATGAAACCACAAATATGTACAGAATAGCCTTTTCATAGCCTGATTCCTGGCTTACTGGATTAAACTACCACATAAACAAACTAAAATGACCCTTGCCAAAATTCTTAAGATTTAGCCTTTAAATGACGAGATCATCAAGCGCTCGAAAAGTGGCTTAAAACAGGTTCTTTAATTTACTCTGAGAATTCAGAGGAACGACCCGTGCACTATTGCATGTAGCCTACTATTATAACGTAAATATTTCTTTAATTTTTATTTTGTGGCTCTAGTAAAACGGCCCAAAGTCCCCCTCTTTATGTTCATTTAAAGCTTAATTACTCAAATAGACGACCTTCTTCCTCGAGAAATATAACTAAACTGACTAAAATATGTTCTCCGACGCGCTTATATACAACTGGTCAGAGCGCCAACGAACGATCTCTGAAGTTTCCCGAAATATACGAAAACTAACGATTAGCAATTCTATAATTTAACGCCGAAGTAAACCATTGCTTAAATCATTAGTCGTGACTCTTCAGTAAGTTTTATAAGAAAAAAATCAAGCCTTAAAACATCTGCGCATTAGACTTCGTTTCGCGGGCTACAAAACGAAACCAGATGTTACGTTTTTATTTAATAAAGGATCTGTCAGGGTCGAACAATCCATTCCAAAATCTATGTGTTTCCTATTATTAGCGTTCTACTCTTTCAGCTTACCTTAAAAATGAGCAGTGTCTTACTATTCGGGACAAATCAATCGCAGGGGAAGAAAACTTCAACATTTAAAACAGAGATCTAAAAAACTCATTTCCGCATCTCCTTTCTTTTCTTTTTGCTAATTTTACAATGACCAATGGGAATATAACAAAATATATAATTACCAATGAAAAATCTAATTTTATATCCGCTTCATTACTGTGTGTTTCACAGGAAGTCAGGGTGAAAATAAACGGCCGAAAAAAATATCGTTGTTGATATTGATAATACGGGGAAAATGAACTTTGAATATGAAATTAACATCGTTGTTCAATTTAATTTCCATTTTATAAATATATTGCATTTTGGATCAATAGATTAATGTATCTTTAAGTTTGAATCTTTTGAGAAGTCTTAGAGGTAAGGTTAAAAATTATTAGTCAGCATGTTACGTCAAAATGTTATAATATGCTATATGATTGTTAAAATTAAGATTTTTTAAGGCAAACGATATATCTTGATCGAAACGTCGCTTTGTTGTCATCAAATTACGAAATTTTATTATTTTGGACTATTTGAACTTATCAAAGTTCTTTTTAATAAAAAGTGTGATGATATTGATAAAGGTGAACCCGTCTATACATTTCAATAACTGGATCATAACGTGTCCAGAAACGTTAAAAGTTTGTTTTATTGCGAAAACGTATTGCTTAATTGATGTGTGTGATTGTTGTCAAATAAGGGTTAAATTTTTTTTTTCAAAGAATCCTGATGATAGTGATGATCTATACTATGTCTTAAGTTTCAATCACGCAATACCCAAACACTTCGTAACTTCAACGTCAATCGAAATAAAAAGAAAACTTCTGATCAGCCATGTTTATCGAAATTCAGTAAGAGGATCCCAGTCATTTCGAATCGAATTTGCTGAACAATATAAAAGTCTTTAGCATATACTCTAATACTTTCAATAGTCTATGACTTTGGATTGATGATCATATTTACTGTTCAACCCTTCTTATTTTATACTGGAGTAGAGGCTGACGCTTTTTATTTGAGATATGACTTTTGCTTTTACACAATTTTAGATAGGATACTAGTACCAAAATATTAAAAGTTATATGCCAAAACGGATTCCTGTTCAATTACTTTTTATTTCATCCAATATTATACCATATAAATATATCATCCTGTCTTCAATGTACTTAAAGGCATGTGCATGTATATCAACTATTGAATTTTTATAGGAAATATCTCAAGACTTTGATACCTTGTATTTTTCAACAAGCTTCAAGTAGTTTTCTGCGTCGTACTCTTCAAGAAATACAAGGGTAATGCCATGTGCAAGCGTGGAGAGAACTATATCATAAACCTCACGTGGTTTCTGGAATAAAATCATCCCACTGTCTCTATGCATCATCTCACTGTAACTGAGAAAAGAAAAGAAAAGAAAAAATAATAACCATATGTATAGCATTTCGAATTCCATGCAATAATGGAATAACTTTCGAGTAATCTATGCTACTAAAATAAGATTAGAATAAATGCGACAAAGGAACCCGTTGTGAGTTGGTTGTAAGAATTCGCAAAAGTTTATAGTAGTTTGGACGTTTCTGTAATAAACTATTAAATGATAATTTTAAAAGGGGATTTAACAACGATTTATTTTTGTCTAGTTAAGATAAGGTCAGATACTTGTTACTGATCTAAGTCTAAAACCTTTACACTAAACCCAAGACTATCAATATGTTATACGAGTTTATATTAACAAAGAAATCACAGAGAATATTGATATAGTACATTCGAATCGTCACATAAAGAATGCATTTCTAATAAAAACATGTCTCTTATATATGATTTTTTTAACCAGATAACAATTTTTAATGTTGTTTATTTTTTAATTTATTCCTTCCAGAAGTCTTCTTTCTGACGAAACGTTTTACAAGAAAATAAGTTTTTCTCAATTAAAACATACAATTATTATCTAATTCCCAGAGATTGATTCAAAGTCTTATGTTAATTACCAGAGTCAGTACCTTATTTGCAGTGAGTTCGTTAACGATGCGTAGTGAGATAATTGTATAATTTTAGGAGTTCCAGTAGATCCCGAAGAACCAACCATTATAAAGATATCCGTCCTAGGTTCACAGTGGGGGGTAAAGTATTCTCCATGACGGGGATCAACTAGGGTTTCGATGTTCATACTGCCGTCGGCTTCCCCGAATGTAATCAACTGAATTACACATTTGAAGATTTAACTTCTTACAATGAAAGCAAATAAGGTCTTTTTATGTACACTTTCGCCAATGAGGTCTCATATGGTATTTTGTTTTCAGAAACCAATATATTCTTTCAGTCTGCATTATTCCTTCAGAAACATCTGACAGCTTAAAATACAATTCGCGTAGCTTGGATTTAAGAAATTTGATATTTACTTTAACTTCGTTCCTGTGGTATTTTCAGTTATTGTCATGACCCGCATACATGGCGCTTTTATGTACAATACTGAGACCCTTAAGAGTGAGCTTATCCTTTCGACAAAACAAAATAAAAAATAAAAACCACTGCGGATTACCGTTTTAAGTTTGATACTGACCTTCACATCTTTCCTTCCAATGATACATCTTGCATCAGACAAGTCTTCAGGACTCATAAAAAAAGCTTTTGGACGACAGTCGCTCATAATTTTTTGAATCTGAAATCCATCTGATGAAACATCATGTTCATCAGCAAAGAAAAAACATTGAGACGAAAAGCGTTCAATTTATGTTTGATTTGTCATTGATGCGAATTAGTTTCCATAATAAGCTTGTGAATAAAACGAATATAAAGGTCAATTATCGTTCATAACGGTGCAATCATGAAAAAGAAAAGATAAAATAACACAATACTAATGCCATCTGTCCATAATGCAAAAGCATCTGCCGTAAGATAAAAGCTGAACACATTGAATATGTGTATCTAATTACGAATTAAGTTTTTTGTATGGATATAAAAATACAATAATTCTGTACATCTTGCATCGGAAAGTACATGTATATCCAAAGACGGCCTGTAACCGGAAATAATTTGAATTTGAAAAACCGTCGTCGAATCAAAATTAGCTTCTCTGCTACGTTATTCATTTATGTCAACTTATTTACCAATTCGATAAAAAGGGACATACGGGAGGTAAAGAAATTGATGAAATTGATGAAAATATAAGAAATATTCAAATAAGGTATCTTTTCAAACAACTTAATGGTCTTAAGTAAAAGATTCTATCTTATTTATGCATTGTAGTAATGTTGTCGTGTTTACAGATTATATCTCTTAACAAATCTGTAACACAGATTGTTTTTCTTCCATAGAATACAAGTAAATACTGATTTTGGAAATATAATTGGCCTATTAATATAGGTGTTTACAAATTAAAAGCACCGTGGGCTTGTGGTAACGTATATGACTGCAGATCCGAAGAATGTAAATTAGACCCCCGTCGGTGCAAGAAATTTGATGTCTTTCCCAGGCACAGTGTACTAGTTCTATCCAGGAGTATAAATTTCAAGGACTCGTTGATATCTGCAAGAAAGTCATAGTTTATGCAAATTTTTTAATGATATTTTGGGCACTAAATAAGGAAATATTTCGTGGGTGTTTTTTGTTTTTGTTTTTTTTTTTTTCGTTTTTTTTTTTTTTGTTGCAAAGCTGTCATTGCGATGCATTCTTTCAGCATCATATACTTATAGGTTAGATGTCAAAAGAGTTAAAGAGAAGTGATTAAAATATCCATAAGCTTCAATCAGCTTTCATTGGTAAAAATATTTTGACTTTATATGAAACGAATAGTTTATTTATGAAATATCAGATCACCACCTTTGAAGTTGCTGTCCATTATGTAAAGTTTTGCATTGACAAGTGCTGCCGCAACAAATGTACAAATTGTGTTAAAGTGGAAGTTGGACATCAGACAGATGACGTCTTGCGGCTTGACGCCAATGGACTGCAGTCCTGATGCCAGTCTCTTGGATCTTATGATGACGTCGTCAAAGTTGAAGGAATCGCCAGTCACTCCATTTACCTATACATTGTACATTTCATATCAATTATTTATCTTTTAATTTTCTTTATTATTTGTAAATCAATTTAGTTATTTGCTATAATTTAGATAAGTTCATTAAAATAATATAATTGACCACTGAACAAAGAATAGGATTTACAAATCTTAATTAACATACTGAAGGTCAAAGTTGAATGTATATAATTTAAAATTTAATTTTAAAAATTGCATCTAATAGCAAACACACAGTGTTATGAAATATTACAAACTTACAACAGCCGTCTTGTCCTTATAGTCTTGGATTCGACGCAAGATGAATTCCCCTAAATTTTCATTTGGAATATCTTGGATCCTAAGTTTGTATTCTGCAGTAGCCATTGTTTACTGAAAAATATCATGTTTTTTGTAATTGTGTAATATATATGTGTAATATATATGTGGGACAGCATTTGTCGCATATATATAATGCATACTCAACAAAAAAAAAACATTTCATTTTTGCTCGTCTGTTTCGTAGTGTGGTCGTTGAGTCGTCGTTGTCGTCGGCGGCGGCGTCGTGCAAAACATTCAATGTAGCCCATTACTCAAATACTTTTAAATGTATCAACACGAAACTTGGAACACTTACAATTATGACAATGCGCAGTTGTCAGACAAGATGCATTGTTCTGAAAGCTATATTTTCTGAGTTATGCCAATTTTAACAACAACAAAAAAAGACGAGCGTTAGTGGCGCACTGCGGCGCTGTTGTAAATGTGTTTCTATGTGTGTCGAATTTGTTCTTTCAACATATTTTAGCAAATAGCTATTATCTTCGATTCTTTAATCTCAAAAATGAGCATGGCGACAACTCTTTTTAATTTCTATTTCTTTTACTTACAGCCTTATTACTAACTAGCGTACGAGTATGTGCAAATTGAAGAAAATATGTTTGCAATATGTGTGTGTGTGTGTGTGTGTGTGTGTGTGTGTGTGTGTGCAAATTAAAGTGGCTGCCTCGATTGCTAGCCGAGCGGAATCTTGTAATTCCCGAAAGTCTACTGTCAGTATGAATTGATCGCATATTTTATTCAGTACATGTGTGTCTACCTTGATGACAGTCGCCTCTACGTGTTTCTATGAGTGATATCAAGCGGAAGTTCTAGGAAAGGGTTGGATATTACATGATTAATGCTTACTCCCAGCTAAAAATATCAGCCGATCACAGACTTGGTGTTAGTAATACGTTAAACAGCTTTTATTTTTCACAGCATGTAAAATCAGGAAACCAGTAAACACCATCTTGGTCAGTGTTCTCAAGAGCCCAGTTCAACGGTCAAATGATGACACTAAAGTGCAATCCCGAGGCGTTCAGATGTAACTCTAAGTCACCCTAGTCGATATTCAGGTTCTTCCCGCTCTATATGTTTTATTTAGGAGCATTGATCAAAATGTTTGCTGAAAAGTACTTACATTTCTTTATTACGAAAACGTAATTTATGAGTCTTCAGACCGGTAAAATATGATACAAAACCAGTTAATTTACAAAATTAAATACGAATCGCTTGCATTCACGCCGTACATTTTTATCAATGGTAACGTTACCAAACGAATCACGGCCAGACACAAAATCGACGTCAAACGTAAAAATTCACAACATCCGCAGAACACCGCTGAATCCTATTCGAAGTATACTCCTTGAAACAAGATACACTTTCCGCATTGCTCTATATGCAAGCCTACAAGCATAACCATATTTTATCGGTCTCTATATTCGAACATGCGATCATGAGAGCAGCAGAACATTTATCTAGGCATTCAAGATGTGTCCTCTGAAAAATAACCCTTGATTACTGGAAAGGAATGAAACAGAACGGTGACTGGTCTTGGTTGTAGAATGAGTTATCCATAAATTCGAATCTAAGCTGTTTTAAGGAAATCTGTGTTATTGCTGACAAAGTAGAAGGGGAATTATCATGATGGAATATATTTTACGGTAGCTACCTACATTTCTAAACATGAAGAATAAGTCGAAATCATCACTTAACGGGTTAGGTATCAAACAGGAAAATATACGTCGCATATTTATCTGGTCATGAATGATGTTAAGTACAGTTCCATAGAGCTCTACAGTCCGTTCTGTCTGTAATGTTGGGGATGGAAATTCGCCGATTTCTGCCAGGCAACTCTCATCATGACCTATAGCGTCCCTGTCCTTTTCAAACCGCTTGTAGCATTTGCTGATCACTATTTTTAGCTGAAGTTTCACCATAAGCAAATTTTATCATTTCAACTGCACAATTTGATGGCTGGTATTTGCTTAAAATATATTTTCTCACCTATCAGCAGATGACGCTTCGTTTGTTTATATGTCTTAAGTCATACATCAAAAATGCCTTATGAACAATATTGCAAATGTTCGCGCAGTAAATGTTTGTTTGGTTTAATGTCCCACCGACAGTATTTCAGTCATTTTGGGGCGATGTCTACTTGGGACAGATATAGTGCTGCCACACTGCAGTATCACGCCGTAGACATGTGGCATAATACCACTTCCAGTCACATTATCCTGACACCTGGCTAACCATTTCTGCAATTACCATTATATGCTAATTTGGTTTAACGACCCACCGACATATTTTAATCATTTCGAGACAATGTTTATTTCAGACAACTATAGTGCTGCCACACTGCAGTATCACGCCGTAGACATGTAGCATGATACCACACCCAGTCACATTATCCTTACACCGGGTCAACCAGTCCTGCAACTTCCCTTACGTGCCGAGCGCCAAGCAAGGGAGCAATAACAGTACGATTTTTTACGACTTTGTTATGTTGCAGCCGGGGATCGAATCAACATCCTCCAGTTCCCTATATAATATTATCGGACCCCAGTTAGACGCTTTTGTTGTATTAAATCCGATTGTGTCACTGTTACTAACCTATTATATACCATAAGTGATTATAACATGACACTTTTTTTGTTAAGCCACGTCTGTCACAACTTTTGACTGTCGCTAATACCTTTGTCTTCTGTGTTATATGGTTTCTGTCTATCTGTGTTTTGCATGGCTGCTGGCCAGTATATATAGCTGGCCAGTCTGGGGTCTAGGAAGAAAACTTGATAGAGACCTAGAGGGAGAACTTGATGGAGACCTAGGGAGACCGTCTGACACAGATTATCCAGTCCTGACCATGGGCTAGGTACGCTATATAGCAGCGCTCAGTCTTAGTGGGCCATGGTCTGTCATGCTAAATTAATTGTAAACTGGAATACGATCATTATACGACACCAAAGCGGGCGCTCTAACCACTCGGCCACCGGGGACGGTCACGCAAAATGAAACTTTGTAGACGGAGATATATAGATGAAAAAATTATGACTACTAGACATATAACATTAAGGCTACATGTGAAAATTGTACTGTTATTGCTCCCTTGCTCCATTATGGAAATGGAAAGATAATCAATGGTGTGCCTCCTCCTCAGGGATTTATTTCTCCTCCTCCTCATCCTCAGGGAGCTGCTCCTCAGGAAGGAGCTTTTTTTCTCCTACTCCTCTTCCTCCTCAGGGAGGAGGTCTGATACCTCAGGGAGGTAAAGGAACTCCGACACAAAAGAAAGTTCAGGAAGTGTCTCAGTCAGCATTGACTGATGATCGGGAATATGATTTTCAAAATCCATTTAGGTGTATGGTCAGCGGACAGACCTCTTAACGAAAAATTTATTTCGTGTCATAACTACTACAGAAGGACAAAAGAGTGAATGATTTATTTACGGAAGGTAGCCACCACAGAAACCTGTCTATATACCAAAATCTGTATTTCAGCAAAGATCCTACCCACAGACAAATTTGCCATTATTTAATGTTATTGAACAACCCTGTAGGCAGACAACAGGGTATGACCTGCGCCCGACAAATGTACTCCCAGTAACCCCCAAGAACTGTTATGACATTTTGAAGAGGCTGTTAATCATCCTTACGGTTATCTCCTGGCAGATTTTAATCCACTTACACTGGCCTCACTGTGCATGCGCACAAATTTTATAGCACTTTTTAGGGAGACCGATTGTAGAATGGAATCATCGTACGACATAAAGAGTCATTATACTGTACTAGTAATGTAGACTTTCCAAAAATTCATGATTTCTTACGACGACTGTGGTTCGATGTCCTCAGACATTGGTAACTTATGAAACATATCAGGAGATGATGTCTTGCGGGGTTGAATAGAAAGGCTGAAAATAGTGAAGAAGAGCCTGTGAGTAAAGTAGACCGTCCAGACTGGATCACCTGGGATGATGATGATTCTGACGATAAAAGGTCTGCTGATGAACAAGACTGTATGGAGCTTGAATATTTCGAACCCTTATCCAAAAAAGCTGGTGAGAAAACAGAAACAATTTTGGATGAAAAATGCTTTGAATATAGATATAAAGATTCTCAGAAAAGAAAGCCCGCTGAAAGCCTACGAGTTTGACTTTGAAGACGATAAAAAAGAATTAATTCGCTTGTTTACAGATTTTTGAGAACAGCGGCTCAACTAGAAGGAAACGTCATTCATCAGGAAATTCTCCGAGAAATTTTGGATTCAGAAAATAAAACAAGAGGGCCAAGATGGACCTTAATCGCTTATCTGAGAAAAATTGCTTTCATTGTCTTTTACAACATAGTCATACTGAATACAAAATCCATGCAGAAGAACAGCAATATAATCTAAATTTCACACAAAAAGTTTTCGTGTGGTTAAAACAACCAAGTAAACCCTAGCTTTGGATCATTTTTGACCCCAGGGCCATGATTTGAAAACTTGGCTCAGGTCCACACGGGCATGTTACATACCAATATCTAAACCCATGATCTTGTGGTTTCTGACAAGGATATCTTTTTAAAATCTTTTCTATGTAAGTCTTTGTAAAATCAAGTGACCAATTTTGACTCCAGGAAAATGATTTGAACGTACTTGATAGATGTCCATAAGGCAATGTTTAAACTTCAGGCTTTGTGGTTTCTGAGAAGATTTTTCTAGATTTTCCTATTTTTAAGCCTATGTAAAATTAAGTGACCCCTGGGGCAGGGCCAATTTTGACCCAAGGCCATGATTTGAACAAACCTTGTAGATGTTCATAAGACCATGTTACACACTAAATATCTTAACTCCAGGCCTTATGGTTTCTGAGAAGAACATTTTTTTCTAGTTTTTTTTTCTATATAAGTCTATTAGTTAAATCAAGTGACCCCTGGGGCGGAGCCAATTTTGACCCCAGGGCCATGATTTGAACATACTTGGAAGATATCAACTAGAAAATGCTACACACCAAATATCTGAATTCAAGGCCTTGTGATTTCTGAGAAGAAGATTTTTCTATTTTTTCCTATAAGACCTATGTAAAACCAAGTGATTACTATGGCGGGGCCAATTTTGACGCCAGGGTCATGTTTTGAACATTCTTGGTAGAGGTTCATAAGATAATGATACACTAATATCTAAGCTCTAGACCTTGCAGTTTTGCAGAAGAAGATTTTCAAAATTTCCTTTTTTAAAATCCATGTTCAGTTTCTGTGACCTACTTTGTCAACCAATCAAAATAATTTGGGATGTTGTTTAAAGGAAATTGTTGACGCCGGACGCACGCATGCACGGACGGGCGACGGAAGCCGAACAAAGGCGATCACAATAGCTCACCATGAGCACATTGTGCTCAGGTGAGATAAAAGAATGATCAAAATGGTGTTGAAAAAGTACAATCATATTCGCTGACGTCACTGGTCACGGAGAGATATATTCAGAATCTAGTGATCATGATGATGAATAAGTTTATATGGGTAGGACACTAACAGACCTAAATAAAAAAACTAACAATGAACATACACAGATGTACACGTCATTTTAACTTCATGGCCGAGGGTAAACTACGTCCTAATCACAAAGGACACTACGTGGTAGAAAAAAAAAACAGACTGGTAACACGTTTAAAGAACCGACTATTCAAATTGTTACCCCTGTAGTACAATCTGTCGAACTTGCCAAATCAGAACTCAGTCAACACGAATCTCCACCAAAGGAAAGAAAGACTACTTCCATGAAACGTCAGAAAATTATTTCTACTGCGAAACCAAACAAAAGATTTCGACCACTAGAAATTCAGGCCAATTCAACTATAATTGTAGAACAGAAACTGTATTCTCGTATTACAAGAAACATGATGCGTGTTTGACGAATTGAATCAATGAATAGTGCAAAATAAAATGAGTAACAAATTAAAAATCGTTTGTTTTCTTTGACAAAATAAACCTCAGAAGATCTATTAAAACAGCTAACCATCCAATTCAAAAGCAAAACCATTCAGTGTGACAAGCTGTAATAAGTGAATAGAGTGTGTATGTGTGTGTGCGTGAATGCGTGCGTGTGTGTGTGTGTGTGAGATATATCAACTTACCGGACTTCTTGTTTTCTTGTTGCTGTTTTTTATCTCACGATGCCTTACGTTGAATATGACAGACTGACTTTGGAACAAATAAGACCATTTTAAACGCACCTGCTCTTTGAAGTTGCCACTACAAAGCAACGCAAGACACGGAGTCGCAAAATAGTGCCAGTCCAGTAGTCATGCACAAAGGCAATTTTTCACACACCCGCTTCTAAATCAATACCCCTATTGGTCGGTAGTTAAAAATGGAGCCTCTTATCTCATCACATGTGATGTTTGGCCTGAGAAACAAGTTTGCAATGGTATGTTAACTGGGTCTGACCACATCGTATAGAGGGATCGTCTCAGATTGATCTTTGCATAAGCCAATCAATCGGAAGCTATAGAATCGTTAGGTCTAACTAGAGGAAGTACAATTCAAATGTCATAGTCTGTTCCCATAAAAAAAAACTCTAATTAAATAGAAATCACAATTGTTCATTGTATTTTTTTTTATTTTGCTTTGGCATTTTTTCATTATTTAAATTTGCTTTGGTATTTTGTTTCATCATTTATATATTAATTCATGAACATATCTACATTCATTCAAAAGCACTCTGTCTATGTAGTCAGAACATTCGCTCGCTGATTCCGTCACCTTCGTAATATTTTTGACGCTTTGTACACACTTGGAATCTAGTTCACTCATCTTTTCTGAGACGTTTAAATATTGTACATGTACTAACGAAAATAATGGACAAAGAAAATTCGGTAGTGAATACTCATGTATATGATTTGAACACAAAACTCAACTTTCACGAGGAAAATGGGGCTAATATTTTAAATAAAACATTAAAAAAACACTTCCTATATTGGTCTCGAACTTGGAACCTTTCGATTATAAGACAGCTGTCATTCCACTGCGCCACTTAGGTTATCTAACAACAGTGTTTATATGGGTGCGTTCGATTTGATTACTCGGTTTAACCTACTAGAATGGTCAAGGATAATTCGGGTTACTCGGTGAGTCCGATAATCCAAACGCCTAGGGGAAAATTATTTGTTTGAAGTGTTTAACGTCCAACCAACAGTGTATTTCAGTCATTTTGAGACGATGTCTACTTTAGACAGACATAGTGCTGCCATACTGCAGTATCACACCGTAGACATATGCAGTATCACACCGTAGACATGTGACATGATACCAACTCCTGTCATATTATGATGACACCGGGAACTACCCTTATATGCTGAGCGCCAAGCAAGGGAGCTATACCAGTACCATTTTTTACGAATTTGGTATAACACGGCCAAAGATCGAACCCATGACCTTACCACTTTCACCGGTGACGAAAAAAATGGTTGCCACATAAGTAGTTATTGCAGGATTTGTAATAAAATCCATTTTGAGTTCCAAGTTAGATTTCAACATCTGAAATGCTGGCTTTAATACAGGATGATGTCCTCTTCATCAGCCACATAATGATACGAGACCATGTACCCTCATACTATGATTTATATAGTCCTTGGGGTCACTGTATAGTCTGTCTGAATCTTAAAGTCATATCAAAAGAACATTTGAACTGATTTGCCAAATTGTTGAACAATACACTAGTTCATGTTGATTCTAAACTAAAAGTGTAACATGTTTCGGATAGTCTCGCCCGCTTTAACCTGCTCACGGAAAGTAACCCGGGAATCATCACCTGTCTTACCTGGGTCACTATGGTTATCCCGAGTTTACCCGAGTTGAATTTCCGAACGCACTCTATTTACACTACAGTACATCGGTGTTAAGTTACGGTTTGTGATTTCAATACATGTCAGCCCTATTCAAAACAATAACAAAAACATGTTATCGTTAGAAAAACTGAGCGCGAGTTATATTCTTCGAGTGACAGATGTTTTGTATGTGGGTTTTCCTTTAAGGAGATCTTGGTAATAAGTTCAGTTAGAAGAACTGAAATTAAAAGTATTGAAACGTGATATTTGATTGGTTTAAAATCGAGCACTTGTTAATGCATATAGATTACTTAAAAGATCAATCTGACGTGACCCCTATTGCAATGTTGTCAGATCCTAATCGCGGATAGTAGAGGAGAGCAAATTAAGATATGATTTTAATCAGATTGTGATTTAACTAAATATCTTCAAGTTTGCAGTGAGCATATGCAATTATACCTTCTCAACTTTTTTGTAGAATAAATATGTCATTGAAACTGTTCTCAAAAGCATCAATGTGTAGTGAAGCAATCAACTTATTGTACATACCATAAAGATCGTCCCTATCAATCTACCGTACCTACTGTTCTTTTCAAAACATCAAAAACATGGAGAACCTGTTTTTCACAAAACAAGTGGTACCCAAAATAAGGTGTAATAAATTACATTAAACTTTTGAAAAGCCGGGAGCAAGTCATTATCAGAAAGGACATCAGTGCTGTGTAGTTATATGCACTTCTGTATCTAAAAATAGAGAGTGTTTTACCTGTGTCGGTCATTAAAATGTAGGATAAAATATCACTGTGTGTAGTTTACTGTAGCTATGTTGTGTTGCTTATTAGTGAGGGAGCTAAACTGTCGCTCCTTCCTTGAAGGTGACGTTTCGTGTGTTTTTACTGTATATGACGTATTGAATCACAGCGATTTACTCTTGCTTTCTCTATAATATAACATATAATTAAAACAAGATATGTTCGTAAAACATTCATGCCGTTTTCTTCAGAATAAAGCCTTAATTTCTTGAAAGCTTTTAAATTCCTTTTTAGGTCTTTGCACATCGTAGTGCAAAAACTATTTTCCTTTTTCTGTTTCTTTTAAGTATTTTTTCTCTGTTTTATCAATTTTCTTTCAGCACGATATAAGCAATTTAGAATTAGATAAAAGTCATAAACTTTTACATACATATTAACATAATCTGAAGATGATCTTAAGATAAAAATACATGTATTATCAAAGTTATTTATGCTTTTGCAGCAAGGTGGCACTTGCATCAAAATATTTTTTGCTTATGACTCGATATTTGAAGGTCGATGTAAATGCTCTTTTTTTCCATTACATGCCTTGTTGATAATATATGATGTGTCAAAAGTTCGGGTATGCGAACGTTTTTGCGCTAGAAAATGTTGAATGTTCGAATCTTGCATATTTAGTGAGATTACATCAAGCTATGTACGGTTTTGCTTCTATAAGCGGTCAAACTTCACTAAAAATAGGAAAATTCAAATTTTCAAAAATATGATTTTTATGTTTTTAAAGCTCCTGAATTTATTTTTTCTTCAGTTTTAAAGGAAACTTCACAGATTATGTCGTTTCTTGTTCAATGTTATAAAATTTCAAAATGTGCAAAAGTCAAGGTCATTATGGTTGTGTGCATGCTTGGAAATGGCAGGTAAATTATTCTGAGGTGCGTAAAATAAACGAAATGGATTTCTATGTAGATAACAGGTGTTGAAATCGTTAAAAGTGCAGTGAAAATAAGTGTTTAAGTTTGAATGGACTATTGGGAATTCAATAATTGGAGTTGTATATGGTAAGAAGAGGAAAACGCAAAGACAGTAAGGGGTCTCCTTAGAACAAAAATAACTGAAAAAAGCGGTTAAATATGGCGTCAAAAACACCAGAGTCAATACCAACGTCACTCAGACAAAATGGGCAAAGTATCAACAATATGGGAAATCAACCAGTGAGAAGTTTTATTCAAGAGTCTCCTTGTTATTCACCGGGTTTAAATTTTGACGCAAACTAAAATTTCGGACATCATAATTATCAATACAGTTATACGCCTAAGACGCCCATGACAAATCAGGTTTCTCCAAGTTGCATTTCTTTTACAGTCAATGGTGACCAGTGGTAAACACTTCTGCAACGATTTGTGGTAATCGAAGGCAAATTCACCCAATTAGAGTCGATAAATTCGTATGTTAAAACGATAAACACAAAGTTGCATGCGTTTGATAAACGACCCTCAAAAACTGAGACTAAGGCTAAAGATACAGAGCAAAATATACAATATAATGGGGATGTAATGCAAGACATTAAGTCGAAGAAATCAGAAATCACTGCTCCACAAGCGAAATTGTGCAGTTCATTGAGCAGCAAAGGAAATCCGAGTGTGATATAAAACGAGAGTTGATTGATTTGAAAGGGAGGAGAAGTATGCGCGATAATTTGATGTTTTTTGTGTGTGTGGTGTTTTTGTTGTTTTTTTTTGGGGGGGGGGGGGGGGTTAAAACCGGAGACAAAACCTGGAGGGCAGCGTGCAAATAAAAGTGATTTTGTATTAGTGTTAATTGAGACAAAAAAGGCAAATCGAAGGAGCAAAAGAACATATTAAAATACACAGGACGCATCGAATCGGCAGGTATAATGCACAACGTACAATGCCAGTCGTTGCAAAATTTGTTTTCTACCCAGATAGTGAACGTGTGAAGTTTAATGCAAAGAAACTCGAGCGTCCATACGGTGTGAGTCAACAGTTTCCACATGATAAAACTCATAAAAAATTATACTGATTGTTTAATGTGGCTTAAATTAGATAATTCATTTTTCAAGCCTTCAACAGATATTTGTTAATATTAACTTACATCGCACCGGAACACTCACCGATATATAACTTATATAATGAAGACATTTTTATTGAATTAACACAGAAATTTCCAATTTTAAAAGTAAAATACATTGTATATGTTTGTGCCCTTCGGAGATTTTAATTCAAGAGTAGCCAAAAGGCGGACTATATAATTAATGATTTTATTTAACCAGATTCACCAGATAATAAAGGGACGAGTACTTACATTGAGTATCGACATGTTTTAAATCAAATAAATTTGGCGAGCTATTGTTAATCATGGGGATTAAGGATGTGTAGTGGTAGAATAGGCAAAGATGCAAATATAGGTAAATCGACATGCTATACTCATAATGGTGAAATTGTGATGGATTTTTTGTAATCTTCTAGCAACAATTTTGATATGAAAAAGGAAGATTTTGTAAATGATTTTAACACATTTTCAAATCATGCGTCATTTACATTTAATATAAAATAGGAACTTTTCTTTACGGTTTCACGTTTAAAGGAAGATAATACATCCACATAAATGTAATGAGGATTATAAACACAATTTTATTGATGATATTACACTTGATATATAGCTTTTAGTTGATAGATTGGATAATATCAAACGGTAAATTGAGGATCCAGAGTTAATGATATATATTTTTACAAACCTCCTTGATGAATGTGAAAGTAAAAATATACCCTTCTTAATATTATCTCATGCATATTCAGTAAGGTAACCAGAGCGTGGCTTAGATGTGTTTACTCAGCAGCTTACACTGATAGAGACGTCAGTGTTGTACATATTCACAAAGGCTTCAGCTTTGTTGCGGCCTAGAAAATTATCAAATAACTTACATTTTCATCTGAGAAGATGACTTTGGACACAGGATTCAATTTTACAGTGAAGACTATTTACATCAAATCAAAGATAATTAAGACAGTTTCTGTTTATCCACTATTTAAAACACAGCAGCCATGCATATTTCACAATCACACACTCTGCTGACCAGATGTAAACTCATGAATTATCAACACCTACAATAAAACCATTAACAGTACATTCCATTGTAGATAAGATAGCCTTTCAGACAATTCATATCCAGCGTCTGTTTCAGTCTATAAATCATAATAATGACGTATGCAATGCAAATTCACCAGCAAATGCCACAATGATCTCAAAGAAAAAAAAAGGAAATTCCACATACTTAAATGTTTGATCCATTTTAAGCAAGAGTGGCACTAAATCACACATGTCTCTGTTATCATATTTAATTTAAAGATGATGACATGCGTTTTCCTCCCTGTTCTCGAGACTCGAATAGAAACCTTCCTCAAACCCACTTCAATAACACTATAATATTTGAAATGAAAGAAAACATTTATTTTACATCTATACAGAATAATAACAGAATACTTTAAACTTAAGTTAATTATCATAGACGACAAATCTATGATAATAACAAACATGTTATATTTTTATTTACATGTAATAGATTTGTTTTGTGTTTGATAATCAATTTAAGTTTTAAGTATTCCGTATTAATGTAAAATAAATTATTTCATTCCAAATAATACTACATGTAGTTTCAAATTGTGACTGCCCAAATAGGCAAGAGTATGTTGAAAGCACATTACGGGCATACTCTAACAGACTACTAGGTTAAAATAATGGGTCAAGAGGATATTACTACAACACCTTCACACTAGATATGGCAAATTTGAAGAGGCAAGGAACCTTGAAATTTGTCATGGGTAATTTCAGCCGTAGAATCCAGATCCATTATGTCCACGTCATATACTGGTAACCCAGTGGGAGACCGGACCCAGTATCATAAAACATAGTTACAAATGGCACAAAATAAAAATATATTCGTGCAAAAGGTGTTCAAGCTCCCTCCAAGTCAGTACCAGCTTTAACTGGCTCCATTTTAAGTTTCCAACAAACGGTGCATAAAAATAATACATGTATTGTAAACAGAAGGTGTGTTTTCCTCACCTGCCTACAAGAAATTACATGATTCATAATTATAGGTCAATTATGTTTCGGACTCAGACAGATCATATTAATAGTCTTAATATATTATATGAGATAAAGAAATTGAAGAAATAAAAAAATTGGTTAGCTTTAGCTCAAAGTCAGGATGCACAGACACACACAGACTGACAGCATTTATGTGCCACTGGGTAAAATAGCAAAATGCAGAAAAGACTATACTTGTCTGTCTCTACCTAACTAAAGAATAAAAGACATGTGACAACTGATGTCAATTAACGGGGATTAGTTTCTGGATCTAATACTTATTCTACTAATTTGGAATTTCAAGTCTTAACACTGTTGCTAAAATTATTCTAATTTGGGAACACTTTCCTTTGATAAAGTTTTTGTAATTTTGTAAAATGCAAGTTGGGTATATTTTTTCTATACATCATATATTTGACTGGTCTTTTTTTCAGAGTGTAAACCGGATAATTTTGTAATTTCAACATCTGACCAGTAGTTATAGGATTGAGCGTGCCTGGGCCACCCCCCCCCCCCCCCACAACTCCTCCAAACCCAGGCACGCTCAATCCTATAACTACTATCCGTAAAAAAAAATCAAAAAAGATCACACTAATGTAAAATTTAAAAAAACACATGTGTAAACTTTTAAAAAAAAACAACAATGAAAAAAAATAAAAATTTTATGCTTGCGTTTAAATGTTTTTTCCTGAACCCCTTTTTACATTTTTTAGTAATGCTTTATCCTAATGCTAAAAAAAAACAAAAACCGCGTCTGGTACACACTAATTTTAACCCCAACACTGGGCAGAATTATTACGCGCACTCCCAGTGTTGGGAGTGAACCTTTAGCCTTTCTTAAACCATCTAACCTGTGGGCTCGCAACCAACTAACCTCTAATGAATCGCCATTCACCCCCTTCGTTCAATCTCGCGAAATGAAACCCGAGAACTAAACGAGGGAAGGCAAGTCAATGCAAATGCTTAATTACACGATAGGGAGAAATCTATTATGCGCACAACCCATCATGCAATCAAACATTCACATAGAGGTATTATTAGCCACTACCCTTAAACAGACTAGACAGGTTTCATACTGAGCCTCCAGAGCATAACATGTGTCAAGCACGGCCACAAATATATACACCCACTCTGCTTATATAGGTTGTGTTTTTAAAAATATCAAACAATTAGGTTGGCAAATTTGCATATAAGGTATAAATATATTTTTTAATTTTTAATATGTATGGTGTATATCAATACAATATAAATTAATATCATTAAATAATAAAAAAAAACATGAATCATTTATTAAATCAGGAAACAATATAATAATATAAAATAAAGGGAGATAACACATAAAGGTTTCCCAATATCTATTTATAGACTGAAAATCAATATTAGGTAAATAACACTTATGGATCGATCTAGAACTCGGTTATTTGTAATTCTTGTTCATAAAAACTACCTGTAATGTCTTCACCTTTTAAATCTTTTATTTTATAAGTAACAGGATTTGTATTTAAAACTTCTTCAATTACAAATATTTCTCTAGTCCAACGAGTAGTATACCCCTTTTCAAATTTACCTTTCTTTTTTGTTATTCTTACTCTATCTCCAACTTTAATTTAGGTTTTTTAATTTCCTTTTCTTTTTCTGGATATAAATTTTCTGTTACTTTATTTTCTATTTTACTTGCTTCAACAGGAGTCATTTTAATAGAAGAATGAACTGTATTGTTATAATTTTTAACTAAATCATCTAATATATCATAATATTTAGTAGTTTCATGAGCAGTAAAATATTTATACATGTGTTGTTTCATTGTTCCTATCCACCGTTCTACCACACTAGATTTTTCTTCATTCTCTGTTGAATATAACTTTATGTTATTATCCTTTAATAATTCTTTTACATGGAGATTATAAAATTCAGATCCTTTATCTGACCAAATAATTGGTTTTCTTTCTTTGAACAATGTTTTAAATGCTTCACTTACTGTTACTCCTGTTTTATTTTTTAAAGGAATTAACCAACCATATTTACTAAAAACATCTATAACTGCTAATAAATATTTATAATGCTTATTTTGTTTTGAGTATTGTTGTATATCTACCAAATCAACTGCCCATGTTTGGTCTATTGAATGAACATAAACACGTCTTTTAGGAAAGGATTTTATAACTCTATGATGCAATTCATCAGCTAATTTATTTGTTAGACCGCCTATAAATCTAGTTTTTTTAGATCCACACTCAGAACATTTACCTTTTAACATTTGTCTATTGTTGGTTGTTGTTACTTGTTCTACTGAATCATTTTCAGTATGCTTTTTACAACGTAAACAATATATTTTTGGGTGATCCATTTTTAATGATAAAAAAATGGCAGAAAGAAAAATCTGTAAAAAATGTGGCGAATATAAAACATATAATAATTATTACAAAGAATCTAAAGCCCCTGATGGGTTAAAAGCAAAATGCAAAAAATGTTTATACTTTGCTAAAAGAGATCATCGAGAAAGAAACAAAGAAAAATATAAACAATCTTATCAAGAGTTTATGGAAAGAAATCCAGATTATCAAAGTAATTATTATTTTAGAAATAAATAATTCGTAATAATTAAAAATGTATTCTATAAAAAATGGTCGACAAAAAATCCAAATCATTTAAAGATCTTATTACTGAAACTATTATTGATAATATAGATGAAGAAGATATAATTAAATATATTAAATTATTAAAAAAAAGAATAGTTATTAATCAGTTTCCTTTAAAAATAAAAATAATAATAACAAGTGAATTTTTAACCCCTTTGACCCGTGATATAATAGAAATTCATTACTCTCATCCTGTTCAAGTTATTCAAACACAAAATAATATGTCTACATTCTATAATAGTTTGATAGATAAATTTGAAGCTTGGGTAGATAAATTTCAAGAAAAAGGATCTGTTTTTTTAAAATAATAAAATAAAAAAAAAAAATAATTGGTCTATTAAATTTTAAACAAAAAATCAAAAAAAATATGAAAATGAAATTAATATGAAAGGAATTGAATATCCTGTAGCTATAAAAGATATTCCAAAAGTAGAGAGACAAAATAATTTAAGTATAAATGTTTTTGCATTAGAAAATCAATCTAATAAACAATCTTTATATCCGGTTTATGTTTCAAACGTAGAAAGTGAAAATGTAGTTGATCTCTTATACATTGAAAGTAATGAAAATACCCATTATTGTTTAATTAAAAAATTAGATAGTTTCAAGTATGATAAGAATAAGCATAAATCATTTACATGTAGAAATTGTTTACAAGGATTTCAAAGAGAAAAAACGCTAATTAATCATAAAGAAATATGTTATGATAATGAACATTGTAAAGCTGTAATGCCTAAACCAGGAAAAAATATTCTTAAATTTAAAAATTACCATTTTAAAAATAAATTCCATTTGTTATATATTTTTTGAATCAAATAATATTCCATTATCTACTACTCAACCAAATCCTAAAGAATCTTACACAAATAAAATATTTAAACAAGAAGTAAATAGTTATGGAATATATGTTCAGTCAGATTATCCGGGAATATATAAATCACAATACTTTTCTTATGTTGGAAATAATGCAATAGAAAAATATGAGAAAAAGTAAAATATTTATTTCAAGAAGCAACTGAATGTTATATTTGTGAAAAAGGATTTGAATGTTGTCAATATTGTGATGAGAAATTTCAATCTGAGGACTTTTATTGTTATAATTGTGAAAAACAAAGTAATAAAGTAAGAGAACATAATCATCTTTCGGGGGAATATAGAGGAGCAGCATGTCAATCATGTAATACAAAAGAGGGTAAAGTAACAAAATTAATACCTGTATTCTTTCATAATGGTTCTAATTATGATTTCCACTTTTTAATTGAAGAACTTATGAAATATGAAGATAAAAATAAAGTAAAATCTTTCAAAAAGTTCAGAAGAATATATTTCTATAGATTATGGATCATATTATAAAAAATTAAGATTCTTAGATTCTTATAGATTTATGAGTAAAGGGTTATCAAATATAGCTAAATCAATAGATGAATTTCCTATTTTAGAAAAAGAATTCTCTAAAGCGGATTTATTAAAACAAAAAGGATTCTATCCATATGAATATGTAGATTCCATACAAAAATTAAATGAAACACAATTACCAGATATTAAAGAATTTTATTCTACATTAACTCAAACAACAATTACAGATGAAGAATATCAAATGCTCAAAATTTTCATTATAAATGTAAAACATTATTAGATTACCATAAATTATATCTTAAAACAGATGTTTTGATCTTAGCTGATGCGTTTGAAAAATTTAGAAGTTTTTTCTTAAAACACCACAATATAGACCCTTGTTATTGTTATTCTGCTCCAGGATTAACATGGCAATGTGGTTTAAAATATACAGGGGTAGAATTAGAATTATTAACTGATATAGATATGCTGCAAATGTTTGAGAAAGGAATAAGAGGGGGTTTCTCTGGGGTTCTAGGCCCAAGACATGTAAAAGCTTATAATAAATATACACCTAATTATGTTGATGGTGATATTCGAATAGTAGATGAAAATGAAAAAAATAAAGCTTTAGAAATATTAAAGAATGGAGGAAACTTAAATAAGTTCTTTGAAGAAAAATACTTATTATACTTAGACGCTAATAATCTCTATGGCTGGGCAATGTCTCAGAAATTACGTACTAAAGATTTTAAATGGGAAACAGATCCTAATTATTATAAAGATATTCCAGAAGGTAGAGGTTGTTTAATAGAATGTGATTTAAAGTATACGAACGAATGTAAAAAGAAAACGTATAAATATCCTTTAGCTCCTGAAAAGATGAAAATAAATAAAGAACAATTATCTAATTATCAATTAAATTTATTAGGAGATAAAATTATAAAGAGAAAATATATTTATTCATAGAATAATATCTTTTGAAGAAAGTGCTTGGTTATCAAAATATATTAATTTTAATACTGAACAAAGAACTAAATCAAAATCTGATTTTGAAAAAGATTTATGGAAGTTAATGAATAATTCTTTTTATGGAAAGACTTTAGAAAATATAAGAGGAAGAAATGAGATTAAACTGCTTACTAATAGAGAAGAAGTAAGAAAATATATAAATAAACCTAATTTTAAAGATTCAGTTATATTCAATGATAACCTTGTTGCAATTGTAAATAATGTTACTTCTGTTACATTTAATAAACCTATTTATTTAGGGCAGGCTATATTAGATTACTCAAAACAACTAATGTATAACTTTTATTATAATGTTGTTAATAAATTGTGGGATACTGATTCAATATTTTTAAATATTAAAACCGAAGATGTTTATGAAGATCTTAAAAAAATAATAGATGAATTAGATACTTCAGATTATCCTAAAGATCACCCATTATTTTCTACTAAAAATAAAAAAGTTATTGGAAAATTTAAAGATGAGTTAAATAGTAAAATTATGACAGAAATAGTTTATATAAAAAGTAAAGCATATTCTTTTATAATTAAAGAAATAAAAGAAGAAAAGAAATTAAAGGGAGTTGGAAAAACTACAATAAAGAAAGATATTAAATTTGCTGATTATAAAGATTGTCTATTTAATGTTAAAACTAAAATGAATAAAATGTATACATTAAAATCTGATAAACACGAAATGTTTATTAATGAAGTAAATAAAGTTTCATTAAATCCATTTGATGATAAGAGATATATCTTGGATAATGGAATAGATACTTTACCTTATGGCCTAGCGGAGCTTCCGTGCAACAAATCCAGTTAATACCATTCCACCAATAATAAATGCAATCTCTCTATTTTTCTGGTCTTCTGACGGAGTATAAAAATCACTTAATGTAGGTTCCCGAAGTGGTTCTAATTGTTTACCTGTGATATAGTAATATTGTTTCACTGCTTGGTCAGCATTATCAAATTCATCTATAGCATGATGTTCCTTTTTCAGTTGTTCATTAATAAAATCTAATCTTTGTGTTCTTTTTTCATTCCATGTAGTTGTTGCTGCTTCTAATTGTTCCATTGCCTTATCATGTCTTTTTCTCTCTTCATCACTATTGCTACCCATATGCGAAAATAAATAATTACTACCCGAAAAGGCTAACGCATTCACTGCTGCTCCACCAACCATCATCGCTATTGCACTTGCCATTTTAAAGGGCAAAAGCCCGATCACGAAGTTCTAAAGGGATCATTTCATAATATCAGCGGGTATAATACCTTGTTTAACCAACATATCTTTAGTTGCCATTGCAAGTAATATATCAATAGATAACATGCCAATATCTGTCATATTAAAATCCACTTTTGGTGCTGGTCTCTTAAATATCTTTCTACCTATTTCTGCATATCCAACTGTTAACAATGTTTCCACACCAGCATGATATAACATGTTTGCAATTTGTTTTCCGTCAGTCGCCATTTTTATATATTAAATTTAAGTTAGTTATTCAAATGGATCAATTTCTTTCTTAGGTTGCACGGGTTTTACTTGTTTAGAATTATACATATATAATCCCAATCCAACAACTCCAATTAGACATAAAGGTATATAATTTTTGTATATATTTACACGTTGAACTTCTTTAACTTCATCATCCTCTTTTGTAATAGATTTTAATTGAATGTTTTCTTTCTTCATTGCTTCCATTTCTTTTCTTTTTAATTCGGCTTTTATTTCTTTTGCTTCTGCACCTTTTTTACCAGCAGATACTCGTTTTGGATTTTTTATTTTTTTTTTAACTTCGGAACTAGCGTAGCCTTCGGTAGAACTAGTGTAGCCTTCGGGGGTTTCTTCACTCATTTTTATTGGTCACTTTTTTCAACTGGAGTAGCCTTCGGTAGATTAAAATCAATATGACTAGCAGTTGTTAGCATAGCAGTAAAAGGAGCAAGATACATTCCATATCTATAATACAATTCACAACAAGTGTTAGTTAAAGCATGATTGATAAATGGATCTTCTTCTAAATCTTGTATTAGTTTCAGTGGATTAACAACATTAAAATATTTTGATACACCCATAACATATAAATTAATAAAAGAGTTTCCCAGTGTCTTAGTCATACTTGCTCCTAATCTAGCTTCATATCTGCAGTATAGTTTGTTTATTTGTTCTGGTGTTATTGTATCAATGTCTGACATTTGTAAGTCTTTACCAAGATATTGTTTACTTCCTCCACCAGCAACAATAGCCGATAATCTTTCGCGTTTTGTTTCTTCGTCATTATTTTGATTTTGATCACATTCATTAAGTAGTTCTTCAGCATCCATTTTATATATCAATTTTTTTATTTTAAAATAATTAAATATCCCATATCCAACTATTGATAAGACTACAATATTTGTTATCACCGATGTTGTTTGATAGAGGGTTGTTAGCATTGCTTTTTATTGTTTATTTTTTAAGCATTATTAAAGCATTAGTTAAGCATTACTAAAGCATTACTAAAGCATTACTTAAGCATTACTAAAGCATTACTTAAGCGTAGCTTTAATCAACCACCCAATAATTAGTAGGTTGGTCAGTTTTCAAAATTAATTTACTATGCTTCTTTTTTTTTAGTTCTTCCTTTATTCTTTGTCGTTCTTCCAATGTAGGAATAACATCATTCTCTCTCAAACAATTTTCAAAACTATCTCTATCCTTAGTGTAGAATATACATATCCATTTTGTTTGTTCTCTTAAATCTTTCAAAACTGAATTATATCTTTGCGATATAACCCATACTGATTGTTCTGCGTGTCTCCCAGAGAAAGCCAACTCTGACAGCATATCTTTTTTCTTTGTTAATTCTTTTGTAGCACTGCAATCATCAATGATGTATAGAGTTGGATACCCGGCATATTTTTTGAAGAACATTCTTAGTAGTTCTTGTAGCTTCTCTTCACCATTGATTAGCGGGTTTACGATTATAACATTCTTTGTTTTCGGTGTTCTGACGTTACCAATCCACTCACGATTTTTATAAGCCTTGTTCCATTGAATTGTTGGGCAAAGTATAACAATATATTTAAATACTTGACAATATTTCTTTTCTAAAATGTCAAGTACAAACTCAGTCTTTCCACAACCGGTTTGACCACAAATAATTGCACAGTGTGGATATTTAGGTAATTCCATTTTTTAGTATCTAATTTCTTTAAATCTTCCATCTTCAAAATTAATTTGCGCATCTTGTATAACAAACAGATAAACATTTATTGGCTCATCTGCTCCTGCTTCTTTTGTTATTTGTATTGTGATACCTTCTGATGCATTTTCAATTCTTCTTCCCGAACCGTGTAATGAGTTATCATCCGTTGAACGTAAATCTAACCATAATGCATAATTGTTTGTTAGATATTTTTCTAATGTTGTATTGGAGAAATATAAATCTTTTACAATCATATTTGTTTCTTTATTTCGTTTCGAATTCAAAGCAAAGAATTTATTTATCTCATCCCACTGTTGATACGCTTTCATTCCTTGACTGTATAGTTGATTTGGTACTCCTTCTATTGTCATTTCTATTTTTGTTATTTCAGGATTGTAATAAGTTTCGGTTGATGTTCTATCTGGGTCTTCAAACAACATTAGAATACCTTTCATACTTCTAGCTGGAACATTTAGATTAATATTCCAAAGCGTATCAGATTTGTTGTTAGTTAATTTCCTGTGTCTAAGTATTCTGTCATATAAAATAACCATCTTACCGCTGACTTGTTGTCTTATTTGTCTTGCTAATTCAGCATCAGAAACAGAATCAAATTCCAAACAAATATTCTTAATAATATATGAAGCTGATGCGTCACTCGATTTAATTACTTTATTATATTCATTGAATGTAAGTTCATATTCAAGTCTATCTCCTAGACCCGCTTGATAAAATGGCATATGCGTTTCTAATAATTCAAAATCGAGAGGGATGCAAAATCTGTTTCCATATGCCTTTGCAATGGCTTCATCTTCTTTGTCCGAGGAAGCATTACCGGCTCCAACCCTATGTTTTAACATGTTTATTTTGCCAATTCCTTGGTACGCCATATTTACACGTTCTGTAGGAGGCTTCCATAAATCGATATAACAATGATATATATCACTATCGTCAATTGACATCACTTCATTTCCTGATATTCGTATTGTTGTTTTCTTGATGATAGCTCTTCCAAGGTTTGGATATACTGTTGCGTTTGCGTCGCTGTCACTTTTGATTTCAATTTCAAATGCTAATCTGACTGTTCCAGGAACAATAACTTCATTACTACTTAGATTAGGAAATCTCACTAACAATTGTTGATTTTGGTCAATAGTTGAAGGATTATTGGTTATTACGACGCTCTGGCGAATTCCTCTCACACCTCGCGGTTCTCTTATTTTTCTGTATGGGTTTAGTTTTTCTCCGTAAGCCGACATTTTTTTAAGGTATTTTTTAATAAATAAAAATGGCGGAAGGAGGATATGATTTTGGTGATTTTGATGTAAATAAGGAATTAGATGAAATTCATGCAGATGATGATGAATTTAATAGAATTATACAAAACCAAAGTGCTCATATTGAGGATATCGGGGATGATGTTGATACAAGAACAAAATTAATAGTTAAACAGAAACAATATATAGTTAAAGAATATTCCAAGACGATAAAAGAAAAGCATGGGTTAGACCCAGTATTTATTGATTATACAAACTTTGAACTTGGTCCTGATAATAAAACATTATTTTTAAAGGTTGGAGATAAAGATATTCAACTTCTGCCAAAGGGGGAGTAATCGTTTTATAGCTTTATCAACTTTGGGAGTAGAATTGGAAGTGGTGGAACAGATGCAATTAGAAACTTGTTAAATTTACCCGATTATAGTTCATTATCTGTACAAGCTAGAAAAGCTTTACAAAATGTAGAAAATAACCTACCCAATGTTGATAATGTGGAAATGACTGATTTACCTAATGCAGCTGAAACTGCAGTGAAAGTAATAGAAACATCATTTACAATATAAAAGGAAACAAAAGATGAAAGGGGAAAAGATGAATTCCAAATAGAGAGGATAAGTAGTCGAATAAGAGATTTGGAGTCTGAGAGAAGTGCAAGATTAGAAGTAATTAATGAACACAGAGATAAACTACGTAGTCAGGTGTATAGGATAAAAGAGACAATACATAAAGTATTAAATGAAGATACAACATTAGCCGAAAGAATAAGAACTTTATTCAGAGAACAAGGAATTACAATTGTTAGTGTTTTAACTGCTTTTGGAATGATTATTGGTGTTATTGTTGATACGCTTATTCCTGGGGGTGGAACTACAACACCTAAACCTCCAGGAAAAGGAGAAGATGTAAAAGATTGGGTAAAAAAACAATTATCAAATCTTGGTAAACTATTAGCTAATCTTGCCGGAAAGGTTGCAGCAGCCTTACCTGGTATTATTGGTTCTATTGTGTCTTGGTTGTTATCATCCGCTGGTAAAGCGGTTAGTTGGTTCGGAGATCATTTATGGGCATTGGTTGTTCTTGTTGTTGGACTGTTGTATGCCGCCGCTAAGGTGTTTATTAGTAGATGAGTAAAGCGATAAAACCTACTGCAATGCTGCCGACGATTAATGCTGTTTTATTATCTTCATGTTGTATTGCTTCTTTCGTGGATATTACATTCTTTTTTTCTACAGGTTCTGGTAGAGATTTCTTTGTTGGTGTTCCCTTGAGTTCTACGTGGTGCTTTGGTGGAATAGGTTGGTTATTCACGCCATTATTCAATCCAAGCTCTTGATCATCAGTGGCTACTACAATCTTATTGTTATAATCTCGGATTGTTCCAATTCGTAATTCCATATTGCTCGGAGACATGTACAACCCAATTCCGTAAACATAGTCAACTTTACTTCGAGCATATTTTAGGGTGTTTTGATACCTTGTAATTTGACTCGGTAAATCTATAGGACTATTGATAGCATCCTCAACGTTTGCAAGAAATTGTTTTTGTGCATCAAAAGCTGTTCCTGTTCCGAGTATATCTGTTCTCGTTTGAGATTGTGAACCAAGAATAGCCCAACAATATGTCCTTATGGATTCGTTAATCCGTTCAACACCTGCTCTCGTAAAACCTTTTGACGTATCAAGAATAAATGTGGTCCACACATCCTTAATATCATCTGCTTGTTGAATATAATCAATGTGGACTTTCTTAGGGGGTAAATATTCACATGATGAAATACCACAGCGTCTGCCCCCTGAAACCTCAGGTCCAAATGTCATCTTCGACAAATCTAGATCAGATGTTGTACTACTAACAATATGTTGGGATGAATTATCATGTCTAAAATCCGTTCGTTTCCAAGCGGTGTGACTGTTTGTGTAGATGACTCCAAGACCCTCGCCATGTCTCCAGTCTGCATTAGGGTCTACATTTAACTCTTTGCAAATACGTTCATAAGCTCGTCTATCATAGCTATTGTTGAAGGCATTCCAGCTTTTATCTTGTGGCAGGGCAATGGAAAGCTCAAACAGAATTCGCCTTGTTTGGTAATAGACATGAAATAAGAATAGTGAGCCAGTCAACCACCCTGCTTTTAAATGGTTGATGACATCTATACCACAACCTGTAGTGGCACACCATATTGCAAAGTTTAGTTGGTTTTGCCAGAATAGTAACCAGTTTGTATTCCAACGTTGTACTATCTCCTTTGATGCAACGTGTGGTAATACGTATTTTTCAAATACATTTGGGAAATCTACGTTGAAGCTTTTCCCATCTGATGAAATGACAATGGATTGTTTTATAATGTTGAGTAGCTTCTTGTTAAACACTCCAGCGTGAGGATAGTGAGCTTCATCGTTGTATTTAAATTCTTTAGGTGTCATTTTTTATTTCTTAAAAATGCATTATATAATTTCTAATATTAAAAATACAACAATCTTGCGACAATATATAGATAACAAATGCGATAATAAGAGAATTGGATTGAAGAGTTTTACTTATACTATAGGTTGGTATAATTTGGTTGATGAATATATCACGCTATTCCCCCTTAAGAATATTAAGAGAAATAATAAGATTACAAATGGTAATTATAGTTTCCAACAAATAGCAGATATATTTCAAAGTAATATTATTACATTATCTGTAAATGAAACAAATGGTATTGCTTATTTAATTACTCCCAATGAATTGATAATAAGTAAAGGTTTAAGACAGATATTAGGGTTTGGAAATAAGGGAAGATTTACTGTTAATGAAACACACTATGGAGTCAAAGCTGTAGATTTTGCACCTTATAAACAACTATATGTTCATCTTGAGCAGATAAATAGCGCTTACAATGTCTTTGATGGGGCTCCTAGTAATATCCTTGGTGTTGTTTCTGTTGAGAATAAATCATTTGGTGATATTGTTCATACGCATTTTAGTAATCCAGAATATAAACAATTGGCACATGGTGATATTTCAGAACTAAGTATAAGCGTTTGTGATGAGAACGGTAAAAAAATAAACAACAATGGATTCCCAATTAGTTGTGTGTTAGAAATTATATAATTATTCTATAAAAATGAGTATATTTGGGGTTAAAAAGTATATAACAGATGAGAGTAAGTTGGCTTCATATTTTAATAATTTGGCTTCAAGTTTAAACAGTGAATTAGTAAACATTTTAAAGAGATTTGAACAGGCGGTAATAAAACTAGAGGAACACTTAAAAAACATTACAATAAGTGCTGAAACAAAAGGTTCTTTATCTAAAGGTGAGGTGTTTTCATTTGGAAATGGTGGCAGACAAGATGACGTTGGGTATGTTGTGATGAGGCGTGGTCATATTACTGGTATTAGCCTGTCGAGTAAAAGGACAAGTGGTGAAGTGCGAGTTGGTGTGTTGGTGGATGGGGTGCTTTTGAAAGAGTGTGAGATTACTTTGCATACAACATCAAGCAAACATGATAATTTTGAACACCCATTTTTAGTAGAGGCTGGAAGTGTTCTTAATTTTGTTAGCCTGAGGGCTAATGGAACTGCAGTTAATACTGTTGCCTCGTTATTGTTTGAATTCAAATAATATATATAAAAATGAAGCAACCAACGGCCCCAAATTTATATCCAGATTTAAATAGTGAATCTGGCGAACTTCGTGACCTCCAGGAACCAAGTCAAAATTATAGATTGCAAAAAATCTCAGAGATAGAAAATACATTAATAACTGAAAGAGATACTCGTAAATCATTATATAAAAAATATAAAAGAGGAATAAATATTACAGATGGAGTAGACACAGCTTTAATGTCTGCTAGTATAATTATAGGAACTATTGGTTTAATTGTTCCTATTCTATTTCCGTTAGAAATTGTCGCTCTTGTATGCGGAGGAGTTGGAGCCTCTGTAAAAATTGTTAGGCTTAAATTTATGAATAAAATTAAAAAACATGATAATATTAAAACTATTGCTAACAGTAAATTAAATAGTATAAAAAATTTAATCTCTAAAGCTTTAACAGATGGAGAGATATCTGAACAAGAATTTAAATATATAGATGAATTAGAAAAATATAATGAGCTTAAACAATTAACAAAAAACTCTGCGGTTCCAAAAAACTATTCAGAAGAAGAAAAGCAAAAATTAATAGAACAGGGAAGACAAGAAGCAATGGAGATAATATCCAAAAATATAAAAACTGTATAATATTGAATTTTTATAATACGTTAGAAAACCCTCCTCCATATTCAGAGCGGTGATGAGGATTTTTATATTACTAAAAAATGTAAAAAGGGGTTCAGGAAAAAACATTTAAACGCAAGCATAAAATTTTTATTTTTTTTCATTGTTGTTTTTTTTAAAGTTTACACATGTGTTTTTTTAAATTTTACATTAGTGTGATTTTTTTGATTTTTTTTTACGGGTAGTAGTTATAGTATTGAGCGTGCCTGGGTTTGGAGGAGTTGGGGGGGGGCCAGGCACGCTCAATACTATAACTATTCTGACCTACACCCAGTATGTAAAGATTAACTTCGTATATGTAACTCCAATCAATTTCTTTGGCTGGTGATGAATTTGATATGCAATCTTTCTATAATCATGTTGAAAACTTTTCTCAGAAAAAAAGACTCGGATACCAAAACCTTTGTGAATAATCACGTAGACTCTAATGTAAATATTGATTTTAATAATTTTTTTCAAGAACTTCAACTGTTCACTTGAGAGGAGATTGAGGGAACAGTTAAAACACTAGGTACAAACAAAGCATGTTCTTTTTATAACATATTGTATGAATATTTCTAAAATTGTGGTAATATCTTAATCCAACGGCTAAATATAACATTCGATTACATTTAAGATAAGAATGTTTTCCTAAACTTGGTCAAAGGGTGTTATAAATCCTATTTTCAAAACAACACCATGGCCCCATCTAAACCTACTCATAATAACGCATATTGGGGGTAAAAAGTTAACTAAGAGCCATTACTATTTTTGATACCCTTTTATTTAAGATACCCTAACAATGGCGGATATGGGTGTGACGCCCTTTGCAATGATTGAATTGTAACAAAACAACAAAATTATGTTTCATGAAAACTAGCTGAAATCCATTTCTCCCACCGCCCAAAGCGGTAGCAAGACCAATAAAAATGGCAAAACTAACAGGATCACGCCCGCACCATATTACAAAGCATAAAGCTTAATTTAACCAAGGCTGGTGTCCCTGCATAAAATGATACAAACCAACTCTAATTTTATCTAGAAACAAAACATTGCCTGACTCTGTTAGATATATCTTGTATATGCACACTAGTGAGTGGTCTTCGTTTACTGAAAATATTACTAAAAATTAAATTTACCACCATGTTAGATACTTATATAAATGGCGTCCTACTTACATATCAACTCTTCCCGCTCATGACATGAAAAATAATCTCGTGTATGCCTTTGAGAGAGAAAAATAAAACTCTTTAGTTGTGAGGAGGAAAATTGTATGTATGTTCCATTCAATAAATGAAACTAATAAAATCGTATGTATGTTCCATTCAAGAAATGAAACTAATCTAATTGTATATATGTTCTATTCAATAAAGGAATCAAAACAAAATACATGTATTCCTATTTAGTACACTTTTTTTTTCATAAAATTAAACAAAGTTTATTAAGTTATGTTTTCTACACAATAAATGATAAGAGCAACAAGTATTAGCTACTATTGTTTAGAAATTAGAAAACAATTATGCTTATCTGTGTGATTACGTTTTGAAATATTACTGACGATTAAACTTCAGTGCGACTATTCATAAAATTAGAGTATTGAAATGCAACAAAAATCTTGATTTTATTGAAAAGACAAATTAAGGCGATTCATTATTTTGATTGGACACACATACGAAAAAGAACCTATATTCAAACTGCATACGAGAAAGTGGTAAGAAAATGGTAAGACAAAATGGTTCGACTGCTCTCCTGAACTTGTTATCTAAAAAATACGTTACTAGACTAACAAAATCCATAACGCACAATTCAGACGATTACACAAACTCGCCCAGCCATAGACCTCTCAAAGGTACAAAGGTCGAATCTATCCCGAAAAAGTAGGACACAGTTGTAAAAAAGATGACACTCTAAATACAACTCGAAGATTCTCATTTTGTATGTTAAAGATGTATGATGGCTGATAGGCTGTTACGTGTCAGGAAACAAAGACTATACAAATATTGAGCTTTTTTTTTTCTTTTTTTTAATTTCTACCCATCATCTGTGAACGAGCTGATTTAAGTGTCGAAACAATGT
The DNA here is from genome assembly GCA_021229015.1 of Solen grandis. Lineage (NCBI taxonomy): Eukaryota > Metazoa > Mollusca > Bivalvia > Adapedonta > Solenidae > Solen > Solen grandis. Next base: position 32,916,497 of record CM037788.1, on the reverse strand, counting down.
TAGTGCAAGTGAATACAACTGCACTGGGAATAATCGCCGTTTAATCAATTCGCTATTGCAGTTCTTTGAACGTTCTTCTTAGTTTTTTGCCGGATGAAGTCTTTGGGATATGATCAACGAATTGCACTCCACCACCAAGTCTCATTTCTTCAACAACATGTTCTGAAAGTAAATGGTATGTCTTAGCTTATAATTTATACGTAGATCTTGAATCTTATCAAGAAGGTTCTTTAATCAGCAAAAGTCATTGTTGGTCTAGGATTATTCAGGTCAATATATATGGACCGAATATGGTATTTTTATTATAGATTTGCATATTCATCCGCCCTTGAAATTTCTTAGAAATAACATGAATGGAAATAAATACATTTGTAAAGGCGAACATTTATAAACAAGCAGTCTATGGATACATATTTCCAAACCACTTATGAAAATATTTTATTGCTACATATACCAGATATTTTGGAAAATTGTATCAATAAATGATATCATCGAACAGATATAACGATTTTTATCAATTTTTTATTCTGATACAAAACACAATGTGGGTATTTATGTTTGCAAATATATTAAGCGCTATAACATTTCTTTATTTAAGATAATGTTTATATCTAAAGTTAACTAACGGCATAAAAGCCTTCACAAGTTGATTTATTCACGTCCCCGATGGCCGACCGGTAAGACCGATCGCCTAAATTATTGGGAGGTGGTGGGTTCCATTCCCAACCCCAGTTATACCAAAGCTGTTCAAATTGGTATTTGAAGCCCCCTGATTGGTGCTCAGTAAATTTATTTGGCACTAAGTATATATATACAAGGTACTACCAGGACTGGTTATCCCAGTATAAGGATGATGTGACTGGATGTTATATCATTGCACATGTCTACGGCGTGGTACTGAATTATGCAAGTTTTCTGTCAAATTTAAATCTAGTCTCCAAATGACTGAAATATTGTAGTTGTGACGTTTAACCAAACAAAGCAAACCAACACCATTACCTGCAACAAACTTTATTAACTCTTTTCCAGTGAGATATCCGTCGGATTTCTTTACAAACGCCTTTGCAATTTCTCCCCTTTCCTGATCAGGAATACCAATAACTACTGCGTCATCGACAGACTCATGTAAAAGAATGACGCCTTCAAGACGCTCCGGTAAAAATTTAAATCCATCACAGTTAATGAACTCTCTGCCTATGATAAACAGAAATCCATCTTCATCGATTCGACCTAAGTCCCCTAAAACACAAATATACAAAAACTCTATTCTTTTATAAACTTTTATTCATTTTTTTTAAACAATCGAATGTAGACAGGAAATATATGCAAAGGTTTAAAACTTGACATTATCATATTTAAATATTTAACTGTCATACATTCAATAGATCACAGATTTCAAGAAATACATATCATTTTGTTGTGTTCTATTTAGTAAATGCCTGTCTGGGGAATCATCAATTTTCGCGGCTCGCTACTTTACTTCGTTTTCGTGGAGGGCTTTATCCACGAATATTTATCCCCACGAAAACTTGTTTTTCTCTTATATAGACATAACGTTTTCTAGAACATAGATCCAAGAATAGATGTACTCACGAAATTTCCTTTTCTACGTAATCAACGAAATTTAATGTCAAGGAAAATAAATGAGTTTACAGTACATGTATTACAAAAGAAAGCAGTTTTCACCTTTGATCAAATTCCCCATAAGACCATGATTGTCTGATTGAATCGGTTGGTGGAAAAGCATCACAATAGAAAACAAACACACAAATTTGTATCAATTCCCATTTTGATAATACATACCCCATAAAATATGGGCATAGAAAGAAAATGTTCTGTCAATATGTCAAGAACAATGCCAAACATCTAACTTTTGATCTTCGTATTACATAATTATTGATGATTTTTAGTTTTGATACCCTTTGTAATTATACTCTTTTATGATTCAGTTATTTTTATTGTATCGACAGAAATACTCAATTTTCATAAGACAAGCCAGTCTTAGACTACCTGATATTTACGGCTTTAGATAAAGTATATCTTAAACAGTATGTCCAAGATCTTCTATTTTTTACCTGTTCTAAACCATCCACTTTTTAAAATCACACGGCTCGTCACCGAAGGTTGGTTTAAATACCCGCTGAATAATTGAGGACCTCGTATCCAGATTTCGCCTTCCTCGTTTGGTGAACACTCTTCTTCTGTCGCAATGTTCACAATCTTGATTTTTAAAAAAAAATAGAAAACGTTTAACAACAGTTTATGTGAAAGAGTACTATATGATAATTGAATAGAACACGCACACTATAAAGATATGTTTTAAATAACATACATTTATTTCAATAAACAAATGATTAACATTGCATACATGATATATTTCCTCCATTTATCTGCAACATGTAATGGTCTACTTCCATTAAAATTAGGTTTAATGACACCAAACTAGGTAAAAGCATTACCTTTGTTTCGACCAGTGGTAATGGTTTTCCTACAGAGAATGGTTTGTGATTGTTGCCAGATTCGGAATATGCCATTCCAGTTTCTGTTAGCCCATATGCTAGAAAAAAATAAAATGCATTCACTTGTCACCTTACTTTTAGTTCCTGCCAGTTTTTTCCCTGAAATACGCACATCCTTTATGTTATATTGTTATTTAATTGAAAACAAAACCACAAAACCCGTCATCCCAAAGAAATTGATAGGGATTATAAACTGTATTATCCTTTTTGCAAAATTCATATTTTACGGATACAATTATGGTTTATTGACGGTCCCAAACCGATTAGAGTTCTTCTTTTTGTCATTAGCATTTCGGTTAAGCGTCAGATCATATATGTTCGGGAAGGAGAGAGTAAATGAGAAATAATCTTTACTGTACTTCTAACACCAAAGTATAGGAACACGCCTAGTCATAGTGGCTAAATGAACACTTAAAAAATCAACTTCTATAAACTTTTAAATTCGCCGATAAGACTCACAGACATAACTTGATTATACTAGAAGAAATACAAATATGACATGTTGGATCGTTTTAGTTTTGATTTATGATTACAAAATCTATAAGAAATTAGGAAGGTTAACAAATTACATTTTCTATCAATGACGTTATAGTGGTCACGTGA
>CM037788.1:32859695-32909695 GCA_021229015.1 Solen grandis | reverse complement strand
CCAGTTTGACAGCACTTCCATTTTATCTGCAAATATACTTAACACAAAAATTGTTCAGTGATTTATTATTATTATTATTATTTTTTTTTTTTTAAATGCAAAAAGTAGGAATAGTAGGAGGTTTTAGTAGAAAAATAGGAAAAAGTAGGAAGGTGATGAAAAAGTAGGAAAAAGTAGGAAAAGTAGGAAAAAGTAGGAACGGTTGAAGGCCTGCCTATAAGAAAATTTTACACCCGTGGCTGTCCAAGAAGAGATAGCCAAAGAGCTGCCTGCCGAAGACAAGAAGCAAGAAGAGAGAGAGAAGCAGGTGCAGATGGATACGAAGATAATGGAAGCAGCTCAGAAGTGGACCTACATTTCCCTCGCTGCGGTGCTCATCTGGAAAGTAGTTGGGCAACCTGGAAGCAAAACAGATGCCTGCCGCGCAGGAAAACCTGAAACCGGGGGACCCATTCTACATGGAATAGTAGTGGAAAAAATTCGCAGAAAAATTCGGCCAGCTAGGACAAAAAAATATGTGCACCGTATACTTTTTGATCCCTGCAGAGTCGATATCTTGTTTTTCTACCACAATTCTGGCCCGTTTTTCCATGCTTGGCTGGGCTGCTGATTTCGGGTCTATATTTTTTCTTGTTCTCGGCATGGCAAAAAAATATGTGCATGCAGTGGAGTGTGTGTGCGTGCATTTCTTCTTCTTTGTAGTCGTCTAGTCAAGCATTCTGGCTCTTCTTGTAGATCTATTCTAGCCACTCGGTCGGCGTTTTTGTCTTTCGATATTGGATCAGCTTTGTGCTGTCCCAGGTGACATACAAACTCTTCTCCATAGACTCGCAGCTTCTCTATCCCGCCAATGTAGAGAACTTCCTGGTCTATGTGGTAGCCATACACAGGAACGTCTTTGTGTTCTTTGTCGGACAGCAGTAGCAGCAATACATTCTTTTTGTTGCGCCTCCCTACTGCGAAATTCCTACAAGGGGTTACTCGTTTTACCAGAATCCCCCCATTTACTGGAATCTACCAGAATCCACTTAGATTTTATCAGAATCAACCCTATTTATCTTGTATTATGTTATTTTTTATATGTTTTTATTATAATTACTGAACTTAAATATGATATTAGTAATAAAATTCATTGAATACATTTTTATCTGTTTTTAAATGACATTTGACGTAGGCCTATGTTGTCGTTTACTGTACGAAATCAACTTACCTATTTATAGAGCTGCAGATTCAGACCTGGTAACTTTTCAAGGTTAATATTATTGTTTCATCTTCCTAAACTTACATGTCATATCATTTTTGTCTTATAATTGCCTATGGTTGATACGGATAGCTTTTATTTATGTTTTATTTGCCGAACAAAATGGCAGAATCACTTCACAGTGTATTGTCCGGTATCAACCTGAAAGCCAGGTACATTGTTTTTTCCTTGTTTGCTGTTTGACTAGAAATTGCATTGTATTTTTCTCTCTCTCTCTCTCCCCTCTCTGTCTCTCTATCTCTCTCTTATATGGTTATGAAAAACTGATGTTTTCATTAGTAGATATATAACTGGCGCGATTTAATAATACCCCCATGTATAATATAAAACATTTAGTACGGTTCCATATACTTACAAACGCAAGATTTTTTTGCATTTGATATTATACATACATGCACACCTGGGGTGATTGGCATGACCATTGTGGCATTTGCCGTGTCAACTTCGATAAAGGTGATAATCCAATTACGGAAAGCGTGCCGCAAGGTGAAATACTGTACACGCGTCAACTGTCACGCAGCACAGTTTGATCAGTAACTCCATAGAGGTGTCACGTTGCATTATTGAAGATACTGATGATTCACTTTGATTTGCCAAAACATCAATATTTTTACGTCAAATCTGTTCATTAAATATGACAGTTATAATAAAACATTTTTGATATAGCTTTTGTCTGTTTTTTGACTGTCATGTTAGGCATACTATATATGATTTTATTAGTCCCCTACCGGCTTCGCCGAAGGGAACTATAGGTTTGCACTCTGTCCGTCCGTCAGTCACACACGTTTTCCGGACTTATTTTCTAAACGCTTGCAGATATTCATCTAATTTTTGGTGTGTGAGTCTATCACTATGACTTACAGATCAAGTTTGAGTTTCGTTCCGGTCCACTGATTTTGGACGGAATTACTGCCCTTGGAATTAGAAAATTTCGTTATAATAGCAGTTTTCCGGACTTTTTTTCTAAACGCTTGCAGATATTCATCTAATTTTTGGTGTGTGAGTCTACCACCATGACTTACAGATCAAGTTTGAGTTTCGTTCCGGTCCACTGATTTTGGATGGAATTACTGCCCTTAGAATTAGAAAATTTCTTTAAAATAGCAGTTTTCCGGACTTTTTTTCTAAACACTTGCAGATATTCATCTAATTTTTGGTGTGTGAGTCTACCACCATGACTTACAGATCAAGTTTGAGTTTCGTTCCGGTCCATTGATTTTTGACGGAATCACAACCCTTGGAATTAGAAAATTTCGTTAAAATAGCAGTTTTCCGGATTTTTTTCTAAACACTTGCAGATATTCATCTAATTGTTGGTGTGTGAGTCTATCACCATGAGTTACAGATCAAGTTTGAGTTTCGTTCCGGTCCATTGATTTTGGACGAAATTATGGCCCTTGGAATTAGAAATTTAAATAGCAGTTTTCCAGACTTTTTTTTCTGAATGTTACAGATCAAGTTTGAGTTTCGTTCTGGTCCACTGATTTTTTATTGAATTACGGCCCTTGGATTTAAAAAATTTCTTAGCAGTTTTCCAGACTTTTTTTCTCAGGTTTGAGTTCGTTTTTGATTCGCTGATTTTTGACGACATTGTGGGCCCTGGACTTACAAAATTCTGTACATGCTGAATTGGCCTCATTATTGTTAGCTGGATGTTGTTATATGACTAAAATAAACAGGTTGTGTTTGTGTGTGTGTTGGGGGGTCTTAGTTTTCCATTTGCCGGTAGGGGACTTAGTATTGCCTAAGCAATACTTTCATAATACTTGTTTATACTGAGGTAGACCGGAATCAACATCGTAAGTTCTCTGAAGCATGTTATGTTTGTTTTTCCAAGTATACGAGTAATTGGAAATTTTTATCACAGAATATATATGAATTGTATTAACTACTAACCTCCTACGGTCATCGTTAAGGTAGTATTTGGTAGCGAAATTTATTTGCGCCCTGCAGAGAACTTGCTGATTGTGTGTGTGTGTGTGTGTGTGTGTCACAGCTGGTGCTAATTGATAGTCATCAAGGAACAGTTTGATTAACTCGGTTTAACATAAAAAGAACCACATAATTACGTCTCTTTACCTAAATGCTGTATTAATTAAATTAATTACTTTAAAAAAAAGGTCAATTTCTTATTTCTGTATATATATCATAACACATACCACCGACATGTTTATAGCCAATAAATACAGTCAAAATGAAAAATGTAAATGAACAAATGTGATTTTTATTTTTCCTTTGGAAGCATTTTGTAATTTTAGCTAACACTGTCATGGACACTACAATATACAGTGTTTCATAATGGCAAATACTTAATAATATAATTATTGCCATCATTTCTAATGTTCAATGCAGGTATGTGTGATACCTTGATAAACCATATAATAATTGAATTTATGCTGATAATTTTATCATGGACGAAGAATCAGCACATTTAACTGAAGAAGTCCGAATTTGTCCATAATATCGTTCATAATTTCTGACTGAAATATACATAGATATAAGAGCTTTAACCATTCTTGAACTGTGTGAAATGCACTTTTGCCATAATCTATCAATTTTGTCGAAACATTTTTTCATTGTCAATTTAAGATCTAACTGTTAAAACGCTACTTAATTACGTCTTAATCTTTCTTAATCAATTCTTTAATTTAGAAATAACAAACTCATTACTCGCATTCAATTCTTCGTTGTTAATTGGTGGTAATCAAAGACTGCATCGTCGCAAGGTATTCTTAGCTCTCTGCAAACTATAAATTTTGATTGTGTAATCTAATTTAAAATAAAAAGGTGGCGGTGACTCAAAAGACGATTTGGAAAAGTATATTTTGGTTAGGAATAAAATGGCATTTATAAAAGTCATAGTTAAGCACTCTTCAAATTCATAATTTTGTTTAAAATTTAATTACAATTTAAGAAATAGACTAATATTGTCAGCTATAGAGCCTTGTACTCAAATTCACGCTGTCGATTTCGTGAGACGTAATTCTATGTTAATGCCACATATTCCACTTAACAATAAATCGGCCATGTTGTGTAATGTTACGATCAGTTTACTTAACTTTTATAAAGCTCTGCGTACCAACCTGTGAAAACTAAAAGATGGAAAGTGTATGACAATTTTTATTGGTATTATTACGAAGATCAGATGAAAAAATCATTCAAAACCACGAGAATAACTTCATGCTGGAATCCACTTAGTCAGTTCCGCTGAGTCAAATACATCAAATGTCCATTAAGAAAAGAACAAAAATGTTAAATGCAGTTGGCTTTTATGTGATCGTATTTTCTTAGGTACTTTCAATAACATAAGTCAAAATATGCTTTATCTGACATGAAAATAAGGTGGATTCCGGTAAAATCTAAGTGGTTTCCGGTAGATTCCAGTAAATAGGAGATTCCGTTAAAACGAGTAACCACCTACAAGTATATTCTCCTGGCGGCATATCTCCTGCTCTCCTCCATATTGCCTGAGGCGGAACTATATCTAGTTCTTTCCCTCTAGGCGAGCCATAGTTTGCCAACCTGCACGTGGGATGTTCTTCCTCCCTGGCGGCTGTGGAGCTAGATCTAGGCCCATTTTGTTGCAGAGGTCCTCCCCCGCGAGTTGTCGAAACATACATGTATTTTTTGTATTTTTCCTGCATGGGCATATTTTGGCCAACTTCCACACAGTTTGTATGTAGCGTAGCGTCCAGATGAGGCAATCGTTGTTGTGTAGGTTTTCTATATTGCAAACTGTATCGGGGATTTCAATTTCCTCTGGTACTTCGTGTGGCACTTGTTTTTCTTCCAATATTGGTAGGTCTTTGTTTTTCCAAAGAACGCATTTCTTGCTGGAGAAGCAGTGGTCTATTGCTCCGCATCTACATGTAGAGTTGTCATCTGTGAGTAGTGGTGGGTTGTAGATAGTAGCGAGGCAGTCGATGCATTTCTGTGTATGCCATTTTTCCGGCTTTTTTGTATTTTGCACAACTATCCAAAGGCGGCCAGTAGATGGGCCAAAGTTGTTGGGTTGGTACAGGTAGACAAAGTCCAATATTTTTCCCTCTCGTACAAAGCCGGAGTATGCAAGTATGTATAGTTCTAGAAATTGCCTAGGAATTTCGTGCCGCTCATAGAAACGGTACCCGCCTGTTATAGTTTTTGTTTTTCTGCAACAGAAATAAGTACATGCGAAAATTTGTCTACAAGGCAGTTCCATTCGTCTTCTGTTTCTTTTGCAGTATCTTCCTCTGGAGTACTGTCGCGAATCCGATAGTATCTTTCTTGGGAGATGTGGTACTTCTCCTTTGCCTCCCGTACAGACAGGTTGCCAGATTGTATCTCGGTGTAGGCTTCTAAAGAAAGTTTTGTACCCCTTGGTGCTGTATAGCCACCGGCATCGCCGCAAATTCGGTAGCATCTATTTTGGGAGATGTGGTACTTCTCCTTAGCCTTCAGTACAGATAGCGCGCCAGACCATATTTTGGTGTATGCTTCACGTGGTAGAGCTCCACCTGGCATACTTGCTTTTGTGGTATATAGGTATGTATCTGTATTTCTCTAATTGGGAGTACAAAAATTCCGGTAGACATCTGCGCCTACTACTTGGGGTATGCTGGCACTATAGAAGTGGTTCGGCCTGTATACACTTTGCTACCGCTCCTGCTTCTTCGTACTATCCCCAATTTTGCCACGGGTTTTTTTGTACTCGAGTGTACCACCACTGGCTTTTTTTGTACTCTAGTGTACCCCACCAAACTATGGCTTGGGGGGGCTCTATTTGTCGATCTATCGTCTGTACTATGGAGAGGTGTACCTGTTGGGGTGCACTTTCGGTGTTTTTTCCCCACTCTGTATACTACTAAAAGAATTTCGATTGCAATCTTTGTTTTCGAGATATTTCTTTTTAAAAATGGAAAATTTACCAATCCGTTAGTTGAAGCTTCTGCCCAGACTAAACGGCCATTACGCTGCTGAGCTTCATGAAGAAAGTAATACATAAAGGTAATTACTGTTAAATCAAATTATTTTATGAAGTGTTTTCCTACCATACATGCCTAGACTGCATGCTTTTCATATTCGTTCATATCAGTGTTTGTTTACAACACTCTCCTTCCATCTTGTCAAATGGTAGAGCAGAATGTTCATGGGGTCAGAAGATACGCGAATGGCGAGTTACATACCTTGTATATCCTCGAGTGCCCAAACTGCGCCCCCCAAGCCAAATACCTATGGTTAAACCTCTCAAGAAGGCTGCCAAAAAGTGTCTTATCAGTGCCTTTGAAATCACACGGAAATTCAACCTGCACGCTCGTCGAGGCTCTGCCTTAGAACCACATATTGTATTTACATACACTTTAACTGATATTTATTGAAACTCATGTTAAGTTGGGTGTAATAGACAGGTGGCTTGTCACTATGTTAGCCTTTAGACTTCACCATAGGTGCCATTTCATTGATAAACATATAAATATATTATGGCTGTTTTATCGAAACATGTATGTGACGCTGAATTTTAATATTTTTTTCCATAAATGCCATTAATCTGGACCTTCGATCTAACCTTTCATAGAACTTTAGTTCCCGCCGTCTCTTTTACTTTTTCTCGTCCCAATCTTCTGTATCGTTTCGAAGCCGGGAACAAATAATCGTCTCATTTGTATTTTCAATGTAGAAGAACGAATAAAGGGAGGCAACCGTTATTTGCCGGAAGCATCCGATTTTGGACGGAAATGCGACTTGTCGACCAATCAAAATTAAGGAAACGATAGCCATCAACAACGCATTTTCTGTTTTCAATATCAGCCATGTCTGCAAAATGCACAAATATGTAAGGTAAAAATCATTACGAAATAGTTTCCAAATTGCCAATTACTTCTTTGGACATTTATTTTAAACGTAAAGAGCCATCGGTTTAAAAATCCTTAAAGGCTAGTCGAAAATTGCAAGTTTAGACAACTTCGGCAATCTGCCTTAAGTGGGTGGGGGTTTGCTTTGTGAAAACCTTCCGTATTTGGCGTTGACATTTATGCTGATATTAATTTCAATGAACAGTTAATTGCGAATAATCTTAATTTCTGGTTTATCAGTACACCATTTGATCAGCAAAACTTAATTATGATTTCATGGTATTTTTGTTATAGTCGAAGGCTAAATATTTCAAAAGAGGTGATAATAATCATGAGCTTTGTCCTGAGTGGGTGACTGACCCTTGTAAAATTAATTTGTCCCCTTATTCTCTGCGTTTATTCAAAAAATTTCATCTTTAAATGATTAGAATCATTAATGTTCTTCATATTAAATGTTGGAAGGATTGGCCTAGAGTATTGCTTCTGATACTATATTGAAATAATAGTCCCAGTTTTTTAAATGCAAGATGATATTTACCAGATATTTATATATTTTATATTTTTTTCACCATTCAAAATAAATATAAGCAACGGGTGTTGTATATGTATAAATTGGCACTTGCACTTCTTGCTAAAGAGCTAGTGTTTGTGTACTGAAAATCCCAGACTGAAACGGAAAGTCCAGCATGGGGCAGTAGAAAATTTACTTGCTCACATTTCAGCATTTTTGACTACTTGCTTTTGTGATAAGATTTGTATTAAAATGCAGAGCTATGAGAGGCATTTTAATTAATTAGGTACATTTAAGTTTTTTCTCTTTAAACTCTGCTATTTAGTATCAGATTGCTTGAAATTGCTTAAATGCTTTCCAACAAATGTGTCACACAAAGTAACCAAGGGGTATTTTTGCATAAAATGGCTAGGGTATTCCTTTGTAAAAATTATATTAAACCACTTTCTCTCTTCAGCAAATAATTGTGAGTATCAAGTATACTTGTTTGTGTGTGAGGCAATTAATTAAAGTGAAAGACGGTGGTTTTAATATTCTAAAGGAATACACTCAGCTCATTTCAAACTATGCCATTAAATAGACTATTAATGCACCATCTTGACATAATTATCTTTAGTATACATGCTGGATTAACATTTTTAGTACAAAGAAGCTAACAAAAGCAGAAAACATCTTAATCTTTAAAAAAAAAAATATTACGAAAACAATTTAATCTCATGAACTGAAATATAGAGATGAACTGGGATTCTTTCTTCACAACTGGAAAAAAATAACATACCCTTGGTTATTGATTCACTGGTTAGCTCGTTTGTTTCAAAGAAAAAATTGAGCTGTCATTGTTGTCGTACAAAAACTTTAATGTAGCCATTTACCTAAACACTTTAAACAGACGAGCGTTGGCATCCACATGCGATGCTCTTCTTTTAGGACTTATTTTTACCTAAAAATAAAAATGTTGGAGAAAATATGAAAACGGATTGAGAATCTCAACATAAAAGAAAAATAACATCATGCTTAATGCACCTATCAATGATTTGCCCCATAGTAGGGGCAGCAAGCATACACAGTGCTTTTTTCAGAATATGGGAATTTGACAGACAGAATGGTACCGGGTTGTGGAAAATAGACTTTGACAAGCATATAATGTGGGGGATGCTGACAGATTGCCAATGTTCAGAGTAGGTATTTGGGTTCCAAAAAATGAAAAAATGTCCCTTAGGTCTGTCTGCCCCCCTTCCCCCCACAAGGGCAAAACATTGATAGGTGCGTGTATATATTTAATGACTCTGAAAGATAATTGAATGAACTATAAATGGTATATGATTTTGAAACAATGGTTTTTCTTGCTGTGCAGTCTCAGTTTTTTTTTCTGCCTATTTTGGGAAAGGGACCTAGCACGCAATTGGGAATAATTATCAAATATTTCACCAAATTGGAATTTTTAAGAAGCAAAAAAAAGTACTTAAAAAAAATTGCCAAATGGGGAAAATATTACTAATTTTCAATTCATTATTGGGAATAGATTTGATATTTGGCCACAAATAGGCAGAAAAACCCATGATTCTACATGTAAGCTGTCATAAGTTGAAAGAAAGACTTCTCAGAGAGATCGATTGATAGATACTTATAGCCTGATGACCCGGGTTATAAGCTGGAAAGTCTGTGAAAGTGTCAACGGCATGAAACTTAGACTGTAAATTGCATTTATTTACTTTTTGTTTTCAGGAATTGTTAATGAAAAGTTGTTTGATTTCTGGCACAACATATCCCAAACTTGATTATGGTACCATAGCAAGGTATGTCATAGTTATATTATTTAGTAATAGATATGGAAATATTGTTTGATAAGGAAGGGAGACCCTTTGAAGCTTGATACTTACACTTAAGATAAAAGAAGACATAGCTTAGTTGGATATGCAAGTAGTAGTATTTTTCATCTGACTTAATTCATTTGCAACCTGCATGATGTTTTTGTTTATCCACAGTGTGTTGAAGGGCTTTTGTTGATTTTTGTTTTTTGTACAAATATTTTAAATATGATGCTGAGCATTGATTTCAATGCAGTTATACATTTAATTAGTCCACTACTGGTGTTTACACTGGAGGGGACTCTAGGTATGCCCTGTCTGTCCGTCCGGAAATCTGGATCCTGCGATAACTTATAAACCATTTTAGATATTATTATGAAACTTGGTATATGAATAATGGCAGTATGGAGATTCTGCATGTCAATTTATTTTTTTTCTCGGTCCAAAATTCTGGTTGCTGTGGTAACAGAAAAATTATGCACCTTACCAGTAGGGGACTCCTGTGTTGTGTGCAACACCAGTTACTTGTTAGTTTGATTTTTCATTTATTTTGGATTAAGCAGTTTTATTGGAATTTATTATAATGTGATTTGTTATGTCAAACTATTTTGTATGTTTGTTTTTGTTAATGAAACTTGGTACATGTTCTTACGGCTGTACATACAAACAGCAGTTCCAGTGACAGACTCACAGAGTGTCCAGCCTATAACCAGCTGGCATGATCCTTTACAGGAAAATACTTAAGTTGTTTGAATGTTATGGCCCATACAGCTGGGAAATAAAACTGTAGAACCATTTAGAACGCATGTGTCCATATTGTAATTCCACTCAGGAGGACGAATATCACTTTACCCTGCTGTGTCCTTATATAATGATCTAACTTCTAAGAGAAATGTATATATCTGATTATTATAAAAATTATCTTACAGCGATGAAATTCTACAATCTAATGGCATGCAAAAATAAAACTGTAATTTGGAACCTTGCTATGTTTTTATACCATGCATTTGAAAAACGGAAACTCTTTTCAACAGGCATTGATTAAAGAAACTAATGGGAACTGAGTATTATGCATTTTAGCTCGACTATTCGAAGAATATGAGAGCTGTTGTAGTTGCCCTAGCGTCGACGTTGGCGTTGCAGCTTTTGGTTAAAATTTTGCGTGCAAGTTACTATCAACCTTATATCTCAGTAACCGTTTATGGTATTGACTTGAAAGTTTATGAATATGTTAAGGGGCATCAGACTATAAAGGAATATAACACTTGATGGAATATATTTAAAATTATGACCCCCTTTTAACTTAGAATTTTGGTTAAATTTTTGCATTCAAGCTACTATCCAGCTTATCTCTCAGAAATTGCTTGTGGAATTGACTAGAAGGTTAAGGAGTGTCTTTAGGGGCATCAGAAAACTAAGGAGGATAACTTTTGGACTGAATTTAAACAAATTATGGCCCTTTTATAACTTAGATTTTTGGTTAAAGTTTTGCATGTACAGTGTTATTGTGCTTATGTCTCAGTAACTAGGCATGGGATTGATTTTAGAAATCATAAAAATATTAAGGGGTATCAGACTGTCAAGGTATTTCATTTTTGACTATTATTATGTACAGGGTATGTAAAGGGCAAGAATTGAAATAGATTTCATTTGATTTACCAACAAGCATTTTGAATAGTCGAGCGTGCTGTCCTCTGACAGCTCTTGTTTAATATTTCAATGACGAATCTTGTATATTTTTTTTCCCTTCAGATATTACCTACTGCTATCACATGTGTTGTATGTTATAACATGTATTATGTATATGGGCCGGAGGCCTTTTATACAATAAAACATTGAATTGCTATTGCCATTTCATTAGAATAGTCGACGTGCATTATTAGCAGGTAATATCAATTAATGATGCCAGCATTTTTTAAGACTTTTTTGATAAAATGACATTTTCAAAAAAAGCTGAATTAGGTGAAAAAGAAAGTAGGATATTGAATTCTTATTTACATGCTTTTCTACAATAGCACTTTTGAATTATAATACAATGTGTCAACAGTGATAAAAACACAGTATCTAGGCATGCTTGTGTCACAAACCTTTGGTCATGTTTATAAACTGCCTTTACTGTGTGGGTCAGTTTGCACAGAAGCACTCTTCACAGTTTTTGGGTGAATCCTATGGACTAGTATATGAATTAGTGTAAGCTAGTAATGTCGCAGTCTCTATATATAGATTGGGGAAATTGAAGAATCAAGACATATATATAACACATGCGTGAAGTTACAATTTTTTATACAATAAATTTTTTTAGCTCTCCACACCTGTGTGTATAATGGTTTTAAGTCATGTCTGTCAAGTGATTTCATGGGTAACACATGCGATTGTTTACGGTTTTATTTTCGTGGCTCTAGCGATCTCCATTTCTTCACTTTTAGCAAGTAAGATTAGGGCAAGGACCAGGGTGTCCACTGAATTTTGAATCTGGGGGTACAATTGCTTTTTTTCCATAACATTTTAGTCCCATTTTATCTATAGAGAGTCACTACAATATTGGGGATACATGGCCAAGGGTAAAAAATACCTCTGCATGGGGTAAATGGCCATGCTGTGGACAATTGTTGGCCCTTTGTCAGAATAATTGGCAGGATGTGGTATCATGCTACTTACTTACAACACAACATTCAATGTAGTGAGGCAGAGTGGGTCATGTAGACATATTGACATAGTCCCCAAATGAATGAAGTGCAGTTTGTTGAACGGACGTTAAACTGTAGCAAGCTATCAAAGAAACTTACAGCTTACATTAAATTCTTCTCAGTGTTGTTTTGGGTTAGACCAGTAATTGGACCAGACCTAGGGAGTTCATGAAAGAATCTAGCCCCCAGGGGGTTCATGTCACACTTTAATAGGAATCTATAGGGCCATAGTCAGTGTACACAAATGTTACTGGTCCACTACATCTTCTGTTGTGTAACAAATTGATTCAGCGCCAAACTAATTGTATTGTAACAGTTGTGTACCTATTGAGTTAGGGACTATTGTGTATATTTGAGGGTTGATCAATAAATTCATGGAGACATCTATTAACTAACATATTTTTTAAGTTTGAAGTATAAAACCTATATCAAATAAATGTGAATGTCTTCTGTCTTTCTTGCTGAAAAATTGCTGAAATTTCATTTAAATAGAATCTAGTAATGCACTATAACATTTCAACACGCTTTAGAGTATTCACTGCAGCCCATGATGTTAATGTTATCATACAAATTTCTCCATGATGGCATCTCAGTGTCCGACAAATTCTCAAAAATTCTGGTAGCCCACTGGGCTACCAGATTTGGCAACTGGTAGCCCAGAAATTTGTTCACAAAGTCTAATGTACAGCAGTGCTTAGACTAAGTCGGTCTTTATACAGTTTATTTTATCAATGTGTAGTTTACAGTTACAAAAAGCAGAGGGAACAATTAAAATCAATCAATAGACATCAGTATCAGAGAACTTCAGTTTAACCTGAAAAACATCCATGTATCTCTATATGTTTATCATCAAGTAGAATGTAAAACTTTCAGGCCGTTAATCCTACATGCATAAATGTTACATTTTCCAAAAGCTTAGCCTTATGATATTAAAGTATATCAGCAAAGAAAATGTAAGAATTTCATGGTATAAGAATTTCAAAAACAATGAACATAAGAAATATATTTAAAATGCTCATGTATATTTATTTTATTCAGAAATTAACTTTACATACATGTTCTTGATGTTAACATAATTATGTACACTACTTTACTATGTAGTAATAAGATATAATTAGAATAATTCTTCATCGCAAAGTAAAGGAAAAAATACATACAAATTAAAAATATATGTATATGAAAAATATAAATAAATGAAATACTGTTTACTTTTATTTTCTCATCCTTTTTTTTTTTTTTTTTTAATTTCACTTATTTGTAGTTACCTCCTTTGAACACGTAAAATAGAACAAAATGGACTACAGTTTTTATTTGCCAATTTTCAGGCTTGATACAGTTAGAAAGCTTTTTTTCCACCCAGATTTTAATTTAACAAGTGTATTTTGATGCTAAGTCATTTATTCTATGTTTTTGCTCACTTAAAAAACTGGAAAATAAAACCGTGAAAACCCATGACATAATCGGCGACAGTGATCAAAGAATTACAATTACAAGAGTAAAATAAGTAATTAAAAACAAATGTATGATTATATTGCTGAGAAATTCTTAGAATAGTCATTTCTTACTTTGTATATGAGAAAAATCATTCAAAATTGGTTCAACATGTGTTTTATTGTCTTGACTTGAAGCCGAGATATGGCGTCTGTTTATGACGGAAAATATAGAACTTAAAATTTACTTTGGAGGATATTCATGGTTTTCTTTTTACTTTTCCTACATCAAGTTGGGATAGTGTTGGCATACAAGATGTTGCCGAATATTGGTCTCAGTTTTATAAGCAGAAAAACGATTCCTGTCGAAAGTGTCTGCAAACATCTACGAAAATCAAAGATACGAAACTATCCGAGTAATCCGCAAGCATCATTGTCGTCCATTGATTGGATCAATTGATCGTACGGCTAACAGGCGAATGACTCCACCTTTTGATTGATACCTTATCAGTGATCACAGTAGGTATTTTCATTACATAATATAATGTGTAAGAGAGGGTACATGGCTTGATGACACCGGGCAACCAGACACAGGAAATGGCAGTAGCCCGGCGGGCTACTAACATAAAAGACGTGGTAGCCCGGGCAAAATTTGGTAGCCCGCGGGCTCCGGGCATAGGATTTGTCGGACACTGGCATCTCTGCCATGGATAGAAGCCTTGACACTCCTCAAGCATTTATCCTGTACATGCACAGATAATCAGTCATAAATTGCACTGTTTCAAAACTTCTGTTAATTAAGCTACTAAGCTTTTGTACGATGAGCATTTGAAAAATATTAATGTCCTATTTAATGGCCTGCACACTGTCTCCAGTGGTGGAGTGGTTAGAGCATCTGCCTCAGGAGCGGGAGGTCGTGGGTTCGATCCCCAGCCGTGACATACCAAAGTAGTAAAAAATGGTTCTGTTATAGCTCCCTTGCTTGGCGCTCAGCATAAAAGGGTAGTTGCAGGAATGTGACTGGGTGTGGTATCATGCCACATGTCTATGGCGCGATACGGCAGTGTGGCAGCACTATATCTGTCTCAAGTAGGCATCGTCTCCAAATGACTGAAATACTGTCGGTGGGATGTTAAACCCATCAAACAAACAAACATAATGACCTGCACTCTACTCTGTCTGCCATCACTAAAGTCTGCCATCACTAAAGCATATTTGACATTTGTATATCAGAGCTCTACATAAATTCCATTCGCCAATCGCCACTCATTCCAATTTTTGTTTTCGGTCAGTTTTCTTTGGTGACACCGTTTCCATCGACACTATAACAGCGTTTAAATTCATGTCACAAAACAATGTGTTGATTGAAAAGATAAACCTGAATGATGCATTCTGGTTAATGTGATTTATATACCGGATTAATATCATATGATATCAGAATTGATTTATATGCTGGATTAATATCATATGATATATATCAGAATTGATTTATATGCTGGATTAATATCATATGTATATATCAGAATTGATTTATATGCTGGATTAATATCATATCATATATATCAGAATTGATTTATATGCTGGATTTTCAAGAACAAGCCAAGCAGTATTAAAAAAATTCTACCTTCAACAGAGAAATAGAATAAGGTTGCTATAGCAGCTGGTATCTGGTACACCATTAGACATACCCAGTTGTAATGACTTGAATATAGGAATAATACTGATGATTATATCATACACAAATTAGAAGGATTGAAACATTAACAACTAAATTACAGCATATGTCCACAAATTTATTGATCAACCCTCGTATATATATACAGATGTATAATCTGACTGAATGAAAAATCAATTCTGATATATATCATATGATATTATTCTAAACGTGAAGGCAGTAAAACAGACACATTTCCACATGGTTCACCACAGAAGCAACCTGGCCTTATAAGGTACAAGTAAAGATGATTTCATCATTTGTATTATGGCACAATTACCATCTTGACATTATATTGTCTGGATTTCAGAATATCAAGAATATCATTATTGATTTGTTATTTCAGTCTTTGTGAAGAAAAAAAAAAAGGTAAAATGCCAGATAGTTTGTTTTTTTTTTAATTGGAATTTTCCCTATTGTCTACTGCCAACTGCACTGAAGCAATTAATTAAATTTTGGTTTTGTACTGAAGGGAAAATGAAACACAGAGTAATGATAATTTGGTGTTAATCTCCTCAGTCCCAAGATTCAAGATTGTGCCATCCGACTGTGTTATTTACCACTTGTGGCCAGCCCTATCTATTTTAGAAGGATCATTCTTTTTAATAGGATTATATGTGCCTGTATGAACCTATCAACATAACCGTCTCATACATTGCTCCAAACCCCTACACAAAAGTAAACATTACATTGTTTATATTTCCTTCAGTATATAGCATAATTATACAATTTTAAAGTCTTTTCAATAACAGTTCAGAATTAAAGTGCAACAGTATTTATCTGTGTGCCAGTAAAGTTAGCTTGAAGATAGGGAATTGGCGTCAACTTTCTTTTTTTGGACCATTAATTTGTCATGCATTTCTAAGGAAATTTAAGATAACTCAATATTTTTTTTTTTCAGAATGATAAGACAATGTTCATATGTACCACTCAGGTCCGTACCTTTAAAAGGTCAAGATCATACTTAGAGATAGAAGGTCAAAAATGGATACAATAGATCATGTACAAGACATGAATTATTTATCTTATAATCTAATATTACCTCCATATGGAAAAAAAACTGTTTTCTGTGGAAATTCCACATCGTTTGTTTGAATTATTTTTTTTATTGAGGCACAGTGGAGACATGTGTCAGTCGAATGGTGGAATAAATTAATCTCTTGTGTTTCATGTCTGTGTCAGTGATAGGCCACAATATTGCCAACAGTGCCTGTGTCTGGCCCCAGTCCGTATCAACGTCTTATCCAGACAGTTGGATTTAAATACCAAGTGGTGCCATAGTATTTGAGGGAAAAAAGTATTTAACTGAAAGCATTCAAGTGGACACCTATAGTCTCTCGTGGGATATTAAATTTTAGCCTTAACATGGACAGAGATTTGTAGTCTGATTAAACTGGGGCCATTTATGATGACATACTTTGTAAACCTGTGCTTCATTCCTTCCCTCAGAATTTGTTCCATTTTTTTCACTTTTGTTTTATTTGCTATGATTTTTAGTTTGTGACAGAATTGTCTATTTTGGGCTTCACTTTGTCTAATTGACCCCCCAAATATTTTAAGATATGTTTGTGTATCAATTATATATCAAGGGTTCTTTTGACCTCCATTTATAAAACCTTAGGGAAAAACTTGATGTACTTAATGATGAGTTACTGACTGACTTTGCGTATTGCTTACTTGTGTACTTTTTCTTTTTGATGAAATTTAAAAGTTTTAAATTATGAAGCCAAATTCCAGCATTTCTTATACATCCTTCATATGGATCAGATTTTGGCATGTAGGTGTACAGTGATGAATGACAGATGGATTTTATGTTATGCTTCCTTTGGAATAAAGGCCCTTTGGCTATGAAGTTTATGGCGGGTTGGGCATTCTTCTCGTATCGACATATCTAATTTGTGTTAAAAGAAAACTTAAGCTGATGGAAATGATTATAAATCCTGTATGGAGCTCAGGATAGACACTGTACATGTCCACATTGAATGAACATCACTGGATGTTGACGACACTGGTAGAGATGCGGGTAGTGATACAGAATGTATGTGCATAACAGTCAGTTGTCATAGTTACAGACTTGAATCCCATAAATACTGGTTAATGAGCAAATACTTGTTTTTGTCAACTGTAATGGATGGCATGATTTACTTTTAAGATAGGCCAAAAACAGCTCAGACAGAAAGTTGTTTCAGTCGGAACAATAAATTCATAGCTTTTCTTCTCACCTTTTCATATCCAAGATCAGGCCTAGTGAAAACAATAGGAATTATACAACTGTTTGATTTGACATGGAAATTACTGCATGTGTTTGTCAAGATCATGTTATATTATGGGTTTTACTTACTCACTCTGTCGTAGACCTGCAGAGGCAAGTAAAAAACTTAATGTACATGTTTATAGGTTAGAGAATGAAATAAAGGTAATGAACCCCCTCCCTTTTTAGCTCACCTGAGCCAGAGGCTCAAGGTGAGCTATTGTGACCGGTCTTCGTCCGTCGTCCGTCCGTCCGTCGTCCGTCCGTCCGTCGTCCGTCCGTCGTCCGTCCGTCCGTCGTCCGTCAACATTTTGCTTCAAACGACATCTCCTCCTTAACCGCTTGGTCAATTTTGATAAAACTTTACAGGGATGTTCCTTGGGTGGTCCCCTTTCAAAGTTGTTCAAAGAATTGAATTCCATTTGGAATTCTGGTTGCCATGGCAACGGAAAGAAAAAACTTAAAATGTCTTCTTCTCCAAAACAACCAACTGAATTTCAAAATGTTTTGGCACAGATGTTCCTTTGGTAAGTGTCTACCAAGATTGTTCAAATTATTTGGATCCGTAAAAAAACATGGCCGCCAGGGGCGTGGCTAGTTTTCCTTAGATGCCTATACTCAAATCTTAAAAAATCTTCTCCTCCAAAACTGCTGGCTGAATTTCAAAATGTTTTGGCACAGATACTCCTTGAGTAAGTGTCTACCAAGATTGTTCAAATTATTTGGATCCATAAAAAAACGTGGCCGCCAGGGGCGGGGCTAGTTTTCCTTATATGTCTATAGTGAAAATAAAAAATCTTCTTATCCAAAACTACTGGCTTGATTTCAAATTGTTTTGGCACAGATGTTCCTTGATTAAATGTCTATCAAGACTGTTCAAATTATTTGGATCCATAAAAAAACATGGCCGCCAGGGGCGGGGCTAGTTTTCCTTATATGTCTATAGTGAAAATTGAAAAAAAACTTCTTCTCCAAAACCACTGGCGTTATTTCAAATTGTTTTGGCACAGATGTTCCTTTATTAAATGTCTTCCAAGATTGTTAAAATTATTTGGATCCGAAAAAAAACATGGCCGCCAGGGTCGTGGCTAGTTTTCCTTATATGTCTATAGTCAAATCTTAAAAAAATCTTCTCCTCAGAAACCACAAGACCTGGAGCTTAGATATTTGGTGTGCAGTATTGTCTACTAGATCACTACCAAGTTTGTTCAAATCATGGCCCTGGGGTCAAAATTGGCCCCGCCCCAGGGGTCACCTGATTTTACATAGGCTAATATAGGAAATACTTGAAAAAATCTTCTTCTCAGAAACCACAAGGCCTGGGTTTAGATATTTGGTATGTAGCATGATCTTATGACTCTCTACCAAGATTGTTCAAATTATGACCCTGGGGTCAAAACTGGCCCAACCCCAGGGGTCACTTCATTTAACATAGGCTAATATAGGAAAAACTTGAAAAATCTTCTTCTCAGAAACCACAAGGCCTAGGGTTTAGATATTTGGTGTGCAGCATTGTCTAGTAGATCACTACCAAGTTTGTTCAAATCATGGCCCTGGGGTCAAATTTGGCCCCGCCCCAGGGGTCACCTATTTTACATAGGCTACTATAGGAAAAACTTGAAAAATCTTCTTCTCAGAAACCACAAGCTAGTTTTGATTTTTGGTATGTGGCATGATCTTATGACTCTCTACCAAGATTGTAAAAATTATGACCCTGGGGTCAAAATTGGCCCCGCCCCAGGTGTCACTTCATTTAACATAGGCTACTATAGGAAAAGAACTTGAAAAATCTTCTTCTCAGAAACCACAAGGCAGAGTTAAGATATTTGGTTGTAGCATTGTCTGTGAATCTCTACCAAGTTTGTTCAAATCATGACCCTGGGATCAAAATTGGCCCCGCCCCAGGGGTCACTTGATTTAACATAGGCTAATATAGGAAAAACTTGAAAAATCTTCTTCCCAGAAACCACAAGGCCCGGGGTTTAGATATTTGTTATGCAGCACTGTCTAGTAGATCACAACCAAATTTGTTCAAATCATGGCCCTGGGGTCAAATTTGGCCCTGCCCCAGGTGTCACTTGATTTAACATAAGCTAATATAGGAAATACTTGAAAAAATCTTCTTCTCAGAAACCACAAGGCCTGGAGTTTAGATATTTGGTATGTAGCATGATCTTATGACTCTCTACCAAGATTGTTCAAATTATGACCCTGGGTCAAAATTGGCCCCACCCCAGGGGTCACTTGATTTAACATAGGCTAATATAGGAAAAACTTGAAAAATCTTCTTCTCAGAAACCACAAGGCCTAGGGTTTAGATATTTGGTGTGCAGCATTGTCTAGTAGATCACTACCAAGTTTGTTCAAATCATGACCCTGGGGTCAAAATTGGCTCTGCCCCAGGGGTCACTTGATTTTACATAGCCTAATGATATCAGGTGAGCGATCCAGGGCCATCATGGCCCTCTTGTTTATTTAAAGAAATTAAAAATGAATATTATTGTATCAAATATATAAAATTTAGACCTTTATTGTGGCCTGACATGGTTAACTATTTGAATAGCTCTCTAAAATAGAGATTCACCTCTCTGTTTTTCTCTATAACTTTTGCAAAAAAAGGCTTTTTTGTGTTTGTGTTTTAGTTCAGAAAAAAAAAAAGTAAAATATATTTGTGTCAGTTTGTATGCAGACACTAACCTGATTTTTATGATGCCTCAGAGGCTGTAGAATGAAACAACTCTGGGCACATCTGGAGAAAATGCTGGATTAATAATGTCATAGGAAGAAAAAAAGGTTCAAAAAGGTAATAACAGTGAAAGTTTTGTCTTGTTCTTCAATAAAATATTTATATAAGATAGCTAGAAATGCTTAAAGGTTTGGTCACAATTGGAGTTTTTTTTTTTTTTGCCTTTTTATTTTCCAGTGACAGGGCTTGGGACAGCATATCTATGCATGTTTGTATCCTATGCAACGTCTGTGAGCATGTTTATTTGATAGAAACTGTTGTTTGAGCTCCCTTCCCATATAAACATGCCCCAGCACATCAGTAAAGATAAACATGGTACTTCATCTAATAACAAGCACAAATATATATTTACACAAACTGAGAGGTAGACAGGAATATGTATGTCATACGTAAAACAGTTCTGACGGATGGAAAATATAGGGAAATTTTGTGTAGATCTAGTATATAATGCAGTTGTATTTACAGGAATAACCAAAAAAGACCCCCCCCCCCCCCAAAAAAAAAAAAAAAAAAAAGGTAAAAAAAAACTTGTAGCACTTTATTAACTTGATTCAAGTCAGGTTGATGGGTTCTGTCAGTGTACTCCCTTAATAGTTCTGCTCTCAGGAAAAAAACAGGTGGTGATTAGTGGGGATGGGAAAGACATCTCGCTTGATGGTAATTAATATTGACAAGCTATTTTTTATGGAGATGTCTCTGTATTAAACATGCATCCTGAGG
This sequence comes from Solen grandis, assembly GCA_021229015.1. NCBI lineage: Eukaryota > Metazoa > Mollusca > Bivalvia > Adapedonta > Solenidae > Solen > Solen grandis. The sequence continues at coordinate 32,888,736 of CM037788.1, read as the reverse complement.
ATGTGTGGGGTTCTTGTTTCACACACATGGTTAGGAGTCTGTCTCGGCTATTTGGTACACTCCAAGATTGTATCTGATAACATGCTGCACATTTCTCAGTTGCAACCATATTTTCAAGAGTGAGTGATGTGTTTTACAGATTCTCATTGTTGAATATATAGCAGTGTTAGATGCAGTGGGCCTTGAATTATATATGTAAAATTGCGTGTCTTAGAATTTGAACTTATGTTTATAAATGTTCTGTTTTGCTGAAATAAAATGCAGAAAATATCATCCCAAGTTTGATTTTCTGCAGAAATTGTATTGATCATAAGACAGAATCCATGGTTTTGTAACGTGCAACAGTGTGAAGTCAAGGAACCCATAGTCTTTCTAAGTCTGAAATAGTAATATCATGAGAATTCCGAAATGTAATAAACTTCCTAAGTTCATCTTGACGGAGCGTGTTTGACAGATATGGCTGCTAAGACATCAATTTCTGTTTAGCATGCCTGTTTTTCAGAGAGAACAAGCAGGGAGGGCTGCTGTATACTCAGTATTGTCTGCTGTGGTGTGAAATATTTTATGTCTGTGTTAATACTCACATGTTGGCCATAATCTTTATTCTCCTGCTGATTCCTTTATAAGTCTTTCACCTTACTAAATACACATATTTAGATACATTATGATACATCAGTACTGTCTTGAACCGAAATCGTTGGGACCTTGAAATAATTGAAATAACTAATTACCAGTAGATTAAATTAATTTGAAATTTCTCTTTAGCAAGTTTGGGATGTGAAATTTTGATGAGAATCATGAAAATCACTTTATCATAAAAATATGATTTCTTATACCAACATTTTCTAATATCAACACTGAATTCGGATGGTTAAACACAATGTCAACATAGCAATACACACAGCAATAAGCAACTGACATCTGGGTGTATTTCTTGACACTTGCATATGTACATATACATGTATGAAACTAATCATGCGTTGATATTAAACCTACCCAGAGCAGTCATTTCTGTAGCAGTAAAATTATGTTGTGTAATTTTGACTTGGGTTTAAGCTGAAAATAAAGATGAATATGAACAGACAGTGTAAAATCTGAGCAACAATATTGTATTATCAAACAGAGGAGACCCTGGTTCTGCTCTGTTTGCCAGTGGGTCAAAAATGTGTCTATAAGATAAAAGGTTAACTGTCTTCACAGCTGCATTAAGGTCCAACTTGGGAAGCAAGAATTTAAAACTCTGTGCATGCATAAGGCATAATCAGAGGAAAGATGGAAAAGTTCAGATAGGTTTAAGAGTACAGCAGTGTGAGGATGCACGCTGAAATCATTTTAAATTCTTCATGGCCTTCCCGGAAGGAACAATGAGCATATTATGTCTTGATAGTCTGTCCTTGCAGGATAGATTTTGTGTTATTCAGGTTCAATTTCACAAAGTGAAATCAATTTTGAAATTGATACCAGACTAGACTGATGTCTGTGTGTAACTGTGAAGGAAAATCCGCAAAACCTCACTTATCTCAAGTGGTGTACATTAGTAGTATTGCCATATGTCTTCGGTGTAAATGGAAATCTGACCGCCATTTGTAACTCAGGTTGTTTGAAATAAGAGACGGAACTTGCTATATGTTAATATATCAATGGGTACTCTGATTTTTTTTAAAAAAAGAAGGCTTTCTAAATTGTTACTGGATTTCTTATAGATCCAGTGGTTCTACCTGTATATGGCCCAGTGGTAGTTTGAATGTTTGATCATTCAATGGTCTTTGGCCCAAGTTCAGGTCACCAGTTTGTGAAAAATACTGAAGTACAGTCACAGATATACTAGCGGCCATGTTTGAGATTGAACATGAATGTCGTTACCTTAAGTATAGTATTTATAATCAAAAACATGGGATCTGGTTACAGTAGAGGTGGGTTCCTAGTAACTCTAAGAATTGGCCCCCTGTGTTCTCGAAATTAAAAATGATACTTAATAATAAGTATGATTTTCATTCTCATATTCAAACTATGCCCATTAGTTTCAATAAGGATTTAAGTATGATACTCATATTTGAGCTTGAGATTGTACTTAAGTATTTTCAAGAATATGGGGCCTGGTGTCATGCCCAGGAATGAAGGAGCTTGAATTTCCATATTGTTTAAATTCTCTGTTCACAGATTAACAGAGAAAATTTTACCTCTCCCGGGCTTTTGCAAATTTTGAGCAGCTGTAACAGACTTTATTTGTATATAAAAAATGGAAGAACTTGTTTCTCAGTTGATGTAAAAGAGATAAGGAACTTTCTTAAATTCTGAACTGTCAGACTTGATTAGTGTTACTGTGTAGATGATAAAGAATTCAAGACTGTTGGAAGTGTTTACTTATGAAACTGTGTAGAAATAAATGATACTGCATCTCATTTTTGAGCATTCTGCAAAATACTTTAATGGTTTTATATTTTATTTTGGTTTCTTAAGTGAATAATGGGTTTCTTATTCAAATAATTTAAGCATAATACTTTCGTCAGTGATTGCGCAAAATATTGGTGTTTACAAGTAACATTTATCATTGCATTTTAGAATAAAGTGGGACCTTTGTGGATTGAATTTATATCAATCTGGCCAGTATTTGGGGCTTGAAGTATCAAATTATTTGCCTTAAACAATACCCATTTACAATCCCTTTCCTCATAGCTGTTATAACAACAAGAGGCAGCTAGGGCCATACATGTCAATAAAGGTTATATTAGCATTATGTATCAACTGGGAAGTCTTTTGAATATCAGTTATAGCCAAGGGCCAAATAAATTGACCAAGTCATAAGTTTGGTGTCCAGATGGTCTAGAAGCTTATGGGTCATGTTTTCCAATGATGAATCTGGTAGTTTATGTTCATAAACATTAAATTTTCATATGTGTAGTGTTGCTTTGTTTCATTTACCAAATAGCATTAAAATTAAATATTTTGGTAGTATTGAATATCAGTACCTTCATGTCTTTGATTCTTGGTGAAGTCATGTGACATACTTTATGGAAAATTGTAGGTTTCGTGTTGTTGATCAATACATTATGTAAACATTTACTTTTGACAGCCTGTGGAACTTGTATTTCTCTCATTGTTGAAATGTAATATCAGTACACAACAGACATGTGTTGGAAAGAAAAACATTCTAATATCCGTTTGTGACTTGAAAGTAGAAACTGTTGCAGCTAATTTTCTTTCTCTCGGGACTGAACTGATGGAGTTGAAATTGGATTTTGTATTAAAACTTGAGTAGGGGTGTCCGTATGTCATTTGTTTGTGCCGCATTTTGACAACTCTAAACTAAGATAAGCTGACAGTTGCTTTAAGTGAAATTGGAATTTTCATTAAGCTGGGAATGCAATAATTGATGGCAGCTGTCAGTTTTGATATAACATCATATCTTATACTCCTGTCTTTAATGTTTTTGATGGAACAAATACTTCATGATATAAGCTATATAGGAGATCTGTTGTTGCTTAACATTGTATTCTATTGTAATTCCTTTTGATCTACCCATCCCTGCAGTACAGACTGATTGGAGAAGCAAAATAAAGTTTGTTGATTATTTCCATTAAATAACTGCTTTAAAATCTTCGGAAAGTGAGTCTTCAATAGTATTACGTGATTGAGTCATTATTATTGTGGTTTAACCCATTTTGTATCATATTTCTGAGAAAAAAGTGGGTTTTGTTGTGTGTAGTATTACAGGCTGATAGAGTACTTATGATCTGATTTTTGTATATTTTCAGTGTATAAGGAGAACAAGAGAAAGACATGGATCCGAAGGGAGATCGATTGCGCAAGATTAAGATGGGGCAGCTGAAACTGCCGGACTCTGTACTGCAGGTAAGTGATGTGTCCATGTACTGTGGGTGTAGCATAGGTGTGCACAGGTGTACACAGGTAGATTGTGGTTCATCAGATAATGTAGGTCACTTTGTACTGCCAGGTTTCTCTGATCATCATGGCAAGAATACATCAGCGGACTAGTGTCAGGAAGTAAAGCAGCAGACAGGATGAAGGGAGGCAGGATTACTTTGAGAACCATCCTTTGATCAGGAAGGTTAAATCCATATCTTGCACAAACTGCTTATTGCCGGAAACTTACTTGTAATTATTCTGTTTCTTTGTATTGTTATCTGTTTGATATTCAGTTGAGATTTCTTAGTACTCATAAATTGTAAATGATTGAATATGATTGGGTCATTGCCTTGATGTTGGGAAAATCAATTATCCAATGAAATTATCTCTCTTAAGGTATACCAGTTTTAAAATGATATGTTAACTATTTTCATTAAAATCAGTTACATTGTTAGCATAAATTTTAATGGCTGACTCAAAAAGGTGCCCATGATTCAAGATGATTATTATGGAACTCAGGTTTTTCCAGTCAATTATCGCACTGTATATAATAATATAGAGTGCTGAAGGTAAATATGCCATAGGTATCAGAGGATGGTAAATTCTAAAGATTGGACAATTACTTGCAAGTTGTATAAAATCCAGTTCATTTGACACTCTAACACAATTTCGTACTGTTAGTGATTCTGCAAATGTTGGGAAGACAAGAATGGAAAGTTTGAAAAACTTGATAGGTACCAACAGAAGCTGTTTTTAAGACAAACAGTCATTAAAAATAGTTCAAGTGTCACACTATTATTTTACTATATTTTGGTAGTGGTGCATTTTGTCAGATATTTTGTAAATTCTGTATTTGGGAGAAAAACAACCTCAAGATAGATCAGCAGGTTTTTGTCCCTGCATGCAGTCTTGGAAGATAGATGAAATTTGAGGAAGTCCTTGAAAATGCATCAGCTTAAATATCAAATTGCTTTTTATCACATGATTGTCTGGTATTTAAACTTTATTCAGCGTAAGAAGAAGAATCTACAAGTTGCCATATGAACCTATATGGACATTGATTTCTATTGTGCGGAGGTAGCCGCTCATGGTATTCTGCTAATAAAAAACTTGCCTCCTGTGACTAATGTCCTTATTGATTTCACATCATTTCCTTTTCATGCTGGGACTCAAGTAACTGTGTTTCTTTCTTCAGTCCTTTCGATTGCCCAAATTGAGGGGCATGTATTGTTATTGAATGGTTCAAGAGCTGCAGGATGAAAACATTTCTCAGCTTAACTGTCAGTTTGGCAGGCTATAGATGCTTTCAAGAAAAGCAATGAGCCTAGCGCTACTAATTGGATTAAATCGCTGAAAAGGTATTGGTCATTGGGGTTACTTTATTTAAAGTAACAGTTCTTCATATATTACCTTAGACTTAAAGATTTGAAGAAAATTCAGTTTAGTTTAATAAAAAATGGTCTTCACAGCCTTTTTTTGCATTATATTTGAAATTATCGTGAAGAAAGTTGCAAATAAAGTCCAGAATTGTCTTCCTAGAAAGTGCTATTGATAGAACTAATATTCTCCATCTCATTTGAATGATAAACAGGCATTAACCCTTTCCCTCATAGAGGAAACCATGAAAAGACCTATGCGAACAGCATAAAACCAGATCAGCCTGCAAGTAACTTGCAGGCTGATCAGGTTTTATGCTGTTCGCTGCTCCTCAGTGGTCTGGAAATGAGGATTTTGTAATTAAATTTGGTAAGGTTTAACTGTGGTTTTCTGCAGATCAGGCTTTATGTGGTACCTATTGAGTGCGTCAAAATGAGTCTATATGAGGGAAAGGGTTAATTAGAGTTTGTAGGTTTGTGGAGTTCAGCAGTGCTTGATACTGATACTGCTATTGGACTGGCTTCAAGATCGGTGCAGCATGTGAAGGTTGTGATTATGGTGATGATACCATTAAACCTTTACCTCATGAATATTCATTTACAAATTTATGATTTGATGAATAGTAATCGATTGATCTTTAAATGGTTTTTGAAATATTGGAGTCTCTTTGCCACAAGATGATTGTGTTGATAGTGTATGAGCAAACAGGAGACCCTGATCAGACAGTTTCTATAGGAGCTGTCTGATCTGGGTCTGCTCTGTTTGCCTATGCATCAAAATGAGTCTTTAATTATTAAGTAAAGAGTTAAAGCAGTTTGTTCACAGATAGTCTTTGACTAAGACTTATATAATGCTCCCTATGTGTATTGCACAGGAGAGAATAAAATCTTTTTTATTTCCACAAATCATTTATAAACAGCTACTTAAATCTGTTCTACAAACAAGGAAAAATTAAAATGACTGCTGGCATTGATGGATCTGACATTTTGAAACTTACAGGCTATCCAACAGCTGCTCTGGGATAATAGGTAGTCATTGGTTTACACTGAAGAACATATGATGGTTTTACTTGTGATACTGTTCTTGAGCAGTCATTAAATGGAAAGTTGGGGCCTAAAATTTTAACATTTAAGTCTGAAAAGGTGCTTGGTTGGACCCTTTCAAAATGTTTCCCTTTTCTCCTAAGTGAAGAATATTATTAATTTTCTCTGTAAGAATAATAGATACCATATGTTTCAAACATAATGTAATTTATCACTCTGTTGATTTCTGGTCTTGTCTTATGAGAATTCTGTGATTTATTCCATAGCATTTCTTGTTAAGACAAAATTACAAATAGGTTTTATCAGGCAGTTTATCTTTTAATGACATATGATCAATGAGCTTGTCAAAGTATGACAGACTTCTGTACTGTATATAAATTTATTGAATGGAGAGATGTCCAGAATGCATTGGATTGTTTGAGAAAAAAATGAATAATAGAAGATCATAATTTGTTATTGTATATACCATATGCACAGATTGCTGACTTTATTTTGTGGAAGAAACTGTCTGATCCGGGTCTCCTCTGTTTGCCAATCCATTAACCCTTTCCCTCATAGAGGATACCATGAAAAGACCTATGCGAACAGCATAAAACCAGATCAGCCTGCGAGTAACTCGCAGGCTGATCAGGTTTTATGCTGTTCGCTGCTCCTCAGTGGTCTGGAAATGAGGATTTTGTAATTAAATTTGGTAAGGTTTGAGTTTGGCTTTCTGCAGATCAGGCTTTATGTGGTACCTATTGAGTGCGTCAAAATGAGTCTATATGAGGGAAAGGGTTAAAGTTTGTCTGTATTAGGTAAAAGGGTTGAATAGTTAATTTTAAGTCCTGCTTTATGACTGATGAATGAGCTGGCTTTTTTTAAAGCTCCACAGTCGGAGAGTTATTGGTGGTGTTAACCAAAAGCCAAGATCATGTTGAGCTAACAGTCTTTACATCTCCATACATGTGAGAAATGTGCAAGCACTGTCTCAGCCTACATCACAACTGCTCACATGACATTTTCACCATGTTGAATGGGAGTTTTAGAGGTTTTCATTCATTATTACTTTAACAATTTTAGTTAGTTTAAGAGAAAAGAACACAAAATGTTATTAGCATTATCCCTCTATACACTTTATTCAACATGTGATGTTTTGTTTGCTTGATGTCTTTTAAGTCCCCAAAACCCGGATTTTGCGGTTTTATTGTACTATAAAGCTCTCAATTCTGTGCAGAGACTGAGAGGATTAACGTATATTTGGGTCATAGCCTCTCCATGCATGGGTGACACTGTTAATTATAGCACTCCTACATGTGCACCTCTGTGTACTCTGATGCTTGGTGTTTGATGGTAATCTGTGCTCATCTTCTGAGGGAAATTAGGTTCTGCTATATATAAAAAAATCTTCCCTTGTTAATGTTAGTAGGACAACCTAGTCATCATAGGGGGTATACCTGGATTACAATCCTGTGTTCCTCTCTGAGAAATAGACTTGTAGCTGTCATAATTATGTTATTTTTCATTTTAAATACAATATGTTCTTGATTATGCATTGATTGATTGAAAACTGGTTCACTTTTTGTGTCGCCAGCATAGCATGGCAGACACATAAGGATCACTTTGTCCGTCATCGGCACACTTTCTTATCAACACTATATTGCATGGATTTAATCCAAATTTGGTACACTGATATCCCATGAGGTGTAGAAGTGCAGCAGTGCACAAGAACCATAACTCTATCACATCCCATTCTTGAATGGAGAGCCATTGTAATTCTCTATTTCTGGGTAGCTAGCATTTGGAGAAGCTGACTTTTTCTGGGTTATTGCTAGGGTGGACTGGTCAGGATATCTTGGGTGTTAATAAGCTAGATTGACTGGCCTTTTGTTGATAACTTCTTTGTCTATACCCATGTAGCTGCTCTAGATTTCTGGGTAGATACAGATGTACATTGGCAGGCTAATTCTAGACAATCTCACTCACAGTGATCTCCCTTTACAAGTAAGAACAATTATACAGTTACTGTAATTTCTGCAGCATAAAAGTTGTTTACTAATTTTGGGTAGATGCTATTGTAGACTGGTTGAAAATTTATTTGTTTTAGCTGCAGGGGAGTGCCCGTCTGCTCAAGTTACATTTTATCTATTTCTAAATAGCTGCTTTGGTAGACTGGGTGACAATAGGTGGGCATTTGCATAGTTGACATGCTGACATATGGCTTCTTTGGAAGTTAAAGCAATCTGAAAGCAGACATTGACTATTTTGGGGAAGGTTAAACTTTTGGGTTAGACTTGATTTTGCTCCCAGGAGAGAAGACTGGGTCACAGTAAATTAGCCTAAGGTTATGTAGGACTCTCCCATATTTTTTTATCAAAATTCCAGAATTGTAGTGTCATAGTTGTCTAGAATTGCAGGAAAAGCTGGCATTAAAGTGACTGATACCAGTCTGTTTCATGTATGGCTAGTTATATTCTGTTGGATATACATCAAATGTAACATCATCCCATTTTGCAATATTTTCAGAAATGAAACATTAAAGCATTATTTGTCAATAATTTCTGTTCATTAAATTGCCAGATTGCACTCTGCTGTATGTTATTACAGGGGTCTAGCCAGCAAGTGGCATTAAATGCACTTTCTAAATATTGATACAATACTACAATCACAGGGATATTTTAGGATAACAATAATGGAAACAAGATCTACTCTAACAGTTTGTTAAGTGAAGGAAGATGATATATTGATGTGAGATAGGGAGAGACAATCTTTCTTGAAGGGAGCATTATCAAATAAGTTTCTGGATGAAGAGAAATCAGACACACTTTCTCTGCAGAAGTCATTCTTTAGTATGTATTATTAGGCTAGATTTACCGCATTTGCTGGGATGGTAAACCAACTGGGAATATTAATCTGAATGTTGACCTATGCATAATGGACTGAACAATGAGTAATTAGCATGAATATGTGTAGAATATATGGAATAAGTTACAGATGCTGCTCGTAAGGGTCACTCCATGCCAGGTTTGTTTGCAGATGACTGTTTGGTGGAGGATTATTGCTATGGAAGGCTTGAACAATTTATAGCAGGCTGAGAATTGATAGAGCAGAACTGGAGGAGGTGTAGTTAGTGTCAGAGGGTCTACAATTTCACTGCTCTGGGATAAATGAAATGTCTTTGAGAGGAAATTGTGTGGTCCAAGTGTGACAAGCCCTCGGTGGTTGATCACCAGTTCTGTTGTGGTGGATGTTTCATATTGGGGGTTCATTGTCCGGTGGACAGTAAATGTTATCGGTGTGGAGAAGGCATCCATGATTGTTGGAGAACAGAGGTAAGTGATGGAAGGAAAAAGTGTTTCTGTGTTCTTGGATTTTTATGGAAAATCTTCAAATAATCCTGATTTGATGTTAGAGCTGTTTTGTCTGAGCATTATATATATATAGTATGCAAAAAAAAAACAACGCATGTATTATTCTTAAGAAATATTAATTCATATGAAAGATATTTTGTTATTCATTTATTTCTGATGAATTAAAACTTCCCTTAAATAACTTATGCTGAAATTCTTGCTTTAATTTCTTTACATTTAGATACAGTCAGCTTAAAAAACAAACAAACCTTTATACATAGTTCACGCTGGGGTAACTTATACTGGATGATTCTGCAGAGTATAACACAGTGTTGGCAGAGTTGCTTCTCTTATCTGAGGCCCTTATCAGGGTACAAGTTACAATTACATCAGAGTGGTTTGCTTGAAGGCAGCAGAGGGATGTCAGCATATTCTGCAGTAATCATCTCTTTTGTGCCAGTAATTACATTCAGGAGAAGCTTATACACAGTTGTATATGAATAGTGTGTTACTAGTTGTATTAGTAGCTGCTGAGATATTGCCATGTTATTCAGTGGTGTATCAAACATTTCTGAGGGTCCTGATCAGCACCGGTGGCCTAGAGGGTGGGGCATCTGTTACAGAAGTGTGTAGATATCATTTCTGAAGTGGCTGCTGTCTTAATACAAACATCAGTAGAAACAGTACTAGAGTATAGTAGCTGACTTGCTTCAAATGGGCTTTGACAGTACTTAAAGAGTTCTTTCTTAAGATTAAGTTATATAGTTGGAATGTTGGGATGATGTTAAAGGTTACGGTCTCATGCTAGTTGTCTTCTGTCTTGCCAGTTGTCATTGGTATGGTTGTCTCAGGTGGACAAAGCTTCAAATGGATGACATTCTGTTTGTTGTTGGGACATAAATCCAAGCAATCAGTACCCTCAGATGTTCAAACCAGTCTGCAGGACATGTATTGGGTTACAAATATGGGTTGTGCAAAATGTATTGAACATAAACAAATCTAGAAGTAATGAATGGAACTAATTAACAGAGTTTTATTCTCATGTGTCATAAACATGTTTTATTGCCTAAGCCTTAATTAAAATTATTGATAAATCTTATATGCACAGAGAGACTATCTTAGCCATCAGTGTCTTGGAAGTGAGAGGTTGGTGTTGTTATATTGATTTGTTTTTATCATGTTAATGTTTAATTCATCCTTTTAATTCAAACATTGAATAGATTAAAAGGAATTGCAGACTATATAAAGATCTTTAAACCTCATCTCTTGGTTTTATTTGATCTTGTGTGAGTACATTCCTTTGTATGGGATGCCTCTCAAGAGAAAAAAATATAAAATTACAAGCAGTGCAATACATCGTTAGATTAATTTCAGCAGTACAATACTTTAGATTAATTCTTGCAATACAATACGCTGGTATACATAAAGGGGAAATGTCAGGAGCAGTACATTATAATCATGGGTGCATGGAGAAGTGTTTTTTGTAGATGGCATAACAAACAATCTTCTGGGGTTAATTTTTTTGTAAAATTCATTATCATTATTTGTACGTGTATGATTCCTGGGATTTTATAAATTAGCAAGAAAATGTGTTTCTCTTCTTTGTATGGTGTGTGTGTGTTTGTTTTTTAGCTCACCTGAGCAAAGCTCAGGGTGAGCTATTGTGATCCCGTGAGCGTGCGGCGTCAACAATTTTTAGTGTTTACACTCTATCACCTTTATTTCTTGAGCAATCATCTTCAAACTTTAAGAAAATTTTTATGACCATAATGTCTCGATTGAGTTCGATTATGGCTGAGATCCGTCAATTAGGTCAGGAGGTAAGCCCCTTTTAATATTCAAAAAATGCCATATTTCATGTTGTTTACACTCTAGCATCTGCATCTTTTGAGCAATCATCTTCAAACTTTATGGCAATGCTTATGACCATAATGTCTCAATTGAGTTCCATTATGGCTGAGATCCGTCAATTAGGTCAGGAGTTATGCCCCTTTTAATATTAAAAAAAAATGCCATATTTCACGATGTTTACACTCTAGCATCTGCATCTTTTGAGCAGTCATCTTCAAACTTTATGGCAATGCTTATGACCATAAGGTCTCGATTGAGTTCAATTATGGCTAAGATCCGTCAATTAGGTCAAGAGTTATACCCCTTTTAATATTAAAAAAATGCAAGATTTCACTTTGTTTACACTCTAGCATCTGCATCTTTTGAGCAATCATCTTCAAACTTTATGGCAATGCTTATGACCATAATGTCTTGATTGAGTTCGATTAAGGCTAAGATCTGTCAATTCGGTCAGGAGGTAAGCCCCTTTTAATATTAAAAAAATGCCATATTTCATTTTTTTTACACTCTAGCATCTTCATCTTTTGAGCAATCATCTTCAAACTTTATGGCAATGCTTATGACAATAATGTCTAGATTAAGTTCGAATATGGTTGAGATCGGTCAATTAGGTCAGGAGTTAAGCCCCTTTGGATATAAAAAAATGCTAGATTTCACTTTGTTTACACTCTAGCATCTTCATCTTTTGAGCAATCATCTTCAAACTTTATGGCAATGCTTATGACCATAATATCCCGATTGAGTTTGATTAAAGCTGAGATCTGTTGATTAGGTCAGGAGTTATGCCCCTTTAAATATAAAAAAATGCCAGATTTCACTTTGATTACACTCTAGCATCTTCATTTTTTTAGCAATCTTTTTCAAACTTTAAGACAATGTTTATACCCATAATTTCGCAATCGGGTTCAATTATAACTGATATTGACAAGTTAATTTAGGAGTTATGCCCTTTTCACCATAAAAAAGCCAGATTTCACTTTTACACTCTAGCATCTTTATTTCTTGAGCAATCATCTTTCTCAGGTGAGCGATCAAGGGCCATCTTGGCCTTCTTGTTTTGTTGTTTTTATCAATTTCACAATTCTGTCAGAGATAATCTGTGTAAAATGAAAAAAAAAATTTTTTAAAAAAAAAAAAATTAAAGGGATATAAAAAGAAATGAATGACAAATACATTAACAGATATATGGATGGATGGATAGATAAGATAATTAAATGGATGAATTATGGATGAAATAATGAATAAATAAGTAACATACCATTATGTATTGAATTCCTTGGTTATTAATGAACAGTGGTGAGAATAGTCTAGTATTGTACAGCGTCATTATTGGGAGTGAAACAATACATTTTACTCTGATTAGGTATTCTTTATGTTGTCACGAAGGGCTCGCAGCGTTTTACTGCACGGGACCACTTCCCCAGTCAATATTGTAATAATGGGAACCAATCCAGTTGGTACACCGCTTGCTGGGAGGGCTAATTTCCTGGCGAGTTAAATTAGAAAAGATTGTATCTGCTGGTAATTTGCAGCTACTTCATAGGAATAAGTTATTTTAAGAAGTATATATATAAGTATTTGTATAAAATTTGCAATACTTCTGTAATTTCCTATTAAGATCAATAGAAACAGAAATAAAGAATAATTACAACTTAACAGGAAACATTTCCTGGTACAGTTTGTAGCGTGTTAAAGACGGTAAAAAATGTTACCATTATATTTCATGTTGATTTATTATGTTGAGATGTCTGTTTTTTCATGCGTTTTTATGATTAAAAACTGAAAGCAGATGTTGAAGAATGGTGATTACATGTTGGTTCCCTTGCTGAATGCAGTGTCTTCTGAATAACAAATCTATCAATGATAATGTAATAACAGGAACTTTTTTAACAGTTCTTATTGACTGCTTGTGACGGATTGTGTGAAAACTGAAAAGATCTATGAATTTCCTGAGTATGAGTATCATTATATGAAATGAATAAGAGGCGTTAAAATGGGAATTCTTAAGATAAAGGATTTTATGTGAATTTATGTTATGTTCTTGTTAACTAGAACAGTTGTGAAAAATATATAGCACAAACTTTTGACTCTCAGTCAATTTGCATGCTAAGGCAAGGAAAAGGAAATGAAAATGAAAATTCTCACTAATGGTTTTAGATCTTTCTTGTCAAGCAAAATCCAAAGGTTTAACCCTTCCAGCATAAATCAAGCACCTAATGTGGAAGGTGTCATGAAGCTAGCAGGGTATGAATGATATAGTTATAAATAAAGAAAGGCCATGTTACTTTTATATTTTATAGTTTTGTGTGGTAATAAAATTTTATTTGTAACTGTCTTATAATGACATAAATATATCATCGGTAATGATCAGGGTTTGTTTCATGTAGGGGTGTAATATTTTTATGGCATAATTCTCTATTGATAGTAGTGTTAAAAATAGTGAAAACGAAATAAACGGATATTGTTATAATCGTATATTTTTGGTTACTTTGTTAAACTTCATAATAACTCCATTTTTCTATTATTATTTTTTTTATTAAATCTTTTTGTGGATTTTTTTGTGTGTGCAATATTGGACTCCTTGTTCAAGAGTTTGGCAGTTTTTACTGAGTATATTCCTTTTTCAGCATTTTTTTCTCCCTGGCAGTCTATTTTTTCTGGACAGCCTATATTGACCTCTATCTTTTTTTCCTCTGTAGGCACCAATTAATGAAGGCTATTCTTTCAATTTGTAAGAGAGCGGTTTATGCTGAGTAATTAACCATGGCTTTTATTGTTCCTGAGTTTAAAGCCATTGATTGTACCATAAGTACATAAAATGGATCCAATACTTTCAAACAGAAATTTAATTTCAGTCTTGGAAATCCAAGCTTACTTTGCCGGAAGAACAAAACTGACAGATGTAATGTTGTAAAGTTGAAAACAATTAACAGATTCTTTGTGTTTGAAGCTTCTGAAATTGCTTTTAAATAGAAAACAATGGAAAGGGACCATCATTAGTGCTATCAGTTGGTGTGGCCTTGTCTTTCCATGGTAAGTCCTAAATATATATATATAATTATAGTTCCTCATTTTTTCTCAATTCCACATGCTATTATACATAAGACTGATTTCCTTTGAATACACACATTTTATCAATTTTATCAGCATTTAAAGTAATGCAGTTTATTTGTCTGATCCGTTGAAAACTTGGCTGGATTGCCAAATGGTATTGCATGATGCTATAATCTTTTAGATTTCAAAAACTTTCATGACCAAAGGGATTTTATTCTAAAACTAGTAAGTGTTAACATAACTTTTAACTGAACATAGTTCTGGTATTGGTTATTAAAAGTAATGAATAGTTGATCTTGGAATCTGATGCAAGAGTATTAATTTTTGGAAGTTTGTAGTCTTTGTTAAAAGTGAAAGTTTCCACATTGTTGATGTTTCCAAAAAAAAAACATTAAAAAAAAAACACTTGCCGAAGTGTTTGACCTTGCAGGGTCATTGCAGATCCAAGACTCTGAAATCTATATCTTATAACACCTGTCTTGGGAGGCGAACCATTGGTATTATCAATAATTCATTACAGGGAGATCATCTCTCATTTACTCACTCTCAGTAGTTGGGAGGGGAAATTTATGAGGTTAAGGCTGTTGGGATGCCAGTCTGAAAGAAGGAAAGTGGCTAGCTGAGTATAATTGAACAGATCCTGGTGCGAGATTGAGTTCAATAGCAAGGGATCAGTAGGCAGGAGCCACTTTGTAATAAAAATAATCTGGCCAATGCATAGTGGATTGGATATTCATGTCTAGATGTCAAATACTTTGATGAATGGTCGGGTGTACTGTAGCCAAACACTGATTGTGGTGGTGGGGGAAAAAATGAATTGGAAAGAGATGCTGATGTTTGGAACTTGTATTGTTGATTGGATTGGGCCTTTAGCAGTCTGGCTTATGTTGCTAGAAATACCTCTATAAAATCATCCCTGTTTAATATCATATCGGCAAAATTGGTCGAGAGACTCAATTATGTATGGAGGTTGCTTTCTGGGGTAATCCTATGCAATATTTCACAGAACGTAGTCAGTATGGGATGTTCTTTATGATATTCATCCCTTTTGTTGGTACAAAAAGAACAATATTTTTTTTTGCTTTAGAAATTGGAAGGCATCGCTCATTAAACATGTGATATAAGATTTTGAACTTTTTTTTGTTGTCATAGATACTGGTATTACCATATTTAAGCACAAGTCTTCATGTAGTTAGAGACTTTATTTAAAGTATTTGGAGATAATTTGTGTACATATGGGTGACCAAAATTAATATCAGTTCACATACAAAGTCAGACAGACCTGTGTGGACACAGATTTTGAGCTGTAGTATGGGGAGCTGCACCACCACAAGACTGCAGATGTGCAAGATTTTCTACCAGTCCAGAATCACAAGTGCATGATGAGGACATTCACCCTGTTTGTTTGTTGGGTTTAACGTCCCACTGACAGTATTTCAGTCATTTGGAGAGGATGTCTACTTGAGACAGATATATAGTGCTGCCACACTGCAGTATCACGCCGTAGACATGTGGCATGATACCATATCAAGTCACATTATCCTGACCCCGGGCCAACCAGTCCTGCAACTACCCTTATATGCTGAGCGCAAAGCAAGGGAGCTATAATGGGACATGTACCATTTTTTACGACTTTGGTATGTTGCGGCCCGGGATCAAACCGACAACCTCCCACCTCCAAGGCGGACGCTCTAACTACTTGGCCACCGGGGACGGTACATTCACCCTGTAACCAAGACGTAATGTGGGTTTGGTCCACAGTCATGACGTACCACAAAGTTGTTGAAGATAATGTTGGTTACACTCCTAAAGTTTTGCTTTTGGCACCTTGTCATGCATAGAAAAGTTCCAATGACTAAAATACTGTTTGGGGGCTGTAAATCCCATGCAAACAGATATGATTTTTTTGTAAACTCATGTTTGATATCTGAAAATTGCATTTATTTTAGGAGGATTCTGTTACACTGTCAGATTAAAATCAGATAAATCTAATTAAAATTTCATCTTTTTTTTTTCTTTTTTTTTTTTAATTAAACATATTTTTCTTCCATTTGAGGGCATGAAATTGAATTTTTCAGGGATTCATAACTTGTATTGCTTCATTTAATCCCTCTTCAATTTCAATAATGTCTTAAACTGATCAGAATTAATGAAATTTAAGAGCTGAACAAAAATAGCATCAGGCTTTAATATGTCTTTGATGTTTCAGCTTTCCCTTTCAGCACTTCTTCAGAGGATTTTTTATATTCTTTATTTTGATAGCAGAACCAGCAAGGAAGAAATTTTGGTAATTATCTGACCAATATTTTCAGCATTTAAGTTACAAGCATGCTCAGCTGATTTGGTTATATACTTAATAGAATCAGATGCATTATTAACCATATTTACCAGGTTTCATAAAAATATCTGAAATCTTGGGATCTTTTGTAGCAAGAAAACTATAGTAAAATGTAACATGTGCCAGTCCTGTAGTCTGTTTTTTCCCTGTGATATTAAAATATTGTTTAATAAATATTAAATTGTTGACAACTTTCCCCACATTGACACTTTTTTTTAAGCCTTTTGTGTTAGATATATTGTGTGATCCAGAACAGTATCAATAAAAAAAACTCAGCCCCTCACCGCCTGGGTTCGAATCCCAGCAGGGTCATTTGGATTTTCATGTGAGGAAGCCTTCCAGCTGGCTTGCGGTAGGTCGGTGGTTCTACCTGGATGCCTCTGTGCATTCGGTGTCTTCCTCCACCTGATATTATCTGGACGTCGCTATGACTGAAATACTGTCACAGCGACAGTAATCTCAGATAGTCAAGAAAATCCATTTTGATCAACATAGGAAGCATATGTCCAGTTGTTGATAAATGATCACAATGTTTGTGACTTGTTTTCTTGGCTAGATTGCCAGCCTGTAGGTTGTCTAGAACCTCACCATTGCCAAACCTTCTGGTCGTGCCATAATTGTGCTGTATACTTTCCAACTTTACTGATCCCTGTAGTTTAACCCTTTCCCTCATAAAGGATACCATGAAAAGACCTATGCGAACAGCATAAAACCAGATCAGCCTGCGAGTAACTCGCAGGCTGATCAGGTTTTATGCTGTTCGCTGCTCCTCAGTGGTCTGGTAATGAGAATTTTACAATTAAATTTGGTAAGGTTTGAGTTTGGCTTTCTGCAGATCAGGCTTTATGTGGTACCTATTGAGTGCGTCAAAATGAGTCTATATGAGGGAAAGGGTTAAGAGTCTGCCCCATAGCTGGGAGGCTGTGGGTTTGAGGATGGTACAGGTATATCATGCAGAGGAACAGATAAGAAATAAGTTTCAATTGAGTGATCACTCCCTGTGTTTGTACTATTTGAGTGAAACCCGTTTCTTATGAGTACTTTTTACTAAATTTTAATTTTCAATACCTGAGAATGGTATTTTGGTTACTTGTAAGGGATAATTTCCTAGAACTTGATTTTCTACCTCAAAGTGACATTTTGTTTTTCTCGCAAGAAGGTAAAGATAACAAGGTCTAATTCACGAGACAAATGTGGCATAATTGAAAATAAAGCAATACTCTTTTTTTATGAAAAAATATATATTTTCGCATGTTATAATTATTTTATTCTTTGCGTTGCATATAACTAATTTCTAAGTTACATAAACGTTTTAATGTTAAAAAAAAATAACCCAACAAAGATGATATTGTGCTTTTTTAGCCCAGTCCACTATTGATGGGCTGGGGTACTATTGACAACCCTGTTGAGTCATCAAGGTGCACCAGATGCTCTTGAAATTTTGATTGTACAAATGTCAAATGATCACTGGTTCTTGAAGGCAATACACTTTAAAGCAGGAAGTGACAATCAGCTGTTTGTTAAAACATCGGCAGCAATGGAATTCAATACACTAGGAATTAAAAAAAATTGAGTGAAGCCGTTTTTTCATGCGTAAATGGTAAGCACAGAATTGAAATGTTTAGCGTATTGGTCCTTTTTATTTGCGTAAAATACAAAGATATGCAGCTTATCTGTTCCTCTGATCATGCTTTTCTTTTACATTGCTTTCAAGTTTGAAAAAAATCTTCAATGAAATGGATTGTAAAAATTATTGCGTTAGCTGCAATTTAGAATTGAAGAAATTCATTTTTTTTTTCTGTTTCTTGTAACTTAATTTTACTTCATTGAACTCCTGAATATAATTATTATGTGTTTGTTAAATCCAAAGTTTTATTTGGCTTTTAACAAGCATTTATGCAGAGTGATACTGAAAAGTCAGTCTTGTTTATGAAAATAATCAAAATGAACAATTTAACAGCTAAATAATAATCATAAGCCGAAGTTATGGCGATAGAAAATTGGTTTTAAAATATCTTGGGAATTCTACACCAGTTTCTTCAATTTCACTGTCTCCCAGTATGTCTGAAGTCCGTGCATTGAGAGAATTCTTGCTGTTGTTATTCCTGCCTGAAGTCATTCTATTGATAGTATATATATTTTACATACTACATCATTTTATTTAAGCCCTTAAGAGAATTCTCTGGTCCAAGTTGCTGCTTGCATTAACCCATTACATTATGAATATATGTCTTGATGAATATCTATTTATTGAGCTTTGAATGGTATATGAAACTGTTATTCATTTTTTGCGGTGCAGACTGTGTCCGATCTGAACTACAATATTGTATGAGCAGACAGAGGAGACCCTGATCTGACAGTTTCATTTGCCAGCTTCAAAAAACATCCATTTGAGGTAATTTAGGGCTCAGTATATTGACTGATGTGTTTTACTCCCTAGTAACTTAGTAAATTAGGGGGTAATACTGTTTAATGTTGTTGGACTGATTACATTCAGTTTGATCTGAGTCGTTTATATGTAAGATGGCATAAAATGGCCTTACTTGAGTATCAATGGTTGTAGACCAGTCTACTGCATCTTACAGTTCAATATAATTATTTGATCCATCAACTGAAGGCTATTAAACTAGGATTCTGAAAATTGGGAATCCTTGATGTCAAAATTTGCTAAAAAGTTGAAGCCTCTTATACATTCATACTGAAGCTGCTCAAGAAAGTAAAGAGTTCTTTTTACAAAAGATGGAGTTCGCAAGTTACTGATAACCATGGATAGTTTTTTAACTCATATACTTCTATGGGCACCTTTGACTGCCTTTGTGACAAGAGCAGGTCAAGATAAGCCTGCATACTTGTGCAGTCTGATCATGGTCAGCACTGTTTGCTATTCAGTAAATAAGTTTTCAGCAATCACATTTGTAATTAATTAATTTGGTACAGTCCAAATGAAGAACAAGTCCATTTAGAAATTGAAAAGGTTAATAACCTCATTTAACCCTTTCCCTCATAGAGGACACCATGAAAAGACCTATGCGAACAGCATAAAACCAGATCATTACTCGCAGACTGATCAGGTTTTATGCTGTTCGCTGCTCCTCAGTGGTCTGGAAATGAGGACTTTATAATCAAATTTTGTAAGGTTTAACTGTGGTTTTCTGCAGATCAGGCTTTATGTGGTACCTATTGAGTGCGTCAAAATGAGTCTATATGAGGGAAAGGGTTAAAAAAAATATACCATTTTCCCTCATTTAGTTTGATTTTACTTTCTTGTAAGGTTTGAGTCTTGTCTATGTATTTTCATTCATCAGACAATGACTGTCCTCCTGGAGAATCAGAAATGCTGTCAATAATTTATTATCACTTGATTTAGTTTCCAAAAGCATTCTAATTTATTCATTGTTTTAGAATTGAGACACACAGGCCAAGTTAAGACTGATTTTGTGTCTTTGTCAATAAATTAATAATCAAATGAATTTTAAGTAAATTTGAAGGTGGACATTGTCTGGTCCTTAGTCAATGAAAGTTTTGACTACATGAAATCTATAATAATTACATTAAGAATGCCCTTGTGATGAAGTTATAATCTGATATTGCTGACAATGTTTTAACTCAGCATTACTTAACATAGACATGTTTTGACACTGGAGTAGGACCCAGATCAGACAGTTTCTTCCTGGAGCTGTCTGTTTGCTCATAGTTAATGTAACTCAGATTTAACACAGTCTGAATGGCAAAAAAAAAAAAAAAAAAAAAAAAAAAAAATCGTATACCATTTAAAGTTCAGTTAATTAGTATTCATCAAGTCATGAATTTGTGCATGAATATTCATGATGTAAAGGATTAAAGACCAAGTTTGAGACAAGACCATTTAAGCCTGTTTGGACTGCAGACAGTGGTTTTAGTCTGCAATGGCTATTGTGAGGTCCAGCATTTTGTACGATTATGCATGTCTGAGTGACACTGTAAGATCTTTACTTTCTATCAAATCTTGGTACGTGAAACAGGAAATCAGTGTTATATAAGCGAATAGCAATTACATTACGTAACATGGCAATATTAGAAATGCAAATGTCAAACCGTTCAATTGTCTGAAATGTTTCAGTAAACATTCAGAACAATACCTTTCACAAGGAGTTTATCATTTCAGAGATATTAGGTTGGAGAATTTATTTAATGCTCGAATTAAGCTAAGTTTAATTAAAACTGAAATGTTGTTAGTCATTTATGCTGCCAGGAAACTTTGGTTAAAGTGTAATCGATGGTATATTTATTCTGTCGGACATTCATATTGAAGGCTTAGTTCTTGAATTTCCAGCATTAAGATTGCGCAATCACTTGTTTAAGAGATTATATTCAGTCACTTGTTAAGGATGTTTGCCTAGAAAGTGGAAAATTAAGAAATCCTTGCTTTACTTTAATTAAATTTATGGAATATTTTGTATTTTGTTTAATGTTGTTCAGGGCAGAGGCTAATTATTGCAGTTAAAATTTGGGAAAGTTCCTCAGATTCGAATGATAGAAGAGGTATAGATAATGTAGAGGACTCAGTACTGTAAAGGAAATTTAATATTTGATTCAATGAGATGCCCATGGTAGGGACATTAAAGTACTAAATATACAGCTGGATACATAATTTTCTAATTCAGATTGATCTAAATGGAAATTTAGTAATTAATTAATTTAAAGATTGTGTCAAGAATAAATTGAATGTCCCATTATTTTTATTTAGAGAGAAGAGAGCAATTTATCGTGACAAATTAATGAACAACATGACCCTCAGTATTAAGACTCCCCCAGAAGGTAATCAATATTTGTTCTTTAAATGAGTGCCTTAAAGATCAAATTAAGATACAAAAATAAATCAAATAACTTGGAATTAATTGAATTATATGAAAAAAAGAAAATGTCTGGTTCATAATTCTACTTGTTGTTTTAAGTATGTTGGATAAAGGAGTACTTATTATTCAGTCTCAAGATACAAAATTTGGATTTGGAAAGTTTGAATAGTCCACAGGTTCTTGACCTTGTTCAAGGCAAATGTTAACTATACCCCTGCTTCATATAGATGCAGATTATGAAGTCAGCAAATTTCATAAAAGGGCCTCCGTGGCCGAGGGGGTAAAGTCGCAGACTTTAGCACTCAGTCCCTCATTGCGTGGGTTCGAATCCTGGCAGGGCCATTCGGATTTTCATGTGAGGAAGCCTTCCAGCTGGCTTGTGGTAGGTCGGTGGTTCTACCCTGATGCCTCTGTGCGTTTGGGGTCTTCCTCCACCTGTAATTAGCTGGACGTCGTTATGTGTCTGAAATACTGTCAAACTCAAATAGTCAAGTCAAATGTCATAAAAGGCACAGATATTTTTTTCACCCAACTTATGAGTTTATAATAGAAATACACATATTATTTTTTGTAATATTCGTACTATGCTTCTTAACAGTTTTAATAATGTCATAAGAGATTCATTCATCTCCAGGGAGATAACGTTGGAATAATGAGAAAAAAAGTCACTGCTGCTAAGGGAGGAGGAAGCTATAACAACAAGTGTTTCTAGGAGACGGGGTGTGTGGTACAATCACTACCTGCTTGTAATCTATTTTCCTGGTTCTGTTTTATCTCTTTTATATAGTACTTTTTCTGTATTTTTTTTCTCAAGCAGTTTTTTTAGATTTAATTGAATTAGAGCAATTGGCATGAACAATTCTTACAGAAGAATTTGAATTCAACATCTTGCTACATGTATTTCTTAACATGTGTGTTAGATTAAGGAATTGAAACTCTAGTAATCAAGGGGGATGAAAGATTTTGCAGTTCATTTCCTATTACTCTTCCACATGTTTAGAATCACAAGGTCAAGGTCAGAGTCTTGTAAGGGTCAACTTTGTAAGGGTCAACTCTGTGGCAGTAATGACCCATCATTTCTATGTTGTTGTAGGAGGGAGTGTAGTTAAGTTATGATTATGCCAGATTATTGTGATGTAAATCAAATTGGATTTACTTTGTTTTAACTGTTGATTTACGTTAAAACATAATAGTTGGACAAAAATCATATGGACATGTAAATGAGAATGTGTACTGTCTCATAAAATGTTGGCATTGTTACAGCGAATGTTGTGGATACCAATTCTGAAAGACTTTTCTCTCTAAGGAAAAAAAAAAGACAAGAAAAATAAAAACAAGAATTTATAGATTTTCCTGTAGATGGAATATTTATAGGTTACAATTTCCCCCATGTGTCTCATAAAGTGAGACTCTATTGCCGTTAAAAGAGCAGAAAATGAAGTTTAAAGGTGATTAGACATCGGCATAGTCAATTACTGTAGTAGAACAAAAAGCAAAAACAATTTGCAGCATCCAATTTATTGTAGTCGATCAAATACTCCACAGGCTTTCTGGAGATCTTGGTATTCATTAAGATTTCTGATAGAAGGAATTTTGCTATGTTTTAGAGAGCAATATTGTAGCTGTTGGATAAGAAATATTGTAGAATATACATTGGTCGTTTTGATATTGGTTTTAGGTATAGAAAAAGGGATTATATCAAAGCTTGTGAGAATTTGTAATTGGCAATTAATGAAAAAAATGTAAGATTTCCTTGGTTAGAAAAGCATTCTAATATTTCTGACAATTGCCAGTCTGAATCATTGCAGATGTTGTAATGGCAGTGAGATATGACATACATTATTTAATTATACAAAAACATTGTTAGATTTATTATCTTCCAAAATTATGTCAGTTTCCAGATTTGATATTAATCAGATCTGTTCAAATCTGATCTGTTTTCCATCTATATTTCTTTGTTTGATATTTAAATTACTTAGGTATGCCTGAATTCATTGCATGCATTTTAAATAGATTCCTTAATATAATTTATCTCCAACAATATTTTCTTAACTTGAAAATGGAGTTATATTTTCAAATAATTTCTGCATATTCAAAATCTGAAAATCACTATCAAATTTCAGAGCAGAATCTACAAATCTCTAAATTATTATGAATATTCACATAAACAGGGTATTAAATGGAGAGTTTCTTAAATAACTGATTATCCAACAGATGAAATTTTAATTCATTAAAATAGGGACCAGGTTATAGTGAGTTTTGGGCATCGGTCAATTTCAGGTATGATACAGGAAATATAACAGAGAGAAGTTGTAGAATAAAGGGCAACATCTAGTGACCTGTCAGGACATCATGATGTAAAAGATGGCATGCTTGCTGTCATTCTGGATATGTACGAAACATGAGCAGACATTACAATTATATTCTACATTGAACTTGATCTCTGTCTTATATGGGAAATCAAATACAAATGGATCCTGATAGTATTGTTATAACATGGAATAAAACAATAGGAAAGTCTAGACTGCAATATTGTACTGGAGACCATGTGCTGCTCTAGAGAAATCCTGGTCCTGGCTACAGGTTTCATATGCCAGAGATTTTTCCATTGAAAAAAAAAACAACAACTGGTTTTATGGCTTTAAGTTTAAATGCATAAGTGAACTTTAGAATGGCATTCTTATACTTATGTTCATTAAAATATGAGTCGAAGGGAAAAGAATTCCACTTAGGTGATACCCATTGACTTATCAAAATGGGAGTCACATTTGTTTTTTTTCCTTATTTTTGTACCTAGCTTAGTGTATGACTGTGATATTATACAATCATTCATAATTGAAGCAACTCTTAATGTTTTATTTTTGTGCTTATACTATAAAGTTTTAAGAAACCAGCCAAATGAAAGGAGTGATATAATAAACAATTTTAAAAAGAAGCTTGCAGAAAAAAGGCTGTTAGAATTTCTACCTTTGGAAAGAAATGGTGTGATTCCAGTTTGAGTTGTTAACTGTTTGTGAAACTTTGGGTTCCAGTATCTCAACCACTTGACATAGTAGGGAAGCTTTGAAAGTCAGATGTTTTACTTTCAGGACATTGTTATATCATTCCACCTGATCAAGATGTGAAGTTGTAGAGTTGCAGAATATGACATACTTTTCTGACACATGAAATGCTCAGGTTGTGATATAAAACCATACAAGTAAATAATCAATGGTTGGCAACATTTGCTGTCTTAGATACTGTCTTGATTTGATTCTCTAAGACTTGGAAACTACAGTGTCCTGACCACTTAAGGTGAAACCAATTTTGATGTGGAACACTTGCTAGCTTTTGATGTTAACATGTTTTGTAATTCTAAATCATCAGGTCATGAACCTTTTAATTGAAGCGTAGGTTGCAGTTGCTAAGGCTCAGTCATTACATTTATGTATGAATACCTTTTTTGAGATGCACTAGACAGTATATGCATGTATATTGCAGCATTCTTTTGGCAGTGGGAATTTTGTTAATTACTCCCTGCTGGGTTTGGGCGGGCCAAGATATAAATACAAGGGTTATAAAGTGTGGCTCTTGTTCACTTCACTATGGTACTTTAGTGACACAGCTGCACTGCACTGCACCATGACACAATTCCAAGTATTATATATCCCCACCTCTCTCTCCTCCTGTCTTCTTTATACTCTATTTTCTCTCCACTTTTTTACCTTCTCTCTATATCTCTTTCAGAAAAAGTAGCTTTTAACCCTTTCCCTCATATATACTCATTTTGACGCACTCAATAGGTACCACATAAAGCCTGATCTGCAGAAAGCCAAACTCAAACCTTATCAAATTTAATTGTAAAATCCTCATTACCAGGCCACTGAGGAGCAGCGAACAGCATAAAACCTGATCAGCCTGCGAGTTACTCGCAGGCTGATCTGGTTTTATGCTGTTCGCATAGGTCTTTTCATGGTTTCCTCTATGAGGGAAAGGGTTAATGGCTTCCACAACCAGTAAAAACCAGATAGCTATATAGGATGATGGCTGATCAAGTCTTAAACATGTTCTCTGTATTCATGCTTGCAATCTGATCAGTGCTGTTCAACATCCTAACATGATGTTCTCTGGTATACCCCAGCAGTGTAGCTATTAATGTGTCATTGTCAAGAAGTGAGGCTGGCTCAAATCCATCATCTCATGTAACCTCGTTAAGTTCTCGTCTTGTGAATGTAACCATCTTGTACCACCTCTGTGTTACTCATCAGAGTTCAATACTTTGTCATCCCTTGTGCAAAACAATTACTGCCAAATTAGGTCTATTCTTTGATTTCTTGTTCACCATCGTTGGATATTCATGTGTCAGCTGTCAAAAGGGAAACCAGAGAGAGTTGCTTCTCGAGTGAAAAATGGAACCAGCACTTTTTAGCTCACATGAGCACAACGTGCTCAAGGTGAGCTTTTCTGATCGCCTTTTGTCCGGCGTCCGTCGTCCGTCGTCCGTGCGTGCGTGCGTGCGTCCGTGCGTCCGGCGTCAACAATTGCTTCAAACAACATCTCCTCCTAAACGGCTTGGCCAATTTGAAAAATATTTTGCAGGAATGTTCCTTGGATGAAGCTCTACTAAAGTTGTATAAATGGTTCTGGTCCATCGCATAATTAGGTCACAGGAGCTAAAAATAGATTTTAAAAATGAAAATTTAAAAAATCTTCTTCTCTGAAACCACAAGGCCTAGCCTTTTGATTTTTGGTATGTAGCATGATCTTATGACTCTCTACCAGGATTGTACAAATTATGCCCGGGGAAAAAAACCACAAGGCCTAACCTTTTGATTTTTGGTATGTAGCATCATCTTATGGGCCACTACCAAGATTGTACAAATCATAGCCCTATGGTGATAAATGACCCCCCCACACCAGGGGTCACTTGTTTTACATAGAGTTATATAGAAAAATCTTAAAAAATCTTCTGCTATGAATCCATAAGGCCTAGAGCTTAGATATTTGGTATGTAGCATCATCTTATGGGCCACTACCAAGATTGTACAAATCATAGCCCTATGGTGATAAATGACCCCGCACCAGGGGTCACTTGTTTTACATAGAGTTATATAGGAAAATCTTAAAAAATCTTCTTCCATGAATGCATAAGGCCTAGAGCTTAGATATTTGGTGTGAAGCATCATCTTATGGGCCACTACCAAGATTGTACAAATCATAGCCCTATGGTGATAAATGACCCCACACCAGGGGTCACTTGTTTTACATAGAGTTAAATAGGAAAATCTTAAAAAATCTTCTTCTATGAATCAATAAGGCCTAGAGCTAAGATTTTTGGTATGTAGCATCATCTTATGGGCCACTACCAAGATTGTACAAATCATAGCCCAATGGTGATAAATGACCCCACACCAGGGGTCACTTGTTTTACATAGAGTTAAATAGGAAAATCTTAAAAAATCTTCTTCTATGAATCAATAAGGCCTAGAGCTAAGATTTTTGGTATGTAGTAGCATCTAATGGTTCATTACAAAGATTTTCAAAGTCTTGGCCCTACGGTGATAAATGACCCTGCGCCCAAGTCTTCTCTGAAACCATATGGCCCATTGCTTAGGTATTTGGTGTGTAGTATTGTCAGGGGTAAAATGTTTTAGATTAAGTTATATCAGAATCCTTGTCTGTTTAAAAACCTTGACATCAGTTGAAGCAATGGTACTCAGGTGAGCGATTCAGGGCCATCATGGCCCTCTTGTTAAGAACCTTGGCACTGTCATATAACATTGTTGCAACTAAAAATCCATGGTGTTGAAAACATATTAACATGTTTTGTCAACTGCTGGTGTCGCAGGCCGCACACGGAGACTCGTTCGTGTTAGAAATGCGGCATTATAGAGATTCAGATGATGTCATCTCCTTTTCACATTCTTTCTGTCATGATCGGATTGTGCTAGCAGTATGAGGAAGAAATGTACATCCCACAAAATATCAAGGAAAAAGGAAAAAAAAAAAAGAATGCTGAGATTGGCATAGGAAAATATCACCTTGAAATGCATATGTTGTTGCATGTTAATGGTGTTGGGATGCTTTATCTGCATGATAGCACCCTTCATATTGCCCCAGTGAATTGTATTGAGTGATATTTTAGCATCGAATTTAACTGCTACATTGTAGTTGTATTTGAATGAGAAGAAAATAGAATTTGCATTTCAGCATATTCTATTCAAATTAACCTTTTGTAAGATATTTGATGAATTTTATCAAACGGAACCATTTTTGATGATAATGAGGAACAGGAAGTGATCGAAATGCCATTCTAAGACAATGCTGTAATGTAAGTTGAAAAAGTATATATATATTGATGTGACATGTATATTAATTATACTATTTTGGGCTTTATACGAGTAGTAATTTAATTTGTAATTTACTGAATTGTCGATTTTTTTAAAAAACAATTTCCATTTTTTGGGAGGATGAAATAAGATGCAACTCATATGATATGTTCAGTGCTTTACTGTTGAACAATAACTTTGATACTGCACTTGTTTGCAATGGAAGAAACCATTCTGATACTTCTATTGATAAATGTGTCAACCATCAACTCAAATTCTCATTCAGTTTGCATCTCTTGTCATAAATGCACTTGTTTTTGTGCAGCCCTGATATCTGTTTAATATGTTTGCTTAATGTTTGAGATGATTAAGAATAGTTTAGTGTCAGAACAAACCTACAATAATGCTGACTGTTTATATTTACAGAGTGTGATGTTTTGTTGAGTTATAAAAGCCATGTTTTAATGGACTTGATTGCAGGATTTGGTATGTGTCTTTATCAATATTACTGGTCTAATTACATGGTCTCAGTGCATCAGGCTATATAGATCTTGCACTAGACTGCCGACCTCGTCAGCTAAATACGGGTCTATTTCACAGCCAGGGAGCAGCAATATTGTTACAGTGCCAGACACTCAGTAAGTAGCAAATAACTCATGTAATAATAACTTTCTTAAATATTACATAGAAGACAGCTCATTAAGTGTTCTTCATGTACTGCCAGAATGATGACATACCAGTCACAATAATATCTTAACTCTTACCCTGCTGGAACCGAAAGTGCTTACCAGCTTTGCCATCAGTAAAGAGCCAGGCCAGCCTGCACATCTGGATTGGTACAGTTTATACATCAATTCCCTTCCCTTTGTGACACTCATGTTTAAAACCTGTCCTAACTGAAATGCCTTTAGTTTATCTTGCTTTTGATTGTTCTGTATAGTGTAATAAAATCTAATGGTTACTAGCCACACCAGGCTTTTGTCATTATATTTTTTTTACATAATTATAATGAATGAATTATGAGGGTGTGTTCAGAAGC
>CM037788.1:32824181-32859595 GCA_021229015.1 Solen grandis | reverse complement strand
GTTTTTCAAGCATTTATGACTATCACAAAGCACATATAGCATTCTCAAACCTACTACGCGGACCAATAGAATGCGGTATTTGGGCTTGGACCCCAAGAACCACAATATAGCAGCGTTGCACTGTATCAGTCTTGGGTAGATGGTGCCAAATGACTATAATCATACACTGATGATCTTTTACAATATAATGCATGATAAGGTTAAAGTGGTAACATTCATAACTGATGATCCACAGGTTGTGGGTTCAAACCTTTGGAGAACAATGGCTTTTATGGCCTTCACAGAACTGGTCCAAGCCAGGAACCATTGAGAGGGAAATTGTATAAATTGAAAGAAATTGTTACCCAGTCAATTTTAAAAAAATAAATTTGAACATTAAACACTAAATCCATAATTTTCTAATTGTGTAATAGTAATTTCATTACTAACCAATTTAACACAGTATGAACTCCAATTTTCTAAAAGTAAGTAGTCTTTATTTAAATAGATAATATATGTCATTAACCAATTTCCAAAATATCAAATCCTCAAAAGTTTGGAAACAAGCATTTACGTCTTTTTTTTTATTCAAGATCTCTAAATATATCTAATAACTAGAAAACATGAGTATATATTTTACTTAGAACAGATACTCAGTATGGTGAATATGTCAGTGTATAATCTGTGTTGTTCAATTGTCTGTTTCAGCCACGAAAAGCAAGGTCCAGTATCGTTTTGCTTCAAGAAGAACATTGGAGCAAGAATCACAAACACTCAACCATTTCACCGTAGAGAGGAAAAGCCGGACAGCAAATCTCCAGGTGAAGTAAAACTGTTAAGGATGGAGTCTGATGATGGGATGGACAAGACGAGTGGTACGGAGTCTTCATCAGGAGCAGGGAGTCTGAATAGGGAAAAGATTGAGGGGAGTGAGAAGGGGAGTGGAGAGGTCGGGAAAGAGAGCAAGCTGCTGTGTCAGTTTGTCAAGGTTCAGTGTAAAGATGAGAGTGAGAGAATGCTAGACTGGCCTAAAGAAATGATTCAGTACACAAAAACAGAACCTAGAATTATGTTCAGTTGCAATCCTTTGGCGTTTGACTTTTCCCAGTTGTTTACAAATAAAACTAAGAAATCTCCAGCTAGGGCTGAGGTTGGGAAGGGAAGTACTGAAGATAGTGGGAAGAAAAATGAAGAGAGTAAAGCAGAAGAGAAAGTGGGTGAAGGTGAGAAAGATGAGAATGCAGAGAAAAAAGAAGGAGAGAGTGAGAAAAAGAAATCTCATAAGAAGAAGAAAAAGCATAGAAAGCATAAGAAACATAAGGACAAAGGTGATGAGAAGGAAGAGGAGGATAAGAAAGTTGAAGGTACTACAGAAAGTGAAGAACCTTCCACAAAGAGAAGAAGAAGAAAAAGAAGCACAAGAAAAAGAATGATGATGCAGAAAAGGATGGTGATCAGAAGGATGTTACCGACAATAATGGTGAGAAAGATAAGAAAAAGCATAAGAAAAGTAAGAAAAAGAGAAAACATTCTGAGGATGAAGAGAATGAGGCTGGTGATGATGAAAAGAAAAAGAAGAGAAAAAAGAAAAAGTCCAAGAGAAAGAAAAAGAAGCACCACCATTCTGAATCAGAAAACGAAAAATCTAATGTAGAAACTGGTGAAAAGAAGGAGATCAAGAAGGAAGATTCAGAATCAGCTGATGAATCTGATGCTGAAAAAGAAAAGGATGGGAAGAAAAAGAGAAAGAAGAAGAAGAGGCACCACAAGAAAAAGGAGGAGAACATTGAGAGTAGTGACAGTGAGGCAGAGAAACCAGACATTAAAACTGATCTTCCAGGTCTGTCTGCTCACACAGTTGGCAAGAAGAAATTTCCAGGTGCTGACTCAGATGATAACACTGAAAAGAAATATGTGGCAAGATTGCAGGCAATTAGTCGGTCAAAAACTGCCGTTAATCCTGTTGCCAGTAACGCTGCCATTCTTAATAAGATTAAGAAAGAGCCTATGGAGGTTCCAGAAAAGAAAACTCCTTCAGAAAGGAAGAGAGTGAATAGTGAATCTGGTATTAGTGACACAACTCCAGCAGCTGCTAAGAAACTGCGTGTAACTCCTAAGGGAACATCTGGTGTGAAAGACAGTATTCCCGTGGCTACTATTGCTCCAGTTACAAACTTCAATAATAAAGATGACAATACAGAGGACTCATGGAGCAAAATTGAAACATTAACTAATGATAATGTGAAATCTAAGTGGGACACTAGTGAAAGTGATATGGACAATGCCCTTGATGATTCACTTAAGCTTAGAAAGCAAAAGGTCTTGAAGAAACGAAACCTCCTCCAAGGGCCCATGAACAAGCCCTTGGTGAAAAAAGACTTGAAAAGTCCAACTTCAAAAGTTGGAGCAAAAGTTGATACAGATCCTAAAAAGGCTATGAACACTGCATCTTCTCAAAGGTCCACTAAGTCAAACATATCTGCTGGTAGCGCCAAAAGATTGTCAATATCCTCAGACATGTACCCAAAAGCACGAAAAATGTCACTAAGTCCTACATCTAGTCACAGTAGTAGGTCAAGGTCAAGAAGTCGGAGTCATTCAAGGTCATATTCCAGAAGCTCATCACGATCTAGGAGTAGGTCCTACAGCTCATCATCCTACTACAGTGACAGGGGTTCAAGAAGGTCAGGAAGACATCGAAGAAGTAGACGCTCAAGCTCAAAATCTTACTCTAGATCAAGCAGTCGCTCATGGTCACGATCCCGCCATAGGAGGAGAAAACGATCATCAAGTTACTCAGATTATAGTAGGTCTAGGTCATACTCATCAAGCAGATCTCGAAGTAGATCACGCAGAGGTAGGAGGAGGTCTTACTCCAGAAGTAGGTCTCGTTCGTACAGCAGTAGCTCATATAGTAGTAGGTCTCGCAGTCGAAGTAGGTCACGTCGAAGGCGTAGACGAAAGAGGAGGAGGAGTAAGACACGAGAAAGGACTGTGTCTTTGGTTGAAGCAGAAAAGAACAGTACAGCTGCCACTGCTGCTTCTGCTGCTGCTACTAAGAAAGTGGTTAAGGAAGAAAAAACAGACACTAAGGTTGATCCATCTGATATTCCATTGCCAGATCTTTCAGGTAAGAAAGAAGATGAAATGAGTGAAGAAAAACTAGCAAAATTAAAAGAAAAGAAACCTCGGACTGATGTTGGTAAAACAGTTGCAAAACTTGTTGAGTCCCTCCCTGAAAATATTCCATTGCCGTTCAGTGAAAGTGTCACAAAGACTGTTTCATCAGATTCTCTTCCTACTGGACCACCAAGTGAAGCAGCCAAGGAAGGAGACACAGGTTTTATTGGTCCAAGACTGCCAAACATGGCTCCTCCACCACCCCCTCCTCCCGGGCACATGGGTCATCCAAGGTTCCCTCCAAACCATGGTCCACCAGGGCCACCCAGGCCTGGCTACTGGGAACACTGGGATGGCCCAGGCCATTGGGACAGTCCAGGTCCTTGGGACGGGCCAGGTCCCCGACCATACAGAGGAATGAGGCCACCGTTTGATCCTAGAATGAGAGGACCTTATGATCCCAGAATGCGAGGTCCCCTGCCTCCATACATGAACCGTCCACGAGGTCCACATCCATACAGCATGGGTCCACGATACCAAGGAGGTCCAAACAACATGCATGGCCCTCCCCACCCTGATTACATGGATTATGATGGTAGTCAATATCCAAGCACTACTTCCACCACAAACACCAGCAGCACGTCCACCACTGCAACTGCTCAGGAGGAGCCACCCAAGAAGGAATCACCGCCACCACTACCACCTCCAAAAGCACCTTCTCCAAAGCCTCCACCTCCAACAAAAACAAAAGAGCCAGAGCAGAACCCTGATATTGTCATTCCCCCAGAGCAAGCTGAACAGTATAAACAGTTACAAAAGCAAGCTGCAAAACATGCACGAAGGCAGATTCGTCGTCAGCAGAAAAAGGCTTTAGGAGAACCGGATGAGGATTCAACTTCATCAGAGGAAGAACCAGAAGAGCAAATGGTTGTTGCACAGCAAGTGGAAGAAGAGGCAACAGTTGTGGAGGATATACAGGCCCAGCAGCTGGTAGCTGTTCCACAACAGTTGATCCTAGCACAACCACAGCCAGCCAGCAGTCCGTCAGGCTATGTTGTGGCCGTCAGCGGAGGTCAGCAGATTTTACTGCAGAAGCAGCCCACCATGATACAGGCAGGCATGCCAATCCAGGCTGGCCAGCCTATGATGGCGGTACCCCAGAGTGCTATCTATGCATCAGCAGCAGCTGCGGCAGCTGGTGCCCAGCCCGCTCACATTGTTCACCAGGTTCCTGTGAGTCATCCAGGAATCATGGTAGCAGGACATTCAGCTGGAATCCAGCTTGGCCTGACATCACAAGCAGCATCCCTCCAACAGCTGCATCACGCCCACCAGATCCAGCAGCTGCAACAGATCCAGCACGCCCAGCAGGCCCAGGCCATCCAGGCCCAAGCCATCCAGGCCCACAACCAGGCTGTAGCCATGGCACAGGCCCAGGCACAGGCTCAAGCCCAACATGCAACACCCATCATCATAGGGAACCAGATCCTGGTGCCACGCATTGGTGTGCGTCCTGCTATGTAGGTCATCTCTGATACATGGCAAATACTTAGTCTTTCAGAGTGAGTGCTAGTGGTGACTTAATATTACATTCATAGACTTATTTTAACAATGGGCTCATTAACAATATAAAACTTAAAATAAATAATTCACTATATTTCACAGGTAGTGAAAAAGTAGTGATAAGAGTTTATGATTGATATTAACAACAGGTTTTTAATATTTAAAGGTGTAAAAACAATGGGTGGTAAAATAAAGGAAATGATAGAAGAGTTATTTTACATAGTGAATTCTGGCACAGCCAGATGGGCTGTTTTTAGATTATATTTGATCAAATTTGGGAGGTGACTTTCAAATAAATGAGCTATAGTGTACTCTAATATATTGTGCCATCGTGTAGCTACATGGTAATAATGAATCAGTTCTTCTAAGGCCCTGAATGGGAGAAATATTCTCAGTTTTCCATGAATCATTTTACATCTGTAAATGAATTTGTATCCATGTGAGAAACTGTTATTTCCAGTTGTAAACATTATTGTACAGAAATCTGTTTTATAACAATGGATCATAATGTCTTTGTTTTTATAGACATTTTCTGGACTCGTGTGTATTTGTTTTTAAAATGATTTTATGTATCGTCCAGCAACAAGTCTGTGCTCATATTAAATGTTTGTCATTCATTGTTAGGAAAATGTGCTCAGTCTTGACAATGAATCTGACAACAAATGAGCATTCATTGAGTCTTTCTCACATCATCTCACTCAGAAGCACCATCTAACTCCCTGTGGACTATTTTAAAGCCAGATCTGACTGAAAGAAATGTCCACCAAGTTTTGACCATGATTTCACCTTCTGATCCTAAGGACATGATTTATAACACTTAAAACAGGTCAGATTGTGTGTTGGTTGTGTTACTCACAGGTTCATCTGTCTTTAAACTGGTCACATTGGTTATAGCTTGCAAGCGGTATAGGATTTAAGCTTTTTTTTTTCTCCTCTTTTGTCCGGAGAGTGCTTGAACTTACCAAAAGATTTTGGTTAAGGATAAATGTATGCTTTATATTTTGTTTATTATTGTGATCTTAAATGATCTTGTCATAATTTATTATTAGTTTTAATTTTTTGCCATG
Source organism: Solen grandis (assembly GCA_021229015.1). Taxonomy (NCBI): domain Eukaryota; kingdom Metazoa; phylum Mollusca; class Bivalvia; order Adapedonta; family Solenidae; genus Solen; species Solen grandis. The sequence goes on along the minus strand of CM037788.1, from coordinate 32,853,866 downwards.
ATAGTATTTTTAAAATACACACATGGATCACAGATAGTCTGTGCTTCTTTGATAAAATGATTTTTTTTTTCTCTGAAGATTTGCTATAATATTTAATGAATAATATAGTACTATAGATTTTATGTTTTAAAACAAGGAAACTCCTATAATGATACATATTTGTTTAATAGCAGTCAATTATATTATACATACACAAAGTCATTAAATATAAAAGTCACTTTTTGATCTTCTAATGCATTTCTTATATATCTAGAAATTACCATTTGATACTTTCTCAAATTTTTTTATGCACATTTTAGAATTTCTTATTTTGGTTAAATGATGATTTTATAGCGTCATTAGTTCAGACAGTTTAGTATGTAGACGCCAGAACAACTGGCGACAACTGATTCATTCAGTTAGTAGTCCATGTCATTCCTATCATTTTCCATCATGAGACTGGTCGTAATGTGCTAGAGGTATTGCTCGTGTGTGAAATTATCATCTGACCTCTTCCATCATCCAATTTGATGTAATGAAATATTATAATTGTTATGAATATAATGAAACGGAGGTTGGCTTTGTACATAAACCTTATTTATTTGTTATATTACTGGTGTAAGTGTCATAAGCAAATGTGTTCTCTCTCTGCATGTTATTTGTATGTATATGTGTAGATCATTCTGAATTCATCTTTTTAACGTCAGCACTTATTTGTATGACAATGTTTTACTAATCTCATTACATAATATTAACACATGGACCTTGAAGTGTGTGATAATATATGATGCAAGTGTGTGTAGACCAGTGTTATGTGAGTATGTGTTGAATTCTGTGTGAAAGACTTGTGTGTTTCGGTATGTCTGTGTGTGTTTCGGTATGTCTGTGTGTGTTTAAGTATGCCAGCCAAAAAAAGTTACTTAACTAGTGTATTTGATAAGAAAGTGCTTGTTTGGGAAGAAAACTTTATTTATTTTGATTAAGTCTCACTGATATTAGATATTTAAATGACCCATATTTGGAGGTGTCAGATCTGGAATGGATGTATACAAAATAAAAAAAACAAGACTTTTAATAACATTTTGTACAGTTTACACTTTTATATATATATATTATTGTTTGCTATGAAGGAATGGGATTATAACATTCAAGATTACATTGTTGTTTGATTAGATATTGAAATGTAAGTTTCAGATAATAATTAGTTGTTTTCAGTGATTCAAAATACGATGATGGAATATGTACGCAATAAGTATAACAGTAGACAAGAAGAATAAGCTGTTAAAAATTGGTAAATAATCCCTAGGAAATACAGGTGTAGTCAAATATTTCAAGAATGTATAAAAATCACTAGATTCAATTCAGGAGGTGGGGTGGGGTGAAGTAGATAGTTTTCTGAAGCTTGCTGGAATGTTGTGTGAGTGTGGTATGGACAAGAGAGTGAAGAGTGATGAGAGGCTGATTGTGTGAGATGTAACCCTTTACTCATTTGGCCACTGACTTTTGGTTGTTTAGGTCTGGAGTTATATTATTATATATCATTGGCATCTAAAAATGATTTATATCAACATAGATGAAAGTAGAATTTGTATCACTTTTCCATATCTTACTCAGATTTAACATAAAAAAAAACATTAAAAAATCTTTAAAAAAAAAGGGGGGGGGGGGGAGTAACTGTCATTTTGCAAGAGATGTGCATTTAGTTCCCTTGTCAGTGGCACAGTGAAGTGGAGGGGGACTTGTTAGCAGGGACACAATCTGTGCCTTGATTGTTATCCATGATTATTTAATATGTGATAATGATAAAAAATAATGTTACAAATTAAATGTTCAAGCCAGCATAGTTCTTGTGTCTATGTTCATTCCCATCTGCCTGTAATATGTCTGTACATAACAAATTTGTTGTATCACTTGACTTTCTATCACAAAACATAATGAAACTTGCTTACTCACATTCTCTAGTGGTATATCGGCATGCTAAATGACACTGACTCTATCATCTGAAATATGTTGTCTAAACTTTAGTTAACCAGATTGTATCAAATATACATCTCACTCCCTGAAAACAGATTATTATACCCCCCCGCAACGAAGTTAGGGGGGGGTATACTGGAATCAGGTTGTCCGTCCGTCCGTCCGTCCGTCCGTCTGTCCGTCCGTCTGTCCGTCCGTCTGTCCGTCCGTCCGTCTGTAGACACAAAATTCTGCGGACTACTCCTCCTAAACTTCTGGAAGGATTTTGATGAAACTTGCTGGCAATGATCCTTAGACATTGTATTAGCGCGTTATCTATATAGCATTGAGTTACCTCCCCTATTTACCAAGTTATGCCCCTTTGATGATTTTTGCATTACAAACTTCTGCGGACTACTCCGCCTAAACTACTGGAAGGATTTTGATGAAACTTGCTGGCAATGATCCTTAGACATCTATATAGCATTGAGTTACCTCCCCTATTTACCAAGTTATGCCCCTTTGATGATTTTTGCATTACAAACTTCTGCGGACTACTCCTTCTAAACTACTGGAAGGATTTTGATGAAACTTGCTGCCATTCATCCTTAGACATTGTAAAGCGCGTTATATATATATCATTTGGTTACCTCCCCTATTTTCCAAGTTATGCCCCTTTGATGATTTTTGCATTACAAACTTCTGCGGACTACTTCGCCTAAACTACTGGAAGGATTTTGATGAAACTTGCTGCCATTCATCCTTAGACATTGTAGAAGCATGTGTTAGTTATATAACATTGGAATACCTCCCTTTATTATAGTTATGCCCCTTTGATGATTTTTGCTTTACAATTTTCTGCAGACTACTCCTCCCATTGGATTACCTCCCTTTTTTATAGTTATGCCCCTTTGATATTTTTGTTTAATTTTCTCCTCCTAAACTACTGGAGGGATTTCAATGAAACTTGCTGTCATTCAACCTTAGACATTGCAGTAGCGCTTTTTCTATATAACATTGGGTTACCCCCCCCCCCCCTCCCCCTGTTTTAAAGATATGTCCCTTTGATGGTATTTGTTTTACAATTTTCTTCCATTGATAGATTTCAGTGAATCTTAATGATATTTATCCATAGACATAGGTATATCCATAGGTATGTGTTACAAAGGATCACTAGATTTCCATGTAGTTGGCACATATGTCCTCTGTATATTAAGATGGAGTGTTGCATACAAGAATTCTGATTTCATGCTCCAAAGCCATGTTTGACAAAAACACTTGCGGGGGGGTATTAGTAAGCCCTTAGGCGACAGTTCTAGTTTTTTTCTTCTTCTTTCATGTGGGTAAGTATGTTGTTGTGATTTGATTACATTTATAGATTACGTTTTATAGATTACGTTTATAGATTGCGTTTTATAGTTGTTTTTTTAAAGTACTTCATAGTTCTGAAATGATTGGTACCATTTACAAGTAGTAATATCCAAACCAACTACAGTTAAATATGGACAACACTTAAGGAGTGGAGCCATTTCCTAATAAGATCCTCTCTAGATACTAATGAAGTAAGTGGGACTTGCAGAATTTTCAATATTCCATTATCTAAACATCATAAAAGCTTAAAAGTACCAAGATTTTCAGTATTAAACCATCTTTTGTTTGTTCACTGGCTTTGATGTTTATCATTTGGAGAATATATTTTCTCGAGGGAAATGTAGTACTGCCACACTGCAGTATCACTCCATAGACTTGTGACACACCTAGTCGCATTATCCTGACAACGGGCCAGCCAGTCCTACACATAATTCACATGCTGAGCTTTATTTTGCCGTGTCTGTATCATAATGCACTGTAATACTTAGCTCCATGTATACCGGTACACATAAAAATCTAGATGAGCTAATTGTGATACCACACTCAAGGCAAGTGGCATAATACCACAAGAAATCCCATTATTCCGGCACCGGGAAGTCCTGGAACCACCATGATGGGCTGAGGTCTAGTGGTAACATACTACAGACCCGTTGATTCAAATCCTGTCAGGTGCAAGGATTCTTCACAGCCTTCCCAGGCGCAAAATATTGGTCCATCTCAGAAACGGAGAATAACGTGATGCAAGAACTTCTTCCTGAATTTACATGAAATAAGTTTAACTAAATGTGGATCTCCAAGCAGGACCAGTTTTAATGTCTGGTATTTTTGACCAAAAGCGTAACCTCTGGGCTATGGAGCTGACACTCAAACCACTCTGCAATTATTTCCTTGCAGTTTGATCTGGTTTATACTGGTTGCACAGTTTTAATTTGCATTTCCTGAAGAAAAGGGGCTTGAAAAACAATACAATCAAATCCCAATAAGGATAGTTTATTAAATTTTAACTTCTAACATACTTTATATAATTGGAATAACATATATTTGTAACAGACTTTAACAAGGTAACACATACAGAGAGGGCCAGTAGGACAATCTGCAAACAGTTTTTCAGAGAGCAGTGTCAAATTTGATTTGGCAAATAAAACATCAGTACTAAAATTCCAATCTAAAACGCTTTTTCCCGCTAAGTCAATACCACACATTAACTACGGCACTTCTCCAAATAATAGGCTTGTCAACCCTCAACCTCACACGGATGCATTTTATCGCCCTGGCAAACAGCAGATCCGGATCAGACTGCTACTTCTAGGAGTAGTCTGACCAGTGTCTCAGTATGCCTGCACAATACTGTAGCTCAGATTCTACATACAGTAGTATGTGCTACAAAGAGACACCCATAGTTTCTTAAAAAAATTAATGTTGTAAATGTGTACATGAAAATGCATAAGGTAAAGGGATTAATTCAATATGTGACCTTTGGTCCAACAAAATCTAGAAAATCTTTTAGGAATTTAGTCCTAAATAACAAGTACACAGAGTCTGAGAGATCTTCTGTACCCACCAAGAGTATTGGTTATAATTTACATTTGTGTACTGTTCTTTAGACTTTTAAAAAGTACACCATGAAATCAGTGATATTCTTGGACTTATCATAAGCTACATTTGTACAAGTTTAAAAAAAAAAACTTATTTTTCAGACAAAATCGGTCTACCATCAGAAATGGGCAATGCAATATGCTAAAATTTGCTCTGAAGTAGTGAAGTCAAACTGGAGAACAACTGCTTAACTTAACTCGCTCAATTTTAATTTTATCAATTAAGCCAAACATAATGATATAAATTCACACACCAATTTGGATTACAGAATGCATTCATTTAACCCTTTACCTCATATAGACTCATTTTGACGCACTAATTAGGTACCACATAAAGCCTGACTGCAGAAAACCACAGTTAAACCTTTTCAAATTTGATTATTAAGTCCTCATTTCCACACCACTGAGGAGCAGCGAACAGCATAAAACCTGATAAGCCTGCGAGTTACTCGCAGGCTGATCTGGTTTTATGTTATTCGCATGAGTCTTTTCATGGTTTCCTCTATGAGGGAAAGGGTTAAGCCAAACAGTAATGATATAAATTCACACACCAATTTGGATTACAGAATGCATTCATTTAAAATATTTCATTATCAAAAAATAAACATGATTCCATGAAACGTTTGATACACCTCACAAATAAAAATGGTAAAACTTGCAATGAAAAGCCTTATTCCCCCCAATAAAGAATCAAGATTAAAGCACAAAAAAGTGTGCAGTTATAAACCTGGACGGGTATATGGATCGTGCATGTTTGTATGTATGTCAGAATGACCAGGAGATGTAGTGCAAGTCCGTATTTCCTTAAGTTGACCACATTCCTGACTTCAAGGAGAAGGCCATGTTCCAACATATAGGATCACATATTACTGGGTAAAAAAACTGAACAGATGTATGATTTAATAAGACTTTCAAATAAAACTAGAAATATGTTGATCAATGCCCAAACACAGTATTTTAAAACAGAGTATGAAGCATTATCGGACACAGTATTCTTTTTTTGCAAGTTTTACACGAAAAAGGGCTATAACTGAGTCAAAAATGGCCTTGGCCTCCATTATATAAGGATAAACAAGTATACCCAAAATTATATACGTCTGTCATTCCATTCATGAATTATTGATCAGACTGACCAACAACCTCACCACTCCTATATACCCCTCCCTTCCCCCTTATAAATAAAGCCATCAGATTTAACCCTTTCCCTCATATAGACTCATTTTGATGCACTCAGTAGGTACCACATAAAGCCTGATCTGCAGAAAACCACAGTTAAACCTTACCAAATTTAATTACAAAATTCTCATTTCCAGACCACTGAGGAGCAGCGAACAGCATAAAACCTGATCAGCCTGCGAGTTACTCGCAGGCTGATCTGGTTTTATGCTGTTCGCATAGGTCTTTTCATGGTGTCCTCTATGAGGGAAAGGGTTAACATTGCTGTGGGTAAGATATTTGCATTTGAGTCTGAAATTGTACTTACTTTATTAGTGAATATTCATTAGAAAATTTGGACACCAGGATCCATCATTTACTGGATGTTGCTATGTCGACCAATATCACATGATTTATCTCCCTTGATTTGATTCTCATAGGACTGTAACATTTTAATTAATTTTGATCTGTCCACAGTTGGCTTAAATACCCTGCAACTGTTATCACAGTCTCTTATATCAGTATGTTAATTTGATCAAAATAAAACTTATCAGTACTTTAACCCTTTCCCTCATATAGACTCATTTTGACGCACTCAATAGGTACCACATAAAGCCTGATCTGCAGAAAACCACAGTTAAACCTTACCAAATTTAATTACAATATCCTCATTTCTAGACCACTAAGGAGCAGCGAACAGCATAAAACCTGATCAGCCTGCGAGTTACTCGCAGGCTGATCTGGTTTTATGCTGTTCGCATAGGTCTTTTCAAATTCCTATATTAGGGAAAGGATAATAAAACAGAAAAAAATATGCAACAGAACAGTAACATCTAAACAAAATAAAATATGATACACTACAGAACAATACCACAATCTATGTATAAACTGCTTACATGATAAAGTAAATGTATATAAAATTCTAGTGAAAAATAAAAAAGGGAAAAAATATAAGACACTTGAAGTTGGTGGACAAAACAAGGTCACGGAAAAAAAGTAATAAAACACCATGTTGGATAAATAAAATAGCTTATATACATCACAATATGTGCAAAATGTTAAATATGATACACTGATATGAAAAGGAAATGACAAATGAAAAATTGATTGAGATTACTGCTTTTAAACAGTGGAAAATATTGACAGTTCTACTTTTTTTTTTTTTTTTTTTTTTTGGCTATTTTAAAACAAAATTGAGATCTAAATAAGATGAATTTCCTGGATTTTTATAATTTGATTCTCAAAAGGCAACATACCTTACACAATTAACATTTTCTGTTGTCAAAAATCAAAATGTTGAAATTTCATTTCTTAAATACAGGTAAAATATCTGATTTTAATATTTAGACTTTCACTTAAAATGTCTTGTGAAGAAAGGGGAATTAGACTGTGACAATCTTACTACTATATACATTTTAATAATCATACAGATTCTAAATAAATGTACCGTAACCTACATCGTTGTTGAATAAATAAACATTAGCTGAGATGTATTATTCTTATTTCATGCATTACACAAATTACAAAACTACTGCAAACAAATTTTGGCATGGTGTTTATTGCATACATGAAAAATTTATGTGAATTTAAGTAAAAATAATTATGTGGAGATCTCTTTTAAAAAAAGTATCCCATCCGTATTTCACATTTCCCTTTTCACTCTATTTTTTCTTCATTCTATGTTGAATACAATTTTTCAAGATTTACAATGAGTGAAAGAATTCCTCTGAAAAGGTTATTATACTGAAATATTCTAGTTGATGTAAAAATATAATAAAATTCATTTATATACTATTCTGACTATGTTTTATATATACAACAGTCATATATTTATATATAATAATCTATACACAACAAATGTTTACATAGCTACCAGTATAAACAATCTACATTTCTACTGATTGCACTATTTAACACAACAAGTAGCAGAACCTGAGTTCTCCGACACTGTCTCCAGTGTTTTTCTGATGTTGTTTTTTATTTAATTTCGTTTTAGACATTTTTTATCAGGTTTGATTTTGGCAGAACTTGTAAAATTTATTTCCAAATAATGACTCAATTCATTTTTATTTAAACACAGAACTACCCTTCAATTAAACAGGGATTTAAATCCCGAGACTGGATCAGATATGTTTGTACACTTTTAAACTTGTCTTTTCTAGAAATTGCTGAGGACAAATATCCTTTACCATCATTACATTTTATGTATTTCTATGCCCCACTTTTTCTCTTATAAATAGTCTTGCAGTGATTTCAACATACGTAAATTATAGATATGTATTATGCACATAGTGTAAGCATTTTAAAACAAGATGTACCCTGTTTGAGGAAAGAAAAAATATTCTTTTTCCAATTTCTTGCTTATTTAAAATATCCATCAATTTGCTGTAAAATATACCCAAAAACAAAGCTATTGTAAATTCTTTTTCATTGTCAAAAACCTACAGTATATGTTCCATTATCATTTCTTATACACCATGGGATTTTCAGCAGGCAAAACATTTTTTTCATGAATATTAATCAACTACTTGCTGACCAATGAAATCACGCAAAGTATTTTGAATACTCTTCCTTGAAATTTACAAAAGCTGACTCATTGTTCATGCAAGATAAATCACTACTTTTAGGCAAGAAGCGTTTATAATGGTCAAATGATCCCTGCTGTCGCCATGCTGTCTCTGTCACAGATCCAATGAAATGCCTAATTAATAATTCATGAGTACAAAGTTTTGCTAACCAAATATCCCATGGTCTATTAAGAAGCGAAGCACATGGAGTGTATGTAGGTTTTCTGACAATGATGCTTGTTATGTTTTCAGAATTATTTATAGCTTAGAGTGACCAGTGATCAAAATTAAGATTTGAAAATGAATCCTAACAAAATCTCATCTGCACATACATTTTTATAACCATCAGGCTGGTTGTATTACAAAAAAGGGAAAGGAACATTAAATCAACACCACCTTATGAATTTGGCTGAGCCAACACAGACATGTACCTAAAATTTCTCACAAAACAGCATCTTCTTATGTAATTTCACAATCTTTAGCGCTTTCTCACTGCCACATCAAAATGTCATCCAGTAGTCAACCCTGGATTCTTTGGCCTGATTCTCATAATCACTGGTGTCTAAATTCGAAATTAAAAGACCACATATGACACCTTGTCCCATGGAGGATAAAACAGTAGGTCTTTAATCTTTATACAAAAAATCATCCAGCCTTTATGAATGAGACACAAAAGCCTTATTCATTATAAAAATCTCCCATCTAATCCAGTGTTCCCCGAACTTTCCTTGAGGAACAAAATATCTATACATACATAATATACAGTATGTATATCTACAATATGTATATTCCTCTTAATTCTGCCAACCCTCACCCCCAGCTTCCATCAATCAGATCAATTGTCACTGGACCATGGCTCCCTCCATTACAGTAAGGTAAGCGTTTCTTCAACAAAAAAAGATGGATGACTGGTCAATTACCTTGAATTCTATCCATTACTTTTTCACTGTGACATCTTTGAGCATATTTTTCTTCTGAAATTATTTCAGTACAGGGTAATTACCTTTCAAAAGTAAGTAAGTTAAAAATGTTTCAAACCCGAAATAAAAGTTTGCATGTTTCATTGATAATGACTGATGTATTGAAATTAATTGTTACAGCTAATTAGGGAGAAATACATTTGAAATGTAGAGACAATTTGAGAGAAAAATGATGTTTACTGGAATAAAAACTCATTATTTTTAGTGGAATCTATGAAGCAAAATGCGATATAAAAATATCAAATCCACAAATACAACAGTCCTAAATAAATGGTTAAAATAAAACGCATGTAAAAATACAGGAAAATATTTCAAAATAAATATTTAACATAAATATTTGTTTGATAATCTCAAATATTCATTTCAAATCTTTGTCCATCTTGTTTCCGTTATCCATCTCCTAACTTATCCCATCAATTTGCTGAACACAAAACAATCATTTGACACTGTGCAGTTTTTGGAAGACTATGATGTTTCTAAAGTTATAAATGCTCTGGATGATTTCTTAAACAGTCAATAAATTCTAATGGATCCATCTCTCTTTGACAAATTTTGTAGATAGCGTCAAACATTGGAAAACTGAAACAAAAAGTGACATTATTAACATTTTTTTCTAATTTCTTTCAGTGAAACATTTCTAAAAATAAATTTCTTATACTATTATGCTAGAACAGAATGCTCAACTCTTCAGACCAACAAGGGCTGTCAGAGGACAGCATGCTCAACTATTCAAAATGCTTGTTGGTAAATCAAATGAAATCTATTTCAATTCTTGCCCTTTATATACCCTGTATATAATGATAGTCAAAAACAATATACCTTGATAGTCTAATACCCTTAAATATGTTTTATGAAGTCTAAAATCAATCCCATGCCTAGTTACTGAAAACTTAAACCAAGTATCCAAGTTAGAAAAGGGCCAAAATTTGTATAAAATTCAGTCCAAGATTTACCCTCCTTGGTTTTCTGATGCATCTGATTGGCCTGAACACACTCCTAAACTTTCTAGTCAACACCATAAACAATTTCTGAGATATAACTGGATAGTAACTTGCATGCAAAACTTTGACCAGAAAGTCTTAGTCAAAAAGTGGCCCTAATCTGCATTATATTCAATCAAAAATTATCTGCCACTATAGAATGATACAATTGATCATATTAAAGATGTTTCAAATAAAACCTATGCCTTTTTACTGAAATATAAGCATGAAAGTACCTTACATGCAAAACTTTAACCAAAATATCTGTTAAAAAAAGGGCCATAATTTGTAATATATCAACCAAGAGTTATCTCCTTGGTTTTCTGATGCCACTAAACATATTCATAAACTTTCAAGTCAATACCATGAATGATTATTGAGATACAAGCTGGATAGTAGCTTGCATGCAAAACTTTACCCAAATTTTCTTTTGCATGCAAAACTTTAACCAAAATTTTTAAGTTAAAAAGGGGCCATAATTTATACTAAATTCCATCAAGAGTTACCTAACTTGGTTGTCTGATGCCCCTGAACATATTCTTAAACTTTCAAGTCAATACCATAACTGGTTATTGAGATATACGGTTGATAGTAACTTGCATGCAAAACTTTAACCAAAAGCTGCAACGCCAACGCCAACACAAGGGCAACTACAATAGCTCTCATATTCTTTGAATAGTCGAGCTAAAAATTCAATGTAGCTAAAAAATCTAAAGCATAAGGATTAATGATACATTTCACAAATTTAAAACATGCATATAAAATTATCAACACACCTTTCCAATTCTAGCAGTGAAAATTTAAGCAGGATCACGAACCAAACCTTTTGTTCTTTTGCATTAAACCAGGTGAACCAGACTACCTATCATCTCGATGTATTTATTAGATAGCTACAAATGTATTTGAATCCTATGTAAACACTGTGAAAGCTCCATTATATGCTTAGATATTAAATCAACTTGTGTACATCTGGCACAAAATGGGTTATAATGAAGCCCTATCGAGTAATCACCTACTGAACAGATGTTTCAATGCCACATACATTTAGGTCTGTAAATATGAGATTAAGATTGAATGAGAAATTCTTTGTATACCTGTCGGTCATGTTGTGCTCTGTAAGGACGGAGTGGATCTCGGCTGCCACCAAGGGGCCCTGGAAACTCTGGCCCTTCAGGTATTCCTTCTCCAGCTGCTTGATGGACTATAACATAAAACATTGCAAATCACGTTCATTGGCGAACACAGCATATCCTAATCAGACAGTTTGGTAAAACAATATTGCAACTCAGATTCTACACAGAAAAATCCAATGTTTCATATAACATTTAATGTTCAGTAAATTAATATTCATGAAGTCATTAATGTGTACATGTCTTAAAAATCAACACTATGTTCTGTCAAAATATACATGTTATACTAAGATTTTCTGTTCTATAACATATTCTGTGGTACAAAAAAAAAAGAGGAAAATGATCATGCTAGCAAAGATCCAGCTGGTATAAGAAGGAGGGATCATCACAGTCTCTAGATAAAGAATTAATGCTAGAAACTAGAAAAAGTTACAGGAATATGTGTTAAATGTTGCAAGAACAATTCCTGGATGTAAGAAATGGAAAGGGAAAGCATTAAAGTCTCAGTATTATGCTTGGTGGGAAGAGAGGTTAACCTCTATCCATTGTTTTGGTGTTGTAATGTAACTACCGCTACATTTTATTGCTTAGTCTGCTTCTGTTTGCTGAAACTCATGTAACAAACTGATATCCAATGAAAATGTTCACTCCATTACAGCACAGCGATGTATGTACATGTTAGCATATTTAATAAGCAAAGAGAGGCATAGAGTAATTCAAATTGTCAAACCTCAACAAATTCCCAGATACATTTAAGTATTACACTTGGATTTACATCTATATATTTGAGGTTGCTACATTATAGTGGTGACATACGTGACCATGGATCCTGGGACTTCCAGTTGGAACAGCAAGAATCATTCATGATCCTCTCCAAAACAGTCCAGAAGGATTAGTACAAGATGTAAAAACTTGCATCCCAATCAATGTATAAAGAAGCAATATATATTTGTTAAACCTGATTATCTGCCCATTTCATATTCCATTGTAAAAATTAACATTTGACACTATAGAACTGATATTCAACAAGAGTGCCATTGTTTGTAAGAGTTGAACAGGATCTTGTGACCTTGACCTTTAAGGCACAACCCAAAAACTGATATGTGTACTGATACTAGTCAAAAGCGAATATTGTTCAAGTTAGATATCAAAGGGTCATATGGATATTCGTTAAGAGTGGTCAAAGCTTCCTTGACATCGTGTTTTTGAGAAATTTACATATGGCCTTCACCTCTGAGGTACAGTCTCCAAAATCAATAGGAATCTTCTACAAGTCATGAGCAACTACACTGTAAACTCTTTATAACGCGGGTTTGGGGGTCCAAGGTGGTGATCCGCGCTCTATGTGAATCCGCGTTATTGCTATTTCAGGTTAAAATCCCCCCCCCATCCACTTATACTGTATGCTATATCGAGTAAAGCCATCCCCCACCCACCCGCTTACCCGCTTCTTTTAATTATCATACTTTAAACAATTCGGCTCCTTTAATTATATCCTTTCAAAAACAAATGTGCAAAAGTAACTTAAAAAGGCTTCTTAACTGTTTGACTTATGACAGTTTACCATTGTTCACGCACCTAAGTGTACTAGTGTAACTGGTTTTCAGCCTACAGCGAGAGAAACTAACACGTATCAGTGGATAACTGGAAACCGCTGTTTGTAAACAAAAATGGTGGCTACAATAGAATGATACATACGAAAAATACGAAAATTGCTATTTTTTTCCCCAAAAAAAAGGGGTCCATGGACATCCGCGTTACATTGGATACAGCGTTGTTCCGAGGAGCGTTATAAGGAGTTTACAGTGTACACTGTTTGAGGCCAAAACATCAATAAGTTGATAGTGGACAAGGCTTACTTAATACAAGCTTGTTTTTTTTTTAAGAGTTTAATATGTGTTCATATTACATACACATCGTAAGCAACAACCATACAAAGTTTGAGACTTAACGGTCAATTAGACCTTCATAAAATTGTAAATAAAAAGGTCTGAATATTATTTTGAGTTATGATTTTCCTATATCCAGTAACAATATAAATGTATAAGTCATTTCATATCAAGGTTTTAATATAAGATATAGATTGTAGAATTAAATTTGGATGACACTATCAAAAAACACTAATGATTGTCTTCATGATTATAATTCCAACTGAAGCAGTTTTTACAAAAGAAGATTCTCATCATTTAATGTAATGCATATTAATTGTTTAATTTGACTTTATTATTACTGTCCTAAATTCTTATCAAAGATGACCTTTGCTATGTTTGTTTTAAAAAGAAAAAGAGATTTTAATGTCAACATGTTCTTTCACAAATTAAGGTATGTTGACAGATTAATTAATTTCAGGTGAGAGATAAGATGTTCCCAGTAGTTTCACAAGTTACGTTTGAATGAATGCCATGCCCCCAGGGGGACCTTATACCTTAGAGGTCAAGGTCTTTTGAAGGTCAAGGTCACCTGGCAAGTAGAGCTCAAGGTGCATGCACCTGTTAAGTCTGGGGGCTGCAGGTGGAAGGACTTCTGTGTTATGGTCAAGGTTAAAGTTTCATGACAAACAGACAGATCAAAAAATAATGTGCCCCAATCTATGGATCTGGGGGCATGAAAACACAGGTACATGTATTAGTATGTGAAGGAATAAAGTAGCAAACAATGGTGACAAAATTGGTTCATTAATATCATGTATCTTTATTTGTAGGGAATACTGAATGACAGAAGGATAAAAACATTCAATTTTACATTAATACTGTATTAACTGAGGTACTGGTCAAAGGAGGTATGTGCTAAACTTGTTTACAATTACAATAAATAAAACACATTCAACTGATCTGTGCATTTTGAAAAAGTGGAGATACATTATTTAACAAAACTTGATTTGAATTCAAAATAACTTCCATTGCTTATCTAAACCATTCCTTTTTTCAGATCTACATTAACGGACTAAATTTAACCATCTGCCATCTCCCAATTCAAACAAAATGCAAAACACAGCAACAAAAGGGGTCATACATTATCTTACCTTATTCTGTAAAGACAAATGATATATTTAATATATCTATGAGGGGATGTTTAAATAACAAGACAAGAAAGTGTTGAACATAAAATTAAATGAGTACAGCAGATACTTCTTTATACACAGGCTGAGACTGTGTTAATGAAAAAAAAGGTGACAAGGCAGATGACTTATAAAAGTTTTTACAGGTTATAGTTTAATATCAAAGTTTGAACATCAGACTGTTGAACTGTTAGTTTTACTCTGACATATGGTGACACTGAAGGAAAGTCTCAGTTTTTCAGTTGATAGTTCTATGGGACATAAGTTGGCCAATATTCACAGTGTTTTTTGTTCAGGGGATATGTGAAACACACATTTTCAAAGAAGGAAATGAACAACGCCATCTTGGGTCTCCTTTCATTGAAGGTGACAAAAATTTTCAAATTCTGACGGAGTGTCACAAGTAAAACATCGGATTAAACCCATTTGAATTTAATAGACAAATATCAACCCCAGTATTTGTAAAGCAAGAGGTCAACCCTATCTATACCAGTTAAAACACCAAGATAGCAAATTATTTTTTCATCTTGAGAGTAGATCTACTAATAATTAGAAAAACCAAAAGAATAAAACCTAATCAGCCTGTGTGTTACATACATCTACTTAACTGGTTTCAATTTGACTTGACTAGTTGAGTTTACCGTTGCTTCAACAGTATTTTTAGTCATATAGTGACGTCCAGCTAATTACAGGTGGAGGAAGACCCTGAATGCACCGAAACATCCGGGTAGAACCACCGACCTACTGCAAGCCAGCTGGAAGGCTTCCTAACATGAAAATCTGAATGACCCTGCCGGATTTCAAACCCACGCGGTGAGGAGGTTTTAATTTGGATGCATGGTTACCCTTATGATCATCTGAATGCATGGTTCCCCATACTAACAACTGGTTTTAATCTTGGATCCCAGTATTGACAATAAGTTTTAATCTGAATGCTTGGTTCCTTGTTTCAATCTGGCTGCATATTTGGTTCCCCGTACCAGTAAAGGTAAGAGAGGAGTCATACCTTGTCCTCCATGACCACGGCCTGACCCAGCAGGCGGTTACGTCCACCATGACATGTGGCCACCAGATCTGCAATGCCACAGCTCTCGAAAAATGTGTTCATTTGGCAACCTGGGTTAAAAAAATTCTTCTATAAATGTCATTACTCAAGTATCTTTCAATTTCCTCATATTTTTTTTTTTTGACTGCTGAAAAATTGTCTCAAAATGTGGTAAACACACAAGATAATTACCATTTACACAATGTCTTGACATTTTACACAACACTTATTCACAATTTCAGTTCCTTCCAAGTGCATTTTGTTCACAAATATACAACAGTTTCTATTTAGATAAAGATCTTGTTTTTTAATTTCTTTCCATAATACATTGATTTTTGTTTTAAAAATACATAGCTAATGCAGTTCTGAATCTTCAAGGTTGTTTACTAAAATTCAAGGACTTTTACTGAAATTCCAGATCTATTTTTCTGTTTTCTCAAGGCAACACTTAATTCAAGTATTTCTCAAGGTTAAAGTCATTTTCAAGGACTTTTCAAGGCCTGTATGAACCATGATACTGTTTTTAAATCAAATGAAGATTTTTTCAGGAGGTTTAAATGTTTTTGCTTTTTTTTTTCTAGGAAAAAAAATCAGAATTACCCTTCATTATGAAACTTGGAATGTTACTTTCAATGGATTGTCATGGTAAAAGGCTGATAAACACATTTAAGGTTTGTTATGTTGAAACAAATGTGACACAGTCAAAAGTGACTATAAAGAAATGTACATCAAAACCAAAGAAATGAAAAATATTACAATTATAAACACATGGAATGTGACCAGATTTGACAGCACTTGATCAACCCACTTTGTCTGAGTGTTTGTTTGTTTGTTAATTGGATTTAACGTCCCATTGACAGTATTTCAGTCATTAAGAGACAATGTCTACTTGAAACAGATAAAGTGCTGCCACACTGCAGTATCACGCCATACACATAGGCATGATACCACACCCAGTCACATTATCCTGACATTGTGTCAACCAGCCCTGGAATTATCCTTATATGCTGAGTAACAAGCAAGGGAGCTATACCAGTACCAATTTTTACAACTTTGGTATGTGGCAGCCAGGGATCGAACCCATGACCTCCCGATTCCGTGATGGATGCTCTATTCACTCTGCTATCAGGACTGGTCTTAGAGAGTGTACTACTTATACTTTGAAACACGTGATGACACAGATTACAGAGCCTAGATTAACCCTTTCCCACATATAGACTCATTTTGACGCATTCAATAGGTACCACATAAAGCCTGATCTGCAGAAAACCACAGTTAAACCTTACCAAATTTAATTATAAAGTCCTCATTTCCAGACCACTGAGGAGCAGCGAACAGCATAAAACCTGATCAGCCTCAGTAGAATAATGGTTTTTCAGGTTTTTAAAAAAAAAAAAAAAAAAAAAAACACAGTTGCAGTGATTACTGACTACAGATCCAAAGGTTGAAAGTATGAAGGGAATTTTCAAAGCATTACCAGATGTAAAGTACTGGTCCAACCCAGGATCCTTCCAGATGATTAGTTTTAAAAACTTGTTTCCTTAATATAAAATAAGTTTAAAGACAGACGGATGGACATATAGACTGCCAGTGATTCCTCTTTCATACATTTAAACAGTTTTGGTTTACAAGACAGAAGAAGATTGCTGTAGTAGACACTAGAAATGTCAACTGTGAAATAACAGAAGACTCTAGAAATGTAAAATGTTAGACTCTAACCATCAATGAACTTCTGGCCGAACTTGACCATCTCCATAAGACCCAGTCTGAGTACAGCTGCCTTTGTGTTGTGGCCCAGCTTCATGCCATCCACTATACCGGCTCCTATGGCCACCACATTCTGAAAATGGAAACCAGAATTTAATAATTACAATAAATATGCAAATGATAGCTGTCAAAATTCTGATATTCTGATGGTTTTGTTGCTCAAATGGCATGTTTTGAGGGAAGCAAAACTGCTTTTTTTAATGTTTCTCACAAAACATATTTCTGTAATAAATATAAATAAAACATTTAAAAGTCAATTTCTAAGCAAGTCAAAATCTATACAAACTTTTAAGGCCCCACACATCTCTACAGTGTTGATGTCTGTGATTATGGAACACCTAAAGTATGGCTTCTCAAATATCTTCTTAAGCAGTTCACCCTGGGCCTCAGTCTTACAGCCTGGAACATCACAAGAATGATGATGATGATGATGATGATGATGATGATGATGATTTTATCTTACTGATAGAACTCAGTATTTCATCAGTAAGCATAAAATTAAATGTCATTGACATAAAAGTTTCCTACATATCTATCCTTAGGAAACACTGCTTCAACAATGCTGTCAAATCTATAACAAGAGTGTTCTCTGGAACACATGTGTCACCTGCTGAAGTGAGACAGAAAAGTCTGATGGACAGACAGACAGATGGACGGACAGACAGACAGATGACTGCAAAGTGATCCCTATGTGTCACCTCTGCTTACTGCATGTGACACAAAAATAGAGTCTTATCACTGAGCCTCCCTGTGAGGAATTTCAAAGAAAAAGAAAATTATTAAAAAGAAAAGTATCAGAATTAACTAGAACTGCCATTGTCATAGCACAAATACCCCCTGCCTGTCGCTTTGTAACAGGGATTTTAAAATGACACGAATGAGAGTTACAGTTCTTGGGCACTTTCCTTCAATGAGATTTATCCACATATATAGTTTCATCTTGATACCTTTTATACTTTTAGAATTACAGCCCAGACAAAAATTTAGTACGAAAATTTACAAAGGGCAATAACTTAAAAATTATTATGTTATGGTTCTTGGTCACTACTGCACTCCCCTTCAATCAGATCTATCTACATTTCATCTTGATATCTTTTATACATCTTGATTTATGGTCCTGACAAAAAAAAAATAAAAAAATGACAGACAGCTGGACAGACAAGCTGAATCCAGTATACCCCCCTTACAACTTAGAACATTAGTCTTGTTGTTTTCTTCATTCAAACTTGGTCATAGAAAACAATATTTTACAAATGGCAGAGTTAAATATGACTACCCAGAAAAGAAAATCAACAAAAAAAATTTCAATGTTCTCTTGAGAACTCAATAAATTTAGAACAATTTTCAAGGTCCATACAAAAGC
Source organism: Solen grandis (assembly GCA_021229015.1). Taxonomy (NCBI): domain Eukaryota; kingdom Metazoa; phylum Mollusca; class Bivalvia; order Adapedonta; family Solenidae; genus Solen; species Solen grandis. Next base: position 32,834,923 of record CM037788.1, on the reverse strand, counting down.
AACTTTCATATGATGCCCTTCCAAATCTACATCTAAAAAAAATTAAACATTCACATTCAGTTTTACTAAATGCACATCAGTAGAGGACATATGAAAACATACCAAGGGTGGTCTCACAAAACTGTTCCTCCGCGACCTCCTGGGCCAGATTGGCCCCCATCAACACTGTACAGTCTATACTGAGGAGGTCCTCGATCAACTTTGACATCATCAGGAACTTTCCGTCTGGTGTCTTGTCAAATCCCTTGAAATGATGAAACAGGTTAACAAAAACATATCACACTACATGGAGGCTTTGTCACAAATGTATACATAAAGATAATAAACCAAGGATTATTATGCCTTTTCTAGAAGTTATGTACTGTGGACTAAAATAATAAAAAATGTATATGTATAATAATGAAAGGGCCATAACTCTGACAAAAATCCCTATGTTAATATTTTATGTAAATTAAGGGGCTATAACTCAAAATGTGTATGACCATTACTTTGACATAACAAGAGGGCCCCATGGGCCCTATGTCGCTCACCTGAGTACCACTGCTCTAAAGGCAACTTTAAGTATTATGGATCATAACTTCCATACAAGGCATAATAATCCTTCGTTTATTATCATTATGTATACATCTGATCAAAAATGCTTTATAAATGTGGATGCTAGAATCTAAACAAATTCAAACTTGCCATTTTTTATACTTGAAGGGCCATAACTGGAGATAGTGGTCAGCCTTGGCAAGATAATAGTCATTAATATTACCATCTTGGTAGAGGGTTTCCCATAGAACATCTGTGCCAAAACATCTTAAAATCTGGCCAGTAGTTTTGGAGCAGAAGTCTTTTAAAATTTTCACTATATACATATAAGACAAATTAGCCCTGCCCCTGGCAGCCATAGTTTTTTATGGATTGGAATAATTTATGTAATCTTGGTAGAGGGTTACCCAAGGAACATCTGTACTAAAATATTTTGAAATCTGGCAAGTAGTTTTGAACAGTTTTGATGTAGATGATTTTTAAAGTTTTCTTCTTTTTTTTCTGTTGCCATGGCAACCACAGTCCTACATGGATTAAGTTTTTTTAGCAACTTTTGTGAAGGTTCACCCGAGGATCATTCCTGCCATTTTAATCAAATTCTGTCCAGCAGTTTAAGAGGAGATGTCGTTTAAAGCAAATTGTTGATGCTGGATGACTGATGACAAAGGGTGATCACAATAGCTCACCTTGAGCACTTCTTTATGCTCAGGTGAACCAAATATTTACCTTAAATACACTTATGAAAAAATCGGAATTCCGGAATTCCTTAATCTGAATACCAGTGGAATATCTGATAGATTCACTGAATCTGAAATACCAGTGGAATTCCAGATAGATTCAACTGGAATTTGCTATGTTGCTAAATGACAGATAGATTCTACATTAACAGGAATTGACAGTGACTACCCTTGTTTTCATGATATCAGCCATTTTGTGGCCTCGTGGTGTAAGTTATTCAACAGATTTGCTATTATCTTTGAGAATTTTTGTAACACAATATAAATATTATCTCTAATCAGTTACAGTTCTTTGCACTGCACTTCCCCTCCATGTGATCTATCCATCTATCATAGCTTTGATACTTTTTGAGTTATGTTCCAGACAAAAGTTAAGTATGAAATTTAACAAAGAGCAATAACTCCAAAAATATCATGTGCAGAGTTACGGTTCTTGAGCGCTGCACTTTTCCTTTATGTGATCTATCCATCTATGAAGTTTCAAGCTAATAGCTTTGATACTTTCTAAGTTATGCTCCAGACAAAAGGTGTTACAGACAGACAGACAACTCTGACAAAAGCAATATGTCTCCCCAATATAAATATGGGGGGAGACATAGTTATTTAAATATTTGAAATTAATGAATCTTGTAATTGATCTGGACTTCCATAGTATTGATCTGGAGATCTTGAATTCAATCTGGAATTCCACTGGTATCAATCTGGAATTCCACTGAAAAACAAGTGGAAGTCCACTGGTATCTATCTGGAAGTCCACTGGTACTCCAGATAGATATTTTCACTGGTGTATAACAAGAATGTTCTTTGAAACACATGTGTCACCTACTGACATGTGAGGGAAGAAGTGTGACGGACAGATGGACAGACAATCGATGGAAAAGTGATCCCTATGTGTGTCACCTCTGCTTACAGTAAATACAATAAATTGTGTGTATTGTGTACATGAGGTGTATTAGATTTAAAAATACTGTTGTCAGTGAAAGCTTAATATATTTAGTGTTTGTGAGAGTTTAACCTTTGATCTTTGGTCCTTGACCTTTGAGAGACTGACCCTAAAATTGACAGGTAAACTAGTCTTTGGCAACAACCATACCAAGACTTAGATCTTAAGTTATCACTAGAAAAAGGAAACTTGGTAAACAGTGGTTGTGGGAGTTGACATATTTGACCTTGACCTCTAAGGTACTGACCCCAAAATGAAAAGGGTTCTTCAGCTAGTCACAGGCAAGAAACATACCAAGTTTGAAACTAGACAAGTTTGAGTATTATTTAGTATCAAATTTATAACTTGGAGAAGGTTTGGTCTCCCGGCCACATGTGCAAAGAAATATACCCTGTCGTCTTTGAAGGGGGGCATAATAAATCATCAGTTATCAAATGAAGACCAACCTTGATGAGGGAAACTGCCAGTGCCGTATCTTTGATATGTTCCTGCATGATTTTACAAAGGTTTCTGACAAACTGGTGGGGAAGCACGAAAATGATGACATCAGCGTTCTTACTGGCTTCAACAATATCTGGAACTGCAACCTGAAATTATAGGATACATTATATATCATATTTATATTTCTCTCATTATTTATTTTTATATAAATCTCTAATGATATATATATCATTACAGATTTATATAAAAATAAATGATGAGAGAAAATATTGTAGATACAAATGTTTCAAAATATGCTAGAATTATACTCAAGTTTTACAATCTTTAAGGAGTTAGACTGGAGCTAAGATTTTTATTTGCAGTTATTTAGAATGGTAATATCTGAGTGTATATCTGTTGTATTATATGAAGATTGTTTACCTGTTACTGTATGCATGTATCAGTATACAGTCAAACCTGTCTTAAGTGGTCAGTTAAGGAAACAAGAGAAAGTGATCGCTTAACAGAGGTGGCTGCTAACAGAAGTTTAAACATATAACAAACTACTAATTTAGTGATATTAAAACTGATTGCTAAATACAGGTTGACCACTTAATACAGGTGGTCGTTAATACAAGTTCAACTGTTCTATTTTTTTTATATTTCTTACATCTAATGGGTAAAAGTTTCCATGACTGATTAACATCCAGAGTTTATTAACTCTTTACTTCATACAGGCTCATTTTGATATTGTGACCCATATCAAACTGATCAGGTGTCCACTGTTTGCTAATACAAGACCGTAATTTAAATTTTACAGTATGCATGGCAAAGAAAGAATCATTGTTTAAGTTACCATTTTAAGTTTAAAAATTAATATCCATCAAGTTGTATATTTGTACATGAATATTCATGAAGTAAAGGGTTATTTTAAAGGTCCTACCTTAAAAAATGCATATCTAAAACAATGACATCAAGTGTTTACTATAAATTATTTTTGTTTGGAGTTATTCAACTTTACTATTCAATTATCAGCATTTGTAAGAATTATTTTCAAGGAGTTGGATATTTTTATATATATTTTTTTTTTAAAGTAAAGAGTGAAGAAAATATTTTGACAAAAACAGTTTAAAAGTATTATATAACTGGCTAAGTTGTACACTGTTTAACAGATCAAAAAAATGATATGTTCAGGCACTGTCAGTAACATTTACCACATGCAAACAAATTTTTGAATGAATATAATTATATGGCTCCCAAATTAAATAAACAGCCTTTAATATCTTTAAATAAATAGAATTTAGTTATAAACTTAATAATTGTTCATTAACTTTGAAACAAATTCAAACAAGTTATGCTAATACATATATCTCTTGGTAGTTCCTTGGTTGGACCAGTACTTTGCACCTGGGAAATTCCTTGCCCCATAGGGTTCGAACCAAAAACTACCCGATACTCAGTTTGACACATTAGCACTGGAGCACAGTGCCCTCATGTAGAATGCCTCAGACTCGCACACCTGCAGGCTGCTTACCACATTTTCTGGCAGCTTTATTCCAGGTAGATACTTGACATTCTCATGTTTAGTGTTGACAATCTCAGTCAGCTTCTGTCCCTCGAACATCTCCTCATACATATACATGCTGACCTTTTGTTCAAAGTCATCTGAATGATTCTGGACATTTTGACCTACAATTTTGGCTATTGCAGATCCCCTGAAAATAGACATATTTCAGTTTATAGGAAGATGTGTAGTTTCTCAGAAAATGTTTATCTCTTTAGCGCAAATCGTTCTCATGCACTAAAGTAGATGACTACCAGAAGCTATACTCCCAAAAATACCCCCAATATATGCAGGGGAATTTTCCATATTCTTTCAGTAGATATTTCATTGTGTAGACTTTGTAAGTTTAATTATCAAACCTCATTTAGGTATTGCCTTAACCATGAAGATACACAGATATAAGTAATTTATGATAATATATACAGTAAAATGTATGCAAAAAACTACCTTTTCTCTTGTAAACTGGGGCATAAATTGATGTTTTTCTTTTACTCAAGAATTTGAAAATGATCTTTTTTTTTTGGATTTTTTTCCAAGAATAAGAAATAAATCAAACTTCAATAGGAATCTATATACAAGTAATAATCAGAATACACAATAAAAGCATCCTAAAATCCAATAAATTAAGAAACTAAGTAAAAAGCAAACCACTATACTACATCTTATTTGGTAGCACATATACATGTAAACACATAGATATAGACGGTCAGAAATAAAGATTTTCTATCGGATTTAAATGAGTTTTCACTGAGACCTTTAACATCTTGCAGATGTTTGGCAGGTGCTTTATTTAATCAGCAATCAATTCTACAAAGAAACAAAGACTCTTTTGACTCCTGACCTTGACCTTTGAGGTACAGACATAGGTCTTGCACAAAGTGACAAGACGCATTGTCTTCTCTTTAAATACATTTGTGCCAAAGTATTTCAATTCCATTTGTGCATGATGTAGTTACAGCCCAGACATGACAAAATGTTTCCCTACTTTACCCCAGATTGTGACCTTGACCTTTGAGCTACAGACCTGGGTCTTGCACATGACAAATCATCTTTTCTTGAAGATATTTGTGACACATTACTTCAAAATCCATGCATGCATGATGGAGTAAAAGCATGAACACAACTAAACCCTTATTGACCTCTGACCCAACTGATTGTGACCTTGACCTTTGATATATGAATCCAAGTGTGGATTGTGGCACACTGTTGCAATGTAGTGAACAATTCTACCTGGTTGCTTCAAAATCCACACCTGCATGTAGGAGTTACATGGGCAGACAGTGCCCTTTGGGGGCAAAAAAAAAACAGTAGTAGAGATCTCTGAAAATGCTCACCGGTGGATAATTAACAAATTATTATTAATTGATATGATATGATATGACATAATATAAATAAGATAACTTTCAAAGTTGTACCGGTATTCATTTTAAATGTCACAGAGAAAAAATGATTTTGATTTTATATTACAACTACTGATACCTGTTTTAACTACCATATCAAAAAGAAAAGTTGACTACACTCACAACATCAATGTATCAAATAACACTCTGCCCATAAAGTTTTCAAACCATATATTAATGACTTTTTTTTACTTCTGTTTTCACTTCGTACATTGATTTATACATTCATCTACTTTCTTTTTCAACTCACAATACTAGGTGGATTTATCTTTCTTCCGTTACTGTCTTCTATCAATTTCTGATAATTACGACAGGGTGGAGGCATATATGCAGTTAGAAACTGTATAAATAATTAAAAATAAAAGTTGAGTACAGTTCACAAATAAAAATAAAGGGTTACATCTGACCTCAACATTAAAAACATACTAGCGTAATGAACTAGTCGAGTTGTGTCTTGAAGGAATCTACAGTGGTCAATGAAACAGTAGATTCTGGCAAGGAATTCCATATCGGTATAATTCTTGGAAAGAAGGAAAATTTCAGAAGATCAGTGGATGCAGTCAGTCGGTTGTATTGTTGAGAATTCGATAGTCTTCCAGAACGTCTAGTTGTCATGTTTGTTGATAAATAACGGTCCCTGTCAATGTCCACTAGTCTATTATGTATTTTGTAAAATAATGTCAAGCTGGTATTTATACGTCTATTTTCTAAAGTTGACCATTGTAGCTCGTCGAGCATTTCCCCTACATGACTGGTATTATGCCATCTCCTACATGTCCATCTAGCTGCGGTTCTTTGAACCATTTCAATTTTCCGAATGTTAACCTTGGAGTGGGGATTCCAAATGGGAGAGGCATATTCTAGTTGGGGTCTAACTAGTGTCTGGTAAGCATTAACCTTAGTTTCCCTGGGGGCAAGTGACAAATTTCGGCGCAAAAGACCAAGAGTTTTAGTTGCCTTGCTGGTTATATTATGAATATGCGGCGTCCAGTCCAATGTATTGGTGATAGTAACCCCCAGGTACTTTGTTTCATTTACTTTGTCAAGCGTCTGTCCATGTAAGGTGTAGCTGTGTTGTATCTGTTTGTCAGGTCGATGTCTGGATATTCTCATTGAGTGGCATTTGGACACATTGAACTTCATGAGCCACTTTTGCTCCCATACACCAAGTTTTGATAGGTCTTCCTGTAGTTCAATGCAGTCCTGGGGAGAGAATATGTTTTTATAAAGGACACAGTCGTCTGCAAAAAGCCTAACATTTGATAATATACCATCAGGAAGATCATTTATGAAAAGTAGAAAAAGGATGGGGCCTAGGCAGGAGCCTTGAGGGACACCGGATCTACCAACACAAACATGAAATAGATTTATTTTCAATAGCATAACTGTTAATTTGAATGTATTACGGTATATAAATTGGTATAAGGGTAATTTTGTATTTTATGCATCTCAATACGTTATCATGCATGCAGGTAAGTTACACAACTGAACCTCCAGTGATCTCGGTATATTTAGTATCGTTTGCATTTATCTATTCATACTTCAATTATAATACAACGAACAAATCATCGTGAAAAATATTTATTAACAAAACATGTAATGCGCACAATGTATATATCTGTACATAAAACATAGCTTTATACTATTTAAAATGTACCGGTCTCAAAAAAAAACAAATAAAAAAAAGCAAACGGCCTTCACCTTTCTAAAGTGAAGGTTGTTAGTACGAAATTTCAAGGTCTTCGATATGGAAATTGTCAGCTATGCAATTTCTTTTCATTTAAATATGATAAATGTCACTTACCAATTTCCAGATCCAACAATGCAAACCGACTTTTTACTCATTTTGTAACTGTTCGAGGGCCGCAAAATATAAATGTTTTTCCGGGTTTGGAACCCCGCTCAATCCCGTGTATGATGCTGGTTCCCGCCTTCTGATACTACCTATTGTGCGGCGTCTACGAAGCCGTTCCATAAGCAGATTCCTAAATGATTTTGGTATATCTATCATTTAATAAAAAATAAAATAATTATTAAGATGTCTCAATGCAAGATCTGAATGCAAGACTTTGAAAAAATGGCCTATGTATTTCTTTATTTTTTCGACTTCAATATTATAAGCATAAAAACGTTGGATTTATTCTGCACAGGGTCTATAATATACAGTATTAAAAGAGACCCTGTTCTGCACAACATATCAAAGATGTTCATTTTATATCAACTTTACCAAGCATTCAAAATTGGCCAATTGCCTAATATGTGTCACCAATGAAGATTTATTATTACAACAAATTCATAATTTTGTATTGTGTAACATTACCATTATTTAAAGGATACTGATGGTAGAAAAACCTCTTTTATAATTTATCATATTACAGCAGTACTAATATAAATTAAGATGTATGTTTTTTTTCATTTATCATGTGAGTAACAGGCCCGGATCCAGAATTTTTCCGCTGGGGTGGGGGGCAAATTTTAATGTGATGTGAATGCTGGGGGGTGGGGGGTCTGGGGGCATGCTCCGCTTAAAAAAAAAATTTTTTTTTAGTGTGACGGAGATGCATTCTGAAGGGTATCTCGGGATAAAAATGAAGATTTTTTTTTTTTAACTTGAAGACCATGGATCAAATGAGTAGGTCCCACTGGATTAGAAATGTAGAAATACACAATTTTCTCCCGATGGTATCAGATGTTTGAGCCAAAAAGACGGAGCAGTCCCATGAGAAGCTTCGGATTGGTCCGTTTAAACGTTCACTGATGTTTCGGCTATGGAACAATAGCCTTGTATTAAAGTGGACGGCTCCCGATGCTGGGGACATTTCTCCGATACTCGGGGAAGGTGCCCCGGAACTTCACCGAATTTAAAACATCGTCGGGGGAATATCCCCGTACATTAGGGGGTGTATCATTGTGTCGAACCATCCTAGGTGCCCCGGGGAAGATCATGGAGATTATGAGAACTTGGTGATAGAATTAGAGACAAATTCAAGGGTAGACTTTTGGGGGGTTTATGAGGATGCCCCCAGCAATGTCCCATGGTCTTTTTGACCGTCTCAGTCTAAGGTTGACCAAAAAAGCAACAAATTTTAGAGTGCGCTTGTCGAATTTTTGCGAATATTCTGAGATTCTATCACAAGATCTGCAATGTGTCACAGAAAGGTCGCCGTACCTTCGAGACATCACCGAATCCTAGGGGATTCCTCGGAGGAAAAAAAAATTCGCGGAAGCTCCGTGAATGTTTACCATGAGTTTCCGGGAGGCTATGCGTATGTTTCCCCGGCCTATTTTCCCCGATAAAACTTCGAGAACATATAGGGAAAAATTTCAATGCAAGCAATGAAGTTCTCCCGAAGTCTCCCGATAACTCCACATAGCTCGCAACGCTTTCGAAGCTTCCGCGGGACACAAGGGAACCTGTTCCCGACGCCTCCCGAAGCTCATCAATTTCCATCGGGAGTACATCTCCTAGGCAAATAATGTCAAGTGGGACTGAGCCTTGAGCGATATAATCTTATATTTTACCTTCGCAAAGCCATGTTTTTGAATAACTACTGTACAAAAGTATTTGACTACAGTTGTATTAAAAAAATGACGGTAGTAAAAGGGGGACAGACTGGCATAAAGAAATTAATAAGTGCTTTTTGGACCCCCCCCCCCCCCCGAAAAAAAAGTGACTTGTGTACACTGTCCATTTGTGAACATTTTGAATAGTCATCAGTTTAGACCCAACATTGTAAAAGACAGTTTTGTTTAAATCTGAGGAAAAAATCACTTTAAACATATTTTGTCAAATATGTTGAAGGGAACACCGGGTATATGCTGTATTAGGTTCGAACTTGGTAATCTCGACTGTCTAATTGTCGATCTGGAAGTAGCCTTCACATACAGACTTCCCAGATAAAAAAAATCAGGCGCACGTTTTAGGGTCGGGCAGTTGCAGAAGGTTTGGGCCCTTTCTGCGTGTCGATTTTTGGTACATTTTTTTTTTCGAAATGTTAAATAAGTGACAAAACAAACAATATTCAGAAATAAAAGATGTTGATATTTAATATAAAATCTTTAATATTCGTTTTATTTCGTACATAAATTGTGTTTTCTGTACATTAGTATTTCGTATTCATCGACTCATCATAACATTAAACTGATTACCTGATTACTGGATTTGATTTGAATTAGTGATCATGCATTATCTACATATACATTGTCCCAAAATATGGATTGTCCCAAAATACGGCAGATTGAAATGTTCAAATTCTTTATTTTTATTTTATAAATTTAAAATACCAGCAGGGTCTCTAATTAACCAAACTTAGAAAGTTATGTAAAAATAGTAAAGCTGTGACATTTAGAAACACAACCCATTTAATTTGCATGGTTAGCGATAGGTATGCATATAACCTGCAGTTTGCTACAGCAAAATAATAATAATAATAATAATAAATAAATACAATAAAAATCCTTTTAAATAGTTTATAGTTGTAACTGATATAAAACTTTTGGTAATTGCCTATTTTTCCAAATTGTTAGATCGCTCGGCAGACGACATATAAAATTCTCTCAATCAGTGAACGTGTCCGAAGTTCCCTAAACACATCACACAGTCATGGACGACTGCCGATTCGGAACAGCAGGGGGCCATAAAACAAAAGGAGTCCGGCTGGTCAGGTAGTTATGCGGGTGTTTCAGTACGGGGGGCCACGATGGGGATTTCCTCTTTCACACTACTATGATGTAATTAAGGGATTTTATAGCCTTGAAAAATGTATTGACCAAGGGGGTGGGGGGCCGCTGGATCCGGGCCTGACTTCTATTATTACTATGTAGTCGGGGTTCACAAACAACAATCCATAGTTAGATGTCGTCCATTTATTTGGATGCACCAATGTAGTGCACACATAGTAAAAACCTAGAACATAAATGACAAATATTATAATACAAATAAAACTAATGGACATATTAAACAGTTCACAATTACGACATAATTACAATTCAGCGCATACCAAGCGAGTAACTCAAATTAAACATATTCAGCAATGATATTGTATAAAAGTCTTACCAGACGCGTCTATACTGCCAAAGTATAATTATAAATGCAATGTCCAAAGGTAAGGACAATTCTAACTGAACAAACAAACAATATAAAG
>CM037788.1:32774081-32824081 GCA_021229015.1 Solen grandis | reverse complement strand
GATTGTCTCTGCTGATTTTATCAGTATTTATGACGTGTAAAAGTTATGATTTACAGTGTCATAAGATCCACAAGTACATACAGGAAAATATACACATAAACATTTTCTTAATTAAGTTAATAGGTAATGGAGCTGCAATTTATAAGTAACGTCGGATGGATGATTTGACAATTCCGCTTCCCATGCCAGCAATAATAAGGAGGTTTTCTACAAAGACCTTACATTTTGTATTCAAATTGGAAGATCGTTTCAAGCAGACATTAATGAATAATACTACGAATATGTTTTAACATATGAAATTTTAATGTGAAATATTACCAATTTGTTCGGATTTTACCTCACCTAAGAAATCTGATTTTAATCCGTACAATATTTTGTAGAAAGGCATTATAGTTTGTTTAATTCGCAATAATTATAAAGACCTTGCTCGAATATAATGAGGATTATATTTGACTACTGCAAGGACAAAACACTGTTAACGTTTTCATAAATATTTTTTTTTAATTCAAAAAGGTAAGTCGCCCGTAGTTTATTTTATAATCCATTGTACAAAACCCTATCGAAAGCAATACTGATATCACCAGAAGTTACACTTACTTAACCCGAATCTACCGCCTTATTTATATAGTTGTATAGGTAAGTAAGTTGATTGATAGTTGAACACGTGGTCTTAAGCCTGATTGAAATGTCGTTATTTAAATAAAAATGAATAAAATGGTCAAATACAACAATATTTACCACTTACATGTTTCAGGATTTGGAGCCATTACTTCTCAATACCCAGTCCTTGTGTTGTATGATGGTTAGAGTCACGTTTCATTAGGTCTAATAGAGTGGGCAATATCTCAACATATAATTCCTTTTGTACTTCCACAACATTGTTCACATTTATTACAGCCCATGGATGTTTCATGATTTGCCCATTTTGAGGTAGGGTGAAATGCACATATCATCAATACCTAAGAGAATCTGGTGGTCGTGTAGTTACCTGCTATGGAGTAGGTAAAATAGCAAGTAAGGTATACACAGCAACCCTCACACCTGTCAATATGCAGTCTGCTTCAAACACTGTGGTATCTACCCATTTAATACCGACATGGTAAGTGGGGCTTCTATTGCACCATCCTTAAGTTTTCAATCGCAAATTGAAACCGGTACTGCTGGTTCTTCTGAAGTTGTACCAAATGCAACAACTGCTAGAGATTTTTTTAGAAAGAAGAGGCAGCAAAGTTTGCAAAACGTACAAATTGCTAAGACAAGAAATACTTTGAGTAAGGTTGTTAAGGAAAATCTGTGACTGAAGATGACGTGTATGGTGCAGTAAAAATATACATTTCAGAACAAAAATCAAATAAATCTAAGCGTGAAAACACATCTGTTTCCAAGTACATCTGGTATTTCAAACCAAAAAAAAAGTCGAAAACTAACAATGAATCTAATTCCGAATCAGATTTTGATGAAAATGACGTTCTAGATTCTGACAAGTGTATTGTTTGTAAACGTCATTATGTTAAAGATGTTGACAAATTCCATATTTGACCATTGTGAACTGGGGATGTTACGACAGGTGTGATGGACGAGAGCACCTCAAATTTTGCAGTCCAGTTAGGGTACCTAGAGAAAATAAAACTGACACACACAGTATTGTTCTACAGTGTTCGGAATTATTAACTATTTGATAATAGTTCTGAAACAGACAGTGAGAAAAACTTTTTGACCATCCTGTACCTGTATTTTCTTAAACAATGAAAATTGTCGAACATATAAGACGTCATTTCCTTCAGAATACAAAATGGATGCCCCCTTGTAACTGGTTTAAAATGGTAAAATGTTGTGTTTTTGCGTTGAAATTTGCAAATTATGTAGAAAATAAATAATTTTCTTCGATGGTTTTTTCGGGGTTTTTTTACACGTTTGCCTGACGAATTACGTTTATATCGTCGAAAATATAAGAAGCCAGGATACTATATATGTTTTAACGATATAATCCTTCACGTTTTTTTACCGATATTTTTCTATTACTTGTAATCCACAGATGTAGGAAATAGTTTTCCATTTTAGTTGGTGTACATTCTTTAGTAATATGGTGAAAATTTTCCGTACTATTTAAGGCATGCCTATCTATATGTATAGCTTCCAGTGGAATCCTATTAGTATCTGAAGCTAGCTCTCTTAATTTATAACAAACACCTTTATAGTAGTACCGAATTTGAGGCATCGAATTCTTAACAATATGTATCAAAATTAGAACTGAGTATGCAGGACAACGACATCCTACTTATAAGTCGAGAATCGGATCGAACACCGCCTAATAAGATATATCCAGGATGTTTATAAAGAATAATATCAGTCGTGCTAGCAGATACCTCAGCATTATGAGTGAATTCCTGGATACATTAAAACAAAGTGTTTTGTACATAGGGATTATCTTTAGTTCTTGATTTATCATTCTTGGCTTCGAGATACAATTAGGCGAGGCGTAAGTAACTGAATCATTAAAACATGCCAGACATCACTTGGCTACACACATTTATCCCAATTATCGATCAAACTTAATTAAACATGGGGCAAGAGTAATAATAACGCAGTCTAGTTTGATAATGGCTAATATAGGATTCTAGAACATACAGTAATCAAATTGTTATAAATGTTAATGACAATAATACTATAATCAAGATATAATTTTAAATTGTAAGAGTTCGTCTTGAGTGATAGCATCTGAAGATATTTTTTTTTCAGCATACGTATTTGATAAGCAATTTTAATTTATGTTTGGAACATTTTTTTCTTCTCAATAGTTAATGTTTAATGGCTCATGACGGAGCAAACTGCTCTGGACTGGCGACCGAATTACAATGCTGTTTAAAGTCGCATTGTCCCGATATATAATTAATTCTCTTTCCAGATTATCTATAAAGCGATATCCATCGAACTAATTATATTTCACTCCTTTTTGTCTAAAACACAGAAATGTCCTGCGAAATAATATTCTTTACACATAATCAGTCAGAATTTTTTTAAATGTTTCATAGATGTAAACGGCATACAAACGCGTAAATAGATTTCCGAATCGACGTGTGAATATGGTTAATTATTTTAAGTTGTACAGTCAGTTGTACAGTGTAAAAAATATTCATTTATTGAAATTATTGCGCATGAATAATGAAATTATGTAATAAATAATCTCAATGAAATAAAAAAAAATAAATATATATATATATATATATATATATATATATATATATATATATTTCAAATTGCCGAAACGCAGCGAGTTCGACCTCTTCTCTCTTTGGCATTTGAATCATATTAATATATAAATCTATAAGATATTTTTTGAAAAGTGCCAAATTTGAATATAAAAAGGTTGCATAATGGTATTAAAAAATTATGGCAAATATAAGTTATATAAATGTCATGGAGGGCGAGTTCCACTTTATTTTATAGTGGAATATGCTAGATATATATTCCTATTTGACTGCTATATTATACGCCCATGTATTGCAAAAGAAGTTATTTGGCCTAAGATTTTATGAACAACTGGGATCAGCAAAGTAATTATTTTATGGTCGGATATAATAGATGCAGTTTCCTTTATTGAATTTCAACATTAGATATGGGCAATATGGGCATACCCGTCGACAATCTTGATATTAATTCTGTACAAATTTCACTTTTGTCGTCAGCTGTGTTCACCTTTCATTTTAAGGTTAATTATTCCGGCGAAGTAAGCCTTAAGTAAACTTAAAGATGCTCTAGCATTCGGAAATATTTAAGCCGAAAATTCAGATTAAAACTTACCAATATTGGTTAACCAATAATGTCATCGTGTCAATCCTTTTGTTATTTATAGTGTTTATTAAAATAAGTCATGATAATCCGAAATTAACAACAACATCACCCACCTGACAATGCATGTATGAACATTATCCTCAGCTGACACTATCGTTAAAACTGCGACGAATTTTACACCTATTGTTTATGAAAAATTACAAAAATTAGAAGGATAGTAGATGAAAGCATGTGAAATGGTAATTTAATTATTATCCTCTCAATTCCTAATCGTTTTTAAAAGAATACAAAACTTTTGGATCCATCAGTGCTTTTATTTGATCAGTTCAAACTAAGAAGAATTTAGGTCTAACTCTTATACTCCTTTCGCGTACATTACAGTTTACTTCAAAATTTGAAGCAGAAAAGTGTGTGTGCAATTTCTAGAATGTACATTTATGATATTTGAAATTACCATTTAAATATAATTTTGATGTGTACTTAAGAGCACACATGAAAGTCGATTCTAGAAATACTGTTTCAACATATATTCATTTATAATATAGCTTTATAGCTATATACTGATAAGACTAGTGAATTTATTGATTTTTTTTTTCATTTCCGTAAAATATCAATGTTATTATTAAAATAATTAATTGTTTTTTTTTTTAAGGATTGCTTTTTTTTTTTTTTAAATAAAATATTTATGATTTGAAAGCAACTGCCTCATTATTATATTACACTATTACTCTGAAATATATGTAATCATGATATTTAATTTTTTATAGTACATGTATTTAGTGTTAATAAATATGGATTATTATATAACCAAATTATACCTCTGTATTAAGCGACGAACTGCTACTGAGTCTTAGATATAGACCCAGGAAGTTGCACAAAAGATTTTCGGTGAGTGTATAGACAGATCCGAAAACGGATGATGTGTGGGTGGGTGCTATATAAGTATATCACCCTCGTCCCTGTCACGTCACATACCACTCTACACTGATATCATGTGGAACACAGGGTGAGGTGCGGGGTCATCTATCACCTTCAGTGATATTTTGTATTTCTTTTCTTAAAATTTATATCATATTCTCCTTATTTACCTCTTGCATATGTCAAAGACCTATTCAACAGAGATATGAAACTGTCCGAAATATTTCTCGTGACGAAAACAAAACCCCCCAAAAAACAGGTGAACGGTATTTGAACGAGATCTCATTGAAACTCTTAGCATCTCACATACGCTTAACAGACAGACATTTTACAGTATCACTCATAAATGATCTGCAATGTAATGAGAGAATACATATTTGGTTTAATCGGCAATAAATTGAAGAGAAAACTCAATATATTTTTTAAGAGATATGAGCAATTTTACACATCTCACGTTATCTCGTGGTCACATGATCGAACACGTAACTTAACAAGAACTTCTCATGACTTGCCCTTTACCTATATCAGAGTTGCGGATCTGTTAGATTATCATTAAACCCAAACAGTCAAACACATATTTGGAAGTTAATACATCAACCATTGGCTAAATCCTAACTTTGCATCTACCGATAAGACGATTAAAATTGGGTTCAGCTTTGGGAATGGCTGCTGGAAAATTGTCTGGATATCGGAAAACTTTACAACCTGGCGTACCCGACGGCTCCAAGCGACGAACTAGAAATCTTATCAAAGGAACAGTTCACATCTCTTTACAAAGTAAACTCGGTGCAATTTCAAAGAAATTATTACGATTATATATATAAGTGTGTGTGTAGATTTTCAAGCCATTACGTGTCGGAATTAGTTTTAATGTAATAGTATCAGAATTTAATGACTTTAACTTCGAAAAGAATTGCCTAGATATAAACAGTTAAACACCCACGCTTGCATGGTTATAGTTACCGACTTACTACCACATAGCCCCTCCCTAATATAGGTTCGAATCACACCAGGGTTTTTCGGATTCTTCATTGAGGAACCTTAAAAGCTGATTTGCAGAAGGTTGGTTGCTCAATGGCAACACCAGCGATCTTTCTCCATCTGTTATTATCTTGATGTCGATACTTAAGTGAACAACTACCAAAGCGACGGTTAACTTCACACTGCTATACCGAGGTAACAATATTTTGTTGAATACAAATGATGCAGCAATTTTAGGGGTTTTGGATTTGTTTTCATTTGAGAACATCAAATATCTCTTAATGCGTTTTTTTTAATTTCTGAATTCTAATTTGAAATTTATCAACGTGTTCATACAAGCTGATGATTATGATTCAATAATGATATCTCTGCTAATAATATGACTTTGGCTAAGTCCCTTCGGTGGCCTTATATTTGGAGTTTACTGCCCATCCGAATAGTTTTAATATAACAAAAATATAGTGGATTTTTTTATATATAAAAACGATACATATCTGTAAGAAACACTTCCATGACAGTCTTCAAAATTAAAAACATTCGAAAATTTAAGGTTTTATATTGAAATGACATTTGAAATATAGTTAATTCACCTGAAATCCCTTTTTAATATTAGTACCAAACAATGAAAGATGTACAAAGTTCACAACACATAAATTCTTCCAGATTTATATTATTTGGAACATTTTTTCAAAAATTATGATGGCATTATTGTTCATTTAAAGTGACATGAAATAGCAAATGAGGTTGATTAATCCAAGTCGTTATTTAATACATAAGTGGTTGCTTTAGCAACCATTAATCTAAGTTCTTAAAACAAGATGCTTAAACATTATTTTGTTTTCTATTCTCTCATATATCAATTTGTATTTTATAATCTATAGATCATATATTTTAAAGTTTGAAACTAGATTAATACTGATTTTGCGCTTAAACAGTGACCGACTTTTCTTGGGTGTCATGGCAACGAAAGTATCAATTTCAAAATAAAAATGGTGTTTTAAGTTACACAACAGTCTACTTTACATCCTGTAAAATTTTCTTGAAATTCTGAAGATGGGCCATTTTTAACCTTAATGCATCTACCCTTTATAACACTTCCAATTTAATAAGAAAATATATAATATATATTATATAAATAAACCTGATAATAAAATGAGATATGAAAAAAACATTTTATGCTGTTAGATAAGTGATTTATATTGATTTTATATTGGCCCCGTTATTTGTCCGAGGGCAGCCGTATTGGTTTAAGGGCCAATATCAAACCACTTGTTTAATGAAAATTATATTACATAACTACTTAGCCAATCAAATTTCAAGGAAATCTGATGTTATAGGTCTCATAAATAATAGTTATGTGATAAAATATTCGAAAGATATTCTCCCGATATTGTAATAAGTAAAGTTAATTGTAGCATGAGTATATGTATGTGTTTATATGACGATAAGCTGTTGATTCTAATGTCAAAATAATTACATGTACGAGGTGGGACCAAAAGATCGTGGACATATATTTGGTTAAGAAAAACAGCGTCATAATAGCAACATTTTGTTCAAAACTTTTTATACCAATGATTTACACATCTCTGGGCAAAATTTCAATGGAATATCCTGAACAGCGAATGTTATAGACTCAGTTTTTGCCTGCATATCTGACATTTGTGACGCAGTTCATAAAAGAATCAAAAATTGTTTTCATCGCTGTTATAAAAATCAACGATTAATGGCACAAAATATAATACCATCGACGTTATTATTATCTCTGCTTCCTCTTTTAGTTGACATCACTTCCTGAAATTCTTAACGCATTTGTTTACTGCATACAATAATAACGGTCGTTTGCCTAGCGCACGTGTTATTGTATTACCGTAGAATCATGATATCTTTAGATGCAGAGAATCCGCGAATTAGCATCAGATTGTGTTTATAATTTGACAAAACACCCAAGAACACCTAAAAAATTATAAAGACAACAACTAGACAGACGTCGGTGAATATAAGTGGCACAAGCGTTATTCGAATGGGAGATCCATTAACAAGAATGATAACAGGTCTGAGCTATACCAAAGATTGCGAACGTTGACGTCATCTCAACATTGGAAGAGCTCGTATTGAAAGACCGTCGCATCAGTTTTCACCATATTATTGAGCGTCACGAAGTTAGTAGATGTACTGTAAATAAAAAACTAAAACAGAATTTGTGTATGAACGTCTTATATATGCAGCTTTATATCTCATCGAAGATGATTTAAAAACTCGCAATATGACATTATTAATATGAACATTTTACCACTGCAAAAAGTGGTGATATTTTGCTAAAACGGTCTTGACATACATATTATATTAACATTAATGAAAAGAAATGGAGCTCGATGTCAATCCGACCATCAAGTTCATGTGACCTTCAACAATTGTAACGGAAATCATATATTATTTCCAGCTGACGGTGCCTGTAGCTCTTGATCTTCCTTGGACCATGCACGTGAAGGCTCATGTTCGAATTCCTATGCGACCAACCATGGGGTACACTGCTTTGGAGAAACGTGTGGCTCTTGTGGTATGGTATATTTTCGTCTTTCATTATACCCACACATCATTCTAATAGTTAAACCGTATGACATTCAAAGATGTACATGTATTTATATAGACATTTATTTTTTCCACGTCGAACGGCATGCAATAATACAATTATAGGAACATGAAGGTTCTATATTGATTTTTAAACGTCCTTTCTTTCTTGTGGTCATAGAAAAGGTGCATATTAAACATGAACATTAGTTCATGTTTTCCCCAAGGTATTTTTTTATAAACATATTTCCCCTTTGAAAATTTCTATCGCATTTCTGAAAAAAAAATTGATTTACCTCTGTATATATTTGTTATACTTTTCACCGATAGCATAAATTAATTTATAACCATTAAAAGCGTTGCAGTGGGTTCTTTTCTAACGGACATATTCTTTTGAAATTTTGCACCTAAGTACTTTAGACTATTATTAAAAGACGTATGAAATAAAATTAGTGGGTCACCATACTCGTTTTAGATTTTAGCTATGGTACAATTACTGTTGACTAAATTTTTTTTTTAAAAAAAAAAATATATTTTCAAAATATTTTTTTATAAATTTTAACTTATAATGTGTTTTATATGTTATAGGTGAAAAAAAAACTGTCAAATATACATGGAAAATACACTACAAGCAAAAACAGTCATTGTGTTTGGACCAATATATATGCAAAGAAAACCAAAGAGCATTTTGTATATACATGTATTTTTCTTGATAAGATTTCCTTTTTTTTCAGACCCAATGCTCTGATACATGTATAAAGCCTTTCTGAAAATGTAAAAAATGTATCCCTAACCCCGCTTGTTTAAAGTGATTGTTTTTAAATTAGCCAAATTTGCTTAAAAACACTAACATGCGACTTTATGGACCCTCAACTATGGAAACACACAAGGAATTGTGATCCATCGCCATTCTTTCAAGGGCCTACTTCCCCGAGGTGTAGTACAAGCAGAACATTGCAACCAACAACCCTATCATAGTTAATTATTACTCTTTGAGAACATTTTTAAAATATATAGCAGCATACCGAAAATATTATTTATTTAATCCTTTTTTAATTTTAGTAGACACCATAACATAAGCATGACGAACTGGCAGCATCCATTTTTTCCATTGTTGAATATAAGACAATACACAAGAAATATGAGATCTCTATTTTGTTTTCAATTTAAAGACTTGATGCTCAAATATCAATATTGGATTATAGTTAGCATATCAGATTCAAATAATATAATTCATATTCATATTTATTATTCTGAAATGATAAAGGATTACATCACAAATATGTTTTATATGGATATCACATTTTCAAAACGATCGGTCGCCGCTAGTATATTGCAATTTTATATCTTTATTTAATATATACTATCAGTTATTTTACTTTCTAACAGCTGACTCACTCACTCAGTGCGTATAAGAATGCTAAAATGAAATTCTAGACGAATTAAACTTCGACGCCTGACAAATTTAATCGTCTCCTCATTTGAAGACGGCTCAAGCTGTAACATGATTGTATTAACAGTAGTCATATTCTAAAATCCATACAGATAACTGAAGATCAGAGTAAATAAGAATCGTTTCCCTGAAACTTTTTTAAAGACACTGTAAAATATGGCGCTAATTTTGATTTAAAAAAATCTGAAAACAATAGACTCCTTTGCCCCACTTCCGAAAATAGACTGTATAGTCTGATCGTTTCCAAACTTATGTTCAACTTTTGCACATTAGAAAGTAAATCACGGTAGTTGTTTTCCCGTGAACTGAGATGTAATTGCTATCTATGCTATATTTAGGAATATTTTCAGAATGAAGCTTTCTTCAAATTTAAACTTTATAACTCAACAAGTGAAGGAAATATCACAGAAAAAAAATTTAGCATAATCCAAAAGCTTCCTGAATATTTATTTCTTGCCAAATTTCTCATGAAAATTACGTGTACAAAAGAAGTAACATGTATATATCTATGAAATGGGGCAATTTAATTTCAATAAAATATGACATGTTTATACGTGTACATTACATAAGAATGCATATATTCAACCAAACATGGACTTGATTGTCTTTGTTTAAGAATGTGCTTTTGATAAATAATATAAAATTGTGTCTGTTCTGAGGATGATTTTCACTTGCTTATTTACGAGCATAAGTAAATAACGTGTATAAGACTACGGAAAGTGACGAATTACTTTCAAAGGCAGCATCCTTGAACATATTTAATCTGAGAAATCAAAGAAAATAGAAATTCTCTAACCAGCTGATTAAAGGCTCAAGAGTGGCAACGATTTACTCTCCATATTTATTAACTCAAATCTGTCTTCTTCTTTCTTACTATTCAATTTCAAAGCATTGGCGTGGAGAAGAGATTTATTTAGAATAAAGCAGTTCCCGCAAGTATGCAGTACCGTATAATATGTTAGGTAACTACTAGTTATGTATCCAAATAATTAAATACCGATTTGTCAATACTAAACATTTTATCACGAAAATGCAGACATGAAAAGAAATGGCACTGTGAAATAGCTGAATTCAAACAGCGTATGATTCTAACATTTTTTAATAAAATTGCAAAAGAAACAAAAGCCTATTTAATGATTTTCCTTTTATTGTTCCTTGTAGTTAGCATGTTACAATACTGAATTAAATGTATAATATTATAATTATTCATTGCTTAATTTTATACTTAAAATTTTAACCGGTACAGCTAATGACAATTCATTCCGTTTCATTAATTCTCTGAGCTTGAAATGAACGTGTGTAATTTGTTAAACTAAATAGTGGTTGTTTTGTTTGAAAATTTCAAAAAATGCAATTTGATTTACAACACAAAACACTGGATTTTAAAAGATATCGACAAACCATACATTAGTAACACGTTTATTGTCATTATAAGCTACAATATAAAACATTTATGTAACTAACATAATTATAATGATAATCTTTCACAACAAAGACTCGATACACATCAAATTGACGACTATAATGTTCATTTTATATACGAGCATGTGAGCCACAGAAATTTGTGAGCACAATGAAACTTGAAAACGTATGATACAATCATTGAGAAATATCACTAAAAGTAACTAATACATCCAAACAATTGAAATGAGGCCATGATTGTGTTAAAAAATATGCATAACTTTGCTTTCATACTTTGAGGTAAATAAAAGTACAAACTTACTAAAATCTGCTAAGCCTATAAGTTATCAACTGGACAATGAATTATTGACGAATTCTACGTCGATAAAGTGCCATAACAGTGTCAAGAATTTACAGATTTCACACAAAGTCGAACTTGCCCTATGTTGTATTTGGAGAAAAACGTATGCCAATAATTATCTTAATCCAAGGAGACGGTAATGAATTATCGCGGTCAAACAATGTACTTTTGGCTATTTGAAGTTGAAAGGGGCAATAACGGATTGTCTCTCTATATCATTTAGAAAAACATGTATACCAAAAGTTATTTAAATCCGTTTCACCCATAAAGAGTTATCAATCGGACAACGTATTTTTTTAGTTCAAATTTGCCTGAAGCCAAGCTTGGCCTTTATTCTATTAAGATCAACGTGTGTACCCCGATATCAGTTTCCTTTGAGCCTATGAGTTATCAATCGGACGATAAGTTCTTGACAATTCTTTGTCGAAAAGGGGCCATTACCGTGTCAACATTATACCAGAATGATGTAAATCTGTGAAGACGTTCATGGGTTATTGATCGGAAAAAAATCAACAAACCAACCGACCCACGGACCGACTGACATGGTCACTTCTATATATTCCACCCCTCCCCCCAAAAAAGTGGCGGTATAAAAAGCTCATGTTTATAATTATATTTTCTTTATTTGTTAGGAGATATACTACCCTTGTTTCCGAAAGTTGCTTTGTTTAATATCACGGGGTACTTTTCTTATACTCAATGGGAATAAGAACATATATATTGCATTCGAATAATCCTTGTTCCCGATAATTAACTTATAACAAACCCGCTTAGTATTTTGATATTAAATTGAAGACAACAATCTTATTAAAACTTATAACTGATAATATATTTTACAAGATTCAAGTGAAAAAAGCTACCAAATGTATAAAATTGGGAAAGACCAGTCTACACTTTCTGTTGTGATAGAATCAAATGTATACAAAAATATCCTCAAAACTAAATTGCTTAATATAATATTATCTTTTTTTTTTTAAATTCAGATAAATATTTTTATTACTTTTTATCCTTTCAAGGTGAAATGCACTTGGTTAAAGGTTTTCCTGATTAATTTTAATTCATTAAGTATGCAAGAAGTTTTAAACTTTTTGTTTTGATATTTTAAATCAAGAAATTTAATTTTGAGTGCGCCATGCCGCCATAAATATTAAAAAGAGAAAAACAAAAACAGAAGAAGAAAAAAAAACGAACAAAGATAAAACAAGAGGGCCAAGATGGCCCTTGGTCGCTCACCTGAGAAAGATGATTGCTTAAGAAATAAAGATGCTTGAGTGTAAAAGTGAAATCTGGCTTTTTTTATGGTGAAATGGGCATAACTCCTAAATTTACAAGTCAATATCAGTTATAATTGAACCCGATTGTGAGATTATGGGCATAAACATTGTCTTAAAGTTTAAAAATGATTGTTAAAAAGATGAAGTTGGTAGAGAATAAACAAAGTGAAATCTTGCATTTTTTGTATTAAAAGGGGCATAACTCCTGACCTAAATGACCCATCTCAGCCACAATTGAACTCAATCGAGACATTATGGTCATTAGCAATGTCATAAAGTTTGAAGATGATTGCTCAAAAGATGAAGATGCTAGAGTGTAAACAAAGTGATTTCTGGCATTTTTTATATTAAAAGGGGCATAACTCCTGACCTAATTGACGGATCTCAGCCATAATCGAAATCAATCGAGACCTTATGGTCATAAGCATTGTCATAAAGTTTGAAGATGATTGCTCAAAAGATGAAGATGCTAGAGTGTAAACAAAGTGATTTCTGGCATTTTTTGAATATTAAAAGGGGCATAACTTCTGAACTATTTGACGGATCTCAGCATTAATCGAACTCAATCAAGACCTTATGGTCATTAACATTGTAGTAAAGTTTGAAGATGATTGCTCAAAAGATGAAGATGCTAGAGTGTAAACAACTTGAAATATGGCATTTTTTTAATATTAAAAGGGGCATAACTCCTGACCTAATAGTACGATATCAGCCATAATCGAACTTGGCCGTGATTTTATGGTTATAAACATTGATATAAAGTTTGAAGATAATTGCTCATGAAATGAAGATGCTAGAGTGCAAACAATGTGAAATCTGGCTTTTTTGAATTTTAAAAGGGGCATAACTCCTGACCTAATGTTCCGATATCAGCCATAATCGAACTTGGCCGAGATTTCATGGTTATAAACATTGTTTTAAAGTGTGAAGATAATTGCTCATAAAATGAAGATGCTAGAGTGCAAACGAACAAATTGTGGACGACGGACGACGGACGGACGGACGGACGGACGACGGACATTCATCGATCCTAAAAGCTCATCCTGAGCACACGTGCTCAGGTGAGCTAAAAAAAGTAAAATAAAACAACAAATAGATCATATTATATAAGAGCATTGGTCCCTCTTTCGAAATTCGGTTGCGCTATGCATTCTAAGAACAGTTTACAGATTTTAAGTAATATCATAGCCTCTTTCTCTTTCCTATCATGCATTCATTTAAGAAGATCTCCAGCGTGAGCAATTGTCTGAAGGATTAACACCGTAAAACAGAGGACAGAGAGGCCCAGACTCGGAGCAACACTTGTAGAAAAAATCAACTAAGTTCGGAACAGCTGATCCGAAAGTTGCAAAACCACTTTTCGCGTTAAGTTGACCATTCCTGAAACAGAAGAAAACGACTATGTCAATAATTTTTGCATTATCGTTAAATTATTTTCTTGAAAAAAAAATGCTAATCTGAATAAGAATAATTATTAATTTTTTACAATGAAATGATAAAAATCGGTATAAAAATGATGTATAAATGTTTGGTCCTTAAACAGTGTATGAAATATGTCATATTAGGACAAAAATGTTACCGATAGCAGCATCGTTGTAGCACTTCGTCAAAATTAGGAAACCATTCTTCATAACAGTTATTGTTGTCGGTAGTTAGATATGGATTAACAGAGTGGAATGTGGAATCTAACTGCATTATGGTCTCCTGACATGCACAAGGTGTTGACAACTTTACTAAACTCTTAATTTCTTTTGCCATGGTTTCGTTTTTGGCGAAATTTTTGCAGTGCGTATCGTTGATAAGCCTTTCTGTGATCGTTGTGACGTTAAAAAACCAGCGACCGAGAGTACCTGTGAAAACAAATAACTTTTCATGTTCCATTGTTTGCCCAAACAAAACATCAATTTAATTTTCAAATAAACATTGGATGTGATTTTTTCTCATTTTTTTAAACATTAAAAATATACTTGCGTAAATGTACTAGTACAAGGCGACCGGTAATACCAGTATATTCAAGAAACAAAACATTGACACGGGAGTTTACATAAGTACAGAGGAAAAAAGGACACCGAAACAAAATGGTTGAACAACATGCTTGCACCGACAACAAGGAAAGTTCTTCGTTTGAGAAAGAGTCCGAAACATTGAAATTTCTATGAAATATTGGATAGTTTGGGGCATTTCTCATACTTAAAACTTTTTCTCTTAAGTTTGTTATACTATTTGAAATCACAAAATAAGCATGATGAATTATTGAAGACATTCATGATTTTCTTTCCTTGAAGTAATAGTGAATATCAGAGAAACACGAGGAATTGGAAAACTCTGCATGTTTGCCTTGTATAAACAAGCGTGTATAATGTCAGTGTTATGCTGTGGGAAGCAGTGGTAGGACATGTGCTTCGGGATCGAGACGTCCTGGCGGGACCCGAGTCACTTGTAATTTTATTGAGCAATAAATTTATATATCATTTACCCAGGTATATATTCTGAGAGGGCGGTATTTTTCCGTGTCGCCATGAATTGGGCTGCAAAAAGCGGAATGGAAGACGCCCTATGGAGATCGATAAATGAATACTTATAGCTGTAAAGTCAATTAATGTATCCTCTTCATAAAACTTAGACTATAAAATGCCCTTACTTAATGTCAGTCCCACAGCTAAATGTAATCGGGTGAGAAAAAAAACGTGCAGCCTATTTATTGCCAAAAATATCCATGACGTCCCATCGTTTTAGATTACGATCGGATTGTTTCCGACTATGTTTGGTAATCGCTTTTTTTAAAGATTTTCTTTATGTTCATATAGCTTTGTCTGATTAAATATTTCGACTCTTCTGAGAATACAAGTCTAGCACGCTATATTTCCATACAGTGTTTTAACATGCATCCCCTGTCAAGAACACGTAGGGATACATGTTTTACCGAATACATATTTAAAATGATGAGTACTACTACTGGAATAAATCTAGTATTATCATGATCATCAAATGCATCAAAATTATCAAATTTTAAGAAGCGGATAACATTTTTGCTTTTGCACTTGATTTTGAATTGATTTTGAAGAATTGCAAGGGAATACATAGAATATCCTGAATACCAAGATCTTACACGTGAAATATAATATAATAGCTTAAATCGACAAAAAAAAACATATCCTTATTGATAGACTTATATATTTAAATTTCAAAAAATGTTTCCTTTTATTTACTTCATCACTTTGACAAGGCAAACAAACATTAGGCAAACAAGTGGAGGATTGGGGCGATATGCGTAAACACAAAGTTTCCCAATAACATAAAAAGAAATAGAGACAAAGCAGATGCAATAATTCGTTATCATATTTGAAAATTCCAAATATAGGGTTTCCTAATGAAATAAACCATATTTCATATAAAGGGTCCTTTCAATTCCAAGGCTATCGATTGATCGATAAAAACAAAACTGTATTGAGGAACAATGTTTTGAACATGCCTGTTGGAATTGAGTTTTTTTTGACATTTTCCTATACTTAGATTACTCGTTGACGAAGTCAATATGAAGGAGTACCGTTTATTATGTTTGTCTGTTTGTTCAGCTGAGTGACATTTTTAACTGCAATTAGATTAACAGATGTCCCATTTCCAGTGTATCCTGCTGACAACAGGACTGGGCTCTTCGGCAAATACCACTGTTCGTGGTCATAGTTGAATATGACGTAGGAATAAAGTCCATCCGTGACGAGGATAGCTTGCATAGAAGCATTCTGGAATATACAATTATTTGTTTGGAAAGGTATAGATTATTCGCTCTTACTTCGCTACAGAATATAATGTAATATAAGATCATATAGGAATCTATGATACAATTTTGAATTATATTGTTTAAGTTAATATTAGATACATACTTATTTTCATATGTGAAATAAATCATTCATTAAAAAACAAAATTATGCTCAGTGATATATATATATATATATATATATATATATATATATACAAATCTAATTCAAAATAGATAAATATTGATTGCATTTCTTTGTAGATTCATTCAAAAGTAAAACTGAGGAGGACATATTCCTGTGGGTGATAACGAGTGTCTTTCGGGTCTCCGTCCATTAACTTATGTCCATTTCACATACAGTTCAGACCCGGATACTTTCTCAATACCTGAGTTTTTCAGGTGCGAAGCTGCTATACGCGAGTACAGGTAGCTTCCGCGTGATTCTTACCAGATACACATGTAAGTTGATCGTCCTTTTCTTATATGATTATTATGAACATAATAAGGACTGGGCTTGCCGAGTAAGGGTAATGCTCCATAAACAGTTACTGTTTTTTTTTACTGAATAAAGCCAAGAATGCACCATTGGTGTCCAAGTTTTAAGGGGTTGGCATGCCCCGCAACGACCAGAACTAGTTATGAATCCATATTGATAAAGGCTTGCCTCGTTTCTAGCTATTCAAAATACACTGAGTTAAAAATATTATATTTGGAGCATTGGTCAAAACATCACGATTTTCCCTGCAAAACAAAAATGGCTGGAAGTATGCACTTCTATATTCCGATTTTAATTATGTTTTAACATCCGCAGTGTGATGACAAGTATTTTTATAACGCCCGCGATATGCGGACAAATATTGTATAACGCTCGTCGTTTGCAGACAATAATCCTAAATTGTTCATGATTTGCGGACTAATTTTGCATAACTCCCTGATGTGCAGGCAAAGCCTATCATTAAGTGTATGGAAAATAACATACTTATATCAAAATTTAAACTTAACTTCTTTTATAAACAACCCAACATATAACAAAAAATAGGATCACTGCAATATCTCAAAAATAACTTATTTCGAATATACTTAATTTAGCATAAAGACAGTTCTAAAATCACGTGTTGAATGTAGCTACCGATGCCTCGTTATGACCACCGACTGCCGAAAGCTGCATATTCTCTGTAAGACCTATTAAGAAGTCTTTGCGCGAGATAAATTAAAAACGTGCACAAAATAAAAAAAAAATGTACGTTTAACTTCATGCGATGTAGTTTGTTTCACATTCAATGTATTGTAATTTATCATATGGTGTTACGATCTCATTTTGCAAATCGCGGAACAGAAGATCAGTGTTAATGTATACTAGAGGACGCCAATATTACTAAAACTTCGATATTTCACGTGATCCCTCCTATTAACTCTTAATTTCAGTAAAATTACACGTGAAAATTCAATATGTTGGAAAAACTCCTGAACGTTGAGCAGGAATTATATCTACATATCTAGGCTGATTGTTGATTTGACTGAAAAAGAGTTTCATACTCACCTGGTATTTAATACTTTCTATTGCAGAGGCCCCTGGATATTTGAAGGTCACATTCTTCCAGGTGACAACCAGCGCATACTGAGGATCGAATTCAGATATATCGCCAGCTCTTTTCGTCAGATCAGCGATCGACTTTAGATCATTAGTAACATTCTTGTCAAAGTTATCCTTGTCCAACTCCTGAATATACAGTCCACCCGATGTGAGATTTGTGCTGTCTATGTCTGTCCACAGCGGTGCTAACACGGGTATGTCTTTGGTTACGTTCCTCCATATACTTTCAGTCTGCGGTCCGAAATTTTCAAAAATATTTTCATATGCAAAGCTTATAAACCCGTCCATGTTACCTGCAACATTGAAAAACTAGTCTATCTGCAAAAACTTATCAGTTCGATACTTCAAAAAGAAAGGAAGGCAATTAAGCTGATACTTGTATCATCATGTTTATATTTAGCCTGTATGAGATCACAATTCAACATCAACTTCAACGATTACAAGAACTCGATTTATTTTTGAAATAGTGTATAAATGAATAACCTGCTGTTTTTTTATTAGTTCATTTGAAAATGCTTTACAATCTAAAATTTAACTCTATCATTTTTATAATCTTTTGAGTAACATTTTGTATACTATTTGTTATGTAAATATGCTGTTATACGAGGCTGAAATATGTAGCTTGCTTTTATTCGTATTTTACAGTTTAACTCCCAACGGACAATATTTAAGGCAATTTAGAATACATATATGTGTATATTAAACAGTTCTGCCTCACTGCGATATAAGAACGTACACAAACAAAACCAATTATAGTCACATAATTCTTATACTGGACCAACAAGTCACTGCTATCAAGTTCGTGGGATATAATCGTAGCATATTAACGACTTGATGTGTCACAGTCTAGAACCGACCCACGTACACGGGAATACGGGACTTATACTAGAAGCACTTGGTCACCAAAATTTGATTTGTTTATATAATTATGAAAGGCATATCAAACTTTCGAACAGACTAATGATGCATTATTTTGTTTTCATATATGTTTTACATGGTTCGGGTATGATATCAGATGATGGTTTTAATCTGTATTTTGAATACATAGTTTTCCTCAGATACCTTCTTCAATCCTTTTCATTATTAAATTAAATATGTATTATATGGTCTTCCACGCCTCCATTGGCCAGAAGTTGGTTTCAAATGATGTCAATGTTATGTAAACAACAGCACGTCTAGAAATCATTCATGGTGTATCTCGGTTGTGTAACACTTAAATCTGTGTTAGAAAAATGGCAACTGTGTGTTTTGTTATATCTCCATGGCGCGATTCTATGGCGGCTTTACGAAATATACACATATCACGATATAATGAGTTGAACGACTCCATCTTAAGAAAATACCTTCTTTAAATTCAAATATAGCTATTTTATTTTTCTGACATCCTTGTTTCTATAAGTCGTCCAAAAACAATAATACATACTCTTATAAACATCTGGAGCTTGCCAAAGTACGGGAAGGCGTGAGTCAGGCTATACTCTATACTTTCACTGTCGTTGTGGAAAACCTTTGGTTTTGTCGTAAGGTCAATTAAGAGTTTTTCTGAAAATATCGTTCGGAAAGTCAGTCCCTACATTTAAGTATATTCCAATAACAATTAAGAGGAAGAAATACTGAAGTATTTAATAGAATATTATTATACACAAGTAAATCCTGCACCGTAAATTTGTTTCAAAAGAACACACAAAAACACACATTACTTAGTTATTGACATCTTTTGCTATAGAAAACATTAATTAGTGAACACCTTTAATATGAGTGTACAATACTTTGATAATAATTGGTTTATAGACTTAACAAATACAGATATAATCACTACAAACGGCTTTAATGATATCAGAAAATAAAATACACAATACCATAGCAGTTCTTGTATGGGTCTCCTTGTGGAAACCCAGGTTGACACTTGCATTCATACGATCCAGCCTCATTTGTACACTTAGAATGATTTCCACATCCGGGACCGTCTGTACATTCATTAATATCTAAAATTAGATAACAGAAAAATAGAACTATCATTTTCGATTGTAATTGTATATTGCGATTATAGGAAATGAACTTTTATTGAT
This sequence comes from Solen grandis, assembly GCA_021229015.1. Taxonomy (NCBI): domain Eukaryota; kingdom Metazoa; phylum Mollusca; class Bivalvia; order Adapedonta; family Solenidae; genus Solen; species Solen grandis. Next base: position 32,803,910 of record CM037788.1, on the reverse strand, counting down.
AAAATATGAAAAAAAAATATAATGTATATTATGTGAATTAACAGATACAATTGAGCTCTTCCGTGATATTATACCGATTACGTTGAAATCATTTAATCGATTTTTATGGAAGGGCATTTACGTAAATAACTAGTTGATGTAACTGACAAATGCATTCGTTTAGATGGCAAGTGCCTATGTGTAACTGTTTTGTGCCTACTTGTAACTATCAACTTCAATTGCCTTTGTGTACAAATTGCAGTTGTCTTCGGTTAATTGCTCATTGATCACGACTAAATAATAATCGCCTAAGCTGAATTGATAAGTACAGCTTGTCACAATGTCTACTGTACGGTACTTAGTGAAATATTATATATGCTATGTATACAGTACGCTTTGAACTTACTTTTCAGGCCTACTTTTAATTGACTACTGTGTGTGTTTATATCATTACTCCAACAAAAATGAAAACTAAACGAAGATAAAATCAAGCTAGCTGTCAGTAACGATGTACCGGAAATATTTTCGTCTATGGACTTAACGGGATCGAACAGCAAAATGGCGGAAGAAACGATTATTGCGATATTAAATATTTATTGGTTTTGGTTTAAGATATTGGAATTAAGTTGAAAACTCCATAAATAAACAATACAGTATGGCGGAGTGTTTCATAGACTCTATATAGCTATCGCCAAAAATAGGGGAAAATCACAGATTCATATGATGTATTCTTAGATAAACCAAAGGAATAGAGAAAAAAAGAAGTAAGTATAAGAAATAATTCATTTTGTCCCGCCATTACGTTATTGTGCAGCATATTGCAGCATATTGCAAATAAACTTCCCCGAGATAGAAATATAACATAAGGTTCCTTTGTGCCAATATTCATGTACTTATAAATTCAAAATTATTAATATTATTATCATTTTAGATAAGGATATTTTAGATATCAAAGGAGAAACTTGAAATATTCAGTGTCACTATTCAGTGTCACTATTAGTATATATGTGTCAAACATCAATTATCATTTATATTTTAAATTTTATGGAATATATCGCAAGCGACGCGATACGGTGCCTTTGACCTCGCGTTATGGAACGAACTCCCGCTTTATTGACAGTTCACGTGATGGTTCAGAAATAGTATCACTTGGCACCGGCGGATTCAAGGGGGCGGGGGGCGCACCCGGCGCGTGCCCCTATATAATTCCCGGACCATACAGAAATGTAGACCCATTACCCTCTAAATACTTACAAGAAAGCACAATTTAACTGCTTTAAATAAAAAAAATCGCAGGAGAGTCTCCCTGGACTCAATTCCAACCGGAACTATATACCCTTCTACCGCTTCGGGCAAAGCGGCATGCATTGTCACTACCTACATTTTTTAGTATTGCGCCCCCCTAACCTGAACTCCTGGATCCGGCTTTGCTGGGTACATTTTTTAAAGCTACATGTAAAACATGACGTAATCACCCGCCGCCGCAAACAAGCTCCACCCATTCAGCTCAAAAATCACGTAGGCAACATACAGTCATATTTTTCCATTTCAAGACTTCAACACTTTATGCCATATGTTTTTCAAATTTTGAACGAAATGCGAGCATCTCATTAGACGATAGTCGGACAAACTGTACACACAAATGTTGTTCATGTAACTCATTATTATTTTCCCTAATATCAGCATTATTTTATTTTCAATTGATCTAGTTGATTTAATACATAAATGCTTAAATGTGATGATAATAATGGAGAAAATATGATAAAAAATACAGCGCCTGCTTTTTCACTATATTTTGCATACCGTCCGCGTTTTCCTTCTTTGATTATATTGTCAGCGTTTTAGACCTTCCCCGTTAATATTTATTCGTTTAACTGCATTCGTTTAAAGGCATACAGGACATTAGATAACAAGTGTTGCATAAAATACATTGCAAACGTACACAATACCATTACTAACTTACGTAGATGCACCTTAGTAGTGAGAAGAAACAACTAAATAACACAAATGAAATAGTCAATAGAAAGCATAACCTTTGCATGTATACGCAAGCACTTCTCATTTAGATGAATGCATGTGTAAGTTACATCAACCGATTATTTATGTAAATGCCCCTCCATAGATTTTATCCCAATTTTCTGCCTGACGCAATTCTTGACAATGATTTAATTATATAAGTATTTATATTATAAATATGAATTACCATTTTCACATCTTGATCCGGTCCAGCCTTGTTTACATTTACACTGATATGACCCATAATTGTTAAAACAGTGTAGGGTCGAACTATTCTCACAAGCTGTGTTATTCTGGCATTCATCAATATCTGAAAAGTGAAAAATGTATATGAAGGAATATAATTGTATGTAAGTAGATAAAAATATCCAAAAATCTGAGTATCATATTAGATTTCAAAGCGTTACCTGAAATCATATACCTGTCAATATCAAGTAAGTTACTTACGAGTCATACCGAGATCGGAAAGCTGCCTGCGGACATACAATAGATGATGAACGTAGTATATTGTGCTTGACATAAATAGCAACGGAATACAGAAATACATATTATTATAGCCTCATTTAATATATTTTCATGACAAAGGTATCATCACGACAAATCATAGGGTCATACAATCTAATGATTATAAGTAAACAATGAATATACTTTAAAAGTCAGACTTCAGACTGAGCATGCAGTTTAACCTCATGAAGTATATAGTCATATTAAATTGGGAAATATTGATGTCATCATAAAGACCAAATACATTATGTAGTTAGTAAATGGTGGCAAAGAGCAACACACTTACCATACAAATGAAACATGTAGTCAAAAGTCGCTAAAAGACGTACAATAACAGTTTTTTCCTACATAGACAAATTTGGACAATTAAAACTAAAATAATCATGCAAAAGTTAAGAAAATTCTTTCTGCTAGTTTTAAATTTCTTTCTTTGTCTATAAAGTAAAATAAACTTGTTATATAACTGTAATTGTCCACTATTGTAAGCATATGCCTACTTCATTCTCATTTCATTATTGAAGAAGAAACGCACATATTATTGTGGCTTAATGTATCTTGCAGGCTAAGAGGAACTAAGAGTATGTAAACTTTACATATTTAAATAACATCTTTACAAACAGTAGATGGTTAGCACAGATATTCAAATATTAAACCTCATTTGCATAAATCATTCTTAATAAAATGTGACGTCATCCGGTCCATATAATTTGATATTTATCGACACTGGGCCGATATTTATTGTTATGTAAAGCAGGTTACGTCATTGTTCACGACGTAATATATCACTTATGTGTTTTGTTTTTCAAACGACAAAATGAAATCTACCAATGTTTGAAATGCTTACAGAAAATATGTTGTTAAAACTTTCAGACACAAACATTCTGATAGCACTTATCAATTGGGGATAAATTAACAAATGTTTCATGCCTTGTATTATTTGTTAAAATATCCCCCCACTTCCTGTACTTACCGCTGCAGTAGTACCCATCCGTCTTTGTTTTGTTGTGTTGGAATCCTGGTTTACATGTACAGGTATAGCCACCTTCGGTGTTTGCACAAAAAGCTGGTTCGTGACAGTCGTGTTTCGATTCCTTACATTCATCGATATCTGAATTTTATCAGTGAAAAGTGGTCAAAATTAAATAATGAAAGATAGGAGGAGGATTATGCACTGAGTGGTTGATTATCATTCTAAGGGAAATGGAAACTACACCTACAAAATCAATAAATGTCCTAGTAATCTATCATTTATTATTTTCATTTCTAGTCTTTATATTTTAATTAATTTAAATACATACATCGCTAATATCTTTTCACAGTTTCAGAGACATTGTTCCTGAAATCACAGTCTCTATGACAGAAACAATTTTTATTTTGAGTGAATGACTTCAGAATGTTTTAATTACTGTCTATCAAAAGACTAAGCTAAAGTATATTTTTATAGTTTGAGAAAAATATCCCTGTAGACATAGCCTCTATGACAAACAATCATTTTTTTAGTGAACACTTAAAAACGCTTGCTGTTTTTATTCAATAGATAGAATTTGATAAATATAAAACATTTTGACAGAGTGCAGCTAAATTCTGCAAATGATATGTATTGTTTCCTACTGATTAACAGTGTTAAGCTGAATCATATTAAGATTATTCTGGGCATTATATCTTAAACTCATTGTTGTGTTCCGGTGTAGACTATTAAAACAACTTCCTGTATATATATCCAAATATTTCCTTCTCGGGTATCTCCACGGCCGAGCGGTTATAGTCGCTGATTTACTTACTCACGTAGCTCCTAACCGCTGTGATTTCGAGTCTATGCATGGTGACTGTGGTTAGATTTCTTAATGAGCTACTTTAAATTGCGATAGAACAATTTCACAGATGCACTCGGAATCATCAAACTATAATTAGCTGTACCTCGCTGTATGACTGAATACTGAAACGGCAACATACTCCAAAACAATAACACCATCTACTACTTGTTCTACAGTCTGTATAAATGTGCAATTATCAAAATATTTTAGTATAATGGGCAGCCCAGCGATACCAAATTCAGATTTTGAAATAAATGCACAATAAATATGTTTTGATTTCTTGAGCGGAGAGTGCATGAAGACCAATATGATTTCGATTTTAACCAACTCCGAACAAACTTTGAGAAGAAGCCTTACCTGAACATGTTGGGTAAGGCCTATCCCATTTTTCATCCTTAGTACATCTTAAAACATATTTCTCCTCGCCAGTATTGAACCTGAATCCTTGGTTACAGCTGTAGATAACTGTGTGATTGAAGGCTGTACTGTTTGCTTGATTTAGTTCGAAGATCCCGTTCTTAATAGCCTTTAAGGTCTCGCAAACTAAATATGAAATAAATAAATAAATAAATGTCAAAAATAGGATATTGCTTTGACATGTCTTGACAAAAAGGGCATAAAGTTAAAAATTTCACAATTACATACATACGTAAAATTAAACTAATGTATACAGTCTGGTTTTGAAAAAAAATGTAATTCATAATATATATAATCCTACGTACCTTTTACGTGACAAACTGGCCCCATTCCGCTCCAGTTACCGTTGGCATTACAGGTTCGGGACAGATTACCGGACACAAGTTTATAACCCGTTTTGCAACTGTAATACGCTATGGAACCGAATGTCGTATTATTGTACAACAATGTCGTATTTCCGAGATTGTCAATTTTTCCACAGTCTGGAAATGAAAAGGGATAACAAAACATATTTTCAGTCTATGCCTATGTCATTATATATACAGGAGTTATCAGATAGATAGATAGATAGATAGATAGATAGATAGATTATTTATAATATATAAAAAACCAAAAAAAAAATAAAACCAGTTAAACACAGATCACGCAAATATATACAAATAAATTAAATCACTCATCTTTAATTTATTCAAATTCTTATCAGTATTCATGATAATACAATGGTGTTTACAATTATGTAGATATAAGTGTTCATGATAATACAATGGTGTTTACAATTATGTAGATATAAGTGTTCATTAATAAATGGGATAAATACCGTTAAAAACAATGTTTACAATATACTCTTTTTATGATATAATAATTTTAAAAATAACTGGGTAATAAATTTAGTTTAATAATCTTAACTTGACTGACAGAGTTGTCGAATTAAAATCAGTATCTTCAGTATAACCAAATAAATTATTTCTGATGTTTGTATAAGTATCACAATTAGACATGAAATGAATTTCATCCTCAACTTCATTACAGATACACAAGCAGCATATTCTATTGTTGTCCAGAGCTTCTCCAACGAAACGTCCTGTTTCAATACGAATAGAAAGTATTCCAAAACGGAGTTGGCACAGTAGAGTAAAAACGTACGAAAATGACGGACGCGGCGAAAATTGAAGATAGCACCATTGTCAAGTTTTGCGATAATCTTGGCATGACAATTGAAAAATGAGACAAGCAAACCCAAGAAAAGCAGTTTCACGATATTTCGTATTTAAATGACACAGTAGATTCACCAGGGAAGAGAAGATCTGCAAGAAGACCGGGTGAGTCCGGAGGATGATAATTAACGACGTCAAGCCATGCCGCAACGTGGATAGAAGTGATCCCGACTGCGCCTTGGAGGAAAGAGGAAACCCGGACATCCAATCAACCACTTTTTACTTCATGAGGACAACCTGCGCACACTGCCCCAGATATGTGCCTAGAGCTATCTCTGAAGGAGCTAGAGACAGTATCCCATGCTCTGTATTCACCGGACCTTGCTCCTTTGGACTTCGCCATATTCTCGGGTATTTTATCTCAATCATACGAGTGTAAATTATTATTATTAATTATGAGAAATACACAACTGCAATAATAATAATTATTATCATAATGATATCAAAAAACGTAATTATGATAATTAATAATAAAATTATCATATAATTTCGACTAAAAGTTGAATGTCGAGTTGCAGGGTAGACGGTTTATATCAGTGGCTGAATTGATCAACAGTAAACAACAAATACTTTCGGGTCTTAGCAGGACATTGTTCGTTAATGTGTACGAGCACTTGGTTCACCGCCACAAGCGATGTATGGAAGCTAGTAGTGATTATTTTGAAAAACAGAAAATAACGCAAAGATGTCTAACTGTTATTTTTGACGTTTGAATAAAAAAGTTGACGTTAACGTCGTATTTGCAGACTGCGTCAGGAGTGCGATGATGTGTTTTTGTTAAACATTATATTTATAATATGCACTAGAGTCGCTAACGCGACAGCACCGGTTTTCGCTGACACTATCTGGAAAAAATTTCTTTCAGTTTTATTTTTAACTTTCACTTGTGGCATGCACACCCTGCTTAGTATACTCTATATGAGGCGTATAGCAGTATTTATATATAGATACTGTGGACAAAATATATTCAATGTATATAACAAAGGGCCATAACTAATACAAAATCAATGCATTCGTGATGTGCCATTAAAATACGCAATTCGACTTAGTACTTATTTATGTTGTTAAGTTAGTATTGGCAGCCAAAATACAGTGAGAACAAATTATATTTTATAAAATTTTAATATAATAAAGGACCATAACTCATTAAAATCTAGCTGATGAAGATGTTCAAACAATATGCACAACTTGACTTGGTACTTATTAGTGCTGTAAAGTGAAATCAAAATCACACTATTGGTAGCCTAGATATAGCGAGAACGAATATATTTAATACATGAAACAAAGGGCCATAACTCATTTAATATCCAACAAATTCAGACGTGCCATTGATATGCACATCTTGGCTTGTTACTTTTAGATACTTTGAAGTTCAGTCAAAATCTGACTAAAGGTTGCCAAGAAATAGCGTAAACAAAATACATTTAAGAAATATAACAAATGGCCATAACTCATTTATAATCAATTGAATCATTATGTGCAACTACGCTTGGTGATTATTAATGTTGTAAAGTTAAATCAAAATCAGACCCAAGATAGCTGAGAAATAGCGCAAAAAAAATATATTTAATAAATATAATATAGGGTCATAACCCATTTAAATTCAATCGAATCATGACATGTCAACGATATGCACAACTAGGCTTGGTATTTATTAATCTTGTAAAGTTTGATTAAAATCCAAGCAAAAGTAGCCTAGAAATAGGGCGGACTAATATCGTCTACAGACTGACGGACAGACAGACAGTGGGATCGGCCGACGAATATGACTCCAATATAGCCCCCATATACTTCATATCTTAGGGTATGAAAACGTCCTTGACAAAGACTATACTACAGAACTGTAATGTAACAGCCTAACATTTAGTGCAAAATGTAACCAGTTGAAAAAGGAGCCGCAAGACCATGGCTAGGGACCCCTTGATTACAAGAGCTATACAGACTGAGCTACTGGAAAGTTTACACAAAGCTGACACCAACAAATTGATATGTTCTTAACAAACCCAAGGGTGAATATACTGGAGAACTCCATTGTAACTACCTGTAATGATTTGAATCCAAGACCCAGTGCTTACATGGTGGGTGCTCTACCATCTGAGTTTCCATATCACTTTCACATATATCTCTTAAAGTGGTTAGAGCGTACATCAAAAAATCAGGAGGTCATGGGTTTGATCCCTGGTCGCGACAAACCAGTCAATAAAATTGGTACTGTTATAGCTCTCTTGCTTCGCGCTCAGCATATAAGGATAGTTCAATCATTTGTATTGGTTACTTGAATTAACTTACCAGTCCTAGTGTCCGAGTGGTTAGAGTGTCCATCTTGAAGCAGGACAGGTATTAAATCCCTGGCAATGGCACACCAGAGTCATGATTAATAGTACTTAATAAGCGCTATTGCTAATGGTCCTCAGCATATAAGGGTAAGTAAAATAAGTCCAAGAACTGGTTTGCCTGATGTCAGGGTAATGTGACTAGGTGTGGTACCATGCCACACTTCTACGGCATGATACTACATATATTATGGCAACATTTTATTCTGTCTGAAGTAAACATTGTTTCCAAATGACTGAAACAGTAAACCCGATAATAAATAAAGTTGAAATAACTAAATGAGGGGCATCTGCTGGAATACTTTTGAGATCATTTCTTGTTATACAATATGTTCCTGGTTTTGGGTACAATCCCTGGTCATGGCATTCCAACGTTCTTTAAACTAGAACTTGTGTATCATCCTAGCCTGACACTCATGATAATTATGTGATTAGTTGTGGTATACTAGTAATGCCACTTGTCCATTTGGTGTGATATTACAGTGAGGTAGCACAATTATCAGACTCATCATGTTGTAGCTCAATGAAACAATAGAAATGTCTCGGGTGCGGGAGGTCGTGGGTTCGACACCAGCCACGACATACCAAAGTCGTAAAAAATGGTACTGTTACGGCTCCTTTGCTTGGCGCTCAGCATATAAGGGTAGTTGCAGGACTGGTTGGCCCGGTGTCAGGATAATGTGATTTGGTGTGGTATCATGCCAAATGTCTACGGCGTGATACTGCAGTGTGGCACCACAATATCTGTCTCAAGTAGACATCGTCTCCAAATGTCTGAAATACTGTCGGTGCCCGTGGGACGTTAAACTCAACAAACAAACAAACAAACGTATACAAAGAAAAATCTTGGTACTGATTTTACTTTCCTATCTAGAAACATGTTAGTTAAAATCATTTGCAAGATTATAACAATTTTGCTTAAATAATATTTGTAATTTGGAGGATTAATAAATGCCTGTTATATCTTTTAATGATACACTTTTCATGAAAAGTAAAGTATAAAATGATATTGAGATATTGCAGGCTTATGCAAATGGTACATAATAGTGAAATTACAGATATAAGCATTAAAAATGTTAATCAAATCTTGTTATTTAGTATTTCATATGGATGTCAAAATACTCTTTTTGATTACTTTTTGTATGGGCGAGAATTCCAGGAGACGGTCCGTTATCTGAAATAATTTGAATTTGAAAAAAAACTTTGACGAAGCCCAAATTGTTTTCCTTCCACTTCACCAATTTATGTACATGTACTCACGATTTATTAACGAAGACATACGGAAGGTGTATGGAAAGCTTCAGAATTGACGAAGATATGCGGAATAGGTAATAGCTGATTTCTTGTAAACATGTAAATGATCTTTGGTAAACTATTCTTCCTTATCTATGCGTTGTGGTAATGAACTCGTCGATAATGCGTATGCATAAATTACATCTCTTAACACATTTTTGCTTTTTTTTTGTCCAAAGAATATACACTGCTTTCGGAAGAATAATGTGTCTTTAAAAGAAAATCATTTCAAGATGGACCAAAGCCATGAAAGTCAACCTAATTGCAAGTATACCTTTTAAAGTTGAATACCAAATATCTAAATACAATACTTATATAGGTCCTCTTTAGTACCAAATTAACCAAACGCGAGGAATATATAACTGGGCATTGCATTTCACTTATCCAATGGCATGATACCACAGAGAAGCAGGCAAAATGAATTTTTATTACACCATGTACACTGCACAGAATCTTATGAAGCTATCAAGTCATTACACTGTATTCAAGTTGTTGTTGTTGTTGTTGTTGTTGTTGTTGTTATCAGAAAGTGGTTCCATGTGAGATCAATGCTTTGATGATTCACCTTTACCACATAATTATTCATGTGTAAGTATATTAATTGATGATTATTAATTGATTGAACTTTAAATGAGATATGAAATATCTGAATTTGTATTGCCCATGCAGTCTATGTAGGATTTGAGCAATAATTTTGTATGAACAAACAGAGAAGACAGTTCCCTTGCTGTTTACCAAAGTATCAAAATAAGTCTATATTAAGTAAAGCTTAGTTCTCACTGTTCCAGATAAGGTCCCGATACCTCCGGGTATCTGTATACATGCCGGTATACTGGGATGCACCAGGACATTTGTGTCAGAAAAGTCAATTGCATTCTCATATTCCCGTCGCTGTCCCTGAATGCATCCAGATTTGCATGGTGTATTTACGATATCACACTGGCCTGTCTCTTTGTCCATTCCGGTGTGACCCAGGTCTTAGCCTTGTTCCAGCTTGTGAGACCATTATTGTGTTAACGACCCTGCGGGTCCAACCCGGTAGAACCCCATGTGTGCCATTGTGACACTTAATTGTACGCAATACTTAAAACAAACTGTGAATTTATCTTGGGTTAGCTGTCTTACCATAAGTTCACTGTCTGTAACTATCATGATAGATAGATAATATTTTATTGATTTAAACTGTTACAGTTCATCATCATGTCAATAACTACAAAAGTAATAATATTGATACACGTGACAGAAAGTGCAACATACATAATATAAATCACAATATATTCAACAAAAAAAAATATCACCATAATAGAGTGACAATTAATTTAATATTAAATAAGAGGATGGAAAATAAAAGTTAGTTAAGCGAATTGAGCAGATTTGCGAATTTTATACGCTTCATTTATATACCTGCTCAGTTTTAAAATATTTATTTTTGAAGATTTAAACAACTGAACTAACTTGAGCATACTAGGTCTCGTAATATAATATTTATTTACAATTTTTTTCCTGATTTCAGTATACAAAGGACATTCCAAAATAAAATGACATTCATCTTCTATTACTTGTTTATTACAAAAAAATACATAATCTTTGCTGTCTCTCTAACCTTTTTTTGGCATATCTTCCTGTTTCCACTTTTAAGAAATGTGCAGAAATTCTAATTTTTGTAAGGAAAAATCTATTTTGTTTATTAGTAACAAATTTCAAATGATCTTCCATCTCAAAATGCAATTTTATGTTTTTATACAATATCAATTTGTTATTATTTTGAACATCAGAAACCCATTTTTGAATAAAATTATCCTTAACTCTTTGTTTAAACTCAGACAGCAATACATTTATATTTATCATAGTATGTTGCTGATCCCATACATACATAAAACCATAATCACATAACAGTTTCTTTACATTACTAAGCCAGTTATTTTTGCCATTATTACAGTCATCTAGTGTTTTTTGATAGACATGTTGTATAATAATATTATCTGTATTCTGTATCTGTAACCAGTATTTAATAATGTTTACAAACCTGTTTACATACAAAGGATACCTTCTTAACTCTCCGTACACAGCATCATTACATGAATTTTTCTAACTCCTAATATATACTTACAGAACTTTAAATGTATATTTTCAAGTATTTTAGACTTTGTATCATGAAAACAAGATAAGCCGGTATAACCCAGGTCAGTACATAATAAAATGAGGGGAGTATACTTCCACCTATATCCTATTTTGTTCCCTTAATTTACTGCTTAAGACAGGTTTTACTGAAGTTTCAGATAGAATAGGCAAGCACACTGTGTCAGATAACAGAATCAGTTGTTGTTTTGTTGTTTGTTTTTTGTTGTTGTTATTGTTGTTGTTGTTATTTTATAAAAGAGAAGCACTTTCATGATTTACAGTTGTATGTTTTGACATGCTATCTGTGAGACTTATTACCAATTTGATATCCAATCACATATCAATTGAATTTTAAGTTCGTGGTTTGAATTTCGGTCGAGGCGGCCACTAATTAATAACTTTGAATTGTTTCACTCGAACCAGGTGTATAAATGGGTACTAGCGTGGGTTATCGTGAAAAAGATTAGTACGAGAAGAGGGAGTATGTCAGTGTTGTTCAAAAAGAGACTGAATTTCATTTTATACTATTTTTATAATAATCCGACCGAGCTAAAATTCATTGAACTGTTGAAAAGTGAAAGTAGGTCTGTCCTTTTTAATTTAGCCATTTACATCAAAATTTCTTTATAATCCAGAATCAATATTTTGAACAATATGAAATAAGTGTAAAGCATTTAGAGGTTTGTCCTCTTTTCTTCCATTTTTCATCCATTATTATTTTATTTCATTCATTTTATTTTTACTATGTTATTTGCCTTACTAAATCTCATATTGGGTCTCTTTTCAATTACTATTAGGATATCATGGTTTTTGAAATATGTCATAATTTGGTCAAACTAATAAAAACACACACACACACACATTTGCAAATATATCAATGTTAAATTTGATCATTTGACATACGTTGTGCTTATTTGCAATACATACATATTTTCTATTTTAATAATTGAAACTATATTATATTATATAGGGTATTATGCTTAACTAGTACTATATTTTAATATGCATGTATTGATTTTGACGATGTAATTTTAACAAATCAATAAAATATATGTTCTGTTCTGTTCGTGTCAGACTTCTTAGCACACATGTCTCGGCTGCTCATGTGTTTTTGCATTTTTGGGACTATTGAAAATAACATTTCCTTTACCAAATTTTAGGCGAAAGCTTACAGATGCCTGAAAGCAGGTACATAGCTGAAGCGATATCAATATGTAAATAAAGCAAAAAAAAAAAGAAAAAAAAAAAGAGAACAGCCATCTTTTATATGATCAATTAAATTGCATATAATCTGTCTAAAACATCATTATGCTCTTCCGTTTTGAAAATCTAGCATTCTGCATCATGATGATCATGATCATGATATATGATATATACTATTTTTGTGTTAATGGATGTATGTGTGTACATATTCAGTGTACAGATTAGTTTATGTTTGTTTTATAATTTAGTATTTTACTGATATAACCTGAATAGAATTATAATGTATGACATGTGTTACACTACCCGTTTCTCACTATATGGGAGTAAGGTGCCTAAGACACCGATTTGCTCAGTCGGTAACATAGTCCATATTTGTATACCCTTAATTTGTGATAATGTGCTACTTTTACTTTAGCGAAATACAGTAGAGGCGTGACAACCGGTACCAAAAATAGCATGTCGCGCCAAGCGGCTAATTGACGGGACTATTGGTAAAGCATATTCGCATTGTAATGGTACGAGTCCCAGTCATGCTGCAGTTTTTTTTTCTTCTTGAGCTATGATGTGCTCCGAAATTATGTTCACCTTGTCCTCTTATAAACAATTTTTGAAATTTGAGGATGAAGTTCAATTTAGCAGCGTATATGTAATGGTACAAATTACTTACTATACAGGAGTCTATTAAACCAAAGGGCCAAGTGTTCAGAATTACTTATCCTAAATGCATATAGCTTCCTAACATTTCCAGAGTATTATTATTATAAAATCAATGCTCATGATTCTATTTCCCCTTAAGCTTATTTTCGTTTTTTTTTGTTTTTTTTTTTTTTTTTTCAACACATGTATTTAGATGCAAATTGATAACATCAAATTTTTGTATTCTGATAATTGTGATTTGCTATTTTATAAATTAATGTGTTAAACTACAAAATATCTTTATGTATATAATGTTTATTTCTGTACACAACAGTGGGTTTCTTAATGATTCTACAATCATACAAAAAATGATGCATGTGTTTTACTTATCGACCTGCGTTAATGCTAAACAATAAAACTATTAAAAACGAAACTCCCCGCACAGTTTTTCTGAAGTGTCGACCTAACAGAACAAAATTAAATGTACAAAAAGCCAGCCAAATTTTACAGCTGTAACTTTAATTACATGTTAGACGTGCTGTCCATCAAATAAATAAGATAAATGTTATTCAAATCTAGTAGGCACAATAATCATAAATATATAATAAGAGCAGACGACAAGATACACAGTATTATAACTATACTATAGTGGTATATTATGATTTACACGTTTATATCAATGAGGGAGAGACATTGAGAGAGAGAGAGAGAGAGAGAGAGAGAGAGAGATCTATCAAGTACAATAAATGATCTAAGTGATAGTTAACAGACCTGAGCTTTCGCATTTTGAATGACGATACGTTTATACTATTCAGTGAGTTAGTTTACATGAGTTTGTTTACGTTGAAACACACTATAAGACAGCTTGTCTTCATACTGCAGTCTCAGTGCTATACACACAGCTGTGTAAAGACATAACTATACTACACTGATAGCTGAGGTAAATCAGTTTGCCTCAGAGCATAACTATAAATCTGCTAGAGCTGGCTACATAGTAAATCTACCTGTCTATACATAACGGTCAAATTTTTCATGAAGACTTCTGACTTTGAAATGATATAGATGCTACATTTCTTAACCGATTTTGATAATTTGATAAAAAAAATTTAATTGAAAAGTTAGACTTTACACTTCAACATCATCACAAAATATTTAAACAAATCCTGCAATAAAATGATTAGGAACTAATTAAACCAAGTATCAAACTTTGATTAACTGTTAAATCACCAAATCTTACCCAATTAAAAAAAAAACATATATCACTAGAGAGGTCTCTGTAAGGACATTCTGTTTAACATAAACTACATGATCTGTGAAACTTTCATGACAATCGGACAAAAAATAAAAGCAGGAGATTCAAAAAACCAAAAACTGCATTTTAAGTTTTACTACCTTTTTTTAGTGAAGTTTGACCGATTCTAGAGTACAAACGGTTAATTTCCTAAAGTTGCTACCCCATATTTTATGCATATATGTCTTGCTAATCATTTGCAGCAAAAAGAATTATTCTATCTCTTTTTTATGGTGGCATATTTCTGCCAGCCACTTATCCACTTAGCTATGTCGAAACTTTTCTGAAATATTGTCACATATTCAGTTATTATCTGGCAAGTAGAAAACTTTCGTGTTATCCTCTTGGGTATCTTAACAGGACAAAACTGTTTGTAAGTGCCCACTACTGCCAGCCATAAATTCACTTAAAATAACTGGATATATCGCCTTTTTTCAAGTTAGTCAGTTAAAATGTGTGGATAACAAGCATTTTTTCACATAATTATCTAGAAAAAAAGCATGATATCTAGTTAACATAAGTGAATATGTGATTGCCAGTAGTGGGCACTAACAGACAGTTTAGTCCTGTTAATATACCTAAGTGGATAACTTGAAAATGTTCTATTTGCCAGAAAATAACGGAATATGTGAAAGCTAAGTGGATAAGTGGCTGGCAGAAATATGCCACCATACTTTTTAAACGAAAATGGACACTTTTTTGCAAGATTCGAACATTCAACCCCTCCTAGAACAGTTTTTTCAGTTACTCGATGCTAAGAAACCACCCATATTTTATTAGGCTGTCAATTAGAAACAGAATGTAAAAAACCGCATCTAAATCAGACTTCATCTTACTGAGTTATTAGCAAAAGAGTGATTTCATATGTTGTGCCCCCTAGTTGCTGAATCAGAAAAAAAAAACGCGAAAATTTCAACCATTAGGCACAGATTCCGAAACATGTGACTGCATATCTAAAATTACATTACTGTAGCTTTCGTCATCCGGCCGCTATGGCGTGTACAACAAAATGGGTGGAAGAATAAAATTAATGAAAAATAAAAATAACTAGAGTCGCTATCGCGACATCATCGGTTTTTGCTTGAATGAACAGTATTTAACCTGATCAGCCAGAAAAATAAGCTTTTACATCTTAGAACCAAAAACCTGGTTTTGTATTACAAACTGGATGCAAATAACAACAGGTTGAGTCTTCAATCTGAGTCATAATTCACGTGTAAGTGCGACTTTGACCATGCGGCCAGGGATCGAACGTTTGAATGTTATGCTTCAATTTATTTAGGCAAGTCTTTCTGCTAAATCAATAGAGAATCATTTGATCCAGAAATAAGTTACAGCCCGGACAAGCAAATCAAGCACTATTTGCACCTTCACCTCTAAGTATCTTCACCTTTAAGTATGACCATTACCTTAGAACCAGGCACCCAACTCTTGTGCACAATATCAAATATTATCATTGCTATCAGTACTGACTAGTTATTTCCATGTCTAAGTTACAGCCCGGACAAGCAAATAAATCAACATGACCTTTTATCAGTGTTTCATTGACCTTAAAGCTAGGAACCCAACACTTTAATGCAACACTTAATCTCATAGAGGTAAAGATTACTACATTTTATTAAAAGCCTGCAATCTATGTAGAGTAGTTACAGTCCAATTGAAAAGTTAAAATAAAAGAAAAAGCAAATTAAACAAGAGGGCCAAGATGGCCCTAAAGACACTCATCTGAGAAAAAAATGCCTTCATTGCCTGAATAAGTTACTAAACTAGAGTCGCTAACGCGACAGCATCAGTTTTCGCTGATACAACAGTCTTTGGTGCCTATAAAGTTCCATTTAGTATAGTATAGAAGTTGAACGATTCGAACATTAAATTTCCAGTTTGAAGCATAAAAACTTATTTACAATTGATCAACAATGGATTAAACTTTGAACTGTCAAAAAAATAACCAAATCATGCCCAATTTATAAAACCATAACATCACTGGAAAGAGCTCTTTAATCACTTAGATTTTTGTCCATATTCTCTCAATAAAATATTTTTAGTTTTGGAGCTATTTTGGGCCTAAGAAAAAAACAATGATAGAAATATTACCTTGACCTTTGCATTTTTTTAACTTTATAAATTATCAGGCTCTTTGAATTACAGAACTAAATTACCTGTGAAAATATCATACGATTGAACCAATAATAAAGTCAGGAGCGACAAATTACAGGTTTTTGAAATTCTTATTTTTCCATATTTTAGTGAAGCTTGAACGTTTTTTTAGAGGACACACCATACATTTCTTAAATTCTCAACCCCATATTTTTGTGCGTATATGTCTTGCAAATCGTATGCAGCAAAGAGAGTCCTATCTGATCTCTAACAAAAAATGGGTAGATTTTTCATAAACCTACACTTATTTGCACAGTTCTTTGCGAGGTTCGAACTTTCAACCTTCCGTAGCTCAAAATCTTACAGCCAATCGTACCCGCGAAACCTATCATATTTTATTAGGCTGTCAACAAGGAACATAATGCACCAAACCGCATTTGGATCAGACTTCAACTTTTTGAATTACGAAAAAAGAGTGATTTCAAGCAAAGCGCCCCACCCCCACCCAGCGGCAAAATGAGAAACAAAATTGAGTAAAATTTTACCATTAGGTACCTAGTAATGCAACATATAGTTCAATGAAGTATACAAGTCGCACTAGTCGAACATTCGATTTCTTATATATCACAATTTGAAGCATAAATACTGATTTACAATTGTTCAAAAAGGAATCAAACTTTGAACTGCCGTAAAATGTCTAAATTCAAGTCCAATCTTCAAAAACTCGCATCACTCATTGGAAAGAGCTCTTCAAGAACTAAAACTTTTGTTCATATACTCTCAATGAATTTTTTTTTTTGAGGGGGGGGGGGGATGGGTATTTGAGGCCGAATAAAAAAAAATCGTAATATGACCTTGACCTTTTCAGTTGCTGCTGAGTTTCAAACATAACAATACATAACGTTTGAATATTCCATAAAGAATGAACAGAAAATAAAGTCAGGAGCGACAAAAACATGTTTTTGAAATTTTATTTTTTCCTAAATTTTAGTGAAGGTTGACCGTTTCTAGAGGACAAACCATGCATTTATTTAATTCGCCACCCCATATATTTTGTGCGTATATGTCTTGCAAATCGTATGCAGCAAACATAATTCTTCTATTTTATCTTAAACGAAACGGGGCACTTTTTTCGTTGCCCTACCAATATTTGTCTTTTTTTTTGTAAGGTTCGAACATTCAACCTTTTCTTGCGCAACAATTTTCTGCACGCAATTTTGCGATACCTATCATATTTCATTGGGCTGTCAACATTGAACAGAATGTCAAAACCCGCATTTGAATCAAACTTCAATTTTTTAGCTATAGGCAAAAACGGCATGATCAGAAACAAAAATGGAAAATCTTCTACTATTAGGCACAGGTTCAGATACATGTACCTTTTTTCAGCTGGCCGCTAGATTGCGTACAAAAGATGGCTGGAATAATTATAATAATAATAAAGACATTTTGAGTTGTTTTATTATATGTTCCAAAACGACATATCAAATTTTCAGGCTGATATTCACTAACGTTTTTATGCTACGCAAAAAGGTCCACTTATTTTTGGATAACCCCTCGTAATTGTTAAAGTATGCACATTCCGGTTCCGAATAAAGGACAATGTTAATTCAATGAGTTAAAAAAGAGGGTTTGTTTACTCGGCAACCACATTATTTAATGTTCATAATCAGGTTATCGGTAAAGTCAAATGAATTGTTTTCGGGTAAACATCTACGCGTTGCATTCTGTGGGGTTCCTTGCAAATTAAACATAAGATAAATAAATTTCATAAATTGGACATAGTTCTTTGATGTGTCCTTAAACATATCTCTGACGATAAAATTCGCTTAACTTCATAGTTACATACATACGTATAATAAAACTAATATATATATATATATATATATATATATATATATTTTATATATATATATAGTGCGGAAAGAGTTCCCGTTTTTGACGTCACCTAGAGTGGCGTCCCCTGTTTTACACATATTGACGTTACGTCATAACGACGTTCTTGCTATGAAACGTTATTATTTCAATTATTAATCCTGATGATATTTTATTGTGAAACCGGTTGAGGACAAATAAAACGTATTTATTGACTTGCTATTACTTATATTCTCTCTCTCTCTCTCTCTCTCTCTCTCTATATATATATATATATATATATATATATATATATATATAAATATATATATATATTTCGAGGAAACTTTCTATATAAAAGGAACAGGGTTATTTGAACTAAAAATATAATCCTACGTACCTTTTACGTGACAAACTGGCACCATTCCGCTCCAGTTACCGTTGGCATTACAGGTTCGTGACAGATTACCGGACACAAGTTTATAACCTGTTTTGCAGCTGTAATTAGCTGTGGAACCGTATGTTGTTTTATTGTACATCAATGTCGTATTTCCCTGATTTTCAATTTTTCCACAGTCTGCGCATGGAACATGATAATAAAACAGATATTCAGTCTATGTCGAAGTCATATCATATACAGGCGATATCATAATTTAATATTTATATATTTATAAAAGCATGTTTAATGTGCTTCATGTCTGCATGAAAATGTGAAAGAAGACATTATGACATAATTTCTTGGCATACCTGCTAGATCATTCGATCGTGACAACTACAATCTGTTTTCTGACAAATATAGATACTCCTTTGGTCAGATAAAATTATATTTATGTGGTATATATATATATATATATATATATATATATATATAACGATTCTCAAAATATTAAAATGCAAATTTCCATCGTATAAGTATAACAGATATAGTCTTAAATTTATGAAAATAGAATAAAATTATCTGGATTACGTTATATACTCATATCGATATACTTACTTTTGATTTGACACTTTGGAGGCTCTTGCCAATTTCCGTTATCTTGACATATAATGGCATTCTCTGTTGTCTTATAACCAGTCATACACGAATAGTTAGCGAAATTTGAAAACGTTGTTAAATTGTAGACAGGGGGATTTGTATAGGTGCCATTTGGTGGATCTCCGCAATCTGAATGCAAATAAGAAAATCATTCTCGAGCATTCAGGAGGGTCGTTGATCCGTTTGCCTTAAAACGATATTTGTACAATACTCAAAGTTTGCTGATCATTACATGTCAGATATCAAAACCACAAAACTGTCAAAGCATTTACAGTCACTAATTGAAATTTCATTATTTTCTTGTAAGATATAAAGAAAATGATAGTCATATATTGTGACTTGTCATTTGAGAATTTTGATTTGACCTTCATAATCTTATCAATTAAATGAATTAATTATAAAAAAACAACATGAAATATATGTTAAAGAGTCATTACCTTATGAAAATACAATTGTCCATTTAAGTACAAAATAATACTTCCAGAGCAATTGAAAGTTTAATTTTTGGTTGAATATATTTCACTGTAGGTCATATGATAAACAGAATCTCGCCAGAGACTCGCTTAATAACATTTTCAAGAACTCGTTTAGTAAAATTTGAAATGAAATGAAATAACACTTCATGTCAGATCCTATATATCTATAAATATTTTTTTCATAAATAATGATAAGAAGAGTAAAATAGAAAATAGAATAAAACCAAAAACGCCACACACCAAAAGAAAAACATAAACAAAAATGAAAAATAAAAACACTCTCAAGTCCATTTTCAAAATATATCAGAGTGTAGAGGACTCGATAAAAAGAACAAGTACATATACATTTCTAAAAAGTGAAATTAAAAATTTAAAATATTTTATATAATATCTATCAAAATAATAATAATACCTGAAAAATGTTGGTCTTACCAATTATTTCACATATTGGAGCTTCCTCCCATGTTCCGTTCGACTGACATGTTATGCTATCGTCAGTCGTGTTGTATCCGGTTTGACATGAGTAGTTGGCTGTGCTCGAATATGTCGTTGAATTAAAATTGGCGTCTAACGTATATTTTCCATCTGGTGGCTTTCCGCAATCTATGTGAAATTTTGCAATAAATAATCATGAAGCTTACTCATATCTGTGTTTGAACATCTAATTATTACTCGGAATATGGATTTTCCCTTAATTTGTCAA
The DNA here is from genome assembly GCA_021229015.1 of Solen grandis. Taxonomy (NCBI): domain Eukaryota; kingdom Metazoa; phylum Mollusca; class Bivalvia; order Adapedonta; family Solenidae; genus Solen; species Solen grandis. Next base: position 32,782,923 of record CM037788.1, on the reverse strand, counting down.
AGACAATTATTGAAAAGCAGCTCGTTCATAGATAGTCATTTTATTTTCATTTTATCTTTATAATGAATACTTCTTTCGATACAATTTAGTTATTAAAAGGTTTTGAAAAAACCATGCCGAACTTACGAATTTGCTACTCGGAACTAGTAATGAACGTGTCACGTGGTATCGCAAGCACCACTTTTAGAATACCGTATTCTTTATTAAAGATATTTACCCGAAATGGCGTTTACGAAAATAGCGTTTTTCCATGCAATGTTACCTACATTCGCTGAGTTTCTTTTTCATCAACCTTATTTAACCGAAGATTGACTGAAAAAAAGGCTTTTATTTATACAGATAATCTGTGAACTAGCTGCATTACTTTACAGACGAAAGAGGTATGTATATGTCAACTGACAGCCAATCACGTGGTGGTGGTTTTTCTTCACTTTTGCGGTTGTTCTTTCTGCAGGTTTCTGATGATCTAGAATCATGTTAAGTTTAAGGCCGATACACATGACGTCAAAAGACGATTTTTTAAAACAGAAAAATTGATGTTAAGACAATATTGATTTCAAATGAATTTTAAACACACTACCGTCGAAATTTCAATCTTATGCATATTAGAATCTAAATTTACATCTTATGTTTTTTTTAGTAAAATGTGATACGTAATGACAAACTCATTTCAAATTTTTAAAAGACAAGTGTAACGATTTGAAAGTAATGCGTCTTATCATAATTATCATAAGCTTTTCAGAGAAAAATAATTTCTTTGTTCTAAAAATAAACTTATCAAATAAAATGTATCATCAAATTATTAATTTTCTACAATAATGTAATATTGAATATTAATCATATTATAATAATTGTAATAAAAATTAAAGAGAATTTCTTGCCATATTATAATTTTACAAGGAATCAGGATAGTCTAGATTTTGTATTAATCATTTAAAATATTTAGATTAAGTCTTATAAGTAAAATATTTTTAATCTCATTAGTGGTTTGATCATGCCATGGTAATAAAAATAAGCAAATATGCCTTATAAAATATGATAGAATGTAATATGATAGAATGTAATATTGTTATACGCATTTCTTTAGCGTATTATCCTTTAATTAATTAATTAATTAATTGTTTCAGTAAATAGATTGTCCCTTTGTCTTAAAAGACATTTTGAACAACGCGAAATAATCATACGATAAATCATACGTGATTATTAATAATGAACTTACCTTTAATAATGCAAATAGGTGGTTTCTCCCACGTTCCATTTTCTAGGCAGTGGATAATGACATTGTCTGTCGTATTATATCCAGGTAAACAAGTGTAGTTAGCCGTGCTCAAATACGTGGTTGAGTTGACATCAGGAGATATTGTAAATGTGCCTTCTGGTGCAGTTCCACAGTCTAAAACGATCAAACATGAAAGAAATAGTATAACATCTGTGATTCAATATCATTGAAAACATATCCTGACCTGACCTTTGCTAGGTGGAATCTGATGACATCGCATTAAAAGTCGACTGAAGCTTGACAAATCGTCGTCTTTAAAATACTAAAGTATAACTTCGTGAGTATATGCAAGTTAGCGGCAGTGAACTGAAATATGATTTTTTCAGATATCAAGTATTCCCATTTTCATATCAAAACTATTTTATCAAAACGCGCATTCTGATTGGAAATGTTCGATATTATTTCCTCATTTATATGCATGATGTAAAGCTCGTCTTAATAGGAAATTTCTGTGTGATATTGTCAGATCCTTGTAGTGTAGAGAATCGCGGCGAAAATGAACAGCTGATTTTAATGAAATTGATCAGTCAATGTACGGTTAATGTGCCGGCATGTGCCGTTCCAATGTCAAAAATGATTTAATATAACAGAAATAGTCTGTATTACTGTACTGTGTTTTGACCTTTTTAATAATTGTCATAGAAAAAAATGCCATTTCTAAGCTAATCTAATCAGAAGAGTAAGTCTGTATTATACAGTTTTCAATATTGAGAACATTTATATTTTTGAAATATTATTGAATGGAATTATCGTGTATAATACTGTTATGAAACCATTTAATAAAATAATATTAATCGAGTAGAAATGATTATACTTATCCATCAAACAACTAGGTCTTATTCAGAACAAGGATTTGCAAATAAGATCTACTCTGAATTACCGGAAATATTCCATCTATTTTTACAATTCTATTTGTGTAATATTAAGAAAAGAATGTATTTCATTATTGATTAGATCAACCCGTCATATTGAACACAATCAAATGAGCCTTACACAAACTTATGATAAATCTCATCAAGATAATTTAATACAGAAATTTCAATTTAATCTTCAAATCTACCTTACTGTTGCTATTTATCATACATATCATTAATCGTATTTCTTCGGCATTTATACGTCCATTACTAATAAAACAGTATGCATTTGTACTTATAAACATTAAATGGAACAATCATTTGATTTAATAGATGTTTTAATCGACGTCAATTAATTATACAATTGTTTATTCGACGTTTGAATAAACTTACCTTTAATAACGCAACTAGGTGCATCCTCCCACGTTCCATTTTCTTGGCAGTGTAAAATGACATTGTCTGTCGTGTTATATCCAGGTTTACACGTATAGTTTGCCGTGCTCAAATAAGTAGTTGCATTGACATCAGGAGATAATGTAAATGTGCCATCAGGTGCAGTTCCACAGTCTAAAATAATTAAACATGAAAGAAATGGTATTATATCTGCCATTCTACTATAAATAGTGACATAAGATAACAACATATAGTAATTTAAATATCGATATTGCATGGAAAGTTATCTCAGATATCATTTCTTCAATTTTAAGCTCAAAGTACGATACATTTGACAAATTACAACAAATATACAGTTGTGTGTTTTGATCCTGTTAAATCAAAAGCAACAAAAAAACGCCATTTTTAAATTGTACTTAATAATACAGTATCATTTATGTCACTTTTCTGTAATCTGAAACTGTTTAATGGTTAAACGCCTATTTCTATGATGAATACATATTCAATGGTGTAGTACATTGTATGCATAAAGTATAAAATCCATAAGACATATACAACACAACTTGAAATATTTACATGATAAAATATATATATATTTTTAACTATGCAGATAATAATAACAGGAAAAACGTCATATATTAATTCTAAAATGCATTAACTGTTTTAACATATTTAAAAATACTATACTATCTAGATATTAAAAAATGGATTAATATCAGTATAAAGTCAGTACAAATTATGAAAAGCACCGCAATTAAAACAGTTTGTAAAAGTCCTTTAAATAGTAAGTTTTCAACTATTTCTAAAACACGTCGAAGGATGTCGACTGTCTGGTGGTCAATGGAAGTTGATTCATTCCAAAGACTTGGACCTACAGTACTAAAACTTCTGCAATACAATGATTCCGTTTATTGAATGGAACGACATATACCAACTCTGCAGTGTCTGAGGATCGTAATCCCACTCTTTTGGAGGCGTATTTGGTTAAAAGTTCACTGAGATAAAATGGAGCATTTCCCACAGAGCAGTTATACATAAAGAAAAGAATTTTGAAATGTATGCGGACTTTGATTGGTAACCAGAGGAGATCAAACAGGGCTTTCTCTGAAATTTCATTTTTCCACGTAGTAAGACCAGTCTGGCACACATATTCTGGATACGTTGAATTTTATATAAGTCAGCCACTGCAGTTCCAAACAATATGACATTGCAGTAATCCAGATGTGATATAACTAAAGAAAGAAGTAGAATTTTAGTAGCATCTTCGGTAAGATATTTACGAATATTTTTTTATTCGAAAATAATTCAACATAGCAGTTCTACACTTTGTTTTAATGTTGTTTTTGAATTTAAAGGATTCGTCTAAGTTGGCGCCCAAATGTCTTATAGTGTCAACAGATTCGATTTTATCACCTGCAATGTCAATGTTCCATGTACAGCAGGTATTCTACTGCACCTTACTACCAAACATTATGAACTCTGTTTTTTTCTGTGTTCATTTTTAGTTTATTGGCGTTCATCCAGTCATTAATAGTAACTGCACATTGTTCAATCTCTGCAATTGCATTACGTTCGTTTGACACTGAAGTTGGTCGAAAACGTTTCTTGGCAATATAGTCATCAGCGAATCCATATACAGATATATTTGGTGGAATTACGTCAAATAAAGTTCAAGCATATGCAAGATAAAGTCAAGGTCCAAGTCAACTGCCCTGAGGCACACTGCATTCTAGAGGGCGTGGAGATGACTCGATCGAATTTAAACATACACGACAACTACTTGGTCGAAGATAAGTGTTGACCCAAGCTAACGCTGTGCCGCACACTCCATACTGGCTTCGTAATACATCTAGTAGTATACCATGGTCGACGGTGTCAAAGGCGGCACTGAGATCGATTGCAATCATTGCTGTAACTTCTTGTTTCTCCATACCCTCCAACAAGTCATATACTAGTCTAACAAAAGCAGTTTCGCATGAATGGAAACGTCTGTATGCAGACTGGTTTATAGGTAGAAGATCATTGTTATTGACATGATTACTTAATCTAAATAAAGCAGCTTTTTCAATTCAATTAGAAAGGAATGATAAATTGCTAACAGGTCTGAAGTTATAAAACTGAAGTGCGAGTCCAGCTTTTTTAAGTAAAGGCCTAACGATAGCTTGTTTCCAGTGTGAAGGGAAAAAACCCTGTCTCAACGAAAGATTGACTAGTTTACCGTAGGTAATAGTTCATGTAAATATGACTTTAGAATATGGGTGGGTAATAAATCTAGCCCACATGATTTTGTGTTTAGTTCATTGATAAGACGTTTTATGTCTGACTCTGTGAGATTTTCGAAGTTATCAAAACATGGGACCTATTCACCTGAGGTTGGAAGTTCTGAAAATCGTAAAGAAATCAGTAAACTTATTTGCCAGATCACCATTCACTTTGGGATTGAGGCATAGGATTTTCTGTTTTAGTACCAGTAAGTTCCGAAACTAAACTATAAAGTTTTCTTGATTCACCTTTGGCATTGGTTATTTTATCACTAATCACGCGTTTCGTTTCACAATGAATTTCATTACAATATATGTTTCGTGCCTCTTTGAAATCTTTAAATTGCTTTGACTGTTTGTTTTTTCTCCAAAGTCTCTCTTTTTTATGTAAAGTCTTTTTAAATTTCAAAATATTGTCATTAAAACAGGGTTCCGGAGCTCTGCATATTTTAGTATGTTCTTTTACAGGAGCATGTGTATCTGTATCAACAATAGACTGAATTTCTGTTTCAAACAAATTTACAAAAATATAAACATTTCAATTGATATCTTTGCCAAATCGTCCGAAATGCTTGAGTGAGATACACTCTTCCAAAATTTCACAGTTTTTGATGGTATTGTTTTCTTGTTTGACATTTGACATTCATGACAACTTTCACAACACAATGATCGGAGAGAAACAGACCTTGCTCACATTTAAGTACACCTTCACCATTTGTTGCTTCCGCAATAACTAGGTCTAACCAGTTAGCACCAGTGTGGGTACTGATGTGTACATATTGTTCTAGTCCCATTGCTTGAATGCAAATGTTAAAGTTTGTAGATGTACTACAGTCCTTAATGATATACAGATTGAAATTTCCCATCACCATAAGATTAGACTACTGAGGAAGTATGTCTCCCATAAAGTTTGAGAAGTCAGAGACAAATTGTTAACAGGAAGCTAAGGAAGGGGGTCTGTAAACACCAAATACATGTAAAGTTAAACTTTTAAACATGAATTTCCATATGCCATACTCAAAGCTTTGTTTTGATCCGTAGTCTAATCGGATTATTCTGATTTCTTTTTTACAAGTTAACACAATACCACCACCATTTATTTCGACGATTTGTAATACTAATTTTTTATCAATATTGATTGGGTCAGACGTTTCATGTTGATGTTATTTATCATCAGAGTACCATGGTTTTTTTTTTCTTCTCTCAAGTATTGGCCAATGAGGGAATCTTTGTTAATAACAGATCTGCTGTTAAGTGTTAAATAGTTCACCCTTTCCCCCAACTTGATACGTGTATTGTAGGATAAATCAAACTTTTAAGATTTGCACCTTTTCGCTTTGTTAAAACTTTACACCTACAACCACGTTAACCCCTCTGGCGTTTTTAGACCGAGAAATATTATTGATAACACTGTGCACACAATGGTTCAGTTTATTCAGTTGCCTATCACTAGAAATCGTTAATCATATTTCCAATAGTTGGTCAAAACTATACCTGAAGGTTTGGTTCACGACTGACTGGTGATTGAAATTGACCATGACAGGAAAAAAATTATTTTGAACATATTCGAACTTTTCATCTATCGTAAACAGATGTTGCAACCATATATAAACACAGAATGATGCACCAAACATTCATTGTCAGATTGTTACAAAAATACACTTGTTACCACATAAAATCGACTTTTAAATCGTTAATATTCAAGAGCTCAGAAAAACATGTCTGCCTCATACGGCAAAAATGTACAGAGTCATTATGTATGCATTTTGCAGTATCAAGTATTGACAACATTAACATTTTTGAAACACGAATAATGATAAGACAGTGCCTATTAATATTGAAAGCATAGAAAGAAAATCAAATATCATTTGGAGAAAATCACATTTTACAGCTAAAGATGGTTAAACTTATACATTAAACAACTACATCTTATTCGACATCTTATTCGTAATAACGATTTTTTTTATGATTTAGTCTTAAAAAAATAAAAAGAAGTCTGCATTATCAGATATAATTCATCTATACTAAAAAGTTTGCTTATTAGATATTACGAAAAGATAGTTACTAACATTATTGATTAAATCATACAATGATATAGAATGGTATCACATTGGCGGTGCACAAACGTAAGGATAATGTTATCATGACACATTTATGCGAAAAGGCTCAATTAAATCTTTAAATCTACCTTACTGTTACAATTTATCAATCGTATTTTTTGGCGTATTGTCAATTCATTACTATTAATACTATATGCATTTGTATTTATTAAACATTACATGGAACATTCGTTTGTTTAAAAAAGTATGTTTTACATAATGTCGACAATCATACAATTGTTCATTTGAACACTGAATAAACGTCCCTTTAATAACGCAGATAGGAGCATCCTCCAACGTTCCATTTTCTTTGCAATGTAAAATGACATTGTCGTATTATATCCAGGTAAACACGTATAGTTTGCCGCGCTTAAATAAGTAGTTAAATTGACAGCAGGAGATAACGTAAATATGCCTTCAGGTGCAGTTCCACAGTCTAAAATAATCATACATCACAAAAATAGTACGATATCTGTCATTCTATTATAAATAGTGACTTAGTCTTAACGCATATAATTAGTTTAAAGGTCGATATTGCATGGAAAGTTTTTAAGATATAATTTCCATCCTTTCATTTTAGTCTTATTGGATATGCTAAATATAAAGTTCAAAGTAAAATTTATTTGACAAAATACAATAAATATACTGTAATGCGTTTTCATCCTGTTCAATCAATAGCAATGAAAAATACCCATATTTAAATTGTACTTTACAAAACAGTGTTATTTCTGTCTCTTTTCTGCATTATGCAGTATCGAGTATAGACAACATTTATATTTTTATAACATAAATAAAGAAATGACATTGCAATTTTAACGCTAAGACAGCAATGAAAGAAACCCATATATCATTTGGAGATAATCACATTCTACAGCTAAAGATGGTTATACATGTGCATTAAACAAATATATCTTATTCGAAATAACGATTTCTTCATGATTTAGTCTTACAATAAAAGGTAGTCTCAATTACCAAAAACCATCATCAATATTAACGAATTTCCCGAATTTCCTTATTTGACATTATGAAATGATATTTATTCTTATTATTTATTTAATCACACAATGATTTTGAATGTCATCGCATTGGCCTTAGACAAACATACAGATAACTGTTATCATCAGACCTTTATGCTGAAATGCTCGATTTAATCTTTAAATGTACCCTATTGTTAGGAATTATCAATCGTATTTCTTCGGCGTATTATCCATTCATTACTATTTATGCTATATGCATTTGCATTTATTAAGAATAAATGGAACATCCATTTTTTTGGATATATAATTTTTAAATTGTGCTTAACAATGCAGTGTTTTTATGTCACTTTTCTGTATTTGTTGTACCAAGTATTGACATCATTAACGCTTTTGTAACATGAATAATAATAACACAGTGACTGTTAATGTTTTTAAAGCATTGAAAGAAAGTCATATCTCATTTGGACATTCTACGGCTAAAAATGGTTAAACATATATATAATACATCTTATTCGGAATAACGATTATTTAATTTTTAAGCCTTACAAAAAACATATTCTCCGATATCAGAAATCATTCATCAATATTAACACGTTTGATTATTTGATATTACGAAATGATATTTAAAGTAATTACTATTTTAATAATGCAATGATATTGAATGTCTCCACATGGGACTTAGACAAACGTATATATACATGTTATCATGAGACATTTATGCGAAAATGCGTAACATAATCTTTAAATTTACCTTATTGTTACAATTTATTTTTCGTATTTCTTTTACCTAATATCAATTCATTACAATTAATGCTATGTGCAATTGTATGAATACATATTTCAATCGACGTCCATTAATTACACAACTGTTAATTGGACTCTTCAATAAACTTACCTTTAATGACGCACACAGGAGCATTCTCCCACGTTCCATTTTCTTGGCAAAGTAAAATGACATTGTCTGTCGTGTTATATCCAG
>CM037788.1:32735766-32773981 GCA_021229015.1 Solen grandis | reverse complement strand
ACTTTGCCCATAGGAAGTTCGCGAAAAAGTATTTCCCTAACGGGGAGTGAGCCCATTTTTTCTATTTTTTTTTAAGCCGTAGCTTTTGTAACCTTTCATAGGCGCCCTTCAAATTTGACGCCAGCCACGGCCGGCTTTTTCGTGAAGGAAAATAGCAAATGACGTAAATGACGTTTATGAATGTTTGTATTGACCAATTTTATGCTACAGGTCTCTTCTTGCTGATAGGATTTGCTGTGTTCGCTGGAGAAGTGAAGTCGGAGGGGTTTGACTATGGTGCCGCCTTTGCACTCGACATTGTGGCTTGGCTCTTGGCCTGGGTGGCTGGGGGACTCTTAATTGCCCCCAGATTCATCAACAAGAGCAGCTAAACGTGTCGATGATCTGCTTTTGAAGAACTGCTGTTCAGTGTGTGATAATTACAACTAACATCAAATTTTCGAATACACAAAATGTGCATAATAAAAATTACGTGAAATTATTTCACTATAGACGTATACTCAATAGTTAAATAAATTATAACAATAATATGAGTTTTCATGCTTATTTATACAGCCGTAGTCTTATATATAGTGCTTATTATATTGACCATGTACCACTGTTACAAGTAAGACCAACCTGGCATACAAAATTGGATCAGTCACTGGAAAATGATTTCATCTTCTTGTTTTTGGGGTGTTTCTTTTTAAATTAGTTTTCTATTATTATGATGACGTCAACATTGCAATTCAAATATTGTTTTCATGTGATTAAAGACGAATATAGAAAATGTGTGTGTGTCAACTTTGTAGGTAAACACCACGACTGAATATAATTATTGGAAAATTGAAATAAAGATTATAATAAAGTAAAAGCCCATTCTCTGCTGTAACTGAGGGACAGCTGTGAATTTGAAAATACAAGAGCGCAAGATATATTCAAGAGAAACATACTTGTGCAGAATAGAACCCATAACTCAGCTGTAAGTGTAAGTAACCAATAAACCAATAACCGGCGGATAAGTAGCGCACAAGTTCATTTTCTGATATATACTCGGGCCCAAATGTAATACTATTGGTGCTAGGTGTGAAACAAAAGTTTAAGCACATTCGAAGTAGAGAGCCAATAACTCTGCTGCAACTTGACGGCATCAAAGTCAAAACCCTAGCACACAAGTTGTTTTAATTCATGGCCCAAAATGTTTGGAGGTATTCGCGACACACATTCTACATAAAGGACCCAGAACTCTGCTGTAAACTGGATTTAAAACTAAACAGGAATAAAAACGAAAACCTTGCACACAAGTTCACTCGTCGAATTACCAGATACTTTCCTGTAGCTTTCGAAGACTCGAACTGAAATATTTTGGGAGATATGCGTGACCAAACAATTTAGTTTAAACTTTATTTATTACAATAGATGCATATATAATACATGATATAATAGATTGTATTACTTATGGATTGGAAAACAAGTTTGAAATAAACTTATATTAATTCCAAACAATTTGTAACAACCCTGGCAAAAACAATATATCTCTCTCTAATACATAGAGTGGGGTGCAATAATAAGCATACCATGTTAACTGGCCTTCAGAGAAAGGGACTGGACATAATCTTTAGTTTGTCCCATTGATGATAACACCGATAAATACAGTAAATACGAACATTTTCACCAAAACTAAAAACAATCTGATATTTAACAAACATATTTCCGCCTTATGTTCATATCACCCATTTCTGCATATATGACACTGGGCATCTTAACCAATAATCTGTGATTGTATACGTATTAAAGTAGTGTCATATATAATGGTACACCCTGTCAAGGTGCGATACTGGTCGTCTTACCAACCCGGTTGCCGAGTGGTTAGAGCGTCCGCTTCGGGAGCGGGAGGTCGTGGATTTGATTCTTTGTCGCGACATACCAAAGACGTAAGAATTGTACTGGTATAACTCCCTTGCTTGGTGTTCAGCATGTAAGGGTAGTTCCAGGACGGGCGGGCCCGGTTTCAGGATAATGTGACTTGATGTGGTATCATGCCACATATCTACGGCGTGATACTACAGTGCGGCAGCACTTTATCTGCCTCAAACAGATATAGTTTCCAATAGCTGAAATGTGGTGAAACTTTAAAACCAACAAAACAAACGAATTGGTCACCTTGCAATACACTCATGCATAGTGCGAAACTTGTACGGCGTTTTTCAAGTTTTGCACACTCAGGGCTAGGAATCAGAACTGCGTCGTACCATCAATATGTAAACAAAATCCGCCATTTTGAAAAACAAAAGGTATATTTTTGTTAATTACTGGCTCTGTATGACAAGAAATGATAACGAGATAATACATGGATACACTCCTAATTTTTCCGCTTCATATGGTTTATGCAGCTGAATATCCATTTTGAAAAAAAAAAAAGTTTTAGCGACTGGAAATTGGAAGTGAAGAAGAATTTGCGAAACATCTGACAGATACGACGCATTTGAAATTGCTGTATCCAACGTTTTCACACTCAAACTGTATTTATACCCGCGTTTATGCTAAATATAAGATACCAAATACAGTTTCACGTCATGAGACAAAGTCACATTTGAAGCAGAAAATTATTTTTTCAATAAAATAGTATTTTTTACAAAATAGTACGACGCTGTTCAATTTAAATATGGTACGACGCAGTTGATTTCTTATTGCAGCCTTTTCAACGGGTTTCTTTTCGACAATATGTGCATATTCTACGAACCTTTCCGAACGATTTCTTATCTTCTATGACAACTAGGGTGTACGCAGTTTCTTATTATGTTTCTGCTGCATTGTAGTACTTACTTGTATAACTGAAGACCGTTCTTACATTTCAGTTAAAATAAAACCCGCCTTAATGCACTTCGGATTCATTTTCCTTTTTTAACAATATCGTAAGAATATGATAAGAGCTTGATTTAAAACTTTAACAAGAAGTTAACGTCATCACGGCAATTGTACAAAAGGGGAAGCTTTGGCTGGTCAAATATATGACTGTTGGGCTAGCCAAGCCAATAAAAACGACAGTGTCTACAAAAAGAGCATCAAAAATTTATTTGTCAAGTCTTGGTTTGCAATAGTACTGATTGTACTATACTTTGCGAAAGGTGCTGACTGGAATGTATCTTAGACATTTTCAAAGTGTACTATTTGGTATTAACTTAGCAGGATTTAATGATAGTCAGATAATAAAGTACAATGTATACGTATGAAGTGTAACTATAAAATAAGTATTTCCGTATTTAAGTATTGGAGAAGCTGCGCTTGATCATCGATTATGGTTTCGTATATATTCATTTAAAATTCTCTAAACCGACTTCAAGTGTGTGGTGTTTTATTTCAGAGAATAAACAATATTTGCGAGATATGCGGAGCAAGTTGTATCCGCCAAGTGTTCTTTAAAGGTTCACATCAACATCACGCACCAGAAAACAGCCCCATTCAAATGTTACGAGCGAGTGTTTAGGGACAGAACGACATTCAGAAGACACCGGTAAATATTTGAATAGCACACATCTACTATTCATTAAAAAAATATTGCATTCAGTGCATATTATAATCAAATATAGATATAATAGGAATGACGATTTCATGACATATTTTTTTTATTGTCGTAAAGATTTTTTTTAAATGTTTTTTTTTTTATTAAATCAAGTCACATTTAGTATCTATATCCAATGAATAGATAATAAATGCATATTGTTTTCACAAGTTCAATATTCCTTTGAATAGATATTACAAAATATCGCACTTTGATAAATACACGTAAACAACGTCCGTTAGGTCCAAAACTTGATCATAGTACTGCAAAACAAACGTTATAATATACATACATTATCACGATTTTATGTTTATATAAGGTGTAGCAAACATGGTGAGAAAAAGTTTTACAATGTGATGTGTGTGGAAAATCCTTTGGGACCAAATATGACATCCAAAGGCATCAGAAGCAGGTGCACGACAAGAAGAAATAGGCATGTCATTGTGGAATGTCGTTTGCTAGAAAAGCTGACATGAAAAGTCACCAAAATGTGTATAATGAGGAACATAAATTCACTTGCCACCGCGGAAATACCTGGATTATCACGCCTCAATATAATATGTAATAACTAGATGTCAAAAATACAAGTCGTAATAACAACAGCTTGTGTTCCCAGTCGTAATATGAGTGGATCGATGTCAATCGTTTTATTTTTTATTATCTCACAATAAACACATATAAGATTTTATTTTTTTTAAACATTTTTGTAATCATTATGCATACATAGATAATTGAAGAGAGATACCGGTGGCTGTAGAAGTAACAATAATAGAGGTAAAACTTTGATTATTTCATAATTCATGTTTAATTATTATTAAAAGTTTTTCCTTGTGTACTGCTCATATTATTTGAAGGTCAGGCCCGCATCATTTTTAATCAGAGTGATTTTTATAAATCCGCATCAATTATTGAAGTTTGTTATTCATTTTTATCACGAAAACTATTTGATTTTACTGTGATTTACTGTGAGTTTGTGATCATGTAGAAAAGTCCGATTATCTGTGATTTCGATTTTTATTTTTGTAGACCAATCACCTGATATTTGTGTTTTTTCCATACATCCAATTGTCTGTGATTTTTTTGTAGTGTTAATCATTTGTGATTTAGTTTTATATATAGTATTGTGAATACTGTCGCTTTGTTTTTCTAAAGATTGTTGATAACTTTTTCGTATTTTCTAAAGGTTTCGACACGGATTCTTGTTCAATATTTTAGTCATTCATATGCGTTACTTTCCAGGTATTGACCATTAACATGTTTATGTTTAGATGCGTTACTAGTTTTTTTTTATTATTTAAGTTTTTTTTTCTTTCACATTTATCACATTTTGTGCCGTGTCTATCCTACAAGGACAATTATCATTTTTTTACATGTTATGACATATGAAGACAGATAGTCTTTTATATCTGTGAAAAAACTGCAATTGCAGCATTTTTGTTATTTTATTTACAGTTTAGATATAAAATATATTATCTAACATTCTCTTGTTAATCTATCAACCTGACAGCAAATATTTTATCATCAATTTTAATGCGTTACTACACCTGCGTATATTTTACAAATTACTAATTTTATCATGATAAAAATCGTTACCAGTACAATAACAATATTCGTAGTGCATTTAGATGCTACAATGTCAAAAATTTCAATTAAATCAGTAAAATATGTTGCAGTAGATAAATCATCCAGATTCATCTCTAATTCCCATCCTCTTGCAAGGCATCATTTTAGACATGTCGCCTCTGGCCTTTTCCCACCGAACTCCTAGGCTTCTCTGTAGATCTGCATGACCATCAGCAGCCAATTGTATAAACCTTGGTTAAAATAACCCTATGTTAACAGCTAACCCATGGTTATCTTTTAACCAAGTTGGTTACTTAACCACCCTGGTTATCCTCTTGTATAAAACAGCTAACCACTGGGTTAGTTAACCATGATTTTTGTTTTAACCTTTGGTTAAAATAACCAATTAAACCTTCCATCATGCAATAATCCGTTCATCCGGTACTGTATATAGACAGACGATATATCGATCTATAAAATAAAATGGAACTCATCGCAGAAAAAAAAAGATCCCGATCTAAAAACTTCTCAGTAAGTGAAATGACAGTGATCTCTGAACAGATGAAAGGACACGGCTGGGTTCTGAAAGCCAAACACTCAAGCGGTGGTGACTGTATAGTTACGAAACGTATGCAGGAAGATAGGTGGAAGTCGATCACGGAGGCGGTGAATGCTGTTAGAGTTTGCTTGAGGACGGTGGAGGAGGTGAAAGAGAAGTGGAGGAATATGCAACGAAAGGCAAAACAAGAGTTTTCCCAAGAAACTCAGTTGATGAGGAAGACCGGCGGTGGACCACCTCCTCCAGCTAGAGACACTATCACAAAGGATGTCATTGACATGTTTAGAGACACCGCTGGTTTTTCTGGCATCAAAGGGGCCAGTGAGTGTGAATCACTCGTCCTAAACTTCAATGGTAAGACTTCAAGTTTATTTAACAATTCTGTAAAATACCATATATAGGTCTACATATTAGTCTTGCTCTGCAAACTGCATTATGTATAGGTTAGTTCATAGTTGCCTTCAACTACACGATATAGTCACGAGGCGGAGCCCGAGTGACTATGTCGTGTAGTTGAAGGCAACTATGAACTAAGCTATTTAGCACATGGTATTTTCCTCCGCTAGCGACAAAACGTCACAAAAGTGTGAGTTATGTGGTTGCATAGTCCACACTTACTGAGTTTTTACAAAAGTGTGGACTACGCGTTATAGTCCACGGTGACTATGAACAAATACTGGCACCTGATTGGACGAGAGGAAAATGCCATGTGCTAAAAACATATCGTCTGTAGTATGTTTACATCGATCCATGACTACAGCCAATGAAATGCAATATAAAAATAGCATCGTTATATAGCCACTGTATTTTATAGTCTGTTTCATATTTGGTACAGTAAGAACGATATATCCAATTGAATATCAATCGCTTTCATTGGTAAAATATTTTACATTAATTTAATGTCTTCCTCTGTTATTTTTCCTCTGCATTTACTGTTTTGCCTTTGGTAATTTTCCCTGTAGTCTTGTGTACCGTGCTTAATTTACAGATATGAATTGCAGCAACTATTTTAATAAGGCATATATATACTGATCTAATGAAGCTGTTTGATTGCATATTACAGAACTGAAAGATAGTACACAGGCGGAAATTCTTGATGGGACTGTCTTACTGCAGAACTTAGCAGAACATGGTAGGGTGACATATTCAACATTATAAATATTAAAAAATAATAAATAAATATAAAATAAAAAAAATAAAAAGATAATAATAACTGAAAAATAAAAGATAAAAAATGATTTATGTAAATCCTATCTATCTATAAAGTATATAAAAAGATATATGAATGACAATTTCATTTAAAAATAGAAAAAAATGATAATAATATTAATATGAAAAAATAGATAATACACATCATTATTTCTTAAGTTTGCCTATAGCTATATAGATTTTTTTTCATTTATTCTGCTTTCCTGAGGTTTCATTTTTTTTTTAAATCATAATATTAAGGCCAAAAAAAAAGTTCCTTTTCTGGTCGCCCGACCGACCCTCTTTTGTGTGTTTTTCTTTCTGGCTTAATTTCAAAATCTCAAAAGGGACACTATGCTTTAAAATAAGTAACAAGTTTTAATATTAAATTATTAGATAATATTATTTCATTTTTTTTAACTAACCTAAAAATATTGATGTGATATAACTTTAAAATTTAACACCCGTGCACTTAGTTTTGTTCTTGTTTGTACAAAATATAAATGTTCTCTCTCTTTCTCTCTCATTTACAATAATATACTGTTTAAACTTGATTGTTTGAATAAATCCATCCATCATTAAAGTATATAATAATAGTTCTGCAAATGCTAAAAAAAGGTTATTTAAAACTTCAATGCAGAGTCAAGGCAGCATCCATTTACTTGGAATATGCTATTTTGATCAGCTTCTATGAAGGCTTGCATTTACTAGATCCTAAATATCACTTCATATACCTTGATCATCATGGGTTTATTACCTTAAAACACAATAATTGTAAAGTTTTTAACTTATTTCAGTATCTGGAGTTGAGGCACCCCTGGCATTACTAAGTGCAGAAGCACCATCTGGAGAGGATGCATTGCCAAGTTCAAATTCAATCAAATATACAGGTAGTTTTTTTGTTGTTTTTTCTCATGATGTACCTGCACCTTCCTAAGTGTTACTCATGGCTTTAATTATCCCACCTGCTAAATAAATGACTCAGTAATAGTACATTGCATTAAATCAAATATTTTTTCTACAAAAAACATTTTTGAAAATTTTTTTTATTGTTTATGTTACTCAGTTAAATTTTTATATAAACTTACCTTAATTTATGGAATATATAGTGTGCTATAATGTATCCATTATCTACTAAATTTTACCAAAAAAATAAGACAAATATGCTATGATTGTTTGGCATGAAATAAGTTTTTGATGATAACCTTAATGATCAGTGATCAATAATTATTGATCAAATGTTATGATTATACAAATTATGAATTACTCATTAATTTTGAATTCCTTTCAATGTTACAGGAACACAACAGGAACCAGCTGAAGCTGAGCCAAATATCTGCACTGGAAGAGGGTAGGTTAAGTTGATAATTGAAGTGCTCATGCTATCCAGTTTGGTTGGTAAATATAGTTGCTTGAGTGATTTAAATTAAAGAAAACAACATAAATATTGCCATGTACTTAACAGTTCATAGATATTCATAAAAATGACAATTTTTATTTCTACTATTTATGATGAAATGCCTAGCAATGATTTTTTAACATTACTGATATTAATTGAATGATTGATTAACAAATTAGTTGCAACATTTTCAGTGAGTAGATGGGTATTTTTCAGAACTACTGCAATATATGCAAAAGTTTTGAGTAAAAGAGTGAAAACATTATCATCTTATAAATGGACAACTGCATGGAACTTCAGAAATATTCATACATTTCGTTATACAATAAAAAAACAAAATTTATGTTATAATTCTTTCAGTTATTTATTTCATTTTATCATTATGTAAATAATTTTTATATATGGAATAATAGTTTCTACCAATATTTGTATATTTTAACAGTACATGTATGTAAAATTGTTCCCCTGGCAGAAGGAAAAGGAGTATCAAGGACCTCCAAAGTGAATATATTGAAGGTGCTGTCAAGCTTCAACATATTCAGATGAAGTGCTGCCAGGCACAATTAGAGACTCTTCAGAAAGTCAACCAGTTAGTGGACAAAATGTACACTAAAGTATGTGCAGAAGATTAGGTAAATGTTATTTCATAAATTCTACATTCAAATACTGTGAGTCCAAATTCACAGCTGACATTAAGAAACAAATGATATCTCCTTGAGCTATAAATATTTATTTTCTTCTGCTTTAAATGGTGTACCTGTTTAAAACATTGCTGGTGTTAATTAGATATGTGTACTTAATTTTCACTAAAATTAATAGAAAGCCTTACATAATTTTACAAAATAAAAAAAGAAAGAAACATATTTGTGATAAGAAAACACCAAAGGAATGTAATTTTCAATGTAAATGCAATATATCTAATACATAAAAGAAATAGCATCAAACATGTGTATTTTGATTTCATTATTTACAAATAATGGCAGTCATTGAACCTTTTCTTTTTTTCAGATACTGAAATATGTGACAGCCACATGGTCCCTGATGGCCTTGCCATCCTGTTGCCCTTGATAGGGATCCATGTCTGGCTGCTGTTCTTCAGTCTGGTCATCCAGGTGTGTGGG
The DNA here is from genome assembly GCA_021229015.1 of Solen grandis. NCBI lineage: Eukaryota > Metazoa > Mollusca > Bivalvia > Adapedonta > Solenidae > Solen > Solen grandis. Next base: position 32,764,610 of record CM037788.1, on the reverse strand, counting down.
TTCCTTCCATAGGATGGACAGATTGTGCAGTACCGCACATGCCACAACAATGCGGCTAACCTTTGCAGGCCTCATCCTCACCTGGATAAAATTATATTTATGTCTGTTAATTCAATATTAATACAAATACTTTTATATATTAATATAACAACACTCATTGTGAATACTAAAGCTATCTTAGAATACGTATTTATCTTTATGAAAAATTGGATAAAAAAAATGTAATTATAATCCTTGATAGTTGAACTCCACAAGGTGAGTGAAGGTAAGAATATTTAAAAAAGTAAATTTGTTGGATAAACAGAATGATGTTAAAATTGACTGACTTAAACTAAAGTAAATTTTAAATAAATTGTATGCTCACTTCTGAATGGAGCACATGAAACCTACTCTTCAAAACCCCAAAAACTCTCTCTATTACATTTCTCGTACAAGTGTGGCTTTTGTTGTACCTTTCCTGTGCTGCATTGGATGGATTGATGTATGGTGTCAAGAGGAATGGCCTGCAGGGGTTACCACTATCTCCCAATAAAACTCCCTTTTCCATGTCTGTAAACAGGTTTCAAAAAAAAATTAAAAAAATTAAAGCAAACATGACATATACTGAGTGAATTGCTCTGTGTAAAAAATGAGCAAAACAAAGTCCATCTTCATTGAAATTATCTTTTTTTACAAATAATCAAAACAGTATTTTTTTTTTATAACCTTGATAGTAATAATACCTTGATGATAATGCTCCATATAGGGACAAAGGTTACTGCTCCTGAATACATGACTATCATGAGAACTACCTGGCCAAGCAGCATTGATGCTTGTGATTCTACCTGTAATGGTTAAAAAGGTGAATTAAAGCAGATAAATATCATTAACAGCAATATCTACCATGAAAATAATAATTATAAAGACATTGTGTATTAGAAGACCATTAATATTTCTTGTAATTATAATTTAATGAATTTTGTTGAGGGTGCAGTAATGCATATTTATAAAAGTAATAATTATAACAGTGAACTGTTAATAAGTCTCCCAAACGAAGTTTCTCCTTAGAAAATCATACATTAATGGTTTTTGAGATATAAGATCATAAGTAAAATTCATGGGGTGGAGCCTGGCCCTTTGGGTGACCTCAGGGGTCACCAAAGTAGTACCATTCAGCCAATCTCATGATGAGGAACAAGAATATATATGGTTAAGGGGAGGGGATCTGAACATTTTTTAATAAAAAAGGTCATAAGTAAAATGCATAGGGTGGAGTCTGACACCTGTGTGACATCAAATTAGTACTATTCATTTCTTTTCATTTTTATGCAATAAATCCATTGTTGAAGGGATGGGGCCCAGGAACAACCCATTTACAAAAATCAGGGAGGCACCACTACTCACTGAGGACTAGTTATAAGTTTGACCTCCAAGATATGGCCCATACAAAGTTACCGGCGAAAGAAAGAAGAAGAAGAATACGAATAATAATAAGAGTAAACGGAGTAAAAACAATAAGTATCCAAACTTCGTTTGGGATAATTAATAACTAAATAAATTTTAAAGATATAAAAAGTCATGATTTGGAAATTAATTTGCTGCATAAATATTTTTAAATATCAATTACAAACTAAAACGGTATAATAAAAAATAGACACAAACAAATATCTTATCAGCTTATTCTTTATTTTTATTATTATTGTTACATATATTATCTCATACAAAACATTTAACACATTTTAAACGCGCGCGCGCTCTCTCTTGCTTAATTATATCAGACTTTGAAACAGACAATAAAAAGTAAAATTGATAGCATGTACGCTGTAACTATAAATGTAATGACTATCTTTTAACTTGAAAATGCATTTTGTTAATATAATTGTTGTCATATGACATAATTTTATTCTTTATTTTTTTCTAAATAAAATGCAACAAAGAGGACTTGATTACAATAAGTTTAACATATTTGATTCATTCAATTTTTTTAATAACGCAAAAAATACCGACAATTTCCAATGATTTATTTTTCGTTTAGAATATCGCTTCTTATTATCATACAAGTGTTTTGATGGACTTTTATAGGAAAATAAAGTATAGGTCTTAAAATATACACTTGTGAACATTTTTTTAAATGCAGAATCACAAAACAATTGAAACCAGAGAAACAAATTGGTAAATAACGAGTACATCCTTCACGCCAGTAAATTAAAATCAAGGGAAGCTACTGGGTATAATTTAAAGGGAGGTCATGCTAAATAACTCACCAAGGTGATCACAAGAAGCTTGAACGTTGATTGAATGGTATCTTTTTCTATTCACGTAAAACATTTCCTCATCTTTGGGTGGAGAAATGATTCGGACGTGCGTTCCATCAATACAACCGATTACACCTGGGAATTTTTTGATTTTGTAAAATCCCAGTTTTGCCTGTCGAAGTTCTTCTTCCGTTTGTGGGAATTTGATAAATTCGGTCTTCAGGTCAAAAAGAGCGTCTGTCACGTCGGTAATAACTCGTGAGACAGTCGCAATGTCAACTCCAAAGGTATCACCGATGACCTGTAAAAAATTTCCAGATGCATAGAAACGCAGAGCGATCATGATCTGCTGTCGAGGTGTCAGAGGATTGTTCCTCTTCGTCGGTCGTTCCAGTCGGTGACCAATAAGCCCAGTAAGACTGTCAATGTTCTGGGCTGAGAATCTGTATCGTCGTCTTAGTTCTTCGTCGCCGTAGTCTTTCATTTGTCCATTTGTCCGTCGAAATTGTCTAGGTCGTCGAGTCTGTGTCAAAATCAGAGCGTCCATATTGATTCTGGTTAAAACTTAACCAGCCTTATGGAGGTTGGTTATTTTAACCAAAAATAGAGTTGGTTAAAATTTTACTAATTTTTTATACAATCGCTAACCATGATTTAAACCATGATTTTAACCAAAACATGATTTTAACCGATAGTTAAATTTTAACCAAGGTTTATACAATTGGCTGCAGGTGGTATACTCCAACCCCCTTTTTTCGGTTTATGTGTCGCATCAATCAATTGTTTCGCAAATTCTTCTTCACTTCGAATTTCCAGTTTGCTATAACTTTTGTTTTTCAAAACGGTTTTTCAAGTTGCTTACAACATATGACTCGGATAAATCAGGAGCGTGTTCATATATGTATCTCGTTATCATGCATTTCATACAGAACCAGTAAGACACAAAAATACCTTTTGTTTTTCAAAATGGCGGCTTTTGTTTACAAATTGATGGAACGACGCAGTTCTGATTCCTAGCCCTGACACTCGCGATAAAAACATATTCGACAACATATTATGGCACTTGTGGCAAATTTCAATATCTTTGCTTGCATTGAGAGACGCAGTTGCTTCTTTATCCGTGCTACGAAGGGTGTTTTGAATGCATTGTATATTGTGTTCTGCAACCTTACGTGAAGTTTTTTTCTCCCTGTTTTTTTACCCTCAAAGAACCCAATGATTTTAGTATAGAAAGCATCACTGTAAACTTTGGTATACTCTGGAGATATCTACGGACAGTAAAGGTACTTTTTTTCTTTTAAATTTTGAGAAACGGATATACGTCAGAATTGGGCCAGGGTAAAAGAATAAGGAGAAAGAGTTAACTTTCAGCAACTTAAAAAAAATGAATCGTTGGACCGCCACGGTCAATTCGTTCCGTTTTCTCTCTGATCATCAACATGTAACATTATCTGTTTGAGTCTAAAGCATAGTATCAGGGACGGTAATGCTGTGTTTTCACTATACCTTGCTGCCTAGCATATGATACAGAGGTTACATGTGAAAACACGAGTCTTCTGTTCTCTTTGATGTGTCAGGAATATGAACTGAAAGAAACAACAATTTTTTTTGAAGAAAGAATCATGAAGATAGATGAGACCTTGAGCAAGATTGGAGATTTTGGACGCTACCAGAAATGGATTATCTTCCTGTTAGTATTCCCATGTATGACTGTTGGTGGATTCTGCCTCATACTCATTCAGATTCTGTATACACCGAAACACAGGTAAGTTTCGTCCTTAGAATTACATTGAGATAACATATGCTACCATTATGATACAAGACCAGCTTTTGTTTTCGTTTGGACACAAATGTGTAAAAATAAAATAAAATTACTTAGAACATAAAACATTATGTCCACTCTCAAACTACTGACAATTTGATGTTCTGGAGCCCTAATCACATACGCAACAAACGACTTTTGATGTTAAAAAGCAATAAACAAAATGATCGTAATGCTTTCGCAATATGTACATGAATTGAGCATCGGTACCCAGGACTTTGTTAATGCTCGGGTATATCTGTATACTGAAAAGCTTAAGTATGAATTTATCTATCATTCATTTACATTTTAATAGTAAATTGTGGGCGACGATGCTTCAAGAAACCAATATCCTGTATGCAAACTATGGACTACGATACCCTCTCTGATCGTGACACTAGGTGGCGCCACCTGATCACGAAACTAAACAATGAATTTATCTTTCCCAGAGAATTGTTTAGGGGAAACTTTACTTTAGCTGTTTATCTTAGATCAGCAGTAAACCTGTTTGGTTAGGCAGTCCTTTTTCCATTACATGGAGGTTGCGATACCAAGGGACACCTATTTATTTTAAGATTTTATAAAGACTTTATGAAATAAAGATATTTTTACCAAATGTAGAAGACGAATTTGATTTTATTATATCTATTATATCTAACTAGATCTTTAAAAAATCATTATTATTGGTTAATTAAATTTGAAAAGTTTCCCTATTAATTATATGTAAAAAATAAAGCTAGAAATAAACTTGAAAAAAAAAAATACTGTCTTCGGTGGCTGAGTGGTTAGAGCGTCCGCCTCGGGAGTTTGAGGTCGCGGTATTCCAAAGTCGTAAAAAATGGTACTGTTATAGCTCCCTTGCTTAGGCATAAAAGAGTAGTTGCAGGACTGGATGGCCCGATGTCAGGATAATTTGACTGGGTGTGGGACGCTAAACCCAACAAACAAACATTCCTGCAACTACCTTTACAGATGCATTTGATTTCAACACCAGAGGACAAGCTGACTTCCGAATTTTCTTCGGGAAATTTAGATATATCTTACATACAATAATAATGAAAATACAAACCTTTTATAAACATTTCAAATTCAGTAATACCGTGTCAGCATTTCTTTATTCTGAAATACCAGATATGATTCTGTAAATACACTAACATCCTGTTCTTTAGATTTTCCCATTATCAATGATTTCATTTGAACAAAAGAATGGCATCTATTCGATATATCATTTGTAATGTAACAAAGAATAAATAGAAAAGATGTACCGGATAAGGAAAGATATCCCCCACCCCCGCGAAAAAAAAATGTTAAAATATTTATTGATTTTGACATGAAAGTGTTGAAGAAACAGTATTTCTTTGTTTCATAGGAATTTTTGCTTTCAACATGTTATTTTAAAGTAATTCGACATACTGTTATATACATTGTATGTGAAAACAGTCGTCCCCCGTGTCAGGACCTCAAACTCTGAACTGTACTAGACAGTGAAGTATGAAGCCATAGAGATAGTGCCGTTATAACGATATAATACCAAGTATGAAGCGATACAGATAGTGCCGTTATAACGATATAATACGAAGAATGAAGCGATACAGATAGTGCCGTTATAACGATATAATACCAGATGAAGCGATACAGATAGTGCCGGTATTACGATATAATACCACAATCAAGCTGTAACGAACTTCCACTGCGTATTTTTGGCTTCATATCAGCACCAATATTCAGTGGCAACCATACGGAAACATATTTTATATAAGGACAAACATTCTGATTTTTATTTTCATGTTAGATATAAATGTTTAAAAACAAATTTGGTTTTATACATAGCTTTGGAGATATTCACAAAAACTGAGGCAAGTTGCACCTCAAGGTAACTGATAACGTAGTGTACACCCAGCCAAGAAAAACAGACAATGAAACTTATTGGAACACAGTGTGTGAGCAACCCGCCCCAAACTTCATTTACATGTGAGGAAGCCTTCCAGCTGGCTTGCGGTAGGTCGGTGGTTCTACCCGGATGCCTCCGTGCATTCGGGGTCTTCCTGCACCTGTAATTAGCTGGACGTCGCTATATAACTGAAATACTGTCGAAGCGACGGTAAACTCAAATAGTCAGATCAAGGCTAGTCAAGTCAACTACATGTACCTATACATGTGCATATATACGAGGGCCTTTTGAAAAGAAGTGGCACAGTCCAATATTTTCACCATTTGCACGCGCAACTTCAATATTAATGGAACGAGTATTAGTTTTTTCTTCTCCGAGTAAAATTTCGTAAATACACATTACTTTAAATGTCAACATGTCAACATATGCAAACTGAAATAAATTTGAAAACGTTTCCAGATGCAAAATACCTGGATATCCGAACGACACATTTGCCATACATAGCGAGTATCACGAAGAATTAATCAATAGAAGCATTCCGAGGATATTGAACACCGCATCATACGACCGCTGTCATTTGTACTCGGTGCAAGTTCCTGGATCGAATACCTCAGGCGTTGTTTGGCATCAAAATACAAGCCATACCACATGTGATGAATGGGTCTACGACCTTAGTGTTTTCTTCAACACTTTCTCATCCAAAGTAAGTCAGAACCGATTTGTACATAATCAAAGTCATTTTTACTCACACGAAAAGACATTCATTTACAAATTTTCCTGAAGACAGAATTATTTAACGTCCAGCATATTTGACGACCATTGCTTATCCGTACATTTTCAGTCAAAACATAAGAAATGTATTTCGCGAATGTACGTAATACAATTTTCTTGAAAATGTTCAAATCTTGTTGATATGCAATGCAGTAGATCTTAAAGATATTACACAGAATTAAGACAGGATTGTGTATATGAAAGTAATTAACTTCAAATTACGGTACATAAACTATTCAATTAAGCTTATAAACAGTGCAAGAAAAATCTTTCTTGTAAGAGTTGATCATGCCAAAACTTTGATAAAAAAAAAGTCAACGGCATTAAATTAGTATTGCTTATGTTTTCGGTAAAATTCCTCCACCGATGTCTCTAATAGTGAACCTTATTAAAGTTTGAATTAAAATTTAAGCATTAGAATAAATAACTAAATTACCAATCTTTAACATAAGTATTTGGGAAACTAAATCACCTTTTTAAATTGTTTTATTCCCAACCTTATTAAAGTAGTTTAGACAGTGGACGAGACATTGTAATGTTTTCCAGTGTATTTTCACAACCGTCGATTAAAATGTCGCTGAAGACATTACCATAAGAAGCAACAAAAATAAAAAATTATGCAATGGTATTTTGCAAAAAAAAAAATTGAGTTTATTTAACAACAGCAACAATGAAGCTTCCATTAGCTTTTATCCTTATATCAGGCCGTTAACGGGGGCTTCCTATCGTGTTATAAATATGAAAAATTATTTTTATGCGCAAGTAAAGGGTATTTTTTGCTGATGAAAGTACAATACCAAACACACACACACGCCATAATAATTTGTGTATGAAAACATGCCTTTAGAAATAGTATTTGTATCTAGACTGGGCAGGTTCTTTGTGCTAGTATAAAGCATATAAACATGTACGTGGTTTACCTTTATCCATGACAAGTATCATTTTTGTTTTGTAATACTTTATTTCTTATGATATATCTTACAGAACAACTACGTTTGCGACAATGCAATGAAAAGTTCCCACATCAAGATGATTTTTTACTTCGGCCTACTTGTTGGTAGTTTTCTCATCGGCTCAGCTTCCGACACGTACGTGCATAATGTTCTTTCTTCACTGTTATCATATTATTAATTAGGTCCTTGATACATTTGCGAGGAACATCCCTCAACATGCAATATAAAGGAATCTATTAATGCATTGCTTTGTAGTTATGAGGCACGCCTAAGAAGAATGAAAATTAAAACGCAAAACAAAATCATCATCAGTTTCATTTTTAGGAACACATTCCTGAAGCGTTTGGAATAAAAGATCGATGTCGTCTCGATATAAAATTATAATTAGAAAATGAAATTCATTTCAGTTTAGTCATATCTTCACCTAGTATGCAGTTGCATCGTTATTTTGAATTTTCGTAAAGAGAAATAAAAATAGCTTTTATCCTCAGACTCAATACATTTTATACAAGCCAAGAGGTTAGTACATACGGCAGAATATTTTAACATAGCACAAATAATACAAAATCGTGACAGAAACGAAGACACAAATATACATAAAACAACGTCGTTATCATTCCGATATGCATTACCTTGACAGTGATCCGTTGGCTCCGTACCAACAAAGCCTTCTCCTACAAATAAAGCTAATAAACGATATTGCAATACAAACAGTATGTTTTATTTTTGCAGATTTGGCAGGAGGATAGGATTGTACCTCGGCCTGATACTGACACTGGTGTGCGGCATCATAGTCACGTGGGCGCCTGAGTTCTATTCCTTCTCTCTTCTGCAGTTTATTATCGGCGGCGGCGCAATGGGGGCTTTTCTTTGTGTCTCCGTCATCGGTAAATATAGCTGTAAGCAGCTAGTTTTTCGTTTCCCAGAGTTACATTATATTAAAGGTTTTATAATACAGCTACATGCAAAAAGGGGTCATTTGGCATTCTTACACTGGCTGCTTAAACATGGTTCCAGATCAGAAACTTCAAAATATGTCGATAACCAGACTACTGTGCAATTAAGACTAGACTACCAAGTTTCAAGAATTGTATATTTCATTGTAATTTTGAAAATCAATATTTTTGACCACCGTCCCGTTGGCCGAGTGGTAAGAGAGTCTGTTCTGGAATCGGAATGTCGTGGATTCGATCCTCGGGCGCGACACAAAGTCGTAAAAATGGTATAGCTTGGCTGACCCCGTATAAGGATCATGTGACTGGGTGTGGTATCATGCCACATGTATCCAGCGTCATACTGCAGTGTGGCAGGACTTAAACTGCCTTAAGTTGACATAGTCTCTGACTGACTGAAATACTGTCGGTGAGACGTTACACCCAATAAACAAACAAACAAATAAACAAACACTATTTTTGATCACATGAAATTAAATACATGTGTAATACATGTCACACAGGTTAAATGGGTATTGCGAACATTTACACGCAATTACATACAAAAAGTATACGATTCTTTTAAGTGAAACAACAATTATCTATGTCATCTGTCGTTTATCGTCCGGAGTTCAGTCTTCTTGTTGGCTCGTTTCCTTAAACCCTACGTCAGAGCGGTTGCTTTGCTGGATGGAGTAGAGTTTGGTCCTCTTCCGAGGTGAAATGCCATAATTATCTATAGACCTTCCAATATGTTTACAGAGATGGAGATTGTTTGTCCAAAACACAGAATGGTTCCGGGAATGATGATTCAGGTTTTTTTTGCCGTTGGTGTCTGTTATGTGGCTCTAGTCGGTTATCTGACAAGGAACTGGATATGGATCAACTTGTCGTTAGCAGTACCGAGTGCAGCCTTCATCTCGTACTTGTGGTAAGTTTGGTGAATCCAAATTGCGTCCCGGGTTTGCGTCTTTTAATTTGCAGAAGTTTATATTAATTTATTTCGCAATACATATCGGATATGAGGACCATAAGCAAAGGAGTAGGATGCAGTATTTGGTTTGTCAGGGAAAAGGATGTTGCACCTGTGTCGTTATAACCCCCCCCCCCCCCCCCCCCCCCACACACACACACACACCTTCCCTCTTGATACTTCTCTGTTGTATGTTGCCCACTCTGAGTGCATGGCGATATTTTATGCAGGTTGATCCCTGAGACACCAAGATGGCTTCTGAGCAAAGGACGCAAAGAAGAAGGTATCAAAATATTGCGTAAAACAGCTGAGGTCAATAAAGCAGTTGATGTGACAGAAGATGTGTACGATATTGCTGTAGACAATACAGGAGTTAATGATAACTTTATATTTTAAAACCTTTTTTAAAAATTTATGAAATACACCAAAATGTCACCAATAATAGATGGAGCTATTGTATTTAATGTTTTGATATGATTTAAAAACAATTTACTATATTAGAAGACTTAAGTCACATTATTTTGCATTTGGAGACTGCCTACTGAGATGGATACAGTGCTACTTTCTATTCGATATGACGCCGTAGGCAAGTGCCATGTTACGACCAATATCAGAGCCATATTAAACAATTTTGGTGTATTGTGACTATCGTTCATATCCATCACTCGTCCTACGGAACAAGCTTCATAGATTTCAAACTCTGCCTGAATACATGTTTTTTTTTGTGTTTTTTTTGTTGTTTTTTTTTTTTGTTTGTTTGTTTAGAAAACACCATAGTTTAACATCATTTTTTAACCATGTGTAAAATTAAAAAAAAGAAGCTGAAAATTCTGAATTTAGCAATTTTATATAGTCTTATATAGAATAAAAAGCAATGTGGCAATCAGAAAAATCTGAAGTTCAGGGCAATTCCTGAATCCTTTTACCAATGTTCTTAAGAGGCATAGTTCTTGCGTTCTGACCTGAGGTTTTCTAAAACTTTACCCGCGCAATGAAACTACCCTAAATTAGACAGCCCACACGATAACTGTCTTAAGCGGCCATAAACTTAATGGTAAATGAATTTTAAAATTATAACATTAAACATTTATCAGGTTGCCTACAGGTTGCAGCTCATACAGGTTTAGCGGGATTAAAAAATATCACATATTGCAGTAATCACAGAAGCATATTTTCATTGGAAATTTGCTCTTGTGTACTGACGGAAATCGTCCTAAAATCAATAATTTATTTATTTTCCGTTCATGATTCGCAAACATGGCAGATTGTGTTTTTTCTAAAACAGAAACTCTAGCCTATTTTGTTGGAAATTTAATTCCATTAAAAATTGTTCTAATCAAGTTTTACTTTTAAAATATCAGGATGGTAGTCAGCATGACTTACTACGGGGTCACAATGAATGCAGAGAATCTTGCCGGAGACTTCCATCTTAACTTCTTCCTAATGGGCGCGGCGGAGATTGTAGGTATTGCAATCGGCATCATAATGGTCAACAGGATTGGTCGACGATGGTCCAATTCAGGGATGTTTGTTGTTGGTGGACTGGCGTGTTTGGCCACTGTCCCCTTCACAGTCTGGGGCGACGGTAGGAACACTGCAGATTCATCATCCATGCCATAGTCACAGTTTATAATTAAGCATGACTAAAAGGTGGATATCTTATATTTATCTACATTTATCTACATGCAGAATGTATACTGATGTTTAAGTTGCTGTTATCAATGTTTGTTGTTGTTGTTGTTGTTGTTGTTGTTGTTGTTGTTAAGTTTTAAGAAAAAGGTATTCGAAAATCTAAAACTTTTTTGACAATAAATTATTACAAAAAGATCAATGTGTTTTGCAGATGGCGAAGGTGCGGCCATTATAATCTTATCTGTTGTTGGGAAGGTATCAGTTTCGACCACATTCGGCGTGATCTTCATCTTCACGGCGGAGATTCTCCCGACTGTCATCCGAAACGGTGCCATGGGAACATGCTCATGTGCTGCCAGAATAGGCGCCATGATGGCTCCGTACATCGCCAAATATGTAGGTTATCTATCTATCTATCTATCTATCTATCTTACTTTCTTTCTCCATGTCTTAATATACATTTCTGATTATCTCTCTTTCAATCACTACACACACACACATAATGAAGTTTTGCATGATAGTTGGCCTCATGAAGATTCCACCCTTTCTTACTGTTTCACTGGACTGGACATTTATACAATATTTCTCTCTCGATACATATACTGATATCACTGTTAATCTCTTACATTGATCGTTTTGCAATAGATACAATAAGAGTATATTGACATTCAATGTAGAATATTTATACCTGTTTAAAGAAATAGTTATATCAGTATTGAAGCAGCAGAGACAGCAGCAGTAATAGTAAGTCCAATATTTATCGATGCGAGTTCTTCTTATTCAGTCATGAAAATTTAATTTTGCGGCATACTCTTGAAACGGATTTTTTGTTTACTTCTTAAAGGGTGAAATCATTGGTGGAAAATTTGGTCCAGTGGTGCCGCTTGTAGTATTTGGTATACTGTCCTTGGTGGCGGGCTTGATGCTTTTGTTACTGCCGGAGACACTCAATCAAAAGTTACCAGATACGATAGAGGATGGTGAACGGTTTGGCAGGTATATATACGAGTATATATATATATATATATATATATATATATATATATATATATATTCTTTTTGATTTTCGGGTGGATTAAACGTTCTAGATACATTTGGGGAGCAGTTTTTTGGGGACTTTTGATCACACGAGATAAAGTAAATCCTTCATCACGTAGACATGAAGCCACTCCTTATTTTGTGACATTATCCTGACAACTTACCAGTTCTGGAACTATGCCTTTTTATACTTAACACATAGCAATAGATAAACAATATGTCGCTGCCCGCGATCGAACAAAGACGCTAACCAGTTGGTCGCCGGTACTGTTTTGCAGGTATACATACGAATACGTTAAGTTAAACATAATTGATCTTGCATTATGATAATAATTAATTTTCTGGTCAATTCTGATTCAATTCTGTGGGGTATTTATGACTCTTGTCCAGACACGTGGTTTTCTCCGCTCTCCGGTTTCTCCCACAATAATGACCACATACGCCGCCACCAGAACATCGAGAGTGATTTATATAAGTTGTGATAACTTGTTTCGTAATCGATGTAAAATAAATAAAGTTTAATTCTGATTCACTTGATATAAATTAGTTATATTTTATATTGTTTGGAAAAACAAATAATCGTTTTTCTGAGAAGTGATACTGATGATAATTATATTTCCTGAAAAAAAGACATTAAATTAATGACAAAGGTAGGTAAAAGAAGAAGGAGTAACTGTCATCGCATATATGATGATATATGGAAACTTATATGTTCTTAAGTTGGTTTGTTATGAATTGAAATATTAATGATAAGAATTTATTTCTCTTATCTAACTTCTAATTTCTTTATAAGAGCATTACAATGTCGAGATCATCTGTGAATAATCTTGTCATAAATTGTTAATGAATAAATCAAGAGGTCGGCAGTGACTCACAGAAAGCGCGAAACACCGCAACCAGTAAGCAAGGTAGCTAACTAATAATAGACCTTAAACTTTTCGATAACTTGTACTTGGACTGCGATGCCTGATCACGCCTTTCAAAAAATCTTTTTGCCGATATTTCGTTTTATTCATAATTTTCATTTTGTTTATAACAGGCCCGCCCACAAATCCGCAGTTGAATCCATCGAGAATGCAGAACGGGAATGAAGTATTGCCATAGGAACGGCGGGTTTGACATTGTGGTCAAGTCAACGTACCTAGTGCAGTCGCAGTTTCGCTAGCAAACCAGATAGGAATGTCTCGTGAATGGTTACTTTAATATAAAGAATGAGTTCTTAAGATTCGCTTGAATTCAATATCATATTCAGCGAAAGAATAGCTGAGAGATAGCTATAAGATGTATAAAAAATCCTAAACCATCATGTCTGTAAAGAAAGGAATCGGGCATAATCATATGGGCGGAAAGTCGAACTATATGCAAGTGATCTCGACACAAGCGTTCATGTTCCCAGCGCAATCGGTGACGGCAATGTGGATTTTTATAGTGAAATGTTCTTTGTTCACATATATACACATGCGGGCCCACAAAGCTAACTTCAAAATGGGAAAAGTATGGAAATTGTATAAACATAAAAAATAAATCCAGGCTTTGTTCACATGAGTTGTACAAAGAAACTTTGTATTGTATTTAAGTACACCTTAATGGACACAGAAACGAAATACTGTTAAATACTATAATTTTTTCCTTAATTAAAAAAAGGAATTAAAAAAATTTTTAATTGTCTTAATATGTATATTACTACATTATTTAAGTTCGACATATATAGTATTTTAATGAATTCTATACCTCTGAGATATTGAAAAAAATAATAATGATTGGGTAATACAAAAGGCCAGATCTCTGGTGAATAGTTTATAAAAGAATATTTAACTAGATGTCATTCGTGAAAACGAATGATAGGACTTTCTGCAAGCTGTGTTAATGCAAAAAGCAGGAAATAGAAGTTTCATGTAATGATTCACCTCTGGTAGTATTTCATGTTCATGCTAAACAATTGACATTATATTCCGAAATTAGTGCAAATGATAAGAACTTAGTATTAGTCTGTGACGTAACATGATGTTATATGACGTCAGGACATGACTGCAAACTTGATTTCTAGTTTAAAGGTCCTATGTTCGAATCTTGCTTCAGCCACAATACTTCGGTTTTTCGGAATTAAGGTTAGCTGACAAAATATTCACACCTTAGTTTCAAGATGTACCGTCTGTAAAAATTTGAAGAAAATCTGATCACAAATGGCGGCTGTAGAGCGCGAATACCATTTTTCACTATTTTAGCTCTGACGTCACGTGACGTCATAGGGTGCTGAAAATGCTGTTGCTCAAAAGCGCACACTTTACTGCAATAACTCTGAAATTTTCATTATTCTGAACAACTGGCATCATGTCGAAATCATTGCCCCAAATTAAAATTAAGTGGTATGCTTATGACGTCCAATGACGTCACGATTCAAAATATTTGTAGAAATGCTGCAGAACTGCAAACTGTGTAAGTTTCAACTTTCTATCTCATCCTGAAGCTCTTCAATCCTAAAATGAAATTTTTGGTCCTATGTTCGAATCTTATTTCAGCCACAGAACTTCGGTTTTTCGGAATTTCGGTTAGCTGGCAGGATATGCACACCTTAGTTTCAAGGTGTACCATCTGTGAAAATTTGAAGAAAATCCGACCATAAACGGCGGCTGTAGAGCGCGAACACCATGTTTCAATATTTTTAGCTCTGACGTCACAGGACGTCATAGGGTGCTGAAGATGCTTTTGTTCAAAAGCTCATACTTTACTGTCATAACACTGAAATTTTCATTATTCTGAACAACTGACATCATGTCGAAATCATTGCCCTAATATGAAAATTAAGAAGTATGCTTATGACGTCACATGACGACATTTGACGTCACGACTCAAAATATATTAAGAAATTATGCAGAACTGCAAACTTTGTAAGTTTCAACTTTCTATCTCATCCTGAAGCTCTTTAATGCTAAAATGAAATGTTCGGTCCCATGTTCGAATCTTATTTCAGCCACAGAACTTCGGTCTTTCGGAATTTCGGTTAGCTGACAGGATATGCACACCTTAGTTTCAAGATGTAAAATCTGTGAAATTTTAAGAAAATCCGACCATAAATGGCGGCTGTAGAGCGTGAACACCATTTTTCACTATTTTTAGCTCTAACGTCACATGACGTCATATGGTGCTGAAAATGTTTTTGCTCAAAAATGTATACTTTACTGTTATAACTCTGAAATTTTCCTTATTCTGAACAACTGGCATCATGTCGAAATCATAATTTGACTATTTTCAAAAATTTGTAGAAATTCTGCAGAACTGCAAACTGTGTAAGTTTCAACTTTCTATCTCATTCTGAAGCTCTTTAATCCTAAAATGAAATTTTCGGTCCTATGTTCGAATCTTATTTCAGCCACAGAACTTCAGTCTTTCGGAATTTCGGTTAGCTTAAAGGATATACATATCTTAGTTTCAAGATATACCATCTGTGAAAATTTGAAGAAAATTCGACCATAAATGGCGGCTGTAGAGCGTGAACACCATTTTTCACTATTTTTAGCTCTGACGTCACATGACGTCATAGGGTGCTGAAGATGCTTTTTTTTCAAAAGCGCATCTATTTCTGTCATAACTCTGAAATTTTCATTATTCTGAACAACTGGCATCATGTCAAAATCATTGCCCCAAATTAAAATTAAGATGTATGCTTATGACGTCACATGACGTCATATGACGTCACGACTCAAAATATATTAAGAAATTCTGCAGAACTACAAGCTGTGTAAGTTTCAACTTTCTATTTCATCCTGAAGCTCTTTAATCCTAAAATGAAATTTTCGGTCCTATGTTCGAATCTTATTTAAGCCACAGAACTTCGGTCTTTCTGAATTTCGGTTAGCTGAAAGGATATACACATCTTAGTTTCAAGATATACCATCTGTAAAAATTTGAAGAAACTTCGACCATAAATGGCGGCTGTAGAGCGTGAACACCATTTTTCACTATTTTAAGCTCTGACGTCACATGACGTCATAGGGTGCTGAAGATGCTTTTTTTCAAAAGCGCATCCATTTCTGTCATAACTCTGAAATTTTCATTATTCTGAACAACTGGCATCATGTCGAAATCATTGCCTTTAAATGAAAATTCAGATGTATGCTTATGACGTCACATGACGTCATATGACGTCACGACTCAAAATACATTAAGAAATTCTGAAGAACTGCAAACTGTGTAAGTTTCAACTTTCTTTTTCATCCTGAAGCTCTTTAATGCTAAAATGAAATTTTCGGTCCTATGTTCGAATCTTATTTTAGCCACAGAACTTCGGTCTTTCGGTTAGCTGACAGGATATGTACACCTTAGTTTCAAGATGTACCATTTGTGAAAATTTTAAGAAAATCCGACCATAAATGACGGCTGTAGAGCGCGAACACCATTTTTCACTATTTTTAGCTGTGACGTTATGTGACGTCATAGCGTGCTGACAATCATTGAAATCAAAATTTCCTCACGTGACTAATAACCCATAAAAATTTCATCGTCCTAGGACTATTGCAACATATTAAAATAAGCGTTTTGTTAGGAAGAAGAAAAGAATAATAATAATAAAAAATGACGTCACGTGACGTCATATGACGTTTATTTTCACATAATTGTTAAGTCTCCCAGAGACCTACTAACTGACAAAATTTCAACTTTCTATCTCAAATAGGACAGTTTTTATAAGCATTTAAAAATTGACGTCCTTGGTTCGAATCTTGGATCCGCCATAGATGCTTGGACTTTTCGAATTTTGAAAAACCGGACACCGGTATACACAATAAGAACGTAATATACACATTCTGTGAAAATTTGATGAAAATCGGCCCATTAATAATGGCTCTGGACCGCGTACAAACTTTTGTTGCATATTTCCAGTGTGACGTCATATGACGTCATAGGCATATGAAAATCATAGAAATCAAAATTTCAGGTTTGAAGCATGTGTCTTTAAATTTTCATTGCCTTTCTTTCAACATATAGAAATATTCTTGTTAATATTAGAAATACATTATCATATAATGACGTCACGTGACGTCATATGACAAATATTTTCACAAAATTTTTAAAACTTCTAGAGACCTATATACTGACTAAATATCAACTTTCTTTCTTAAATAGGACAGATTTTATAAGCATTTAAAAATTTACGACCTTGGTTCGAATCTTGGATTCGCTATAGAACCATGGACTTTTCGAATTTTGAAAAACGGATACCGGGATGCACAACTAGAACTTAATATACACAATCTGTGAAAATTTGATGAAAATCGGTTCACAAACAATGGCTGTAGACCGCGTACAAACTTTTGTAGCATATTTCAAATGTGACGTCATATGACGTCATAGGCATATGAAAATCATAGAAATCAAAATTTCCTGACGTGGCTAATAAGTCATAAAAATTTCATCGTCCTAGGAGTATTGCAACATAGAAAAATAAGCGTTTAGTTAGGAAGAAAAAAAGAATAATAATAATAATAAGAAGAAGAAGAACTAGATGTCATTCGTCTAAACGAATGATAGGACTTTCTGCAACCTGTGTTAATGCAAAAAGCAGGAGATAGAAGTTTCATGCAATGACTCACCTCTGGTAGTATTTCATGGTCATGCTGAACAATTGGCATTATATTCCGCGAAAAATAAGCGTTTAGTTACGAAGAAAAAAAAAGTAGCAGTAGTAGTAGTGTGCTTATGACGTCATATGACGTCACGACTCAAAATATATTAAGAAATTATGCAGAACTGCAAACTGTGTAAGTTTCAACTTTCTATCTCATTCCGAAGTTCTTTAACCCTAAAATGAAATTTTTGGTCCTATGTTCGAATTTTACTTCAGCCACAATACTTCGGTTTTTCGGAATTAAGGTTAGCTGACAAAATATTCACACCTAAGTTTCAAGATGTACCATCTGTAAAAATTTGAAGAAAATCTGATCATAAATGGCGGCTGTAGAGCGCGAACACCATTTTTCACTATTTTTAGCTCCTACGTCACGTGACGTCATAGGGTGCTGAAAATGCAGTTCCTCAAAAGCGCATACTTTACTGCAATAACTCTGAAATTTTCATTATTCTGAACAACTGGCATCATGTCGAAATCATTGCCCCAAATTAAAATTAAGAAGCATGCTTATGACGTCACATGACGACATTTGACGTCACGACTCAAAATATATTAAGAAATTCTGCAGAACTGCAAACTGTGTAAGTTTCAACTTTCTATCTCATCCTGAAGCTCTTTAATCCTAAAATGAAATTTTCGGTCCTATGTTCGAATCTTATTTAAGCCACAGAACTTCGGTCTTTCGGAATTTCGGTTAGCTGACAGGATATGCACACCTTAGTTTCAAGATGTACCATCTGTGAAAATTTAAAGAAAATCCGACTATAAATGGTGGCTGTAGAGCGTGAACACCATTTTTCACTATTTTTAGCTTTGACGTCATATGAAGTCATAGGGTGCTGAAGATGCTTTTGTTCAAAAGCGCATACTTTACTGTCATAACTCTGAAATTTTCATTATTCTGAACAACTGGCATCATGTCGAAATCATTGCCCTAATATAAAAAATAAGAAGTATGCTTATGACGTCACATGACTTCATATGACGTCACGACTCAAAATATATGTAGAAATTCTGCAGAACTGCAAACTGTATAAGTTTCAACTTTCTATCTCATCCTGAAGCTCTTTAATCGTAAAATGAAATTTTCGGTCCTATGTTCGAATCTTATTTCAGCCACAGAACTTCGGTCTTTCGGAATTTCGGTTAGCTGTCAGGATATGCACACCTTAGTTTCAAGATGTACCATCTGTGAAAATTTGAAGACAATCCGACCATAAATGACGGCTGTAGAGCGCGAACACCATTTTTCACTATTTTTAGCTGTGACGTTATGTGACGCCATAGGGTGCTGACAATCATTGAAATCAAAATTTCCTCACCTGACTAATAACTCATAACAATTTCATCGTCCTAGGACTATTGCAACATATTAAAATAAGCGTTTAGTTAGGAAGAAGAAAATAATAATAATAATAAAGAATGACGTCACGTGACGTCATATGACGTTTATTTTCACATAATTTTTAAGACACCCAGAGACCTACTAACTGACTAAATTTCAACTTTCTATCTCAAATAGGACAGTTTTTATAAACATTTAAATATAAACGTCCTTCGTTCGAATCTTGGATCCGCCATAGATGCTTGGACTTTTCGAATTTTGAAAAACGGACACCGGTATACACAATAAGAACGTAATATCCACGTTCTGTGAAAATTTGATGAAAATCGGCCCATTAATAATGGCTCTGGTCTGTGTACAAACTTTCGTAGTCAATTTCAAATGTGACGTCATATGACGTCATAGGCATATGAAAATCATAGAAATCAAAATTTCAGCGTCTGAATTATTTGTCATTAAATTTTCATTGTCCTTCGACAATTTCAACATATAGAAATACTCTTATTAATATTAGAAATACATTATCATATAATGACGTCACGTGACGTCATATGACATTTATTTTCACAAAATGTATAAGACTCCGAGAGACCTATATACTGACCAAATATCACTTTTCTATCTCAAATAGGACCGATTTTATAAGCATTTAAAAATTTACGACCTTGGTTCGAATCTTGAATTCGCTATAGAACCATGGACTTTTCGAATTTTGAAAAACGGACACCGATATACACAATAAGAACTTAATATACACATTCTGTGAAAATTTGATAAAAATCGGCCCATTAATAATGGCTCTGGACCGTGTACAAACTTTCTTAGTCAATTTCAAATGTGACGTCATATGACGTCATAGACTTCTGAAAATCATTGAAATCAAAATTTCAGCATCTGAAGCATGCGGCATTAAATTTTCATTGCCTTTCGAAAATTTCAATATATAGAAATAATCTTGTTAGAATTAGAAATTCATTATCATATAATGACGTCACGTGACGTCATATGACATTTATTTTCACAAGATGTTTAAGACTCCCAGAGACCTATATACTGATCCAATATCAACTTTCTATCTCAAATAGGACCGATTTTATAAGAATTTGAAAATTTACGACCTTGGTTCGAATCTTGGAATCGCTATAGAACCTTGGACTTTTCGAATTTTGAAAAACGGACACCGGGATGCACAACTAGAACTTAATATACACATTCTGTGAAAATTTGATGAAAATCGGTTCATTAATAATGGCTCTGGACCGCGTACAAACTTTTGCAGCTTATTTCAAGTGTGACGTCATATGACGTCATAGAGATATGAAAATCATAGAAATCAAAATAACATCTCTTGGCGAATATGACTTCAAAATTTCATTGTCCTTGGACCATATTAACATATATAATTATGTGTTTAAAAATCAGAAATTTGATGACGTCATATGACGTTACAAGACGTCCATTTTCACAAAATATTTAAACCTATCGGAGATCTATATACTGACAAAATATCAACCTTCTGTCTCATTTAGGGACGATTTTATGAGCATTTATCAATTTGACGTCCTTGGTTTGAATCTTGCATTCGCCATAGAACCTTGTGCTTTTCGAATTTTGAAAAACGGACACCGAGATGCACAACTAGAACTTAATATACACATTCTGTGAAAATTTGATAAAAATCGGTTTATTAATTATCGCTCTGGACCGCGTACAAACTTTTGTAGCAAATTGCCAAGTGTGACGTCATATGACGTCATAGGCATATGAAAATTATAGAATTTTTTAATTACGCATATGAATAATATGCCATCGAAATTTCATTCTCCTAGGACGATTGCAACATATGAAAATCCGTGAGGAAGAAAAGAATAATAATAATAATAATAATAATAATAATAATAATAAACATAACAAACCCAATAGGACTTTCTGCTTTAGGCAGAAAGTCCTAATAAACAGTACAAACCCAATAGGACTTTCTGCTTTAGGCAGAAAGTCCTAATTATGCTGTTTCTTTCATCTACTGTACATGGCTATTAACATATGTAAGTTATATACTAATAAAACTATGTTAATATAGAATCATCTAGTGATCATGAAATCCATTATGACAATTTCTATGCACAAAAGTCTAGTTACCATCATAATTTTATTGTAATTTAGGTATAGAAAAAGACACTGTACTAATAACAATATAGAAGGCGAATTCCATTTCTTTCTGATACCCAGCGCTAGGTAAGACTTGAAATTCTAGATAAGTTGGAAGACATGCCACCATACATAATATTTAAGTAGATAACATTGAAATAAGTATGTCAATTAATCATAATTAATTTATGTTCAGCAATGAATTTTTGGGGTAGGAAACAGGAATGCTGAATATATCCCTTTGTATTTAATTATTAGATAGGGTGCTTAGTATTGTAGATTGCATTGGAGCTAAGTTATTACTTAGCGTCTAAATATGTTAAAACTCATAAATCTATAACCAAATGTATGATTTTGATTACAAAGAAATGGCAATACATAATAAAAAAAACAATTTGATGTAATTTAATTGAATAAATAATAGGAAGGGAAGCAACTCGTCGACGAATAAAAGAGTAGTCTTCCAACATTGCAGTGCCCCTAAAAAAGTTGATATATATTCGTAAATGTCAAAACTATCGTTTGTAAATTTTTCCGATGGTTGATAAATCTCAGTTTGTAGGTTGGTATATTCAGTAAGAATTTCATAAGAATAACATTAGAGTAGTTGAATCCGGACGCACGCACAACAACAACAACAAAAAAAGGGGGGAAAAGAATGGTTTTCAAATGAGAAATCTTCACTTAAAAATGCATCAATGTTAAGAGTGGGAATGTATTGTTGTAATTAAAGCAATCTACAAAACAGTTTAGTTTGTCTGGAGACATGTAATATCTTACACATTTCCTGTACTTTCTTCACTAAATAATACCGATCGGTATGTCATGTCTGCAGACGCCCTACACTATGGTAATTTCTCTGGATTTGAAGTCATACCGCCAGTATTATCAGTCAGCTGGGGATATTTGTCCACATGAGACAGATTCTGTTGCCCCATTGTGACAAAACACTGTAACCACACTCAGTCTTAGCCTGACACTAACCATACCAGTAACGAAGCTACTCTAATGTGCTGAACGCAAATCAAACGTGAGATATACCAGTTCGAATTTTAATGTTTTTGGTATCTCTAACCACACGGCCACCAGGACTGGTCATATCCTAGTTCAAAGATGTGCAACAAAAAGAAATAGGCTTTTCAGAGGAAATAGATTTAATCTTAAACGTTCAAATGAGATTATCGATGAATACAGTAAATTCGCTTCTTGATGACAATATTGAAGCAAGAATAAACTAGAAGTCGTTTGTTTAAGATACAAACGAAGCGGCTTTCCGTTTGCTTATTTCAAAGGTATTAAATATATAAGTTAATACCAAAAAAAAGGAATAATGATGCATAATAATGTATGATTTAATACGTAAATCATCTTTATCTTAAATATATACTTACGATTATGTTCAAAAATAAGCTTTAAATCTTTTTTTTTTTCATTTTCTTCTTCTTAAGAAGATATTGAGAAAGCATAAATATGGATCTTATTTGATTATGCACACGTTTTCTATCATTCTGAAAAAAAAAAAAAAAAAAAAAAAAAAAAAAAAAAAAAAAAAGGAAAATTTTAAGATAATAATATCCTCAAGAATTGTTTTTCTTACGTTATTCAATCGATTTTTTTTATTCTTTATTTGATATCTTTTTCTTTGTAAGCATATGGCTTAACATGTATTTATTGCAATTTGATCCACAAATGAAATTGTAAAAAAGAAAAATACTTTAAAATCGATTACTTTGTACCTTTAAATTGATTGAGTTTTACATTTGCAAAATTAGAGGGAAACAAAGACAGAGGTGTAAGCAAAATAATGAAAATAAGTTCTTATTTCTATGTAATTAACGTTATAAAAGTCTAGAAACTTTCAACTATTCTTTTGCTTTGTATATTTGCTTATTTTTACAGATTTAGGAAAAGAAACCGTTAAAAATTTAGAAAACATAAACAATCGATAGGAAGATATACATGTATTTGTCATTTTCTTCAGGTTTTCAGAAAGCAGTGATAGCAAATGCAATAAGATATCCGTAAAGGTTTTCTGGCTCTAGTATAATTATACTAATTCATCGTAAATGCGACTCATTTACTCAAAAACGTATCACAATTCACTATTCAACGCAGGCATTCATTCCTGCAAAAGAACAATCGGATCTTGCTCAACCAACCCAATGACCACTTACATGTCTTTCTGCAAATTAATAGATTTCCATGAATAAGCCCTTTTACGAAAAACATGAATAAGTCATGTTTGAAAACGTAATCACTTGAAATTTTCTGGACTTTTCGCGCATGTTAAGGTACGGCATTATTACTTATTTAAAGTTAATATATACAATCTTTTGATCTTTTTAATATATTTTGCTTACAAATCAATGTTGTCATAAACAAGTTACACAACATAAATTATATAAGGTATGCTTAAGATTGGCATCAATGCTCATGACGCTGGAGCGCGAATACGTATTGAAATGAATATTTTTTATATTTTGACGACGTCAAAATCAAGTGACTAAAGAAAAATATCTTTTTTGCAAGGACATGTTCAGCTAACGTTCTATTAATCCAGAAAAAAAGTATCTTCGAGAATGCGAACAGGTTTGTTTTCACATTTTCAAGTAGGCATTCCATCAAACATGAATAACTGCCATGTTTGATGACGTAATCACTTGAAATTTTCAAGACCTTATGAACGTACTACGTTTCTACATTTTTTAAAAGTTTAAGTTCATTGGTCTAATTGGCGATTTTATATGATTTTTCAAAATAATTATAGTTTAAGTATGCATGACGTCATAATCACGTGACAAAACAAACATTTCTTGCAGTATGCATCACTTCAATTTTAACTCTATCAATTCTGAAGATATAATTAAGATTGACTTTAAATACATGATATCGGAGCGAAAGAAATCTTTAAAGAGACATGTTTTTTTGTCTTTTTGATGACGTCATAACCACATAACTAAAGAGAAATTCATTCAGAAAATAGAACGTAAACTTCTATGCCGATGTGCTGTCCAATTTTCATGCTTGTAACGCATCAGGGGCTTTGTAACATTTAAATTTAATTTTTGACCAAAGTTCGAAACTCGGTATTGCCATAAAATCTTAATCTTTTCGAATTTGGCAATTTGAATGCCAAGCTGGACATCTACATCCTAAAATACATCTTTTGTAAAAATATCAAGATAATCGGACCTATATTGAAGGCTCTAGAGCGCGAACAAACTTTTGAAGCTGACGTCAAATCTGACGTCATATGACGTCAATGAAAATTGAAAATGATTGAATGTATAAAAAGATACTTTTTTATCGCTGCAATTTCAATTTCATTAAAATTGACTCAAAATGTATGATGCCAGAGGGAGAGAAATCTTTGAAAAAATAGGATTTTGTCCATTAAATGACGTCATAACCACGTGACTTAAAAGGAAATCTTTCAGAGAAAAGAAAGTAGACCTCTGGGCCAATAAGCTGTCCAATTTTCATGCTTCTATCTCATCAGTAGCCTTTGTAACATTAAATAATAGTTTTAGGACCAAAGTTCGAAACTCGGTTTTGCCATAAATTCTTAATTTTTTCGAATTTAAAAATTTGAAAGATAAGGTGCCCATCTACATCATAATATACATCTTCTGTGAAAATATCAAGATAAAATATCAAAAAATAAAGGCTCCAGAGCGCGAACAAACTTTTGAAGCTGACGTCAAGTCTGACGTCAATTGACGTCATTGAAAATTAAAAATTATTGAATTTAAAAATTTATAAGTTTTTGTCGAGGCAATTTAATTTTCATGTTGCTTAGACACTGACAACTTATCGAAATTAACTCTTAGATTTGGTTGGAAAAAAAGGAATAATAATAATAATAATAATAAGAATAAACATAACAAACCCTATACGTTTTCCGCAGGTTGCGGAAAGCCGTAAATAATAAGGAAAATATTTAGCAAAATGTGTCTGTTTTAACACATTTATGTTTCTGGTCGACATTCAAATGATATAATCTCAGACACACAACTAGATGATTAAGATTTGTTTTTAATGAAATGAAAGTATTATTAGTGAACAATAATATGCACTGTATATCTAACGTCACTTTGAAGATATCTTTTCATTAAAAACATCGCTTTTACTACAGCTGCTATAACAACTACAACAGAATTACAAACATATTTGACTACTACTATCGTCTTATGTTATAATAAAATTTTACTTACAATTTTAGATACATAAATACAATGTCACAAGCACTCACAAAAAAGGCGGTAAAGTATATTCGACTTGGGACAAAATAATTATGGTTAGATACCCCGCCTAATCAGTTAAAAGGTACTTATTTTGCAATTTTACCAATTAAATCTATGCTAGTTTCTAGTCACAACACAAAACTAGTTTCTCGGTACCTTTCAATCATTCTGTCATATTATCTATAAAGCTGTCTTTAGACAGATCAGACAGACACATAGGAAGATTACACAGTCAGACAGACATACAGAGAGATTACTACAGAGACAGATTAGATAGACAGACATATAGGGAGTTACACAGGCAGATTAGATAGACAGACATATAGGGAGATTACACAGACAGATTAGATAGACAGACATATAAAGTTATTTCACAGACAGATTAATAGACAACATGGAGTTACCAGACAATTAGATAGACAGACATATAAAGATATTTCACAGACGGAGGTATAACAGACATATAAGACACAGACAGATTAGATAGACAGACATATAAAGATATTTCACAGACAGATTAAATAGACAGATTAGATAGACAGACATATAAAGATATTTCACAGACAGATTAGATAGACAGACATATAGGGAGATTACACAGACAGATTATATAGACAGACATATAGGGAGATTACACAGAAATTAGATAGACAGACATATAAAGATATTTCACAGACAGATTAGATAGACAGACATATAGGGAGATTACATAGACAGATTAGATAGACATACATATAGGGAGATTACACAGACAGATTAGATAGACATACATATAGGGAGATTACACAGACAGATTAGATAGACATACATATAGGGAGATTACACAGACAGATTAGATAGACATACATATAGGGAGATTACATAGACAGATTAGATAGACATACACATAGACAGATTAGATAGACAGATATATAGAAAGATTACACAGACAGATTAGATAGACATACATATAGGGAGATTACACAGACAGATTAGATAGACATACATATAGGGAGATTACACAGACAGATTAGATAGACAGACATATAGGGAGATTACACAGACAAATTAGATAGACAGACATATAGGGAGATTACACAGACAAATTAGATAGACAGACATATAGGGAGATTACACAGACAAATTAGATAGACAGACATATAGGGAGATTACACAGACAGATTAGATAGACAGACATATAGGGAGATTACACAGACAAATTAGATAGACAGACATATAGGGAGATTACACAGACAGATTATATAGACAGACATACAGGGAGATTACACAGAGATTAGATAGACAGACATATAGGGAGATTACATAGACAAATTAGATAGACATACATATAGGGAGATTACACAGGCAGATTAGATAGACAGACATATAGGGAGATTACACAGACAAATTAGATAGACAGACATATAGGGAGATTACACAGACAGATTAGATAGACATACATATAGGGAGATTACACAGACAGATTAGATAGACATACATATAGGGAGATTACACAGACAGATCAGACAGATAGCCAAACAGATAGATAGGTATCAAATCTATAATATTCGTAATTGATTAAACTGATTTACAAACTGTTGCCTTTGTCCTTTTGTCATTTTTGATGGCCCAAATAACGCTCAGTCCTGATTCTCAATTACGACAGCATTTGCACACACACGCACACACACACACACACACACACGTTTTTCCTTGCCATATTTTGAGTAAATTTTTATCAACATTTTGTCTGTTGTAACAAAATGTTCATAAGTATATGTTAGCAATGTGCCCTTGAGTACTACACAACTGAAATACTGAAATATAATCAAATACATATTGCAAATATACAGAAATGAATGTTCTATAGGTCATAGATGTGATATACATTGAGTACATGTATATGTGACACACACAAGAAAGATAGATAGATAGATAGATAGATAGATAGATAGATAGATAGATAGATAGATAGATAGATAGATAGATAGATAGATAGATAGATAGATAGATAGATAGATAGATAGATAGAT
The DNA here is from genome assembly GCA_021229015.1 of Solen grandis. Taxonomy (NCBI): domain Eukaryota; kingdom Metazoa; phylum Mollusca; class Bivalvia; order Adapedonta; family Solenidae; genus Solen; species Solen grandis. The sequence continues at coordinate 32,737,010 of CM037788.1, read as the reverse complement.
AGATTTGATAGATAGATAGATAGATAGATAGATAGATAGATAGATAGATGATAGATAGATAGATAGATAGATAGATAGATAGATAGATAGATAGATAGATAGATAGATAGATAGATAGATAGATAGATAGATAGATAGATAGATAGATAGATAGATAGATAGATAGATAGATAGATAGATAGATAGATAGATAGATAGATAGATAGATAGATAGATAGATAGATAGATAGATAGATAGATAGATAGATAGAGATAGATAGATAGATGAGATAGAGTAGATAGATAGATAGATAGATAGATAGATAGATAGATAGATAGATAGATAGATAGATAGATAGATAGATAGATAGATAGATAGATAGATAGATAGATAGATAGATAGATAGATAGATAGATAGATAGATAGATAGATAGATAGATAGATAGATAGAGAGATAGATAGATAGATAGATAGATAGATAGATAGATAGATAGATAGATAGATAGATAGATAGATAGATAGATAGATAGATAGATAGATAGATAGATAGATAGATAGATAGATAGATAGATAGATAGATAGATAGATAGATAGATAGATAGATAGATAGATAGATAGATAGATAGATAGATAGATATAGATAGATAGATGATAGATAGAATAGATAGATAGATAGATAATAGATAGATAGATATAGATAGATAGATAAGATAGATAATGAATAGATAGATATAAAAAACAAAGACAGACAGACAGACAGAAGACAGACAGACAGACAGACAGATTAAACAAAATTATCATACAGTCAGATTAGACAAACAAATCCGACAGACAAATAAGACAGACAAATAGATCAGACAAACATAATACTCGATTAAAAAGACAGACAGAATAGACTAACAAATTAGCATTCACCTGAGGATAGAGAGTATTTCCTGATCTCTTTGAGTAATAATCTTTTAACGTTTTGAATAAAAATATCTACAACTCTTAATCTAAATATATGTCAAAACTTGTAACGTATCCCTTATACATATACTTACCCTTGTTACGTCAGAGAATTGTGCCAGAGACGATGATGCTAATGCACATCACGGTTTTTACCCTACCGTACCGTCCCAGCAGACGATACTAAGGCTACCTGTGAAAACACTAGTTTTCCGTTTTCTTTGAAACCAAAGTCAGGAATGTGAGTATTAATACCAGGGTGCATTCACCTGAGGATAGAAACATGAAGATAGATGAGACCTTGAGCAAGATTGGA
>CM037788.1:32685666-32735666 GCA_021229015.1 Solen grandis | reverse complement strand
TATATTGTTCTAATTCTAAATATGCAGTAGTCATTGTATCTCAGAAAGTGCTGCGATTGTTAAACATTAATTTAAGTGTTGCAACTTCATAGATATTATAGAGATTATAATTGTGTTTACGATGTCATATGTATATTTACAACTATGTTTTCTGTAAGCGGTTCCACCATATCGGAACTGGCAAATAGCTGTCGCTGCAGTCATCTCGTTACCTCACTAAAACCAATCAGTGTTTACACGTGTAACCGGTGACTAGAATGTTCGCCGCCCGGAATCAGGTGGTCGTGTGTTCGATCCCCGACCGCGACAAACCAAATTCGTAAAAACTGGTACTGGTATAGCCCCCTTGCTTGTCGCTCAGCATATAAGGGTAGTTCCAGGACTGGTTGGCCCGGTGTCAGGAAAACTGGGTGTGGTATCATGTCACTAGTCTGTGGTATAATATCACAGTGTGATATCACTATATCAGTATCAAGTAGACAAAAGTCCCAAACAGTGGGACGTTAACATCCCCCCCACACACACATACAACCCTAAAAAGTATGCTTCTAAATTCAGTTTTCAAAGTTGTCTTCATCTGTTTTCATGATTAAAACAACAAACACAGACAAACCAAATGGGGACTATGTTGAAAGTGCTTCCCTATTAACATTGTTCATTTGGCCTTAGGTATAAAGGTGATACCCCGCTTCTCATTACCTGAACGTCTCTATACGAATTAATTAAAAAAAAACCTTTTTTAGGTACACGTCTGACTCTTCGATATCTTACCAAACATATGTCCTATGTATTTACAGATATTTAGTCCATCGTCACTTTATACAGATACTAACTTGCAGTATTCCACCGCGGTCTCTATTTCTGCATCATATAACTCATAACAGATTGGATATTAAGATATACCGCCACATGCGGGTGTACCGGCCGCCAATCTTGCATATACTTTTGTAGAATGTATATGTAATCTGCTTCTTTATGCTAGGTGTTATATATGGCTGCGCTTTTAGCATTCAGCTGTCATAAGGGTAGATTTACATAGGCTTTGATTGCTGTTGCTATTTTTCCTTGGTGATAAATACGATTAATTTTCGTGAAATGACAGTCATTTGTGTTTTATCAGTGGGCAGTGTTTTCTTTAAGTATAGTGGCTGATTCAAAGTCATCTACGGCACAGATGTTAAATATAAACTATGTTTTCTATATCTTACTTTGTTCATTAATATATCTCGTAGGTCTTGTTCATACTGGTATGCTTATAATCTAAATAAATATAATATGTAATTTTGGAAACTATTTTTGGCTTTCACATTTTTATTGCATTTCTCACATATTTATTTTTCATCATTAACCGCGAACGCATTAATTTGATGCTCTTATATAGTAAATGTAATGCTGTTTTAAGTAAAGTGCATTCTTATAAGTTAACGTTCATCCTGAACAACAAATTACAAGCATACTAATTGGTGGGTTAATTGAATCCAGTCATATCCTTGGAAGCTGAATATGCTTACGTTGTAACTAAGGTATTCCTGGGGAAGAAAGCATGTTAACCAAAACACTTATGTAGTTTTGTCTGATATTCAACCAGGTCTACCGTAAACCGCCATTGTGGCTCATTTGGTTAAAAATCAGGTAGGTGTCCAGGAAGGTCCCTGGCACATTTGTTTACCTTTTTTTAAAGAAATATGCTTATCTTATCCTCTGAATCTTTCTCGACGCTGTTGAGTTATCAGAGCATTTTCACTTCAGAAGGTCGTGGGTTCGATCCCCGGTCGCTAAGCGCCAACAGTGTTATGAAGATGCTGGTATATCTCCTTTGCTTGACACTCATGATATTAAAGTGTAACTCAGGACTGGTTGGCCCAGAGTCGGATTTGACTTGAGACCCCCCCCCCCCCCCCCCCCCCATAATTTCACAAAGCGTTAGCACTATGTCTGTTTTGTTGGCAAACACTTGATAAATAAATACAATGCCGTCAATGGGTCATTGAACACAATTTCTTTCACAGAATCATTCACTATAGCCCAGGCTCACAGATAACATCATCAAACTTCCATATAGAACCACTTATTCAACAGACCGGCCCTAAATCACGGTAACTCGAGGTACTTCTGGCTGACGTTGTGACGGAAAGTAGTCTTACTACTTTAAATTGCTATTATTTCAACAGATTTCAATGTCTAAACATAGTCTGTATTGTGTCTACAACGTTGAATCTAAATGCCAAAGAAGTGACAACAATCAACAAGATGAAGACAGTATGTTCAGAACCTAGCAGTGTTTCCGTCAAAATTATAAATTGTTGTTGTAGAAATATATATGTAAGGACTATGTAGAACGATATCAGTGCTACAAAGAGGTACACACTGGAATGTCTGTTCTTTCCCATCACGATAAATGTTATATCAACTTTGGTAATAGTTATTTAACGAGATGTTTATAATGTTAAAACCACGAAAACACGTCTCTGATTGAAGAGTAGGATGTATTAACGTGTAATTAAATCATTAAAATACTTCACCAGGGGAAATTATTTAATGCCAATGAAATTATGATATGAAGATACATGAAAAAGGGGAAATATATTTTATTTTTTGATTTTTTTTTTAAAAAAAATTAATTTAATTAAAAATACATTAATCACTACTTTTATCTCTATTCCAGCGACGTCTATGACTCTACTATACCATAATCCCATTCAATCATTTGATTAGATTTTACTGAATTTCACAGACATATACTTAACATTATCGTATCTTATTGCATGCATACATACATATAAACTATAAAGGTTTGTTTGTTTGTTTGTTTGTTTTGTTTGTTGGGTTTAACGTCCCACCGACAGTATTTCAGTCAATTGGAGACGATGTCTACTTGAGACATATATAGTGCTGCTACACTGCAGTATCACGCCGTAGACATGTGGCATGATACCACACCCAGTCACATTATTCTGACACCGGGCAAACCAGTCATGTAACTACCCTTATATGCTGAGCGCCAAGCAAGGGAGCTATAACAGTACCATTTTTTACCACTTTGGTATGTCGCGGCTGGGGATCGAACCCACGACCTCCCGCTTCCGAGACTATAAAGGTAGTTTCAGGACTGGTTGGCCCTGTGTGACTGGGTGTGGTATCATGCCACTTGTGTAGTGTGGTAGCACTATTTTCTGTCTCATGTAGACAAAAGTCCCCAAATGACTTAGAAACTGTCTGTTGGGCGCTAGACGTAATGAAAACACACACACACACACACACACACACACACACACACACTTATTTAATATTACAGTTGCTACTATTGCTATAAGTACTACCACAGCCACTGCTTCCACTACAAAACAGAAACGAAACCAACTACAGTGGTAGACAACTAATCACAACTTACATTCATCATTATGGCTGTTATCAATGTAGACCTGGACACTTTCTCATTCATTACGCTGATACAGATCTGTCTGGAAAGCATTAGACTCACACCAGTGTTTTATTGCACCTAAACTTGAGCATTTGTATACACGTAGAGCCGGTCAGTACGCTGATAACACTGCCCCCACCTTGCCCCCTTGGTGTACTAAACCAGTTCGATTACAGGTTCTCCCCCAATCAATTAAATCACGGGGCTGCACAATCAGAGACAATCAACCCTGAGCTGTATCAAGACGGTGCTGCATCCACATAGCTCTCTATCTGGTGCTTGTGCAGCAGTACAATCCCCGTATCGTGTTCCCATATTCGATAGCTGTTCACGTAAACATTGTTATTACATTTGTCTACAGGGGTACTTTTTCCAACAGGTGGATTCTATAACTTTATCTCGATGTTAAACATCCAGAAAGAAGTTAACGCCTTGATGTGTATAAACACAACGACCCACGAGTCCTTCTGTATCCGTAAACAGGGGTCAGTTGAAATATTGATGTTTACAATATCTAGGTGATAAATGGCGGTGTTCTATGAATCATGTGAAATTTAGCCACCAGATGCCGTGGAGCCCCCCTACCAGTCATGTTATACCCTCACAATAGGCATCTAATGACATACATGAAGTACTTAGAGCGACTGGATCAACTATTACCTTTAGTTTTTTTTGGTTTAAGATCTAAAATTTCACATCAATGCTGTTATTCATCTCTTTAATGACTTCCCGTGCAATACAGGACACACCCAATGCTTGGTTTCTTGCTTTTATTATTCGGTGTATGTCTACATGTCCCTGATGTATTCCCCCGTAAATCTTCAGATAACAAGGCAGTTCATGGTTTTGTAGAATATCTGTAAGACATAAATCTACCATTCATTGCCTGTATGGGAACATCACCAATATCTGTTGACATTAGACGGCGGGGGATCCCAACCCTCGAGCACCATCACCTTGGGAATGCCTTACTTTCTAGCTTCAGACGACTTGATACCTCTAAACTCAACTTACAGTCAGCGCAATGTCACTGGCACGCCATTAACTACGGTCCGAGTTTTTTTATACTCCTTAACATCTTAGAATCAACTTACGTAAGGGGGGCACTTGAGGAGAAAAATACTATTAAATGTTATGAGAGAGAAAGAGACCGATTTAGCAACACCAATATAAGTTGTGTAAAGGCAATACATATTGTTGCGCTTATTCGCAACGTCAAGTGTTGGTGTGTTGTCAGGGGATAATTTGTCTTTGATATTATTATGTCAGGAATTTATAAAAAGCGAGAAAAAAAAAGCGTCAGGCTTTTTAGCTCACCTGAGCACAACTTGCTCATGGTGAGCTATTAGGATCACCCTGCGTCCGTCGTGTGTCGTGCGTCGTGTGTCTTCAACAATTTGCTTTAAACAACATCTCCTCTGAAACCGCTGGACAGAATTTGATGAAACTTGGCAGGGATGATCCTTGGATGAACCTTCACAAAAGTTGCTAAAATATACTTGATCCATGTAGAACTCTGGTTACCATGGCAACGAAAAAAATTGAAAACTTTATAAATCATCTCCTTCAAAACTACTGGCCAGATTTCAAAATGTTTTGGTAAAGATGCTCCTTGGTTAACACTCTACCAAGCTTGCTAAAATTATTCCAATCCGTAAAAAAAAACAAAAAAAAAAAACATGACCGCCAGGGGCGGGGCTAATTTATCTTATATGTATAAAGTGAAAACTTTAAACGACATCTCCTCTAAAACCGCTAGATAGAATTTGATTAAACTTGGCAGGGATGATCCTTGGGTGAACCATCACAGAAATCGCTAAAATGTACTTGATCCATGTAGAATTCTGATTGCTATGGCAACGGAAAGAAAAAAAACATTAAAAATCATATCATTCAAACTACTGGCCAGATTTCAAAGTGTTTTAGTACAGAAGTTTTTTGGGTAAGCCTCTACCAAGATTGCTGAAATTATTCTGATCCGTAAAAAAATATGGCCGCCATGGCCGGCCGAATTTGCCTTAAATGTATTTAGTGAAAACTTAAAAAGACTTCTGCACCAAATATCCTGGCCAGATTTTAAAATGTTTTGGCACAGATGTTCTATGGTAACAATCTACCAAGATTGCTCCTTTAGAGCAGTGTTACTCAGGTGAGCGATATAGGACGATCATGGTCCTCTTGTTATTTTAAATCAATATGTCAGGGATTAAAAAAATTAAGCGTCAGCGTAAGACTAGTGTCAAAATTAGTGTGTTCAGTTATCGTGGCATTTAAGAGTTCTGAAAAATATTAAAAATAATTATACATGAAGAAGACTAAACGGTATATTTATTAACACCGACTGGTAATATTCAGTGAGTGCAGCTTGAGGCGAGTATGTTTCAAAACTTTTGCGTGTTATATTTGGGATCCATCGAGGGAGATTAGTATAAGTTGTAAATATTTGTCTCGTCGACATAAAATAGATGTTTAAATATGACCCTGAACAGTTTGAATTTACGGAAAATGTTCCATATGCTGAGTAATTTTAAGGAGAACGGATCAAGAAAACAAAACGATAACATGTGGTGGTATAAAATTCTTACTTAGCACTTGACTACACTTAGCGTGTAGGAATGGTTCCAGGACCGTTAGGTTAATGTGACCGGTGTGTGATGCTACTTGCTGCATCGTGGCACCTTGTCTTTATTTTCAATGATGGTCTATATTTTCAGAGTATAGTATTGTTTCCGATATTTTTGCAAAATTCACAAAACCTGTTGCCGTATTCTTATAGATTCGTTATTTCTCCATATCAAAACATTTAAACAATGTTACGTTAAAACGAAGAAAATCTGGATGTCCGAAAATACGCAATGGAAATATTTTGGCGCAATGTACACGATGGAAAAAAAGAGGGAATACGCTATGGAAATTATATTTCATTGTTAATAAATGCAGTGATTTAATAAGACGGGGTTTTCAATGAAAAAAATGATATCCTGGCATCCGACTGACTTTTTTTCTTTTCTTTTTTTTAAGAAGAAGAATATGTTATAACTTCTATGTCTTTCATTGGATTGCTTCAATATTTGGAGGGGCCTCCCTGGCCGAGAGGGTAAAGTCGTTGACTTTAACACTCACTCAGCCCCTCACCGCGTGGGTTCGAATCCCGGCAGGGTCATTCGGATTTTCATGTGAGGAAGCCTTCCAGCTAGCTTGCGGTAGGTCGGTGGTTCTACTCGGATGCCTCCGTGAATTCGGGGTCTTCCTCCACCTGTAATTAGCTGGACGTCGCTATATGACTGAAATACTGTCGAAGCGACTGTTAACTCAAATAGTCAAGTCAAGTCAATATTTGGACAGCTGCTTAAGTGTATAGTCTGTTACATTATGAATTTGACCTTGTGACCTTGACCTTTTGCCTATTTTTGATGGAAAAAAGCCAGAAAAAAAAACCGTCCATAATACCAACAGGTCTGTTAAATAATCAGGTATCGTCTACATATGTAAAAACATTCATGTGATTGAAATGTATTTATTATATTGGTTTTGTATTATAGCAGTGTTAAGTACTCATAAACTTTCCATGGCTTTTATATAATTGCTTTGACGCAATGGAAATTTGTATGTATTATAGTCCTAACCGTACAAAGGGTATACTCGATACATGAAAACAAAAAATGAATGAAACTACTCGTAACACTGTTTTTATGAAATTTACAAATTTAGCCAGGTGTATGATAATTCATTATTTACAGATAAACATATCTGATTTAAAATATAGGTTTGTTTATGTCCATGTCCATATGAGCGCTACTGAATAATTTTTTAACTAATTCTGTGTTGAAATTGACAAACAGTCATTACTAAATGCTCACTTTCCTTTCTGGACTGAACCTACTTTTGTTACTTTACTGTAACATTGTGAAAGATGAAGTACGTGCAATTAAATTTTAGAAGAAATAGTCCCCAGAATAGATGTTAATTTAGAAGTAATTGTTCCATAAGTATATTGGCACCGTAAGTGTTGATAAGGTGCATAAAATGAAGCTCTTCGAATGTTAGGAAATAAAACCTCAGTATTGCACCCAGTTTTTGTTCTACACAAGTATAACAAGATGACGTTCTGTTACACCAAGGCTCAGGCACCAACCACCTGTCTTCCCTCCCCGCTCTTCCAACCAACACCCATCATTCCAACCTGGCTGACAGCTACTGTATCACAGTCTTGGTTTTGGCGACATTTTTTGGCCAGAGTCATTTCTTAGATGTACAACCTTGCCAGATGATATTTCCTTCCAAACATATCACAGCTCACTTTCGGAAATATTTGTGTATAGCTGCCATCAACCATTGATTGTGATTTGTGATTAACAATTTATAAAGATTCATTTAACAAACTTACAATATATATATGATTTTCTGGTCTTTCTTACAATAAGGAACCTTTTTATGATCTCTATAACAGAGTTTGTTAAAAGTCAACCGTTCAGTCATCCATTATTATCAACCTTTTTTCCATTATACTGAGCTTCTTAATGGCGTTTTGGGTAACGATAGTGCTGTGAACTTCTTCACACAATGGAAAGAATGTGAGAATCACACAGGTTCAGTGTCAAGGTTATAAGATGACATTATCAGAAGGTATGAAAATGAATTCTTTATTGAACAATTCGGCAAGACAGATGACCTTTTTTTTTCTATATAAAAGAGCTGAACATATTCATATTTACAAATTTAGACTATTGTTATGACTGTCCATTAGATCGTTATTAGGACTTTAACATCAATTAAATAAGCACTGACATAACCGCACAGAATCACATTCCTGTAGGATGACCTTGCACCTGTACTTCTTAGATCTCTGTCGATTTTTTTCTCATTAAACCAACAAACAATCAGGACCAATTACCCTCTGAAGGTCAATAGTGCCTCAGAGTTCAGAGAATGGTTTAATTACGTAACAACGTAGGTGTTTCTGTAGTTTGCAGGGTTAAAGGGAAATAACCCCTAGACACACACCCTGTTTATTGCCCTTGACGCATTTTTATGTTCTTATCAGAAACAATATGAGAGCAAGGTTGATTTGGACGGTGTTCAAGAAAACAAATAATCATGCCGTTGCCATAACAACATAGTGTTTTTCTACCTGTGAAATATACGTACCCAGTCATTATACTTACATACAACGGGTTATGACATCTCTGAGATTAACAAACGAGCAGTTCGGTACTGGGATCTGGAAGGGGTGAGTAATGGAAGCGACCGGCAGTCAGATTGGGGGTAGTGGTAGGGTGATTCATCATGTGACGTATGGAACGGTCACACAGACGCACGATCATGATAACAGTCTGGTAGATGGCAGAACCAAGCACCGAGGTCAAGGTTAACATTAAAAATGATCACGTTGAAATTTATAATGGATGGTGAAACATTTTATCTTTAAAACTGACCCGATTGTTGTTGTTGCTGCTGTTGTTGTTTTTTACTCTCTTTTTTTATAGATAAGTAAGTATATAATTATATTGCATTACTGTGAAGTTTTTGATTATATATATAACAAACCATTTGAATGGATCCATATTAGATTATCCAGCTGGCTTGCGGTAGGTCGGTGGTTCTACCCGGGTACCTCTGTGTACTCGGGGTCTTCCTCCACCTGTAATTAGCTGGACGTCGCTATATGATTGAAATACTATCGCAGTGACTGTAAACCCCAATACAACAACAACAACAACAACATATTAGATTAAACTTAAGGGCTAATATATTTCAATGACTAAATACGGTATGAAAATGATATCACAGTCATTTTTCTACTCGTCATTTTAAACTTACATCTAGATATTTATGTGATATTGCCACATATACCAGGACATTTCACCTCCAAATAGTTTTAATATAGGATCAACGAAATTTAATTTCAACGAACAATAATACTCCTACAATATGTTACATATAAACGTATTTGACATGTTTTTTGTGAATATCCATTTTCCAGAAAACCCAACAATGTGATTGAATATCGTTGGCTCAATGTCATATGACGTCATTTACTAAACTAAATATTGTGATTTTATAACTTTTGTTTTACATGGATAAAAAGTCAATTAATATTTAGCAGCAACACATCCACGAGAGAAAAACTCTATCATTGATGGGAAACATCTCACACATATTAACACACGCCTTGATAACTTGACATTAATCTGTTTTCTGTCTATTGAGTTGCCATCGGGGGCTTAGAACAATTTGGTTGGGTGTTAATGTAAAACAGTATAACCAACATTTTGGTAAGTCATAATATTTCTAGTAATAAGTTATAGGGTAATTTAAAGAGGGGTATTTTTATATATTTCCCTTTTGATGGAGTGAAAAATAAATCTAATCACTAATACTAAAACATGGCCCGGTGCATATGCATATGTTTTGGAGGTGATAGTGTTGTAGTCATTTGGGGGGCTTTTTGTGTACATGACATGTTTATATAGTGCTACCCCACTGCGGTAACACGCCGTAGACAAGTTGCATGATGCCTAACGCAATCACATTATACAGACACTTGAAACTACCCTTTTATGCTGAGCTCTAAGCAAAAGGGAGATTACACTTTTTATAAGCTATAGTAAATGGTCGCGTTTTATTTCGCTTGTTGAAGTGAGAGAATGGTATATACATTTCAAACGTATCTTTGTTACTTGTGAAGAAGCTTCACGACTACCCATTTATTAAAATAATACCTTGTATACACATGGATCAATATTGCAATAAATATTTTCTCGGTTATTATCAAACTATAGCAATCATTACCGTTATGTTTATATACATATCGTATTTATTTTTATATAAAATACATGTATGTTTATCTGACTGATAACATATTGTTATATTCTTATGTAAGCCATATAAAAGTTAATGCCACTATTGTCATTGTTATTAAATATAATCCCCGTTGTTTCTCGTACAGATCCGGAAGCGGAGTCACGCCTTCGAGGGGGGCCTGCGTGAGGGTGACCTGGTGCTCAGTATCAATGGCTACCCGCTGTCCGGCCGCTCCCACCAGTCCGCCATGGACATCGTGGATATGGCGTCCAACGTGCTCAACTTCGAGGTCGCCAGGTAACGGCTCTAGCTTCTTTTTATCTTTTATGTAGGTAAAATATATAGTTTAACAACAGTCGCAAAACATACATACGGAACTATCTCTAGATGAGACGGATGAAGACATGTTGCCATTATTTTGAGAGTATACCGGAATTCACGTGTCTGGACGGGCTTCATATACGACAGATGTGGCGTTATTGGCTTAAGGACATCGTACAGTCTATATACGCTTGTATTTGGTTCGAAAATGTTAAAAAACCCTGAATTGTTGTTTGCCCGGAACAAGAACCGGATCTACAGCTTAGCAGTTCACAGGGCAACTGCGCACATTTATTCTTGCAGTTATCGCTGTAGACATGTCCATACTACTCTCAGCTTCAAAAGAAAGAATTCGTTAGATGTGCTATTTTTACCCGAAATATGTCTTGTATAAACAATGTCATTGATTATTGTGTCACCAATTTGATTCCTTTTGTATTTTTATGTCGACGGTGTTCATATGTTTAATCTGCAGTCAAGCATACTATCTTTTTTAAAGTTCAAATTAACGAAAATCTTAGTGCACTAGTTCTTTTAAAACTGTGTGAGCAGCGACATTCATGATATGTTTTGCAAATCTCATGAAATGAAGGTGTATCACATAACAAAGCGGGGGTTTGAATCTGAAGGCGCTGGGAGTCGTTCTGGGCCGTCCGTATGTCCTTCAGTAAATTTCCGTGACCCTTTATAAAGGATTAATTCTTTTAATAGAAAAACCGTTATTCTATGAAGATTGTAAGTAAAATAGAAGCAGAAGGTTATTTCACTTGTTTTTGCCTCACATCCCCGTAAAATGTGTACGGGTCCTTTCGTAAGTAAAACATTAGAAATAAACGACATACTTAATAATTTCACTTACACTATGAGTTGTTGCCCTTCTTTTTCTGTCTCTTTTAAAAATAGGTTATGCCCCGAATCGATAGATCGGGGTATATAGTTTATGTCCCGTCTGTCTACGAATAGATTTAACCTTGGCCATAACTTGAAAAATATACAAGTTATTGACTAAAATATAAATACAATTGTAGATGGCGATATAGGGAAGTACACTAAGAATCGTAATTATACTTCGACCATTTTTAGTTATCTCCCTTTATTTAATTATATTATAAATTTCTGTCCAGAGAATAATTTATTTGCCATATATTTGTGAAATATACGTATAAGTAAGGTATTGACCTGAAACTTCACATATAAATAGATGACATTCTTTTAATTATCTCCCCTTATTCTTATCGGGAGCCATGGTGGTGCTATTCTTTCAAAGTTGGTCAGAGAATTTGATTTCAGTGTTGCGGTACTGGTTGCCGTAGTAATTTTTTGTTGTTGTTGTTGTTGTTGTTGTTTGTGTGTTTTTTTTAATCTACTGCTCCAAAAGGGGGGCCGCCGTGGCCGAGCGGTTACAATCGTGGACTACAAATCTCTAAGCCCCTCACCGCTGTGGGTTCGAATCCCGGTAGGGACTTCGGATTTTTCATGTGAGGAAGCCTTCCATCTGGTTTACGGTAGGTCGGTGGTTCTACCCAGGTACCTCTGTGTACTCGGGGTCTTCCTCCACCTGTAATTAGCTGGACGTCGCTATATGACTGAAATACTATCGCGGCGACGGTAAACCCCAATACAACAACAACTGCTCGAATACTACGTGATAGATTTGCAAACACTTTTGATCAGCTCTTCCTTTAGTAACTCTCCACTAAGATTGTTTGAAATATCCAGCTCCGTAAGAGATTTTTAGTACATGTACGTGTTAAGTATGTAAATAGTAAAATACTTTTAAAAAGATATTCTCCAAAACTACCTAGCATATTTGAAAACTCGAATACATGTTCCATGGCTGGGTTTCTGTAAATTTTGTTCAAATTACTTGGCTCATTAATAACAGGACTGTTATCAGATGAGTGATACAGGGTTTTCGTAGTTCTCTTGATACATGTCAATGCACGTGTATATCGGCTTCTAATTTTTAGGTCTGGTTTAATGAATAAATATCAGTGTTACTGTCACCGATTCCTCTCTGTTTTAGATGCCTCCAGTAGATTTAAGGACCCCTGTGTACCATGTTATTTACAGCATAGAATCATTCGAGTTTAGCTCATCATCTGTAACGTTATCAGTTTTAAAAAGTTTCTTGTCAAGTAATTTATCTTCGTGAAAAATAATTATTTGATATCTGGCAGAATTTGATAGATAGTGCAGAATGACTCGAACATTCATTAATTTGCGAATGTCAGTTGCCAGTTTATAATTAGGCAAAAAGAAACAGTTTCCCGGGGATGTGATATTGTGTTATGTTGACGTCACAAGTATATCAAGTTGAACTGCATCTTTCTGTATTGCAGATGATTTGGCAGTCTGTAGATATGTTGATCATCACTTTGATATTAATAAAACTGAACGAGGAAAACCATTACTTTCCTTTGATCACACATCATTTCTTGCAATGTGTTTGATATAAAAAGATAACATGTTGCTTCCCGACGTTTTTTTTTTTCTTTATATGGAATAATAGATAATGTACCAAAAACCTTCATAAAAAGACCGTGATTAGCACCTTTTTCATTCTTAACTTTATTATCATAACAAAATATCATTCCAGAAGTCACCGATTGTCATCAAGATGAAAAAGATTTCACATAATTTTGATATGTCATTTTCTTTTAATTTTGGTTTCAGAAACGGGACCAGTCAAGCTGCCTCACAGCCACTGGATCCCCAGCGGCAACCCCGTATCACCATGGTATCTGGCAATGAAAACGCAGGTCCAGGACTCGTATCGTCTGCTCAATCGAACTTCACCACACAGAACGGCAACGTTCGCAGGGACGTTCACACGGACGAATATGTTATGCAGTCTCCAAGTGGGAAGAAGATAACAAAAACTGTTACAGAACAGCGGATAACCCGGTATCCGCCCAGTGGCGGGTTGTCCCCGGTCCCAGACGGCGGCCATGTGAGCCGCTCCCCAAACAGGTCGCCTGTCATGTGGTCACCCAACGCATTGTCTCCCTCAACCTCCGCCAGATCACCATTAATGTGGCAACCTCCATCACAATCCAACCAACCACCTCCTCAGCCGCGCACACAGTCACACTCTCCATCGCAAACATCACGCTCTCCATCGCAACAGTCGCGTTCACCCCTCATGTGGCAGCCACCATCCCTGCAGACCAAAATACAGCCCGAGCCGGTCAAGCCGCAGTCAAAGTCCCCGGTAATGTGGAAGCCAAAAAGTCAGTCCCGATCTCCTGTGCCGCCACCAGGTTCGCACTCTAGATCCACTTCCGGGCAAAGGGAACCTGGAAAAGAAAATATGGACCCCATGATGTTGAGTGAACAGGCCAAGTGGGAGGCACGGCACGAGCATGAGTTGGAAACTGCCAGATTAGCCACAGATTATTTAGATAGAAAACTGGCTTATGCACCTCCCAAAGCAAGTGACCCAAATTACCCAATGTTCGAAATTCCAAAGCCTGACTGGCAGCCCCCTAAGATAGTCGAACCACCACAAGACATACCTGAAAAGAAAGTACCACCACCTGTTGCCCCCAAACCTATTATTGAAGGCGCCCCGTTTCATCCGTCGGAGCAAATCATTGCTGGCACCGACAGACACTTACCTGGTATGATCCGTCCGCCGGCACAACCCAATACGATGCCAGCACCCCCGCCTCCCCCAATGCCACACTCACCGTCAGCACAATCACCGGCCCCTATGCCGGTGGTTCCGTTTCCGAAGAAGTTTCAACCCGGGTACGCCTCCACCCCGAGCCACGCGGAGGATGAAGAAAAACACAGGCCCGACCACCTGCCAGTGTTTGGACCCAGGGTGATGTTTGGGATGGACGAGGACAGCGCCCTGCCCATGTCCCCGGACAGGTCAGACCAAATCAGCGACATCTCCTCCCTCGACAAAAGTAAGAGTAAGTGTGATGCTTGCTTATAGCAGCTTTCTGTGTATCTAACCCTTTAATAAACTGACATCGAGGTACGTAACTGTATTTTCTATCTATTGAAGTTTTAGATTATAAAAGGGATTAAATGCAACATTCAAATCGTCTATTTTTCATATCCTAAACTTGTATGGTTTACCCCTAAAGCAGCTCGTTCACAGATGATCGGTAAAAATATAAAAAAAAACACACAATTTTCTACTCTCCCTCGTTAATGTTGGTCAAGTCTTTGTTTCCTGACAAATAAACTCGGGAAAAGTAGATCACATTGCACAGGAAAACGCCATTTTCGTAAACACAATTTCGACGAAATCTGTTAAATTTAGAATACGATATCCCCGAAGGACTCCTTCCGCATCATGATGTCTTCACCAGTTCAGGGTAGCGATTTCTTAAGTTCACCCTATGAACTTAGTGGATACGGGAAAAGCGAGAGAATCTTAACCCTTTCCCTCATATAGACTCGTTTTGACGCACTCAATAGGTATCACATAAAACCTGATCTGCAGAAAACCACAGTTAAACCTTACCAAATTTAATTATAAAGTCCTCATTTCCAGACCACTGATGAGCAGCGAACAGCATAAAACCTGATCAGCCTGCGAGTTACTGTTCGCATAGGTCTTTTCATGGTTTCCTCTATGAGGAAAAGGGTTAATATAGCTTTTATCAGTTTAGATATAGTCTAAGACGGTATTACCTGTGATTGGAAAACCACCCAGTTTTTACGATTACGGATGGTTGCAATTGGTGACATTGCATCTGTAGATGGGTATTGATAGACGTAATACACACATAAAGTTAATAATCAAATTCTTAGTCACTGTCCATCTGTGAACAAATTGCTGTAACATTTGCAGAGACCATGCTTACATATATTTTTAAAATCGAGTATACGTAAAAAACATTTCATATTCATATTCAAAATTTTACAAAGCCGAGAGGAAGTGGTAAGGAACTAACGCAATTAGGCTGTATGGCTGCAATGTCACGTGACACATGTTCTGCTTGCATGTCACGTTTTGTATGATGTCAAATTGTTAATTAATTGATACTTTTTATGTTTTACTGTAGTATTATTTGAATAATACACAATTAATTATAGACTTACTAATTCAGTTTATGCCTATCAGCATCATGCACCACACCTCGAACTGTTTTAATGGGAACTTTGAATATCCAGGGTAAAGGTTTGACTGATTCAGCCGCCTTGGCAATCAAGATCTAGATTTATGTTCATTTATCAAAATACTTCATGATTATCCTTTCCAGCAGTACATTAAGTTCAACACACACATATTACTGTTAGTCAGATAACAGGTGTTTTTTTATCCTCCAACCTGTGTTGTTTTGATAATGTTGCAACTTGTTTTGCTGAATACAAGATGACTTCATCAAATGCATAGAGATCAGTTACAGAGTTTACATACCCGGCCCATAGTTTCTGTATGACACGTTCTTACTCACACCTTGCGCATTCTCGATTGCATTCTAAATCAAAGCTCGTGCGGTGTTGTGCACTTCGAGTGCACGTATCAATAACCGGGACATTTCTTTCCTTTACAAACAGGCTCAAATCCCAGAAACGCGTCTCTTGTCGATGTAATCGGCATACTTCTGTATTTTAGATTAGCTGTGAATGCCCGAAACATTACGGTATGTTATCAGTTCTGCTTCTTGGTGAGGTAAACAAACTTCATGTTTGAGAGACTTGTTATCGCTAAGATCTGTTATCCATTTGGAGAGGCAATATATTTGTCTTGCAGAAAATTAATTTATAATTGGTGGTAATGAATATTCCAGCTAAATGCAGATTTAGAAAACGTGCAATGTACATGTAGTCTGGAATACCTGGGCAGTTTGAAACGATCCGAGGTGTATGGCATGCGATAATTTATTATTCAATGGCTTATGTTGTCTATTTATTAATGAAAATATTTTTGTAAAGTATCGTATTAACAGATAAATGTAGTCTGCATGAAAAGTGAAGAGTTTTTATCTGCTGCTACTCGTCAGAGCCGTTGTTTTAACTACGTTGTTACTCGTGGATCTATGGAAATGCCTTCATTGTTAATGTATATTGGTGTGTGTTTTCGTTTATTCATAATTCGTTTTTCTTTTGATATATTTGAAATGGCCATAATGCCATTTTCAAGGTACATGTATTACGCAAGAACAAGACACACGGTATATTTTGAGTAGTATATAGTTGCATTTAAATGAAATTAGCCTATTGGTTCACATTGCTTTGGTGTCCCAGGTTGAGTTCGTCTCTCATTTTAATGTAGATATATGCAAATATTTATATATTCTTCAAAATACTTTACTAAAAACATATTTGTCTGAAAATGCAGCAAACGACACCATGGACGACGATGTCTTTCCTGATGGTAACTATGGTAACATTCTATATGGCTTAGTAGTGTGGTGATGGAGGTCAATGTGGTGTGTTCTCTCTGTACAATATATAGCATTCCTATATTCAATACACTCTGTAGATCTGTATGTTACAAGTCTGTAGCTCATCCTCTCTTGGTTACTGCCAAACTCCGTTTGACCTTGTCCGTAATGTATAGCACTGTACTGTACTTAATCTCGTACAAACGCAGTAATGTACCATTTGAGTCAAACGTAGCAATAAATTCACATGTAGATATATCAAGATATAAATTTATTGTTTCGATAGTTTTTAGTTTGAGATATTTCATTAGCATCTAAAACAATAAAGATGTCATACAGTTGTAACTGACTCTATGCTTTCTAATACCAGGTTTCATGATTTCTTTCCGGCCCAAATGATACATCATAGATTACTGCGTATCTTGTACGCTTATCCACAAACAGTAACGTTGCATCTTAAGAAGTGTTGTTATCATATTCTTATTATAAACGATTTATAAATCTTAAGCTTTGCTGAAACTATCAATAAACAATTAATTACTCTCATTCCGATCATATCCGACATTTTTTCGAGAAAAGATCAAAAGTTACCATCATCATATCATCTGATCATCAAATTTATCATACACAAATAACGGTAATACAGTCGGGGACATACTGCAGGGGACCATGTCACCATGACTCCACGACGTTTTGCCCACCGTGCTGCGGGGCTACTGAAGGCGGGGGTGGCATTTTAAGCCGACATCATGCCGTTTTGTGTATGCCGTGACACAAGCTAGGCCGTGTTGCTAGGGACATAGTTTTCTGTCCTACGTACATCCATGTCGTAATTACCTTGTTGACACCAAGTTCATCTTGCTTTTTTTTGCTGCCTCGCACTTCGGATAGATTTAAGTAAACATTATGTCTAGAACCCTTGGACAAACTCTCAGTGTCCGGACATTTCACATGGGTACATATTGGTGTTAACCCTTTCCCTCATAGAGGAAACCATGAAAAGACCTATGCGAACAACATAAAACCAGATCAGCCTGCGAGTAACTCGCAGGCTGATCAGGTTTTATGCTGTTCGCTGCTCCTCAGTGGTCTGGAAATGAGGATTTTAAGTAAATATCTGACACGTGCTTTATATTGTTCACTGAATGTATAGTGTGGTGAAAGTTTAGTGTTGTATATAGTTATATTCAATTCATCCTTGTGAGTTGTTTTAATTGCTATGGAGTTAAAGCAGTTTAAACCAGTTTATACATCGGTAAATATTTAAATGTTATTTTACACTAACCTACAAGTAAAAATAAAAATTGTCTGTTTTTAACATTTTGAGAAAAAAAGATGCAGGTTTTTAGCTGAGTCGACTTTTTTCATGCAGTTCATTTCAAATGATGAAGTGATAAAATGTTTTATACAGAACAAAGTACCATATATTGACGTTCGATACTAAAATTTACCAAAATATTAACTTATTACTGAAGGTCATCAAGTAGTAACATAAAAAGATGACCATTGCGTGTTAAGAAACTTCAGCATAAAATGCCCTATATTTCTTTTCTTTTTTAAATACACTACTATTTTGTACAGTATCGCTACCCAGCATTAGAAAAATAATATTTTCAGAGGAAGTGAAATAATATATAATCAAGAACATATCTCCCGATATATTACCTGTCTGTTAATCAAATATAAATTGATAAGACTATATCAGCCCTTCAGAATGTCTGAGAATCTGATTTAGATCCTTTCACGTTGGGTCATGGTTACTGGGCAACCGGAAGTTATCAGGCACATGTCTAGACTTTTGGAAACTGTTCAAGATTTGCGAATAAGGAAGAGAAATGCATATTTAAAATATTCAGTAATTTGCTGAAAATACAAATAAGGGCAGTCATTTCAGCTGAGCTTTACTACCGAAATGATACTTCTTTAATTATATTTCTTCTTTCCCAAAAAATTCCTGACAGTCTTATTTCTTTGACAAGATTGTACATTTTGGATAAAACGCAGGATTTGTTTCTATTTACATGTCGCCACTGATAGACGAATTGTCTGTAATATGCGTTTTTTTACTTATTTTTGGCTCATTATAATTATCAAATATGGGAGATCAAGTGAATAACTTATTTCCCATTATCTCACAGATCGCTCAAGACTGCTGGGCCCCGTTTCACTAAATTTCGTACGATCAACTTTGATCTTTGTCGTAAGTCTGTTATTCTAAATAGTTCCTAATAATGTTTTATTTTTACAATCAAACATTAAGGACGTTGACCTATTCCATTGCATTATACAAAAACAACAACTTTTGTAAAGACAAAATCACAGGAAAAATATCATTTTACATCTGTGAATTTAAACTTACGAAGCATTTTTTTCGTAAGAAGTTTATTGAAACGGGTCCCTGGAGTTTAATTATATAGAAATGATATCCACATGTACCTCTTCTGTTGTATACATGGGTAGATGCAGAATTATGTGTGTGCAAAGCATTGTAACAGATGATTGTAACAGAGTGTTGTGTACTGAGTCGGTCTGTAGCGATCAGCTGATAAGGGTAGATACCTCCCAGCACACAGATGACTGCCAGCTGTAGTGGACCTAGTTGCTACTACCTGTGGGCTGTTGTCAATATAAATCAGGAGCAAGGTCATATCTCCGTGTTTTACGTACACCCAAGGGCATCATACATCGGTCGTCTACCTGGCCTGCCTGGTGGCGAAGCCCCGCGTGTGTCGTTCCTTCCCCACCCACGTCACATGGTCTTAGAAAATAAGAAAGCCAGTGACGTAATGTCTTCCGGGATTAAACTATTACTATACATAAACAGTTTACGTCATGTAATATGTGTTTAACATCATGAAATGCGTGTCCACAAAGTTAAACTAAATCGAGGACAGTTTAAGAATTAAGTAAATTACACAAGTTGCTTTAAATAAGGATTTCAGTACAGTTTGAGATAAATTTTGTTTTATTCAAAGGTATCTTCTGAAAGGATCTGAAATTTGTTTTTGCCCGCAAATGTTACTCTATGCCAAATTAAGCCCTAAACAAACAGTGTTCGGTAAACAGGAACTTCTATGTTAGCTCAAGGGAAATCTCTTTGTGTACCAGACCTCATTAAATGTAGCCTCTGCATTAGGAAGGGTCACTGGGTTCCTTTGCATTATATGTTAAAACAGTTGCAATAAAGCATCATTAATCGCTAATTGCTCATTATAATCACACACGATCACAGGTAATGGATATAGGCACGTTACGCTACCCTACACCACCAGGGTGGCAACTATGTAACGGTAATGGCTCTCCGCCCAACACCAAGCGCGATCATATGATTACAATCTAGCCAGTAATGACCATTCCCACACTGGGTCCAACTGACCAGCACCAATTGTTTGCTGTAATTTTCCATTGCATCATTTTGCATCATGGTATATCATAGTAAGTCAGGTCTAAGTGGCAGCAATTTCCACGGAACAAGTGTTACTGCGTTCCTCCAAGATACCGAGGATTGTAGACAGTATAAAACCTAATCAGACTGCGAATTGTGTGCAGGCTGATCTAGTTTTCTAATGGTGACAGGCATTTCTGTACTGCCCTTGACTGGTAAAAGGTTAATTATCGGTGTCAAGCTCTATTATGGTATGTGATTTTTGCTTCGTGCAATACTGGCAGTTTACTCAATGTAAATTAGTTCAAATTTAAAAAAAATGTAGATAAAATATGATTATTTTCATCATATGTATTTTGCTAATACCGGTAAAAACGCTATGCTAGATTGAAACAATTGTTTAATTCCGATCATTTTGTTATAAGTTTGTTCAGAGTTAAACTACTTAGAAAATACATATTTAGATGTTTTTATAATTAACATTATGATTAATTATATTTTAATGGTTCCTAGGCTAGTCATAATTAAACTCTCATATGAATAATATCCCTTATAGCGGTGCATTAAACTGGTAAAGTTAACCCATATCCCTTATAGCGGTGCATTAAACTGGCAAAGTTAACCCGGCTTGGTTGAAAAGTGTTTCACTTGAATCTCTTGTATTCGATGTTTGGTAAATCCATTTACTCACTGAATTCGCGGAGGGAGAGAGAGAGAATAAAAAGGAGCAGTGATGGGTTCGCAACTTGGGAAATGTATTTGAATTGTTGAGTATAATAGGTCTTGGAAGGTAATATTTATCCCCCTCTCTCCCCGCATTTCACGTTTCAACCTCTACCTGGAAAATTATGAAACTCTTTTAATATAACCTACTGATTAAAATCTTCTGGCAAGTGGTTTCAAAGTGTTATGTTCGAGAGTACACCTTTCAAGTTTACCTGTGTTTGTATGAGAACGGTGTTGTTTTTACCCGGCTAGGACTATCTCTGATATGTTGTTCACGTTGTGATCCGACTTTTTTGTCTTCTGGGATAGCTACTGAACGTGCTAGGTAAATAATTAGTGCTTGGAACATTTCCAAACTCCAATCACACTATTTGTTTTACTTTTGATCACTTAATTCCTTTTACTAAACCCCTATCCATCATCTTCAGCTTCCCTATGGTCAGTTTAATAATGTATATGATTAATATTTTCTTTTACAGAAAAATTATTTTCGGATTCGGCGTTTTACGACGATGCGACTCACCGATTCCCAACCATTGACGAGCAGATGTCAATGTGCAAGCGGATTGCCGAGTCGTTGACGTCGGCAGCCAATAAGCGAGCTCGGGGTGCGCGCATGTTTGCCAATCGTAAGCGGAAGGCTAACAAGTGGATACACGATCAGTGTGTGGAGTTTGGTGTTTGTGGGTTTTCATCGTCAGCAGGGGATGTCGCGGACTTAGACGAACTGGATAGCGAACTGTACTACGACGAAGGGGGTTCGAAACCTTTGTTTACATTTAGGATACCTAATCTTGCTTCTCAAGTTTCTGAGGGAGAGAGGATGAGTTTGTCAAAGCAAGAATTTGAGCGGCTTCGCCTGGTAGCCCCCAAGTCGGACCATAATGCTGTGTCGCCAAATCAGTGTTTCAGCATTGCGGCCGACCTTCATAGGGGAGGCAAAAACAAGGGGGCAAAACTGTTTCAAAAGCGCCAACAGCGCGTTGAGAAGTTTGTGATTGATGAAACTAACGTGAACAGGGCGCCTTTGACGCCTACTAAACTGGATCAAATAATTCAGTCACCCAACATGCCCGGCCAGACCCAGAAGTCGCCATGGGAGGCGGCGGCACGCGGGAACGTCCACCAGGCCTTCGACAAACCCCCCGGTTACAGCACGATGCCTCATGTCCCTAAACATAGCCTGGCAGCCGAGAACCAACCAAAACGATTGGAAGGTCACAACTTCAACATGAAACCCAAAGGTTGGGGCGGTTCAGGGCCCGCTAGTCAGCAGCAGTCATATTACAGAGGTGAGTGATATCTAATATTATGTCCTTCACTGAATATATAGAGCCATTACTTTCTGAGTCGTGAATATATGTGTCTATTGTTTAACTTAATAATTTAACTAACAAGTACGCTGCTTTTATGAAGTCAAATGTTTTAACAGATTGTGTGAATTTTATTCTTTTTTGTATAATAATTAGCATTTATACACCCAGTTTGATTAATAGGGTAAAAAGCGTTTTTACATGGCTGCCTGTGTCTATATTCTGATTCGTATATTAATTATTACATTCAGTCATAATGTCAATGATTTGTCCCCCCTTTAGTCTTAAATAAACATGTATTACTTCTATGATGTCTTTATCTCTGACCATGTTCAAACTTCAAACTTTATAATTAGGCCATTATTAAGCCATACGTTTGCTAGCATATTTATGAAGAGTTACATACTAGTATGACCATCTGTCTGCTTTTATTCAGTCTGTATTGTTCCCTAGTGTGTGTGTTTATGTTTACTGACTGTTACATTTGCTTAAAGTGATACACTGAACCATGATAAAGGCTTCCTCTAACCTTTTGAATTAATCTGCGTACTGGCGTACCAACATTTGTGCTTCATCACTGTTGTATAGTTTCTAATCTATAAGAAAATCATATAAGCATATAACTATCTGACTGTGTCAATGTCGGCAGCACATAATCAAAGAGAAAGCGACTGAATGTTGCCAAGAAATATTAATTAGGATCTGGTGAGGCTCGGTGGCAGATTACACACCGGAGTATAGTACCCTACCTATATCTTACCTATATACCTGGGGACGGCAGGTAGATCGACAAATCACCGGGATCTAGGGAGACACGAGTGACATCGAACCAATCACTCATGACTCCATAGTTCTGATACTCAGTATAACCCACATTATGGTCTTACGGAAGTTGCCTGTATCTTCTGGGCCTAGTGCAGGCTGTTATAACACGAATTGTCCATAGCCTGTATAATTATGATCTTACATGTGTACTGAATCAATAACATATTTCTAAGATTATTCGGTTCCAAATTTCCCCTAAAAAATCATAAAATACAATGAAGCTTATTTGCTAAAGTATTTGTAATTTTATTGTTTTCAGAGTGCATAAAACACATTCAATAGCCAGTGTGCAATAAAGAATATCTAAACTTTTTTTAAACTAAAGTTTTTAATGTTTGCTCACTTCAGTGTCTCGCGACCCAAATGTTAGGGTACGTTGAATATGTACTTCTTGCTACTTTCTTCTTTGTATATAGTTGTTCCTTTTGCAGCAGTAGACGAATTGAATAAAAGGATGTCCAATAACTATGTTTATTTACATTGTTAGATTTTTAACATATAGATTCAGAGTAAGTACTTTTATATGAATCACCTGGTGTTCATACACCGTATACACGAGTGGTCCCGCCCACTGCTGTCACTTTGGCAACATAGAACCCTGTGGTCACCCGTTTGAAACTCCTCAAAGTCATCCATAAATTATTATTTATTAATATGTTATATACTCTGCACTTTTTTCCCAATATACTTAGTATCACATATTTTACCTTGATTTATGATTATTACTGACTCCTGTGTGTAGTTACATTATGGAGGTATATGTAACAATAAGCGAGATACCATCATCATCATGCGACCCCAATCATCCCACAACTGTAATCACCACCATACGTTGCCTTGGTAATTGGTACCAGATATTGTTGCTAACCTCCACGTCCTTGTGGCTTGCTGCAGTCGTGTGATTCTGTTTGCAGTGCTTCCTCCTCTCGGCTTCGAACATTGGTCGGACTAGATAACCATGGTAACACCAACCGCAACTTGTACCCATATATATATGTACTCAACTTCATTATATATGCCGTATATATGTAACAGTTTTTTTATTTCAATTGACGTGTATTTTGTAAACATATGTGTATTTTGAGATGGTACGACCATTTTTGTAGGTATAATTACTCATATTGCAGTCATGATGCCCACCATGTCAGGTTTTCATACCCTGAAATGACATTATTGATAATATATTCACCATAGTCGTGAAACTACGACCTCGCGGTAGCTTTTTCATAAAACGTCGTATCTTTTTACATATAGTGGGGTGTATAGTCGTGAAATTACGACCTCGCGGTAGCTTTTCAAAACGTCGTATCTTTTTGCATATAGTGGGGTTTAAATTGGAGATTTTAATACATGTACCTTTCTTGGGTTCCTTGTTTGGACTAGTACTTTGCGCATGGAAGTCAATGTACGCATTCACCACGGTGCCTTTAGATAAGTGTAAAAAAAAGAGCAAATAATCGTCAACTGTAAGTTCATTTTGAACAAACCACTAGCGGCTCACGGTTCTTTCTGGCACCGACTTTCTTAACATCGGTTTTAGTAAAAGGGCTTTGTTCCTCTCGAAGAAGTTTTATACAGAAAATGGAATAAAGGTAATCAGACTTCAATCACAATGGATTAGTTGATTAGGAAGTAAAACTGCCACAACATATAATAAATATACCTTCATCTCTTTAGAGGCTGTATTTAATTAATCTGCTTGTAGAGATAGCCTTGTTGATGTTATTTATTCTCCATTACCAAGAGAGGATTATAGCTGTAATTAAGGAGAGAAGTCACAGTCTTGCTCCTTGTTGAACACATTTTAGAAAGCTCAAAAAAGTCAAGATAATAGGATTATGAGTTAACCTGACATTTTGGGCCTGGTTTATCCATCTATCCCTCATGTATCATTCCCCCATAACCAAATGCCTCGTTTTTAACAGGGTTAGATCACGCGGAGACCAGCTCGGAGCCAGGTAGGTCCAGTGTTGCAAGCCTGAAACTTGCCGCTTTTACTGAACAAGTCTGGGTAGCCGCAAATTAAACTGGTCGGGAAACTACAGCCAAGTGACAGCCATTAGTAGATGCTTTACATAAAAAAATAGAATAATGTCGAAGTTTCAATTATAATTATAAAGTTATAATTGTTCTAGGAACGATTGCTATTAAGTAATCTCTTTTTCACTTTAAATCAATTTACACTGATTTGGAAACGCTCGTTTTGGCAAGGTACATTCTTCTGACGGGTCCGTGATTGGACCAGTACTTTGCACATTAGACGGTATCCCAGGGAGGGGTAAACCCGAACCTTCGGATCTGTTGTCACTGAGCGCTATCAGTGGACCACGTGCGGCGCCTTGCTCGAGGTGGCCGTGTATCTTGTCAAAGTATAGGGGAGAGTGCTTCATCACAAAAACATATAAACCTTCCACAGTCTATTTTCAATTATCTGCGTTGTCATAAGATTGTGCGCCTCAGGAGTTGAGATAGTTTGTTCAAGAAATTTGATATAATAATTTCCCACACCTACCCCCAGTCCAAATAATTTGGTAAATTAGATCTCGAGATGAACACTCATTTCACGTTCTTTGTATACAACCCAGTATCAGGAACTACAACGTGCACTTTTTAGATTCATATTTCGCGAAAAATCTGTAACTGTTGGATAACGATATTGTTTTATAAATCGGGTCCTTTTCAGTGTCAGCAATTTGTAGGGTCAAATTCGTATTATGAATTTTTATTACTTTTTTTTCTTACTTAATCTGTATTTTGCGAAATGCAGACATCTCTCAGTTTACCTGTATGCCATTTACTTGTATCCAGTGCATATATAAATACGTTCGGTGATTTGCCAGAAGTGAATGTTTACTGTGCAACATAGTAATCATACATACACGTGAAACCGATAATGTACAACAGAATGAATAGCACGGGAGTATGTCTAGACTTATTTACTGTAAATACCTTGGTGGTTATTATTCTAGCTTTGATTGCGCCTTCAATTATTTCCTAAAGTTTTATCCAGCTGACTGACATCTTTACATATTCCTTTTCGCCTCTTCTGTGTATGAAAATAGAGTCCGTTGTAAAAGATCGTACAGACTCATTTGTTCGCTAGTTAAGGTGTTTTTTTTCTATCAGAATTATATCAAGGCTGAAAGCAATCCTCTTAAATGTATTTCTTTCAAAATAAAAGATAATGCACACCATTTTTTTCCATTCTTTGTCAATTATGATATATTTTGGGAAAGTAAGTTTGTTTACTTTCTTTTGCGACTGGGTATATGAAATCATATATCAAAGAAGCATGCGCAGACGTCCATATATTTTATTCCCAAATTATTTATTCACTTAAATGGTTAACTTGAGGCCAGAAAAAAATCTACAAATGGCTGTTACTTAGACTGTGTCACGTGGTATAAGAACGTCACTATGCATGCTGTTCATGGTTATGGTATGAAAGATAGAGTGAATATTTGGAGATTTTTATTGAAAGGTCGTGTTTTATTTTTCAAGTTTCAATAAAATGGTATTTTCACACAAATGGCGTATGGTGCCACGGGTGAAATGTCAAGAGAGATTTAATGTGCTTTCTTAGTATGAAATCAATGAATATTGGGATTAGACTATTATTTTACCGCTTTTTCTCCCTTTATTATTTTTTTGCCATTTAATTTTCAATTTTAAGAGTCTGCTGGAGCCACGTGTTTGACATCTTATTTCAAATTTAATGCGTCTTTTTATTATTAAATTTATATTTTCTATAATTGACGTTTACGTCAAGCAAATGATAAACCTTTATCATTTATCGTTTCTGATGATTTCTCTTTCATTTTAAAAAGTCTTCTGTCTATGTATTCATGATATTTTCAAGATTTAGCTCTAAGTGTTGAAATTCTCATTCAAACTGTGTCGTTCGTGTATGCCGCAGCATCGCTTAGGCAGTTCGTCTCCTCTGTCGTGTTTATGTTTGCTCTTGTTTGCGTCACAAATGTTTTGTTAATCATTAATAAAGGTAATTACTAATTACGGATTCTTTATACTTAAGAACGTTATTTCTGAAATTCTGAACATTTCCAACTATTTACATTGTATGCATGTTCCAGCTTGTTTTGTTTCCGTTTAGATAATATCAAGTGTATACGCTAATTTTGTTGGTTTATTTACAAATTATTTCAAAATAAGTTTATTTCATAATACAGTGTGAAGAAAGTATTTTTAATTGCAACCATTTAATGATAAACACTTGTAGTAGCTAGAAAGTATACAATTTATTTTTCCAGTTTTAACATCAATTTGAACAGCATTAGTTTAGTTAAAGCATTATCTTAATACATCAAATAAATATGATTCGCAGAATCTGCAATGGTACAAGAAATGCTTTCGTGTTATTTTGTCAGAATACTCTCAGAGCCAACTGTTTATATAAATAAAACTTCAATGAAATGCTTTCAAATGCTTTGTTAAAGAATTGTTTGTCCCATGTTTTTGAAATTTTGTTTTTCTAGTATACTCATGAAAAAGGAAGTACCCATTTTTCATTTCTTTTCAAATCTGTTTTAATATTATGTTAATGTTAACACAGATATAACTAATAAACACTGTACATGTAATTGTTGACGTACTTATTGATCAAAGTTAAATCAGTAGATTCGGTTAAAGACCAAATTTAGTGGCTTCCCACGTGCGCCTTGTGCAGCACAGGTGCGGTGGTAGTATCTGACTGCATCGACTGACCGGAAATAAATCCCAATTGAATAAAGTCACGCCATACCAAGTCAAACAAAAATGCCAAGAGTGAACAATGATCAACGAAACCAAGCTATCGGAATGCTAAGAAAATGTATAACAGAGTCATAACAAGTGTCATTTTTAAAATCAGCCATTATGTCATATCGTTCAAATTGTTCAATGAAAGAAATATCACAGTGACTTCAAATTTTCACATAATGTCAGAAATTACTCCTGACAGAACAAATAGTCAGAATATATGCTAATTCCAAGTATATAGATAGAAAAACAGGATGGGTACTTTCCTTTTTTGACTGAGTATATAATATGATTTTCATTTAGTTTTGATACTTTGCATTATTTTTTTTCATGCTTCTCTGTGTGTATTTTTATTCAAATTCGACTTAATGCACACATATTATAAAATCCAACCTAATTGCTTTACATTGTAAACACCTTCATAACCTTCAGCCTTAAATTGAGTTAAACATTCGTTTCACAATTATTCCACACGTTATCAACCCCGTTTTCTATTTGACACTTTCTGATGCCGTGGTGCATTTGGTAGATTTGTCCTGTTATTTACTTGAAGGTCGGCACTAGCCTCCCCTAAAGTGTCCAGAATTTCTTACTCCCTTACTCAAAACCAAACAAACATTTTCGTTTGTCTATTTTCTTTCTCGCCACTGCAGATTGTTCCGTCTTTTTAAAATGTTTCTTGCATATTCTACACGGATAGTATAGGAAGTGTGTAGCAAACTTGCAATGTTCAAGAAATACACTGGGCAAGTTTGGATTTTTATCTGAATCTCATGCGAGTCACATCCCTTTACAGTTTTCTTTTGGTTTTATCGTCACTACCAGTTATTGAACATGGTAAGTTATTGGTTATGAAGTGACTGATCGCAAACTCAAGGTAGTTTCTATTTTGGATAAATGACCATAGTCACGAACTTATCCGGACTCTGCTTCAGAGGGAGTAAGGTCATTTATCGACAAACTATAGTAACCAACCTAGCCCATCCTGTGTTTTCCTCTCTGGTATCTCTAATTTCCATTTCATCAGCAATTAGATTTATTTTAGTTCAGCAATTTATTGAACTGAGTGACCCGATTTGGTACAATCAAAAGACCTCTTCCTCTTAATGACCATCTGTTTTTAGTATATTCGGATCCCACGCTGTTTCACCAGAGTTCTATTTGTATTGAAGGTTACTAATATGTGTGCCTCCTATCATTGTTTTCTGTGGATTGTGTAAGGAACATCATCTGATGTTTTAGAGCCTCCTCCGCATGATTGGCAGAGGTGTGTTTTAGGCTTCTGCCGATTGCTCTGGTTTTGTGTTTCAAAGCAAGTGGCACCAACACGTTGTGCTGACGTCATTGGTTTGCATGTAAAGCCGTTCCTAATATTATAAATATATCTGTTTTACTGGCAGTGATTATTGTAACGTTTAAACCTGGTAATTGTTTCAATGTGATGTCGCTGTTTTTGGGGGTTTTTTTTACTCGTGGTAAGCATAGTACTGCATTTATTGTTCTTGCAGTAGACTGACTTTATAGGTATTGCTGCTGATGCTAGGTATTAATAATGCGGGTTTTCAGAGCTAGAAAAGCATACTTTTTTAACATAATTACACCTTTTTATTGCATAGTGCTGAGTGAGATAAATCTTGACATTAAAAAGTGAATACTGAATCAGCATTAAAATCGCTGGATGAAAAGTAAGTGTGTATGGATAAGAACGAGGAAATCCCATCGATGACAAGCAATGCATGTGATTAATGAAATGTATGTTTGTAATAATATTGTGATCTCCTGTATATACAGAGGGGGCCTCCGTGGCCGAGAGGTTAAAGTCGCTGACTTTAACACTCACTCAGCCCCTCACCGCGTGGGTTCGAATCCCAGCAGGGTCATTCGGACTTTCATATGAGGAAGCTTTCCAGCTGGCTTGCGGTAAGTCGGTGGTTCTACCTGGATGCCTCAGTGCATTTGGGGTCTTCCTCCACCTGATATTAGCTGGACGTCGCTATATGACTGAAATACTGTCGAAGCGACGGTAAACTCAAATAGTCAAGTCAAGTCAAGTCAAGTCTGTATATACAGAATAGAATCAGTTTGTTAAAAAAAATGAAAAACTCCCTAATTATAATATTAACGTATCAGTCATAGTCACAGACGTCAGCAAGTTTTGTACGAGACGTAATGTAATGAAGTTGCATAAATCTATTATATAATTATGTATGATGTCTAAATCTGCTAAAGAGCAATGACATTGGTCACTATTTGTCACTATTTTTTTTATACCTTAATGTATAAACGATGTCAATTTATTATAAATGTTTATATCTTAATGAGCAGTAATTGGTTATGAATGTATATACACTATTGACATATCTAGACTTGTCACCAATGAAATACCTCTTGGGAAACCGACAGACTGTTTGTAATACCACCAGATTATTAATATGTTATTGATGAATAATGATAAGAAGAATTTTCATAGGACAATATTAAGGCGTCTGGCAGGTTGCTACCGCACATAGTAGAGTAAGGAATTGCTTAGCCCTTTACCTCGTGAATATTCATGCGCAGATTTATGATTTGATGAATATCAATTGACTGAACCTAAAAGAATGGATTTTTCTTTGCCACAGAAGCTGTGCAGAACTGTGCTACAATATTATATGAGAAAATAGAGGAGGCCCTGATCAGACAGCTCCCGTAACTGTCAAGAGCTTCAGGGTCTGCTCTGATTGCCAATGTGTCAAAATGAGTCTGTATAAGTAAAAGGTTAAGAACCACCTCTCTAAAGCCGTGCTTGGTCAGTTCTCTGATACAACCTGTGTCAGCTAGTCTTACGGCTGTAAGCACGTGGATAAACCGGTTATTCAGCATCTGTCAAGGTAGTTAAATCCTAACATATGTACACTTATAACCATACAGTCCCCTGATCCACCCAGATAACAATAAAGTTCCTCTGGCGGTTACTCTCAGCTGCGATAACATCTTTGGTATCTGCTGAGATGGCGGCTTTACGTTGGACGGGAATCTCACACAGTTTGACCAACCTCCGTGGTTTGACGGTAAAACCGCTGTCCAACGCACATGGTTAAACTGGCAATACGAAATGGCCACGTGTCCTCGAAATTACTTAAGTACGATCTTAGGTTCAAATTTGAGTAAATTCCTATTGAAACCAATGAGCATAGTTTGAGTATAAATATGAAAGTCATACTTCAGTACAAATTTTATTTTCGAGAACACGGGACATGGTCATTTTTAGAACAGGTGAGATTATGGCATTAAAAAACTTACCTAAAGATACGTTTAATTTGATAACCCTTAACATATGAAGCAAGTCGGATAGGGAGGTCACAGGAAGAAGGTGCAATAATCACTAGTGCATCACGTGCTGCGATGGTCAGTATAAATGGTGGCATTCATCCTGTTGCGCGTCTTTTTTAAAAACTCAGTTTATGGGCTCGGATTTCTTTGTCCCAGGGTTATTTAGAACCATTCCTATTCGCTGATACGCACACATTATATTGTAACTAGTAATTATGATATTACATACTTTAAAACTTTATTTTGGTACCAGAACATGCTCTTGTACGTGTAGCATGCAAGTAACTGCCTTCATTTTCAGAGTGATCACGCTGTAGGAAACTATTTCTATACGTAGACATCTTTATTTCAAACCTGTGTAACATTAACTTAATTCAATGTTTCCATTTTATTTAGTTCTTAATTCAACAACCATGTTTTACACTTTATGATTAAATGTCGCGTGACAGCAGTGTTATTACATGTCGAAAGCTATTGCATGTCCAGGGCCCGTATCCACAAAGCCATCTAATGCGAAAATAGTCTTTATAAGATTCAGCTATATATATTTTAAATATTGATAAGCATGTTCATTTACTTATTTAAGATTTTTTTTTTTTTTTATTTTTTATTTTTTGGTTTGGTGTAATTTTCTATACTACAAAATACATTGTGTAACAGTTATACATACATTTCAAAAATAGAAGGGAACAACTTCAGATGCTTTGTGAATATTGCTCTACTGTGTGTTCATGTTTGTGGAATAAAGGATGACCCGACAACTTCTAAAAGTATGAAAACAATAGATTTTAAAATGCTTTGTAATATTCTATGATATTATGTCATGTTATATAATGTTACATAAACCTTTCCATGATCAGACAGGTAACATGCAAGATCTAAAAGACAGCTTTGTTTTGTCTATTTCGTTTTGTATATTGAGCTGTTGGTTTCAGTTGTTAAAAATCAAATACGATGTATATGCTCAAAACATATTTCATGACTAACGGCTTATATCAATCTAATTCAACACTTCCAGCAATCACACCGCTGAGTAATACTTAAATATTTAAGTCCAATTAATAAAAAAAAATAATAAAAATACCCAAGTATTTCATTTCTTAACAAAGTTAATTATAAGTAAATAGTTTATGTCAACTAAGGCAAGTCATTAACCCTTTCCCTCATAGAGGACACCATGAAAAGACTTATGCGAACAGCATAAAACCAGATCAGCCTGCGAGTAACTCGCAGGCTGATCAGGTTTTATGTTGTTCGCTGCTCCTCAGTGCTCTGGAAATGAAGAATTTTGTGATTAAATTTGGTAAGGTTTAATTTATTCCACAAATCAGGTTTTATTAATTAAAATGAGGGAAAGGGTTAAGTACATTTTCTACCATTATTAAGGATGTAGGTAATACTTTGCGATCATCCGTATCGTTGGTAGAACTAGGTCAAATTCCACCAACAATACTAGCGCTAAGTAATATTTGAATTCTTAAACTTGGTAGATACACATTCCACCATTACTATTTTATTAAAATATTAAGTACACGACTTAAGTTGAAATGAATTATTACCTTGATAACTAACATTAATTGATAAGAAATGATACATTTGGGTATTTTTATTAGAGAAACAAGACTAATGAAATTTGCCCTAAAGTATTTAAGTTTTACTTAGCGCTAAGAATTGTTGGTGGAACAAGATCTTGTATGTACCAGTGTGACACGAAGAGGCAAATCCTTCAGGAGGCTTGTTACTAACATGTTGTTGTTCTTCCCGCCAGATGTTCGGAGTGAGACCCACATGCAGCAGTCAGCCTCGTGGGACGAGGACCAGATGGCCGCCACCCAACCCTCCACCACCAAGTTCGGCGACTACAATCGCCGCATGAAGGCGTGGCCTGGCTCCGGTCAGCCTGCCCAGGTCCTCCCTTCCGTCACCCCGCATAGTGAACAGACGAACTATAATAGCCTGCCGCGGGGCTTCGGTGGCTCCCGGCCCGAGTCTTCCTCGTTTGGCTACTGTGACTTGTGATGACGGAACCAATGTTACTGATACGTGTTCTATGATGCATTATGACAAACTGGAAGCGAGGCTGACCTTTGGCATGGGACTTCATCTCTAACTTGTGGCAATAGTGTTTCGAATGACAAAACTATTGCAGTTCGTTTAGACACAGAATACAGAAGTTTTCTTCTGGTGTATCCACTGTGTATGCCAACATAGTCATTAGTTTAACATAGTGCGGTCATTCACTGATTAACAAAAGCGACTTTAGCGAGGGTGTATTTTTGATTGTTAACCATTATTTTCTTTTGTTTTGGGTTGTATCTGATTACTTACAGGTCTGTATTGAACTCTGTTATAGTTTGACATTTTCGTTTATGTGTAGAATTCCAGTTCATTGATGTGTATATATTGAGGTACTATGTATCAAGTAACGTATGATCAAACATATAGATGTATGTATAAGAATAAGAATATGGCATGCTTCAGAAAAAAATCGAAAATCAGAAAAAAAATCAGTATAGATTTGTGCCTCAAAACGAATCATTCTGAGGTTGGATTGATCACTTTGGAGTGAGCGACTTGTTCGCCTAGCCTGGTTTTCACTCTGGTTCCTACAGAATGTGTTCAGTCTTGAAGTGCTGTATCCCGTCCTCCACCCCCGCACTGCAACTAGCGAACCAGTCTGTAGTTGTGCATATAGTGGCACGTGCTGTATCAGCTTTCCTCTGCGGAATATAGTGATACAGCCAGCCCGTTACCATAGAGTCTACAGGTATCCTGTTCTCCTGACATTCCGCATAGATACTACATATATCTATCTCCCCCCTAGCTAGGGTACTGGTGTGTGGATCTGACGTTTATACATTACCTGGCCAGGTAGGCAGCAACATTGTATCCAGCGTTACCTGGCTCTGTCTTGGTTACCAGGTGAACGCCATGCCAAACACATGGAAACCATTCTCACTTCAATTTACTCCTGAAAACATTGATAAAACATTGACGTTACAGTGTTTCAAAGCACACTATTTCTTTGACATAACATTTTTTTTCAAGGTCATACAAAAATATATTTTATCAATGCACACTGTTGAATTGTTGACATTGCTCTCCATGTTTAAAACAACATATATGCAAGAGAAGTGGTATACATGTATTTTAAAGCTATTTTGTAACGTTAAAATCATTTTTGATATATAGCAAACCATCACATCAGTTATGGGCATTATTTGCATACAATATGAGGGACAATTGTTGAAACTTTATAAGGCTTATGTAAGGCGTGTTTGTCCGACAGATCAACTGCCAGTGTATACATTGTGTTTGTGTGTAGGTGTAAGGACTTTGGCTTGTCGTGGTTGGCACGTGCAGCCATACCTCGAGTAAGTTCTCCCCTCTGTGATATATTTATTGTTATTTATTGATCGACTAGTTAATTAGTGCATAGTCCCGGCTAAGCGGGATGCGGCGCTGCCAACCGGGAACCTGTATTCTGATTGATAGAGGTGCGCATGCGCCAAAGTCAGAAGCCCCTGACCGGATGGGCAATGTATTTGAATAGTTGTACGTAGCAGTGTGGATAGCTAGAGTGTTACAATGGGGTATTTGGGACAGGATGTCACGTGCTCCCTACTACTCTACTCCTCCCTGCTGTATATTCCCACGGCTTTTTACATGTGACAGTTTCTTCCAAGCCCTGTTCATTCCCAAAACGAGACCCAAGCTTGTTAAAACACCAATATTTACAAGTGACTCGTTGGTTTCCACCCGTTTCGGCACTTTCGTGTGATTGAAACACAACCAGTCAGGGTAGTCGAAACGCCTATCGGTAGTTTCCGCCACTGCAGAAAGGGCCGAGCGATGCTCCGATTGCCAATCCCGGTTAAGAATGGTGTCACGTGACTGTAATCTCATGCATGTCATCATGTCTACAAGAACATACACTTCCGGTCCACATTGTTCGTAACCTGTAAATAAGATACACTTTTAGGGTTTGTACATTACATGGGCTTGGAGTCCAGCGCTCGCCAGGCGGTGTTGGAATATTTAAAGTTAGTTTAATATTTCGAAATGTGCGTGTGAAACCTACATAACCACGTAGGTTTACAATCGGGTGGTCCTCATTGTATAATACAGATCCCCTGTAATAGTTTGGAAATATATTAACGAATGTATACGTTTTGAGGAGCGTATCATATATTGGAATGTTATATTTACAAAAGTGCAATATTTCATTTGTATTCAGCGTGTTTACCAATTAAATGCATTATATAACAATTAGTACATGATGACACGTTCTTGCAATATACTCAACGTGGCGATCCACACATTTTCCATGCAATAAAATACAAAAAATATGTTCGTTTTATCTTTTATATTTATTGCCTATTATGATCCAAAAGAATACAAGTTGTGCAGTGCTTTTTCAGGATGCATACCAGACGGTTTTTTTTTTTTTTTTTTTTTTTTTTCAGGGCGCCATTTTTGAAATCATTTCTTTAATGTCGATTGGACTTTTCTTCTCTGGATGACTTTATGGTAAGATCACTGACACTGAAAGCTTTGCTCCCCCTCTTTCTTTTTTCCTATACTGAAATATGGTAAGGAACAGTCCGATGGAGGTCGTAACTTTGCGCAAATTTATATATGCTTTCACGATTTCTATGCACGCTTCGAGCGTCCTGATACTCATTTAAAACATGCTCTAACGAATCATCACTAAAAGGCATCGTTAATGCAGTAATAAAATAAAATGTCAACATTTTGTACTTTAATCTGCAAACCCTTAACCTTTTCCCTCATAGAGGAAACCATGAAAAGACCTATGCGAACAGCATAAAACCAGATCAGCCTGCGAGTAACTCGCAGGCTGATCAGGTTTTATGCTGTTCGCTGCTCCTCAGTGGTCTGGTAATGAGGACTTTTTAAATTTGTCAAAATGAGTCTGTATGAGGGAAAGGGATAAACTCCGGTTCTTATCACTGATTCTTATTGGACGACGTAAATGGCCACTTGCTAGTTGTCACTTGAGTGTCTAAATTTATAGAACTGGGAAGTGTCAAATGACAAAATATGTATTTCTTTCATGTTAATACATTCAATACACCACTGCGCTTGTTTGTTTTTTTTCTCGTTCATGACTTTTTTAAAAGGAAAGTGTAAAAAAAAAACCGGTCTCCAAAACTCCAAGTAGATGTTCTGTTTCCCGTGAACTATCAGATTGCACATTACAAACTCAGTGATCTTGTTTAAAGTACAAACTGTCGGCGTCTTGTTTTATTTCTATGTTAAGGATGCCTTTTGGTTAAAATTCGTTACATCAGATCAGGCCAAGCAAACCGTGCATAGAAGGCTACGGAAGCATACATTAGTTCAAAGTTAAGACCTCTGTGTTCTTCCGATCCCTACCATGTTTCAATATGTGTTATAAAGGAGAGAAAAAATGCAGTGCCAGTAGGTAAGACCAATACTCAACCGTCGGATCACAAATACAAAACTGAACAAGCTCAACAACACAACAAAAATGACCTGATGCGGGCAACTGGATGTGGTGTTCTTAAAGAAACAGTACCTTTAAGTTGTTTGTGCAAATGGTATTAGTTAAACATACAATTTTTGATAAATATGTTGATTTTCCAGAGGGAAAATTCATTTATTCTTTTTGGAAAATGAATTTTTTAGCAAGTTCTACATTATAGACGATTGAATAGTCGCCATAATGTTATATGGCGACTTTTCAAACGTCTATAATGTAAAACTTGAATAAGAGTGAATCTAATTGTTTATTCATTAATTTTTGATATTCATTTTCCCCTCTCTTTTTTATATTCAGTTTTATTTATTTCGGCCTATTTATATTTTGGTCGTTCCACTTGTCACCAAACAATGATAACTGAATAAAAGCGATCTAATATTCTTCAAAATATTTTCATGTCATTGACATTGAATATGAGGATAG
Source organism: Solen grandis (assembly GCA_021229015.1). Taxonomy (NCBI): domain Eukaryota; kingdom Metazoa; phylum Mollusca; class Bivalvia; order Adapedonta; family Solenidae; genus Solen; species Solen grandis. Next base: position 32,698,501 of record CM037788.1, on the reverse strand, counting down.
ATTTTCTTCTTAATACTCAATGAACTCAAATATGACCGAAATTTCATAACGATATGTAAATCCCCTCTGTAAACAGGATGTGACGTCACATTTAAGACACCTTGACTGTTAGACCTTTATGTGTATTAGAATTAATATCTTGACAAATGTAACTTAAATCTTATTTCCGGAGAGAAAATGGCCGAGGCACTAATATACAAATAAGTCATTATCATCGTCGGCATCAGAATGAAAAATAAAAACACACCCGAAGACTCATATTCTGTGGAATATTGTATTATAATAGAGCAATGAATGTATATTCCGAGTTAGAAAAAAAATGAGGCACGATTCCCGATTTCCGGATACAGTTTTTAACTGCTGAATCTCCGTGCCTGTCTTAACGTAATGTAAAATTATCTCTACATGCATATAGATATGTCTCTCGTTTTGTCTATGATAATGATTATGACAGATGTCATTATTTTTCCGATATTTGAAAATTTATTTAACGTTTTAGGTTTTGTCTGCTGAGTGTTTTATTGTACTTGCAAAAATCAGTTGCCTTTTCATACTTACACTTTTTCTGTTAAAATTATGACATTTGTCTATGGAAGTTGTAAATCAGATTTCACCACATTTAAACTTTTGTATTACCAGTTACTTGCTAGACATTGAGATCTTAGATTTAGTCCTAATTATGCTGAAATCACCTCCACAACATCATTTATAGGGACCATCTCAAAATGCAGTCTTTTTACATACTGGTTCCCAATGTACTGAGCAGCGAAATGGATATTACAGCCTTTCCACGCAAAGACGGATAGTCACGTCAGCAACAATAGTTCGGTCCGATTCTTAGACGCTTCTTGTTTTTTTTTTTATACAATTCATAGGATCATAGCAAGAGGGTCAAAAACAAAATTGAGACCATGACATTACAATTTCAATTTGGAAAAAAAAAAGAAAATAATGAAATTTCAATCAGGGAATGTGATGCTTTCAAAATCCTAAGAATTTTTTTTTAAAAATGAAAATTTATTAGTTTGAAATCTCAGATTCAGGGCAATTTTTGCATGAAATCAAAGGTTTAGGGATGTTAAGGAATTTTGTGAAATTTCAAGTCGGTATGACAAATATTACAGAAGATATGGCTTTTTCAATATCAAGACACACTGAAAATATATTGAAAAGGAAAGTTTCTTTAATGGTCCAGTGTATATTTTGTAACTAAACAATCAGTACCAGTCACCGCCATGTAATACAGCGTTCAACAGTGACCTGAGCCGAGCTAATAGCTGTGTTTGGGCAACGATTGTTGGGATCATGGACAAAAGTCATACAAAGCAGACACCCCAACGTTAGGCGCGGATACCGAACTTTTGTACAGGGTGGTGGGGCGTATATTTCTAAATTTACGAAAAAATAATATCGAACTGGGAACGGCTGGCTGGCATGCAAAATTAACAGGTATAACTAGAACTGTCGCCTAAGGGCTTACTAATACCCCCCCGCAAGTGTTTTTGTCAAACATGGCTTTGGAGCATGAAATCAGAATTCTTGTATGCAACACTCCATCTTAATATACAGAGGACATATGTGCCAACTACATGGAAATCTAGTGATCCTTTGTAACACATACCTATGGATATACCTATGTCTATGGATAAATATCATTAAGATTCACTGAAATCTATCAATGGAAGAAAATTGTAAAACAAATACCATCAAAGGGACATATCTTTAAAACAGGGGGGAGGGGGGGGAGGGGGGGGTAACCCAATGTTATATAGAAAAAGCGCTACTACAATGTCTAAGGTTGAATGACAGCAAGTTTCATTGAAATCCCTCCAGTAGTTTAGGAGGAGTAGTCTGCAGAAAATTGTAAAGCAAAAATCATCAAAGGGGCATAACTTGGAAAATAGGGGAGGTAACCAAATGATATATAGATAACGCGCTTATACAATGTCTAAGGATCACTGCCAGCAAGTTTCATCAAAATCCTTCCAGTAGTTTAGAAGGAGTAGTCCGCAGAAGTTTGTAATGCAAAAATCATCAAAGGGGCATAACTTGGTAAATAGGGGAGGTAACTCAATGCTATATAGATGTCTAAGGATCATTGCCAGTAAGTTTCATCAAAATCCTTCCAGTAGTTTAGAAGGAGTAGTCCGCAGAAGTTTGTAATGCAAAAATCATCAAAGGGGCATAACTTGGTAATAGGGGAGGTAACTCAATGCTATATAGATAACGCGCTGCTACAATGTCTAAGGATCATTGACAGCAAGTATCATTAAAATCCTTCCAGTAGTTTAGGCGGAGTAGTCCGCAGAAGTTTGTAATGCAAAAATCATCAAAGGGGCATAACTTGGTGAATAGGGGAGGTAACTCAATGCTATATAGATAACGCGCTGCTACAATGTCTAAGGATCATTGACAGCAAGTATCATTAAAATCCTTCCAGTAGTTTAGGGGAGTAGTCCGCAGAAGTTTGTAATGCAAAAATCATCAAAGGGGCATAAATTGGTAAATAGGGGAGGTAACCAAATGATATATAGATAACGCGCTTATACAATGTCTAAGGATCATTGCCAGCAAGTTTCATCAAAATCCTTCCAGTAGTTTAGAAGGAGTAGTCCGCAGAAGTTTGTAATGCAAAAATCATCAAAGGGGCATAACTTGGTAAATAGGGGAGGTAACTCAATGCTATATAGATAACGCGCTGCTACAATGTCTAAGGATCATTGACAGCAAGTATCATTAAAATCCTTCCAGAAGTTTAGGAGGAGTAGTCCGCAGAATTTTGTGTCTACAGACGGACGGACAGACGGACGGACGGACGGACAACCTGATTCCAGTATACCCCCCCCTAACTTCGTTGCGGGGGGGTATAATAATGTATGTAAAAACACACACACACATTGGAAGATTGTCCAGAGATGATATAGTCACTGAGTGTTCACTATGAAACAGATAACACCAAGGATTTTGGCAGAAGTAAATGAAGGTTAACCCAATAATGCGGAATGTGAACATAAAATGACAGATCAATAAAATAGATGGGACCAAAAGTTGACCGATGTGTGTAATTAGGAAAGTTATCTCCGACACTATATTAAAATGCACGAGAGTCCCGTGTACCACGACATATGATACATGTGTACCAGCTAATTAGAGGACAAATTTTCTAAACATGCCAATAGATACCGTTTTCGAATCAAAGGTCAGTACATAGACTTTTGTTCGAAATATTTTTTTTTTTGACATCAACTGCAACTTACTTTCCAATGGCCGAATTTGCCATGACGTGAGTGACCTAAGTTGTAGGTCGGCAGTAAATGGGTTAAGTAGAGGTGGTGGTCTGACGGCCATCACGGTGTGGTGATTTATCAATTGGTATAAAAAAATAACACGAGTCGGTGTAAAGGCAACTGTATATTTCATGCACCAAACATGTTTTCCATACAGGAGAGCATTTTCTACACCACATGTTCAGTCCTAGACAATGAATAATAAAGGCAACGGTCAAAATACCACGTGATCCTCCGGTCATGATGATGTCACTACGAAACTTTGACCACGAGGTAACACGTGTCATGTGACATACAGTAATAAATCACTCCACTGGGCAAATCAACACCCAGCCCTAAAAATGATTAACTAATGAGTAGATAAAGGATGAATATTAAGAGAAAAATAACTTCGAAAAGTATTACTTTTTAACAGAGCTGACTTAAATGGTGATATGCTCTGATCGAAAAGTAAACCAAGGGAGACTACCATTTTTTTTTTTTAATAAAAAACAGTATTTCATAAGAATCATATTATGCCATTGCGTAGAAATGTCACATCTCTGAGGAGGGTAAGCCTTCGCCATTGTTTGTCCTATTCTTTTTAAACAGAGGCTGTTAAACCATGACATGTCGAAAAACAAAACAGTTAGATGGAAATAAAAGCCCAAAAATAGTTGTAGATTTAATTAATCTGAATTTGGCAACAAAGAAACAAAATCAGTCTTTACATTTCAAAGGGTCAAGATTAACTATGCAATTTAATCATTATTAAGTTATTCATGAAAAATATCCCTTAGTCCTTATTTAATATATTTATACATAAATAACAGCAAGTGAGTAAATATAAACTTTCTGCTTCAAAACCAAAGCAAAACTGTTAATAGACGCTATGTAGAATAGGAGTAAAAATATTAAAGGAAAAATAATTGGGTAATAGGTAAAGATGAATATACACTGAGCGGTAAGCTAAAAATCTACTTTTTTAACAATTGCTCATTTAACAATGGTGTACAATGAATATATCTTGTATAGAACACTTTACACATGTACAAAATAAATAAATATGAACAAGATCATTCATTCAAACTGACATACCATAAAAATGAAAAATAAACGGCAATAACTGAAGATGAATATGAATTTAACAGCAATAATAAGAGAAAACAAAAGTACTACACAACCAAAGAAAATGGTCGGGCTGACATCCCGATATGGTCTCTCAACACGAAAACCTGCCGACAAGCTGTTCTCTCTCTGGACATGCCTCCACATGTCTGATTGGTTGGGACCAGGGTGGGAGATACCATTCATAAGATAGGTGTCAGAAATATCATTTTTTTATTAATAAGAGTTATCCTGTGAACCAAATTATATTAAAATCCTTTTGATTTCAATCAATCAAACAAAAAAGCCATCAACATGTAATAGGAGGAAAATTGAATTAATTAAGATGGTCTTGAGTACAGAATAGTCTTCAAAACTGGGTAAGGAGAATTATGTATGCAACATCTGGGACCTACAGACTGTTACTGGGCATAAGTGGACGAAACCCTGGCGATACACACTTGTTGAGAGACCCCTGGGAGCTGCCCGACCCGTCACTAACTTACGGAGCACTGGTAACCTACGCATGGAGCACAGGTAACATGTCTAACACAGATAACAACAGTCAAAGCAAGTAGCTGAATTAACATTACATCTTATATGCTTACCTTGATCTTATATTACTACATATATAACTATTGCTTGAATCAGCCCAAACCTCTGTCAAGTATTTCTGTCAGTCAGATGACTGAGTTACTGCAGGTCTCCATTTTCATTGAGTGGAACCACAACACTAACAATTCCAAACTCTGAGCTAAATACAAATACAGCTACTTTACTCCTTTCTTGTTTAACACACTTCCTTATAAATACCAAGTTAAATTTCCAGATATGTATAAAATCTTGTTTTACATATAAAAATCAATTTATGCAATACACTTCTCAAAAGAATAAAGTCAAATAAGTAGACCATACAGGAGTGTATGTAAGAGAGAGCCCAGAAGGAAAGTAAAATGTGATGTCACGTAGCCCTATATGGTAGATGATGTCTGGACTCACAAATATTGTTGTACACTTGAGTATTATTGCAGGCTCAGTGAAGTGTGTAATGATATGACAGACACTGACCATCCCCCTGACCTTGAGGTCACTAATTATATACCTGACCTTCACTCTAAGGTCAAAGTCACAGACCATCTCCCTGACCCAAAAGTTATGCTCTTTACGATAGGATGCTAATCAAATTTTTGACATTCAAAGCACTTCAGGGTCATGGTCACTCAAACATGGTTCAAGGTCATGCAAAGGAAGATAGAGATTGTGCCTGATAATTTGTTCTGTATACAATCTTAATAGCATGAATTCATTGATAAATGAACTCTGAAACTGATAAAAAAAAATTAACTTTACAATCTTAAAATGTACACCAACTTAATCAAGAAAAACAACAAAACAAAATTATGAGATAAACAAAAAGCAACATAAATAAAAAGTCACCATATATGTTTAATGTGACTAGAAAAATCAATTTATAAATGCTATACATCAAAAAAGGTTGATCCTATCCCAGTGTTGTTTGAAAAAATGCAAGCCATTAAAAGTGTGATTGAAAAATTGAAATCTTTATGTTTATAATTATGATTTCAAATGTTGACATTTCAATCAATTTATATGTTAAAATAGTCTTCCTATATACCAAATATTCTATCAATACTAAAGTTCACTATTAACAGAAGAGATTAAAAAACCAAAAAAAAAAAACAAACAAAAAAAAAACCACTACATTTATAATCCATTCATGTCCCTTCATTTTCCTGATCAGTAATAATTTGAATAAATAAATGCACTACACTATACGCTTCACATGTCCACAGACTGAAGTTCTGTGTTTCTAAGCAAACAACTGGATTCTAGAGTAAAGAGCACTTGTGTCTGCAGAGGTAAGGCAATGTCTTGCCGAGCTCACTTCACGCCCAGTACACACCCAGCCACTCTTCTGTAACAACATCCTGCTTTACTGTGCCCACCGAGTCGAAAGACCCTTCAAAAACAAATCTGTTTGAACATACAGTGGCAGACTGAATCCTCCTGACCTTGAAATCTCCATGGTAACAGCTGAGTTTCACCTTCATAACAGCCATTCACACCTTTACCAGAGAGATCCAAACACTGCTGGATCCTGCCACTGTGGATATGTCTTGTTACCATGGGAACATTCATAATATGACCCTTTGACCTTCCATTGGGCTGCAGATCATCATGCAGATATCACATGACATGCTACTGAGGGACAGTTGGACAAGTGTAAGCTTATATACCGATGTCACATTCAATTAGGCACTAATAAGGAGCTTGTACACTGTATAGTCTCACAACATTGAAAGCCTTCTAATCATGTGAACTCGTCTACACTTTCTGTATAAAAAATATAACACAATGTTGATTTGTTCTTCATCTAAAGTGCTTCAAATCACTATGGATATATACTTGGCTCACTGGTTACACACGGTCAAACACATCTCACATTTCTTGCTTCCTCATCTCCAAAATCAGATGTGCAGTTTTCAGCCTGGAAGTTGATTTCTTCCTCCCGTGTGAAGAGCTCATTCATCCCTGTCAGGAGTTGCTTCCCCTTGACAGTACCAGCTCAGTGACATACGTATGTGTCTGTGTAATTCAGCTATCTACATACATATTTACATGGCATATTTACAAGCTATGTACAACACCGATGTCACAGAGCAATGAGATTGGCACTACTGGTTTTTATCTACCTGAAAAAGGAAAAAAATGAGAATTAGAGAAAATATCATGGTAGGAATAATCAACAGCTTGAATATTTCTTCACTTTAATTCATTACTGATTAGTCTCTGATTTATTTGCACCAAGTTCTTCATCACTGTGAGTTCAAGTCCCGGTCTGGCCACTTAGGTACTTCATGAGAGGAAGATTTACAGTTGGCTACAGTAGGTAGGGGGTTCTTCCCAGGTGACAATGTGCACTGAGGGTCTTCCTCCACCTGTTTTGAGCCTGGATGTCAATATATAACTGAACAACATTCTAAACAAATGTGTGGCTGATCATAACTTTGTATGCTTCATAAACTAGATGTGGGTGTTCCTCGGAACACTTGTGTCGCCTGCATTTAAGCATGTTTGATGAAAGAATTGACTAGAAAATCGATCTTTTGACAAATTATTGATAAAGCATAATCTATTTTGTGAGGTACAAAATAACACCAAATCACACACACACACACACACATATATATATATATATTTTATTTTTTTTTGGGGGGGGGGGGGGGGGGAAAAAATATTAAAACAGTGCAATATGTAATAATTTTCCCGAGCACTTTCGACTATACAGTCTTCATCAGAGGAGTGTCAGAATGACTATGAATTCAAAACATTAATGTAAGAAAAATTATGACGTCATTAAGCACTTATGACGTTAATTATATATATGTTGCAAGTTTGTAGTCATCATTATCATTATTGAGTTATCATTCTTGTGTACTGCACTCAGACCAATGAGATCTATCTACTATAAATGTTTAAGGCAACACTTCAAATACTTTACAAGTTATGCACCACACAAGAATTAAATCCAAAAAAATAAACAAAGGGAAATAACTCCAAAAATACAACAGTTATCATTCTTGCACAATGCACTCCATGAGATCTTTCCACCTGTGAGGTTTCAAAGTAATACCTCAAATACTTTTCGTGTTATGCTCCAGACAAAAATGAAGTCTGAGTATCAACAAAGGGCAATAACTCAAGGAAAAAGAGAAACAGAGTTATCATTCATGTGCACTGCACTCAGACCATTGAGATCTATGAAGTTTCAAGTCAACACCTCAAATACGTTTCAAAATATGCCCCGGAAAAAATTAAGTCTGAAAATTTACAAAGGGCAATAACTCAGAAAATATTAAAGTCAGAGTTATCATTCTTGTGCACTGCACTCCACCTCAATGTGATCTATCCATGTTTTAAGTTTCAAGGTGATACCTCAAATACTTTTTGAGTTATGGTCCGGACAAAAATAAAATCTCAGAATCAACAAAGGGTAATAAAAAAAAATTATCATTTTTGTGATCTATCCATGTTTTAAGTTTCAAGGTGATACCTCAAATACTTTTCGAGTTATGCTCCGGACAAGAAAGTGTGACGCCGACGACGCCGACGACACCGACGACGACGACGGACAAAGTGATCCCTATGTGTCTGCCATGCTATGCAGGCGACACAAAAATGTTCCTATGATGTATTATCAAGGAAAATGAAAACATAAATAAAACATAAATAAAGACATGAAAAATAAATTCTTTTTAAGAAATTACTACAATACCTACATAGCTGAACCATTCCAATTATCAAAGCATCATTATCAAACAATTACCCCCATACACGAAAAAAACAGATCTTTTTATTTGTTAACTTCATCACAGTCCAATAAAAGAACACTGCATGTGGATGCCAACACTCTTTTAATTTATTTTTTTTTAAAATGGGGGAGTAAAATTAGGTCAAAATGGACCTAAGAGTTATGGCCCTTAATGAGAATGTAGCCCTTGTGATAGTGAACATGTATATAAAATTTGATGACAGACGGTTATATCATTTTCATCACGATGACACCAACATTATCGAAGATGATACCAGAGAGATGGGAAATACCTATACTTTTTTTCATTGAAAAGCTAATGACATGTTTTGGTCCCCAGACACAGCTTTCATATGAACCTGCAATATACATATTCTACAACCTGCAATATACATATTCTACAACCTGCAATATACATATTCTACAACCTGCAATATACATATTCTACAACTTATCCAGATCTAAGTCTATTTGCTACTGACCTACAAGAAGAAGCCGCCGCTATTGCGTGCGCGTGACGTAGTTGCCTGGGAAGGTGCCGAACATGCCGGTGCGGCCAGATGTGCCCACATACCATCCGTCGTCGCACTTCTCCATGACGTAGACCACGTCTCCCTCCAGCAGTTCCAGTTCGTCTTCGTTCTGTGGCTTGTACGCATACACAGCGCGGTACCTGCAACAAGACACAGTCCGTCACACCTGGCATGCAATATAAGTGACAACGTACCACTGTGTGTTTGATTTAAGAAAGAAAGAAAGAGAAGAAGCTTACCACAAGGTTGGATTGAAAATCATAAGATTCATAACCATGGATTCATTTTGAAAACAAGCCTAAGTGAGCATGATGGTGAGACACACACACAATCTATGATCTAATCTATTGACTGATCATTTTCCTTATTAAAAGAAAAACATTAATTTAACAAGAAACTATTTGTGCTTGGTACTGGTATTGACACAGTATGATGTCATGTTTTGGTGCCAAAGTGACGCTATTCAAGTAAACAAATGAACTTTTCTTTTCTGTTATAGTGTAGGAACAAAATATATGGGCACTAGGGAAGGATATAAGATTTCCTAGCACTCTTATTTATAGTTATCCAGTTAGTAAGAATGTTTTCTTGAAAATAATCATCTTCCTTTTCATTGAAATTACAATAATTTTGTAATATATCATTCTGTTTGGTTCTGAAGAGAAAATGCAATTTCTATGGGGGAATGGGCCAATAAATGACAGATAAAGGGCCCTGTATAATTAAAATATTAGACAACTGGCATGTTTACCTGGCTAAAGCAAGGTCTTCTTCCTGGGATGTGCCCCGCCCACTCTGGTCATGAGAGTTCATGTTGATGTTGGGAGTGGACACAGACTTGGCGGAGATGTTTAATGACGGGGGCTGTTCCTTCCGAATCTGCTGTGGACTCTGACGACTTCGAGCGGAGATGTCCTCGTAGCGATTCTGTGGTGGGACATACCCTCCGTTCATGTGCCTACTCCCTTCGTACTGCCTCTGTGCAGGTGATGTGTCGTACCGCTGTGGTGACTGATCGTATCTAGGGGAGGCAACTCTGTTATCATGGTGAGGTGAGATGTGATGATCGCGTGGACTGGTGGCATACTTCTGTCCATACCCCAGGTTTGTGGCCTTGTTGTAGGCCCCCGGGGAGGGCTGGGGCGGAGGTGTAGGGGCGCCATCATAGCTTACTGGCGACAACATCTCCGGAGTACCTGGTGACAGTAACAGGGGGAATAACCTAACCCTCACACATACATCACTGTAGGCAAATATCAAAATCACTTTACTTACTGAAAGAACATTTAGCTAATTTAAAGCTATCAATGGTTTATGTCTTTATTTTCTTATGTTAACATTCTACAGTCAGTATTTAGTCATTTGGTTTACATGAAACAGACATTGTTTAATGTTAAAATTCTGAAATGAAATATAAGGAATCTTCTGACATAGAGAAAAAACAATCATAAGTTCATTTATCTATTTGATTCCTTAAAAAAAAAAAATCAAATTAAGATTCAATCTATAATCATGAGACATTCCCACACTGCTATTACCTCGACCTGTCATAGGTGTACAGATGACAGAGGGCGCCGGTGTGACCAGCGGAGTGGATGGTTCCCGCAACACCTCCACATATGCCACTGGGAAGATCCCCTGCCGGTTACCTTGACGACCCTCAAACCAGTTCTCGTCCACACGTCTCAGCAGTGTCACAATCTCACCCTTCAAAAAGACAGATGAATGTTGTCTCATTAGCTATTTAGGAATACAGAAAGATCATATTCCATCCATTTGACATTAATTTTTAAGACCAAGGGTTAAATAAGTTTGATCCTACAATAAAATTATTTTCTTTTTCATGGTTTAACTGAAGTCTAGTTTTTATCTATTTTATTTTTTTTTCTCTCCTTTGTTTCAGCATCAAAACATGTCATTAGAAAAAATAAATAGGACTATATTTTCCCTGAAAAACGTTCAAAACTGAACCCACCTTCTGTAATGGCAGTTCTACAGAAGTCTGAGAATTGAAGTTGTATCTAGCACGGGCCTGACCCTGGGACTGCATGGCAGCAGACTGGGCGTCCTCTATGGAGGTCATGACCTCCACGTAGTTGACAGGGAAGATCCCGATGCGGCCATTCCTCTCCCCTTCAAACCAGTTGCCATCCACTTGCCGTATAAGGTAAATGATATCTCCCTTCTTAAATGGTAGCTCCCTGAAAAAGAGTCATTCATTTTCATGATAGTACAAGATATCATTTTTTTTTTTTAAAAATGGAACTTACCTTAGAAATGTGATCAAAGTTTATATATATACATGTAATATCATTTTACCTTTAATAAACTGATCTCATAGGACAAATTACAAACATATATTAATTATCACTAAAGGAGCTAGAAAAAAACAACATTCACAAATTTCAACACTCTGTGTTTTTGCACTATACATGTACAACTTTTTTCTACAAATATTCCAAAGTATTCTACCATTCATATATATAAAAAAATGGCTTAATATTACAAAACAAATTCTTGTTGTTCCAGACTGACAGAGTGTCAGTTTGTGTACCTTGGATTTTGAGCTGTGAAGTTGTAGAGGCCACGGGCTTTACCCTGGATCTGGAAGCCTCTACGTCGGTTCTCGGGCACCCCATAGCTCCCAATGGGCTCCTCAAACCTGTTGTTAGGTATCGGAGACTTCTGGGAGGGTCTGCAATCAGACAGGAGCCAGGTTAGTAACTATCACACAGTGATGATTAGGTAACTACCAGGTAAGGCAGAACGAGGCCTCCATTGCATACCTGGGTGTATGAGTGTGTTAGCCACTATGTCTCCCTCCTCTAGTATAAATTGAAAAACTAACCTTTTTTCTGCCCCCTGTCTCTTTTAAAAAAATCAACTTGGGAAAAATTCCATTAATTATTGCAACAAAATGAAAGTTAAGTTACTCAGTATTGGAACTGCCTGTAGAGATTGTTTTGCCAGTAAGCCCTGTTCACACAAATTAGGTATGATCCAATCATGTACAGTAACACCAGGACCAGGTGATGTCTTTATCTTGTACTACTCCCATATCTATTTTATGCCATGCTACGCCATCTAAAACCCAGCTCAAACTGGAAGCTATTCTCTATCAGAATAGGTTTCTCAATTTTAACCTTCCTCATTCTCAAGGTCACATTGATGAGTAGAAAACAGAAACACCTAACAGTCTTTGAAGCAGATCTGGTCTTATACAGATCACCTCAGACAGATTTAAGTGCTGAATGCGATGTTTTCTAAAAGCTGGTCAATCAAACATGAGTCTGAGATTTGTCATCATATTTGGTCAGGCTTGTTATACTAACTCCAGCACGAACCCTGAAACTAACGTCCACATTTGATACACACTATAAAGTGTTCATGGGAAAAAATGGAAACTTAAAAAAGCCTGAAAATCCTGATTTCAGCCATTTTTTATATAGTTAAATATAGAATAAGAAGCTATTTGGCAATCTGTAAACCTGAAATTCAGGAAAAATCCTTAACTTAATCTTCATCTTTCAACATTTTATTTTAATCAGAATGTAGACTACTGGTATAGCCCCTTGCAAAGTTATTTGATGAGTGTA
>CM037788.1:32635566-32685566 GCA_021229015.1 Solen grandis | reverse complement strand
TTAATCACTTTTAGTGATAGTTTCAACGTTATTCTGATATTTTGAACTCCTCTACCCTCGTTTTCTGCAACTTGAGTTATTCTTTATGTTTAATAGTATTTTAGTTTAATAAAAAAAGTAAGTCACCATTTGCTGCAAAATTTTTTTTTTTTTTTTCCTATTTAAAGAGGGTTTTATTTGCATTTCTAATAATGTTTTCTTATTGTTTTTACGAATTGTAATGCTAAATTTTTATGCTAAATGCAAATGCCAAGTCACGTAGCCCAGTTCTAGATACAAGTTTAGGTGAGGCCTATTAGGGACACAGTTTTACAGGTGTCACAAAGGACACAGGAGCAGGCTACCTGTCACATGTACTTATATAGACAAACACCTGTATAATACAGAAACACCTGTATAATACGGAAACACCTGTATATAGGGAAACGCCTATATATATATCATACATGTATCAGCCACTCTGTATTCATTTCTAATGTCTGATATAATCATTGACATTACATGCACTTGTATACTTCCTTTATCATGAGAGTCATAATGTGTATCACATTTTATATGTGAATCACATAGCTTTATTTTATTTGAGATTTTAGACATTAATAATCAGTGTTATGTATGAGAAAATCCAGAAGTAATCAGAATGAATGACTTGCATACTGTAGACATTTCATTGTATATTTTGCTTTATTCTTTACTGCACAAGATCATTTATTTTTGTTGGCTAGATAGAGCCTTTCTTTCTCCAGGAAAACCTTTTTAGTTATATAATTATGTAATACTCGCTAATATAGATTTTTCCAATACTTTCCTGTCTGAAGCTGGCAGTCTGTTGTACAAAATGTCCTCACAAATTACATCTAAGTAATTTGTAATATTCTGGAACAAGTTCTTACAACTTAAACTTATCCCTTTCGACGGTTCCTTGGTTGGACCAGTACTTTGCGAAGAAGGTCATGAAGATTTCTTGCCCCCAACTGGGTTTGAACCCTGAACCTTTGGATTCGTACTCAGATATGTTACCATTGGACCAAGGGGCTCTTCAAGATGTATTAAAAGCAGAGTACAGTATAACATGTGCCGGCTTGAAGGAAATGTCAGTTTAAGGTGGTTTAAACCTTGGGCCCCGGATCACCTAGTTGTTCTTTTTTGAAGTGTCAGACATGAAGTCTAGGTTTGGACTCTAAATAATTATATTGTTACATAGAACTACATAGGATAAAGACATTTATTTTGTAATGTATTAACAGCTGTAGTATAGTGTAATTCACTAAAACATTGTTCGTTACATGTACATGCTACTGTATAATACAGGTCTGTAAATCAATAAATCTAATCAACTCTCTAACGAGACTGTAGATGAAAGCTGTGCTAGGGACACAAGTGAAATAACACTAATATTCCTGTTGTGAAATATTTATACATGTGTTTTTATTGCCTCTAATCAGTGATTGTTTGGAATTTTATGGCCAGGAAATGGATGCTGTATTTTCCCTGTATAACATACCAGGGACCTTACATTGTCTTAAAAAAACTGCAGAATTTGTATAACAGATGCTTATATAAACACCCCTCCTGAAACAAGGAAATGTGTCCTGGACATATAAGATGGACTCCAATAACCCTTTATCTCATGAATATTCATATGCAAATTAATGTTTAGATGAATATTAATTTACAAAACTTAAAATGGCATTTGTCTTTATCTTGAAGACTTTATAGAATCTAAGCTACAATACTGTAAAACAAACAGATAAGACCCTAATTAAACAGTTTTTCCCAACAGCTGTCTAATCGGGATCTGTTCTGTTTGCCATGAAGCCAAAACATGTTTTTATGAGGTAAAGGGTAAAGATTGTATTATGAAGTTATTTATATAAAATTTATACCAGATTTTGATGTATCTATATTATCTGTCAGTCCAGATGAGAAATGTATAACAGAAAATTACAGAAAATACAGTATCCCTGTTTTACATGCAATTTAGTAGTAATTGTAAAATTAAGTGTAATTTAGTATAATTTTTGATGTCATAAAATTGTAAAATGTTAAGCATGTTGTATTGTGCATTTAATTGATGTTATTTTGCTTCAGTTGGTTTCATACTTGATCCAGAATAAATCAACATTTGCTTTTGTAAATTTAATTATGGAAATGGTTTGAAAATAATATTTATCTTTAGCATGTCACTACCTTTTATTTATTCTTGGTAATGCATGCCATCAGTATTGGCTGATAAGCACTATCTGTTGCCATAACAACCATGTAAGCCATTGGTTAGTTTATCTACCTTTCTTTTTCAGATATCAACCCCTACAGACCCAGTTACGAGCTGACCAATCGATCTCTGAAAGGTAAATATATTTTACTTTATAATTGTTTTGGCAGTTGTTTTTTTTACACAAAAGTTTTTCTTCACAAGATTGTGTAGCCAGACTTCAATGATGAGCGTGATGTCGCAAGTCCTCCAGGCTGCTGTTTCCAAAACTTTGGTTTCCGTCACTCAAAATTTTTAAAGTTAAGACAAGTGTGTCTGTATATAACATTTAGTCTGTCTGAACAGTTTATTGCCTTCAATTTATTTAAAATTTCTTGCTTGAAATGAAACAGAATTTGAAACTCTTGAATTCAGGAAAACCTCAATTTGAGATATTCTAATGACTGAATTTTAACCATGAACAAGACTACAGTCAGGTTTCCTAGCTAGGAGCACCGTGTGTGAGATAGATCATATTACTGCACAGCTGTGAGAACTGTCACTGATGTTGACCAATCATTGATAAGCTGGTTTTTACCAACATCAATTAGGTAACTAAGCAGGGGTGTAAAATTCCACATGGCTGCTTGCCTTTGCTTGTGAAAATTAGTGAATTAACTGTCTCAATTTTTGGAAGGGCAAAGCAGGGTGAGTGATAATTTTTTTGTCAGCAGAGGTAACACATTTGATTCACTTTTCCATCGTTTGTCTGTCCGTCCGTCTGTCCATCACACTTTTTCTGTCACGCTTCAGCAGGTGCCACATGTGTTCCAGAGAACACTCTTGTTGGTAAACACTTAGGAAACCCTAACAAACTGCAAATGTTTTTTGTCTGACAAAGTATTTCAATTGTGTGACTTGATAGAAAATGATACTGGCTCCAGAATAGAAAATAGGACTGGTTCCATGTTCACTGAGAGTTAACCTTGTTACTCTGTTACAGGTGAGATTGACGCAGGGTACCGGTCAGAACCAGAGTATAGGTCGAAGATGAGAAGCAAGAGTACCTCCAATGTTGGCAAAACTGCGCGAACATTGTAAGTAGTTCTGTACACATGTAAGTACGGAGATCATGTGCTACACCCTGTGTAGCTTCATCCTGGTACCAGTCACAGGGCTGGGAACCATTCCACAGGAAGTCTTTCAAGACAAATTTAGATTGGTGGTGGGTTCATTCCTCTGCAGTTTGTGTCAGGTCAAAGAATTATTTTGCAGCAATATTTTGGAATATTATTGTATTGGGGACATGAAATTTACTTGAATATGTATGAAAGGCAGTTTCATTTATAGTCCTTTCAGGAAACATGAAGTCCCTTCCAAATACACAATTTTTTAGGAGCTAATATGTTTGTAAAATACTGTAAACAAAAATCAGTAAAAATAAATCCCCAACGAAAATTAATGATATTATTAGGTACACATTTGAATATTCAGTGTATATGAAATACATTGCACATCTTGATGTGGCTCTGTGGATGAGTATACTCCGTGTACATTTATGAAGAGTTCATTTTTTTTTTTTTTTTTTTTGAGCAAGGGTGGTCTAACCCTTTTTAGTCCCCTACCGGTGTTCACACCGGAGGGGACTATAGGTTTGCCCTCCGTCTGTCCGTCCGTCTGTCCGTCTGTCCGTCCGTCCGTCTGTCCGTCTGTCCGTCCGTCTGTCCGCTTCAGACAGGTCCGCATATTAATCAAGAACTACTTTGTTGGTAAATGACTTGAGGAAACTAATATGCAATGTTTTTTTTGTTTTGACTAAAATTTTCAATGGTGAAATTGATAGAAAAATGGATCGGCTCAAACTAGAAAATTGAGACTGGTTATTACTGAGGAGTTAACCATTTTACTTTGTTACGACTGAAAATTGTGGTGTACCGGTAAACAGAAATGGGTGAAAAATAGAAGCAAGAAATGACGCTCAAGTCAAAACTGGCGAACATTGTAATAGTTGATGCAAGTGTAAGTTATGAGATTCTATGTTTGCTCACTGTGTGCTTCTCTGGAAACCAGAAGGTAGGAACAATTCGATCGCGATACTAAGCAAATAATTGTGGTAAATCTTGCATTTGTGTCAGGTAAGATTATTGCACGCATATTTTATATTTTGTCTTGACATGAAATTGTATTGATATGTAAGGAAATTCATGAAGTTTGGTAAAATAAGTCCCTCAAATAACAATTTTGAGCAAATTGGTTTGATAGAATAACTGTAGAACAAATCAGTAAATATCGCTCACTAAAATTATGATCTATTGGTACACGAATATAGTGAAAAATAATTGCACAATATGGGCTTGATGGATGTACATTTATGAATGAGCAGTTTTTAGGGATTTATTTTGACAACGGGTTACTTTTCTTCTAATGGTGCAGTTTGATTCCCCTTCCCCTATCCCCTATGTTTTGTCCACCCCTGTGGTGACTTACATGACTGCATGCTTTGTTTCTGTGGTGATCCATTACCCATAGTGACATTAATTTTTGTCCATGAAATTGATTATCTTAAGTAAAACTTATTTGCTTCTTAAATCTGTAACACTGCAGTGCTAATCATGACAAGATTCTAGAATCCATATTAGCTACAAACTTGTACAGTTTCATAATTCATACTGTAATTACTAATGTGTTATGCTAATGACAATACCTCAGATCTGATGTATGTATTTTATTGTTAAAATACTTAAGTCCAATATTTTATCATCTTTACACATGATTAACTGCAGCAAGGTGTCAGTGATCAATATCAGTATGATGTTAAATTAAGTGCCTGTTTATGTAGTATTAATGTGGTAAGAGAACTTTAATTACCCTTCAGTCTTGATATCTAAAGCTTCTTGTCTGTAAATAGCAGTTTTATTCCTTCTACAACAAATCTCAAATGATAACCAAAGCATATGTATTTCTCCTAGGGGAGGTAATACATTTAGCTATATTTTTTCCCATGACAGAGTTGTCTCCCATTATTAATTGTATCTCCCCTCACCTTTGTGCATTGTGGAGGTCTGAACCTTGTGTTATGAGGTAGGAAGTGTAGTGTGGCCAGTTTCCTGTGTCATTCTGATACAGTGGACATGCCCACTGGTCTGCAGTGTCTCTTAACTCTTTACTCCATGAAGAATATATCATAGTATGCTTACGTTTTTACATTTAATCATTGTGATACCATAAGTCAAAATAAATCTTGTCTGTATGAGCCAGAAAGATATTCCTTTGTCAGATTTGCTGTACACTGATAAAACGGTCCCAGTAGCCATTTGGTTAGCAAGTCCATTCCCGAATTGGAAGGTTGTGGGTTCAATCCCAGGCCATGACAAGTCATGAAAGATAATTGCTTGGCACTCAGCATATAGGGTATTTCAGGACTGGTTATCAAGTTAATGCAGCTGGTTGATGTATCTGATATTGCAGTGTGGTAGCACTATATCTGTCTCGTATAAACAGTACAAAATACTGTCAGTGCTGTGTTCAACCCAAAGCAAACTAATATCAACACAGAGAGAAAATATTATAGGCTAGGAAGAAACAATCAGCTGTAAAACAACTTCTGAACTAAATAATGGTAGTCCATGGTCGTTTATATAAGCTTATTTAATTTTTAGCTCACCTGAGCACTGTATGCTAAAAGTGAGCTTTTGTGATCATCCCGCATTATCCGTTGTCAACAATTTGCTTTAAAAGACATCTCCTCTGAAACTGCTGGACAGAAATTGATTACACTTGGCCAGGGATGATCCTTTTGTGAACCTTCACAAAAGTTGCTAAAATAAACTTGATCCATGTAGAACTCTGGTTGCCATGGCAACAGAAAGAAAAAAAATATGAAAACTTTTAAAATCATCTTCTTCAAAACTACTGGCCAGATTTCAAAATGTTTTAGTACAGATGTTCCTTGGATAACCCTATACTCAGGTGAGCGATCCAGGGCTTCTATGGCCCTCTTGTTTTTCTAGGAATTTAGGATTTACTTGTTTTGTTGACATAAATCAGAAACATTAGCTGTTGGAATGAATTTCATTCTTCAACCAAAAATAATTTGAACATGGGGCCAGGTTTCTCAAGTTCAGCCGTGTTGGCTCCATGAATTTTTCGTGGAGTAAAGAGCAATCAAGAGAAACAATTATCACAGTGGGAACTGGTCACACCACTAATGTTGTTGTTGTTAGTGGCATGACAGGAGCTGACTAAATAAGCATGACATGACAGACATTTTTGTCAAATATGTTGATTGCCTGTGCTAATGTGCCCTGAATACAAAATTGATATGAACATAAAAAGTAAATGTTGTATATTGAATGAAAGTATTTTTTGGCAAATGTTGACCCCAGCATGATGTGTTTCTTTGCATGCAGGACAGGTGCTGTCCATTTTGTGTGTGCCCACCCATGTGGCTTCTGTCTCATGGATCAGACCAAGCCCGGCAACAGGGTGTTTAGGTTAGGGTCAGCAGCAGGGTGTTTATGTTAGGCCTGGCAGCAGGGTGTTTACTTTAGGCCTGTGGGAGAGTCTAGGGAGGTGTGAGTAGTTCTAGGGTCACCTTGACACTGAGAGGCTGAGAGTGGAAATGGATGGGGAGGATGGATGCACTTCATCTGAAGTGGGAGGAAAGAGTTGTCAAATGAGAGTGTAGTGTATAGAATATTCCGGTAGGTCCGTTTCATTCCATTTCTTTAATGGGTGACTTGGTCATGTTCTGCCGCTGGAGTGTCATGTAAGGTTCTGACAAATTTGTAGTTAGGATTTCTGACTCCTTCTCTGTTCAAACATTACTAGGCAACCCAATAAATTGCCGTGTCCACAAGTGTTACATGATATTGGTTTCTAACAGCATTCCAGGTGTGCTGGTACCCTGTAATCAATACCTTAGTGGTTCCCTGTACATCAGGTATAGTGCACCATGTCTGTAGGATTGGTTTCCTGTACAAGGGCTGCTACCAAGGTATTGCACTGCCCTATCCCTTTTAACAGTTCAATTAAGGTTTCGCCCGATGATCTTGACTAGCTGTGAATACTTGAATACCCAGCTGTGTGTGTTACCTTGACAACTGAGGCTGAATTATTGATGTTTTCCATATAAGGGCATTACCTGTTTAGTGAACAAGACGAAGTAAGAGACAGATTGTGGATATTGATGCTGGATCAGAGAGATGTTTTGGTCACCTCTGGAGTCTGGTGACTAACACCTGGTCTCCCTGTAGACCTCTACACCTGGTCACTCCAGCCACACTGGGCTAGGTGGTCAGTCAGGACTCACACTCTGCCACCATCTACCTGGGTCTGTGTGTTACATTCGGTCAAGGATTTATTGATACACTGGTTAGGAAGTGGCCTTTGTTTCATGTGAGAGTCCATTATCAGCCGCTGAAGATTGTGATTTATTTATTGGATGTTTGTGTGATGAGGGACTAGTATTGATTGGATCAGAAAATTGGTTATGAGTGTTTTATCTGCTTCACTGACTTTTTAAAGCATCATCCATTCAACATATGAACACACTCGACAACTTTGGATGATAAAGAAAGTGTAAGGTATAGCACAAGTCGACAGTTGAGCTCCCCCCATTTACCTACGAGGATCATCATTTTCATCATCATCATCATCATCATCTTGTGCATTGTTTTGTTTGCATGTTTTGTTTGTCTCTGTATACTGAATTCAAGTGCAAAATGAAACTAGATTTCTTGTTTAACACGGCTAGCTATGTGCTTCTTTATAAATTTATTTATTATATGATGAAATTGATTTATCAAATTATCAAACATTATCCTTTATACTTTATACTTGTTGATACTTATCTGGTTCATTGGTCAAATTATTTCTGTGGATTCAATTATTCTTTTGCCTTCTTTATTTCTCTCTTGACTGCTTCCCTCTCTCTCCATGTCTGATGAGCATGAGCCCTCAGAATCTGCATTTAAAGATATTGTATCTTGTTTTGTTTTTACCAGAAATCTTAATAGAATGTTTTTATCATAGAATAGATTTTAAGCCGTAAATTTATTGTCAATGTTTTCAAAAATAAAAGCTGAACAATTTAGATAATTCAATTAGAAGTACTAATTGCTTGTTTAAACTTGTAGGAGACATTTAAATTTCCTGAGATTCCAAAGTCTTTTGTAGAAAGTAATTGAAATTGTAATTAAGTATTTGTGTTGACTGTTTTTTATGTGCTTGATCATGTCACTGACCATGTTCTCACTGACCGTGTAACTTTGCAGAGATATAGGGTCCATGCCAACTGATTTGGAAGAATTCATCCGCTACTTGGAGTAGGTTCACTTATTTTTCTCCCACCCTCTTGACAATTGCTATACTGTGTATATATTTGTGTATATATGTATGTCATCATGATTCCGTGTACTACTACAGTTATATGTAATCTTTCACCGTGTAATAGAACAACCACACCAACACACTGTTCATGATCATTATATGCATATATCATGTGACTGATAGGCAAATGCTTGATGTTGTATTCTGCCATCCTCTCCAAGACCATGTACAATATGACCGTAGCCTTCCTGCTGTCATGAGGAAGTTAGTCCTTGTTATCACCATTAGCAATTTGTTACTTCAGGCAGATTTCCCTGCTACAAACCTTTATTATTTCAAGCCTGTCCCTGTACAATTTTCTGTCCTTTCCTTATCAATTAAAGTCAGTTTTTCAACATTACATCTTCCCTATGTATATGATGGGTTATAATGGTAGGGATTTAATTATACTGTTGTCAAAAAAAAAAAGAAGAAGAAAAAAAGAAAGATTAATTCATGAATTTGTTAAATATTGAATGATTAAACTTCACTTTTTTAGTTTTTCCCATGTGTATACATACTTCTATTAGACTTATTGCAAAAGCTGAATACTTTCAAACTTGTTACTTATTTCCCTTTTAAAATGGTTTTTGAAAAGACTAGATACTATCCGTCCTGCTCAGCATTTTCTTAATTTGCTGCCAGCTTTATCGTCACAATCATTCCATAGGTTAGCCATCTTTTTTTGCTCTCCAACTCAGTTTGCTGCCCATTTATTCTACACTATTAATTTTCCTTTTCTGAACTCAATTATAGCCACATAATGTTAAGGCTTGACATTTGAATTGTTTCTGCTATATTTTGCTTTTCTCTTCTTTCTTTGTGCCTACCATCTGGCTGGAACAGACAGTTGACAAAATGGTATACCTGCTGATATTGTATGTGTGTGTCTGTGTGTCTGTCTGTTCATCACAACATGTTCATTGTACTTCCTCCCAAACCCCACATCTACCAGCCCTCAGCTTGACTGGTATACCAAAGTGTATTGTCTGTTCATCACAACATGTTCATTGTACTTCCTCCCAACCCCACATCTACCAGCCCTCAGCTTGACTGGTAAAATGTATTTTGTGCTTAGTTGTCAGTCAAGATGTACCCTACATTTGCAGGGACTAGTCAGATGTAAATTTCAAAATATGAAGACAAAAGATCATACCATTTATCCCTCATTTCAAAGTAAAACCTCAGTTTGAAAAAGGAAAAGTTATTCTATCTGACATTTTTCTCTTGTAGTTCAGATGGTTCAAATGATTATGCCAGAATGTCACATGAGTCTGTAGGTCAGTGTAGGAATTAGACCCAATTAACCCAGATAATTAGGTAGTCTGAATGCTAATTGCATATCTACATGTATATACATAGTTGTATGTAGTGTTAAACACACACACCTTGCTTGACTGTACACAACTGAGTCCGGTATGTGGATTTTTAAAAATGTTTTGAAATTGATTTTTATCATTTTTGGATCAGTTTATTGATATTATTTACTTACAGTTTATAAATGCTGATCATTCCTTGTAATTCCTTGGTTTACTATAGTACATTGATTTAGACTGAAATTACAATTATTAAGTTATAAAGGAGCAAAGGGATAACAGAGAATTGAAAATTTGAAAAATGTATCAGGAGTTCTTGGAGACAAAATGTGTGCTGTCTGTTGGACATGGTGACACAGTTTGACCATCTGTCACTGTAACCAGTAATGGTAACTGGTGGATGTGTATGTAGCAAGTCTTTTGATAATGACCTTGACATGGTTACCTTGACCTTCTAGGGCTTAGGTGTCTCCTAATGAAAGGCACTGTGATTGTTATCAGTTTCAATGGCTGGCATGTTTCTATATGTCTTTATGTTATAGTTTAAATGCTAATGACTATTATAAAAGATTTTGAAATATTACCTGTAGAGAAGTTTACAACACTTCAGGAATCTCTCTCTGGACATTTTCTTATGATAGACGCATAGTCTACAAGTTACCAGTCAATATATACAACAAAGACACAAATTTGATTAAGACTGCTAGTTCTTCCATTGATTTTTGAAGGATGCTTAACAAGGGTATGATTATATATCCATCTGTTGTTTGCTTTTCTCTGAGGTCTTGCAGTATTAAAGTTATCACCATGGAAACACTTGTGAAGAGACAGATTATCTATACTGGAGTATATAAATATATATATGAAACATTGTTCAAGGAACACTGGATGTAGTGTATCTATAGAAATGCTGGAACTTCTGCACATCGTAAATAGTCTATGCTTGTTTTAGAAACAGATGTAAGATTCTAACCCTAGAGCCATTCTGTTATATCAATATGTTCATATTTCTTACAGGTTTTCTAGTTTCTCTAACTTCCCTCTAGAATCTAATATCCTTTTCTTGAAACATATTTTATTTAAGATTCTGTTGAATATATTTTTTCAATTATTTACTTAATTGCCTGTCATTTTTACATTATTTTAAAACATACATTTTGTCATGAATGTTTCATTATTGTTTTTCCATCATGTGGACAGGTATGTAAGACTGGCTACTCATTAGTCCAAATAACAAACCACCAACCGAGTTAATCTGGATCAGACTGAGTGTTCAAACTGATCAGATTACTCAAGTTTAACAAGGTGACAGTACAGCAGTGTAGCAGCACTATGATCGTGTCAAAACGACTTAAATATTTTTGGTTGGATGTTAATTTCAACAAACAAACAGGATATCAGGATGATTTCTGATGAAGAGATGGTGTAATATATGAGTATGTAAATTAAAGATCAATTTAAGATTTTATATCAAGCAAAATGTATATTAGGGTATAAGATACACCCACTGCTATTGATACGTTTATCTGTGTTTTGTTCCCACAGTGAGTGGTCCCCCCCTAATGCACGCTCCAACATTGAGGTGTACCGCAACCAACCCAGGAGCATTATCGACTACGAGCCTGGTTTCTCCTCCATTGCCTTCAGAGAATCTAAAACGGTAAGTCTTACCCCACCCACCTATGTAAGAGTGAGACAACCGGAGAGTTTCCTTAGAAACTGAAACTGGGCTCTCTCCTTTACATGTCTTGGGAGAGAGTGTGCTATCTGGTCAGGTTTGGATCTGTCCTGAACCCTTGCGTATGAAAATAGGGAAGGTACTGATGTATAAGTACTGGCTGCTAATGTTTGATTAAATTTTTATTGGTCATACGGCAGTTATATAGCTGACCATTGCATCCTTTTCCACATTTATTATTTGTTAGCTCTATATCTTGAACAACCTGAGGAATGAGGAATTGAATACAGCCTGACCAGTCTGTAAATGGATTAACACTGGTCTCATCTGGCATTTCCCTGTAAGCTGTCATGTAGTGGGGTTGCGAAATATTTCGACACAGATGAACTCTCTAACCAGGTGTACAGGAGAGAGCCAGGTGTGTGGCAGTATGAACCCTCTACTTGTTCATCTGTCTGTCTGTCTGTCTCGAGACTGCACTTGGTCAGGTCACAAGGTGAAGGTCAGTAATGTGCAGATCTTTGTGTTTTCAAAGCCTTGGTGACTTTGGTGATAATGACAATACAGGCCTGATTTTAGACTATTGTATAAAACCTGCAGGACCTTCTGATGTGTGTCTGTGAATGGTTTGGTATGTGATGTTTGGTGTAATGTTTTGATTGCTTGACTGTGATGTAGCTTTATCTTCCACTCCTCTCCGATCATGTGTCTTGTGTTCAGCTCAGTAGAACATTTAAACCCAATTAGATTCAAATTAAGATGACTACCTTTGCTAACTTTTCTGTGTAGTAATTGTAGAGATAGTGGACTTATGGGAACCTTTACATACAGAAAGACATATTATTAAGATGATCCCAGGATCTTGGCTGACCTTTTTTGCAAAAGCAGAAAAATGTCTGTTTGATAATCTAAAATCATTATTACTATACATATTGCAATGGCTACCATCTGATGACCATACTGGGGCTGGAATAAAGGTCAAGTCTTGGAATAGATGTGATAGGGGAATTGCTGTAGAGTTCAGCTGGTGACCTTGAGAATTATGACCTTGCAGTGCCATGATGTTACCGTGGGCACTGCTACAGACAAGTTGTCTCTCCGCCTCCTCAGGCTGACTGTCCTCACAGTTCTTAGTGATTTTATTGAGTTATTATACCGCAACCAATTCCTATGATCAAGCTGTTCAGATAAACTATAACAAATAGGGATATAATGATTTTTACTGAACAACCAGTGGAGGCCCTTCGTGCAGCTTGCAAGTGTGGTTACCATTTAGGATTGTCTTTCTCTCCCAACATCTTTACATTGGTGTTTACTATTCTGAATTATTACAGTTCCTGTTAGGAGTCACACAGTAAGAACCTACAATCTTCCTGATATAGTCACACACAGGTCATGCAATACCCAGAGGCCAGTTACACACACAAAGTTCCATTGTCTGGTTCCTGGTTATACCCAAGATTACAGATAACATAGTGCAAGGGGAAGGAACTCCAGCCAAGAACCAGGCATTGATAACTTATTAACCCTTTCCCTCATAGAGGACACCAAGAAAAGACCTATGCGAACAGCATAAAACCAGATCAGCCTGCGAGTAACTCGCAGGCTGATCAGGTTTTATGCTGTTCGCTGCTCCTCAGTGGTCTGGAAATGAGGATTTTACAATTAAATTTGGTAAGGTTTAACTGTGGTTTTCTGCAGATCAGGCTTTATGTGGTACCTATTGAGTGCGTCAAAATGAGTCTATATGAGGGAAAGGGTTAATATCATTGTTTTAGCAACATG
Organism: Solen grandis; assembly: GCA_021229015.1. NCBI lineage: Eukaryota > Metazoa > Mollusca > Bivalvia > Adapedonta > Solenidae > Solen > Solen grandis. The sequence goes on along the minus strand of CM037788.1, from coordinate 32,672,224 downwards.
TCTTGGGTTATACCAACCACAGACATATACTAGTCTTGTTCTTAATTTGAGGAATGGACCTTTCCTGTTTCATAGTATAAATGTACCCCCCACTGTTATCCGTTGTTAATAGATAATTTTTCTTTCATGCCAATGTTAACTGCATGTAAATAATATCACAAACAACCCTTAAAAGGTCTCAAACTTGTCATGTGTTCAATATAATGTCTAGAACCAAAGTATTCTTTAGTACTTTCAGTGGTAAACCTTCCATGAAACTCGAAGTTGATGCTTGTGTACACAATTGCTTTAATTTGATTTTGAGAAAAGACATTTCATTTGTTACAATTCAGATTACAGTTGAGGTCATTAGGGTATGTTGATGACTTGATGTTTACCCAAGTTGGTTGCTGGTCAACTTGAAAATGTTGGAAATATGTAGAAAAGAAGGTTAATTCCGTATTATGTCTACAGTATTGATCAAACTGCCAGCTCCACAACCTAGTCACATGATGCTGTCTTGTGGAGGCAGGCAGGAGCAATGTATTGACCACACATATGTCCAGAGGGATGCTCCAACTGTTCCTTGTAGTCCTGAAGTACCTGGACGGTGATAGATTTGTAATTGATTGCCACTTGCTGACTGTGGCTCTTCTGATTGCCTCCCAAGGGTATCAGGCTGTTCCACTGACTTCCCATGGGTATCATTCATTGAAGCTAATTAAGCTGTGTCCTGCTATCAATATTGCATTATTTGATCTTTTACGTTCTGAAATTGCATACGTGGATTTCTTCACAAGCAGTCTGATGTAATTAACAGATAAGACAATTTCCATGCAGGGATAATACAGTGGATGCACACAGCTGGATTAAGAGTGCACACATTTCTGAGATATAAAGTGGTGTTTGTAAGGCTTTGCTAAGTTTCTACCTGAGTGATTCTTATGTACTGAGTATCAGACCAAGTTTTATGCCGAGGAGTTCTTGGAGTAAATTTCAGGTGGGTTTTATAAAAGTTCAGGTATTGTATATTGGCAGTGTTCTTGCACAGTTGTTATAACCAGCAGTTGACTGTGTTTGTCTAGAGTTTGGGCCCCATCTTCATTAAAGCCTTAACCCTTTCCCTCATAGAGGACACCATGAAAAGACCTATGCGAACAGCATAAAACCAGATCAGCCTGCGAGTAACTCGCAGGCTGATCAGGTTTTATGCTGTTCGCTGCTCCTCAGTGGTCTGGAAATGAGGATTTTGTAATTAAATTTGGTAAGGTTTAACTGTGGTTTTCTGCAGATCAGGCTTTATGTGATACCTATTGAGGGCGTCAAAATGAGTCTATATGAGGGAAAGGGTTAAGAAAAGCCTCATGAACTGATCTGTTTGTGTAAGGAGAGCAATAAAGGGGGTGTAAGCATGAGGTTGTTTTTCAGACGATCATGAACACTGAGTCTTCACTTCTATACCTCCTCATTTCTGGCTGTAATGGCCATGGTTTTGGTTTCTTGATGTTATGATTAATATATAAGTTTCTTTTTGTTTATTTTTGTAACAAAATGTCTTACATTAAAGTGATGTGGAATGTTGTTATTTGGAGAATATTTTTGTGTCCATGTCTGTGGTATACATGGTATGTGGAACACAGTAAACGAAGTATACATGAAAATAATGATGAGATAATGAAAGACCAAAGCTTAGTGTTCTGTGGAAATGTTTATCTGGCAACAGGTTTAGTAACCAATCAATAGTCCTCGCTGAGATATTGATAAGTTCTTGTAAGACAAGATTTGATTGGTCAAGAGCTCATTACCTTGTTAAAGTTTATGATAAGTCAGTTAAGGGTTAATGGCCTGTGAGGATCAATTTCTGGCGGTTTGATGTTCAGGCTCTGCTCTGTAATACCTTGAGAGATTTATGTTGTTAAATGTATGAGGGCTGTCCGGAAATTATTGAGACAACATGAATATTTAAGGAACTAAAAGGAATACAAATTTAAGAGTTACACCACAAAACAGGCCAACACAATTACTATCTGTATGCAAAATACCTATTTCTTAATGAGGCTCATAATCATAGTTTCAGCACCCGTTTGAATTACATGATCTGGCTTAATCCGGAGCACGGCAACGTCATGGTCATGACGTTACATTGAGCTCAGCACGATTTAAGCTTGGTTTGAGGTAATTCTGTTTTTCGAAGTCAACATCATAAAACCAGAAATACTTCATTTACTTCTGCACCAAACTAATGTACAATAATACACAAAATTCATTGCAATAAAGGTTGCACTCAAGCTTGCTAAATCTTCATCCACTGAATTGAATAAGATATTAGGAAAACTTCTGCTATTTCTACATTATTGTAACACATATGCACCAAAGGTACTTCTTTAACGACGTGCTCCAGGTAACCCAACTTAACAGTATCTAAATATTACTTATAGTTCTACCGTCTGTATTTCATTATATTTGTTCTATTTGCATTATCCGACAGTTTATTTAATGTTTATTCAAAGTTTGAACTCAGAGCGTTACTTATTTTTTTAAAAATTAACCATATCTCAATAATTTCCAAACAGCCCTCATATAGCAAGGTTTCTGTCCAGATAAGTGTGATTGTTTGATGGAAACTTTTATAGCTTTAGAAAGCTGCTGAATCATTAACCCTTTCCCTCATAGAGGATACCATGAAAAGACCTATGCCAACAGCATAAAACCAGATCAGCCTGCGAGTAACTCGCAGGCTGATCAGGTTTTATGCTGTTCGCTGCTTCTCAGTGGTCTGGAAATGAGGATTTTATAATTAAATTTGGTAAGGTTTAACTGTTGTTTTCTGCAGATCAGGCTTTATGTGGTACCTATTGAGTGCGTCAAAATGAGTCTATATGAGGGAACTTGCTTAAGGGTTCATAATGTGCTATTGTTTATGTGAACATAAGGATATGATAATATGAACATTTTGTGATTCATTTGTAGATTGTAGATGCTCATGAGAGTGATGTCGTATCCAATATTTTGCATGAGGCTGTGTGTGATGTATGTGTCATGTATCAGTCCCTGGTTACAGCATGCCATTGCATGGCAACATGGAACATATTGCGTCTCTGACACCTACACACCAGCTCCACTGGTTCCTCTTAGTAGATCAGGGAACCAGACTCTGTCCCTGACAGTTGGGGAAGAAATGACCCATGTGGTTGGTATAAGACCAGCAGATCTGCCTGTCATTAACTTGCATGGTGATCAGGTTTTACACTGTTACTTCTTACTACTGTGGAGATCAGGAAGTAACATTGTTAAACATGTTATCTAGCTCTTCAGTGGTTAGGGTGGTATTAAGTGCTGGGTTTACCCTTTACATTTCATGGTCATAACAAGTTGATTATATAGTGTCTCTTAAAGGTATTGGTGAATAGCAAATATTGTAGCTTCTGGTCAGACTTTGAAGTGCCTTCAGGCTGATCTGGGTTGGTACTGGTCACATGGGTCATTTCCTGTATTGTTTCTATATAGAAGTTTCAAGGAGATAATTGTAAACTTTTATAATATTAGATATATCCTCTAAAATGAGGTTAAAATGTAGAGCTTCCTTCATGCAAGACCAGTTGGGTCTTGGGCTCTCAAAAAAGATACAACTGTACTGGTTGCCCGGGTGATCGGCAGGCGCGGGATGGCAGGGCAGAGCGCTTGGCTGGCTGTACAGGTGTCAGTGATCATGTGACCTCAGGAAACTGTAAATGTCTGGCAGCTTTTTATCACTGGAATCCCCTAAAATTATACAAGTCACAAAAGTTCTGAATACTGCAGTTTGATCTTGCAGTCATGGTTAGTTCAGGCTAACTAATGGTTATCTCTTGGTTTACAAAATGTTTTATCAGCCCTAGAAAATAAGGCCTGCCTTGCTGAAAAAAAATCTTAATTTAATTCTTCCAGGTTTGTCATAGTTATTTTGATAACAACTGGGTAAAACTTACAAAATTTGACAGTTTTTTTTACAGATTGCCGAGGTCAACTGTATTATTATGTATATTATATAGATATAGGTGATTGCTGTATGCTATTTTTGTTTCAGCCTATACTTAGCAATTTTTGCATGATATTTTTGTATTGATTGACTTTATTAGCAACGTTCGGAACGACCCAAGTCCTACACAGGACTGTCACCTGCAGAACGACAAAAAGAGGCATCAAAGAGAAAACGTGCCTTGAAGGTAGCCTAACATGTAAACACATACCTAAAACCGTTGTGTGGCGTGGTTTTGTATACAGCTAATGGTGCTTTATGGCAAGTCTCAGATCTCGTAGAACTTAAGTAGATATAGGGGCTGGTACAGAGTCTAGCATGGTCGAGGATGTAGATATGAGGCCAGGTGGTTATTAACATCATGCCTTTTTATTCATTTATTCATCATTGACATTTTTTATACTCAACAGACTTTTATTACTGATGTTACGTATCTCATTTTTTCTAAGATAATAAAATACTTTTTTTTCATTTGACATCTACTAAAATCAGATTTAAGTACAAAATATCTTCTATTAATTAAATGTCTAATTAACTAATGGGTTTATTTGTTCGGGATCTTTATCCTTGCTTCTCTAACATGCTTTTTCATTGATAAAACTTGGGGATTTTATGAAGGCTTTGCTAACTGAATTAAGAACAAATTGCTTTGCACTTTTATTTTATATTTTATTTCTTAAGTCCATCTTTTTCTTAGATAATAAGACTATTTATTTATTTTGTTGATAGTTTGGTAGATTATTCTCAGTGCACCGTTAGCTCTGAAGGATCACATTTTTAAGAAAAAAAAAGCACTCATCTTGACAACACACATAGATATTTGTAGAAGAAACACATGCTCCTCTCCCCCCATGTCTCTCGTATATAACATGTCCATCATAGTTACCTCCCTTGATTTAGATTCTCCTCATTAACTGTCTGTGAAGGCCGTATTTTCCTCCCCATGGTTATTAATCCTGGTATGTGAAGACATTATCAAATAATTTCTTCGATGTAATTAGAATATAAAGTACCTGTATTTATCTATTATTATTGATAGTATTCATATTAGATATTAGATTGTGGTTTTCCATGTAGAACTCAAGATAATTTATCTCTTTGATATGATTTATCTGCCCTTTCATGATATACAAACAATATTAATGTAATTATTATTTGAAAGGATTGTTCCGTAGTGGTGTAACGGTCAACACAGTGGCTTTTCACTAGTGCAACCAGGGTTTGATCCTTGGTCAGTCTATTATTGTAAGTGAAAAGTATTTGGTCACTAGTTTGGGTAGGTGGGTACCTCTTGTACTCAAGTTCCATCCCGCATCAAACGATGCACTATATGCAAACATATGCAAACACTTCAATCCAGGCCAGTATGATGTTCATGTTACCTAATCATTTAACCATTTCCCTCATAGAGGAAACCATGAAAAGACCTATGCGAACAGCATAAAACCAGATCAGCCTGCGAGTAACTCGCAGGCTGATCAGGTTTTATGCTGTTCGCTGCTCCTCAGTGGTCTGGAAATGAGGATTTTGTAATTAAATTTGGTAAGGTTTAACTGTGGTTTTCTGCAGATCAGGCTTTATGTGATACCTATTGAGTGCGTCAAAATGAGTCTATATGAGGGAAAGGGTTAAAATGAGTCTATATGAGGGAAAGGGTTAAAATGAGTCTATATGAGGGAAAGGGTTAAAATGAGTCTATATGAGGGAAAGGGTTAAACCACTCAAGCTTTAGCCATATAAGATTTGACAATACTATCTATCGCAAAAGTATCATGTAAATTCATTAACTCCTGATTTATAGAATGGTAAGTAAACAGAAAATCATTGTATCTGTGAGTTCATTGCTTATATTGAGAAGGCTCGCAGTGTGTTTGTTATGATAGATGCTGAAAGCTTGACTGCATGATACTTCCAGGTCCAGCCTCAGGGCGTACCTGTAGGGGTCTGGCTAGCCAGCCACACCCTCACCTGGTATCCAGGGATCCCTCCCTGGGTCCAGTAGTGCAACACTCCCCACTTTGGCCCTCTTCTTTGATTTGCTGCAGTAGTCTGAAAAGCATATTTTGCATGGCATGAATATTTGCTTTATTTCTTTTATCTTTTTTCATATATTTCACTACTAGTTTCAATTTCAGCTTCAGCATTCTTCCTTTTCCAAGCTATTCAGAGAGATGCACCAAATATAGATTTAGGCATTAGTTTGACTTAGACTTTTAGTCAAATTACAGATACATTACATTCATTTGCAAATACAGACCAGTTCAGCATGAATATTTTCAGTACATTGAATGATTTTCAGTTAATTCCTTTTAGTAAAATGTACATTACTTTTGTATAATTTATGATATTTAAACTGTAACAAATACATAATTGTATTCTTAATAGTTCCTATGAATGCCATGTAACTGCATTATGAGTCTTGATTTAGATACTAACTACCAACTGTACGATGCTTGGTGAATGAAATTTATTGGAATATAACTGCCAAACGTATCTTAATGTCAGTATCAATAGTTTCGTATTACAGCATGTAACAAACCTTCCCAGAGTTGTTTAAATATCATCTTTTCAACGCTATTCATGCTACTCCTACTGTTGGTTATGTGATGTTTTCAGCCGTTTATAATCAGATGTTGATTGCTATTAGATGAACATATGAGTGTGTGAATGGACTTGCTTAATCAGACCATAATGAGAGGCTGTGTAATAATGTATATTTATATGCCGTGTAAACAGACAGTGATATGCAGCTGTGTATTCCATTCCAGGCAGGGACCCACAACCCGCCAGTTGACCTTCCAGGCCAGTTCAATACATAGTAAGTCAACTTTGTCTGTACTGTTAGGATGATAAAGAGGAAATAACTCTTTATGTGTTATTTACTGACTTGTATAACTACTAGAAGTTATCTCCCTTGATACTCATATATGAAAATGACTTTATTTCAGTTGATTGTCAAGTTTGTATTTAATCACTTGGCAGAGTGCTGACATTCTAAATTAATTAAATGATGACATTGGGGATAAGCTGTTATTTAGAGACATGGGTGATTTATCTTCCCCTACTTTCCCTGGCCTGCTGGTGTTTGTTGCATATGCACCCCAGGGAACTGTGCAGTTGTGGCGATAACATCCAGACTACTGGGAGAAGTGAGACGGATGTATGGTGCAATGTTGGGACCTGGGGCTGGAAACATAAGCACAGCAATCCATCTTAAGTGTGTCCCAAACTAAGCTGCAAACCCCTGGGATTTGACATACAAAGATGAATTCTGAATATTGTGGGGGCGTATCAACACCCAGCCCTGCTCTCTGATGTGTTAATAAACCATCAACGAGGCATGATACACTCTTATCAACTGTAATATTTAAACTTTCAAAACTCTTAAGTGTTTCAAAGGAATGAAAATAAAGGCTATTGGGTTATAGTCAGAATAGATCTTCACATAAAGAATATGAAGTTGATGAAAACAACAACATGAAAACAACAACAAACATAAACTATGTTGTATGCAGTTGTAATGTTTATGATTCAAATGAGTTAAATAAGAGTGCAAAGTTATAGCATTGTAAGAGGTTACCAAAGAAGTAGATAGGTTAAATATCCTTATAGCTGAGGGCTATCCAGCCCTTTATTAATTACAGTGTAGGTCAGCATGATAACCCACTAGAGGAGAGTGACCTCTAATCACAGGTAATTACTGGCACCAGATAGGGATGGTGCCCTATCTCCCAGGGCTACAGTTACAGACTGGGTTCAGGCTGGGCTTATCAGATGTATTAGTGTGTTGGACAGGGGCACTGCCTTGTGACAGGGTGGACTTAAGAGTAGGCCATGTATTGGTTCATATCTGGAACATACACAGGTCACTGAACATCCTGATCTGCTCAACACACTATAACCTCAACATGTAGCATGGCATCCATTCAGTATCAACTGACTTTGCTGTAAGAACAGATTCCATGGACCTGTGTTGCCCATTCTAGTCAGGTTTGATACTGATAACCCATGACCTTGCAGTACTACACTGGCCAGATAATGCTTACCTGTAAAGCCAGGTGTGAAACTGTCATTTACAAGACTACTCCTGCTGATAAATTGAAATAGTTGACATCTCCAGCTTGCCATAACTAGGTGACTACTTATTTCCCATGCAGTCACTATACCTGTTGTTCATTGTCAAGAGAGATGAGCATGAGATCCAAAATAAAGGAAATGCTTTTAATTTACTCTTTACCTTACAATAAGTATGTATGGACATGAAGGCATACTGGTGTAAAGACTGTTGTCAGCCCATAACTTAGCCCAGGATGGAACATGGTATACCTGGTATTCTCCCATAGCTTGTGTTTTTTTTTACTTGGTGGTTGCTAGCTGACTGTCTTAATTATTTCTCTAGTGATGACGGGTTTCTTACTAGAATATCTGCCGTGACATGCACACATCATGACCCTTGACTCATCCCTCTGTGATATTAAAATTATACCTGTCCTTGAACTTGAATTCTCTGTGACCTTGACACTCATCACCTGTCTATGACCCTGACTTAGAGGGAGGGCTACTTCCAAACACGCATGAAGAATGCTTTGGGACTTTTGTTGTCAAGTGGTTTGAGTTTCTTGCTGATCATTATTTACAGTTCCATTCTGTAAGTAAATTTTTTTTCTACATGTTGTATTTAGAAACAAATGTGAGAAAAGAAGGACTACTGAGTACCACATGCTTTATTGTATTGCTCTTTGCAAATGAAATTGAGGCAATAAATGGATTGTTATGGCTGTTTCTAATTGGCTTTTCCATATGATGGTCTAAATAATGGTTTGACCATTGTGAAATGTAAAAGTATTTGACACAGATGTAATTGATCTGTTGTTTGAAAAGGTTTGATATAAGTGCAAACTGTATTGAATGGATTTGGAGAACAAATCACAGAGGCAGGTATGTCTGGGTGTTATTGGACAGTGGGTGAGGGGCCCTGATATGGGGTGGGTAGCGGCTAGTTGTAAGGATAGGAGACGGGGAGTTGATTTGATATTTGTGGGGTGGGGGTAATGACAGGGTACTGGATATAGTGGACACAGTGGTCTCACCAGCAGGGGCTATTAGGGTTATTGGTCCGAGTGTTGGGGTCATTTACCCTACGGGTGATATAGTGTATATTTGAAATGCTGGTACATCTCCCAGTTTTTGCTGTAGAAACTGATATAAGAGACTGTTTCACAAACATATCATGTTGTTGTTTTTCTTGTTTTTAAATCAGTGTGGCCTTTGAATAAACTGATAGTTAATCATCATTATAGGTGTATAAGGTTCCTATTGGAATAGAACTATTAGTGCAGCAATGTCACCGTCCTCTCATCATCATCATGCTTAATTGGACAGACACAGAGTGCAATAGAGAGCAGTCGCCCATGTTGGCATCAGATGTTAAGTGCTGCAAATATGAAACCAGAATTGTTGTGTAAGTGGCTTATGGTTAAATCTCTCCATTCCATTGCACAATTGGCAGTCTATCAGTGTATTATGGTTTTATACAAGTTAGGCTGATGGACACCTCTGGTTGTATCAAGAGTCATGGGTTTCGCACCTTGTCTCTCAGGGTATGATGTTGCCATGGATATAGTGAACATCTATATTATGTAGAAAATTAGAAACCATGGAATTTGGATGGTATGGTGCTACATGACAGGAATCATGTGACTGTTGAAGTTCTCAAATGTCTTGTTCAAGTTTGCTGCTGGTTTCCAGGTTACAAAACTTAATCATTGTTCAAGTTTGTTGCTCTCAAGGAAAATGTGATGTTTTTATTGATAAATATGAAATGTTTGGCCAAAGTTTGACATACAAATTTGACAGATTGGGCATGGCTAGGAGGTCTGAGAATCGTGTACACTGACATGTCTTAAATGAGAAGAACTGCTGTGTATATAGCAGGAAAAAAACAAACTTATTACAGCTGTGTTTAATCATATTGCATCTGGCAGATATATTGCTTAGCTGTTTACAGGTTTATATAGAAGATAGATGTGAATTTAGACTGTTGTAATGCTTAATTATGTTAATAAGGATAAAAACTGGGCCTGTGGAGGTGTTCTCTATAAGGAAGGATGAATTGTGTGCATTTAGTTTATTGTGTAGTGTCATTTAGGAGATTGTGCAGTTGGTGAGCTGGTGCAGGGTGTTTAAACTTGATTATGAATGGTGTAGCAGTAAGGGTGCTACTTAATGTATCATGCATCTTGTCACATGGAGCATGAAAGTCAGTTTGTGCCACTTGTCTTAGTTAAACTGCAGAGGATAGCGAGGAAATTGTTTAGTAAAGTTTTGATGAATGGATATTAATGGGGATTTTTTGATGATATTCTTTAGAGTGTTATGTGACACTGGATGTTTATAATCTATCATTGATTTTTGTGGATAGTTGAAGTATGCTGGTGGATTGTTTCAGCAAGCCTCTCTGTAAAACTGTTTGATCAATTTGATCTATATCATTGAGAGCTTAATGTACAGGAGAAGCTGGCTGTTCACTCATGTGTGTCTGGGCAACTGATTTTACACATTATTGTGTATCTTGAATAGAACTGTTTTATTAAAAGCCAGTGAACATAGATTTGTCTTATCGCTGTTTTATTAGGTCATAATTTTACACATAGTTTAAAAGCTATGAGAGTGCTGATAAATTTCACATCTTTAATGCAAAACTCACTGGGAATCGGAGAGCCTTATCTAATATAAACAGGGGTCATAGTTCCTGTCTTACCTGTTCAAGGTGTGCAAGTGGACAATTGACCCTCCCTGCCCATAATGACAGGGATAATTAGCCTGATCACCATGTATGTAAATGATCCCGGGATGTCCCTTTGTGTATATACCTGATCCTTTAGTCTCCACACCTGGGGGCATCTCGCTGGGTCACCCTGGGCAGCTTGTTTGACTGGACGTCCTATCTGCGGGTCGTAAATATACCTGGGGTTAAATACGGGTGTGACAGTTAGGGGGATTTAAGGGCTGTATGGGCCTTTACTGGGTTTACTCTAATGCCAGGTTGTAGGGTCTTATCACAAACCTGTGGACAGGGACTGGATAGTGGAGAGACGACCAGTCTGTAGTGTGGGAACTATTCTGTGATGTTTCTGATTTATTCTTAAAGAACTGTATATGCTTTGGCATTAATATGGATTTCAGGCATTTGAATTTAAATGTTTAAATTGGTGTGTTTGGAATCCGGTGTTGAGGACTATGAGGCATACTTGGTCTGGATGTATTCAGGGGTGAGGGACTAAAGGGCAGGTTAATCAACAGGGTGTGGTTACAGCAAGACTGGTTTGGTCAGTGATACCATGGTGTAGTCTATCTCATGGGAGGGTCCGTTCAGGCGTGCGTTCAGTATGCCAAACCGTATGCAACCGGTCGCTTAAAATTGGCTATGGAAATGTCTTAGGACCTTAAACCATGCTGTTCACGTGCACCTAATGTTGTACATAAGTATACGTAAATATCGTGGTTTATGACACTGAGACAGTTTCATAGCCGACTGTAAGCGTACGGTTGCATAATGTTTGGTATACTGAACCCACACCTGTATTATAGAGCATGTCTTGAAGGATATTTCATTGCAATTATTTAATTCACATAGAATTTATGCAAATATTTTATAGACTCATTATTTGAATTTGCCTCCTTTTGGTTTTCGTTCATATTCCGGTGTAAGAGATATGGAAGATGTCAGTCAGTAGATACAAAAAATTTCTTTTGAATCTATGATAGACTTTGTTTACCTGAATTTTTTGAGGTTGGTAACTTTGTGTCACCTGTGACAGTGTGTGTATCACAGTGTTGGATGACTGTCTCAGGTAATAAATCCAGTTGTTAATGAGATTAGCCTAATTTTAATGATAATAAAGAGATACAGAGTCTGGAATCAATATCGGGTCCTCTGATGTTGTCATAAATAATCAATAAACAAACAAAGAAGCCAGGTGTGTGTGGCATACGAAACTGTAATTTGAGGTTGGAAGAGCTTTGTTTGAAGGTGATGAGGAGGAAGAGGAAGTTTTTTACCGTATATCATCTGTGATGGGATGTTGTGACAATCTGAATATTGGGTGTGATTTAGTTTACCTGGCTAATGTGGATTATATGTGCTAATAGGGTATATTGACATCTGAAATATTTCACACGGAAAATAACTGCAACCTAGTTGGATTATTTGGTTTTCATCGATATAGTTCAACAATTTTCATCATCATCAATTTCTTAACCATGAGGTATGCTCAGATACTGGATAAGATTTCCAGCTGATATGATTTGTCACACCTGAATGCATACCTTGATACATGATTGACACAGAAATACTTGCAGTACAGCTCTATCAGTGGTGAATCTAGTTACATCAAATGTTATTCAGTATTTGTCTCTTGTGTGGTTTTCAGTTCTTTCTGTTTTCTATGACTGGTTTGTTTTTTGTTACGTGATGCTGATGGCTTGATTGATTCTATGTACTTCATTGATAAAGAACTAGGAGCAAGATTGCTTGTAAGACAGGGAGATCAAAGTGTTGTAGCCTTGATTATAGGCATTTGAATGCCTCCAATTTGTCTGGTATTGATTACCTTGAAAAGCTTAAAATTCCAGGTGGGTCTGAAGCTTGCACAAGGTTTCAGTGACCCTGATCACCTGGTATAAATTGTTAAGCAAGCTTTCATTATCAACATCATCATCAGGGGTATATGTTGGAACACAGACTGATGCTTTATTCATATTGTCTTGCTATGGCTGTACTTAAGATTTCTCGAGTAAATTTCTCCAGTAAATGTAAAGTTTGACGTCTCTCCTGAGACTGCTTGCCTGTTGGTACAGGTGATTTGGTAGAGGGGAGTTGTTCCAGCAGTTTGGAAAGCTTCTGTAGGAAAATGATGGTATAGAACTGGTTGTTGTAGTCAATTGGATTGTAAATCAGAAGGGATAAATATTAGCCTATTGGATTAATCAGTGTTTTTATCAGATATTAATGGAAGACTAACACAGGGCCACATCAAAGTAAAGAAGTCATATTTTGATGTCAGTTTTATCACAGAATTCATGACCTGTGAGGATCATAACTTATCGTTGTAGTTAAGCTAGCGGTATTGGCTCTGAAGAAATTCTATGTAGGACTGTTAATATAACAAATACAATGTGACCTGGAGTGTATTATTAATGGTCCCCAGGAGTACAGTGGTTTCACTCGAGAACAGTGTTGTGGTGGTCACTCTGATAGAACAGTCTCAAGGAATTGAAGAATTTGGATATCAGCAGGTGCAAACATTGGATTATTTAAGTTAATCAATTAAGTTGAAGGCTGGTGCTGTGACATTGGATTAACAGATGTTTTGGTACTTAGTGGACATTGTGTTAACATTGGACCATGACTTGGGATAGTTTGTAGAGAGTATCTTCAAGGACAAAGGTGATGTGTTAATGGGAAACAGTGACATGAAGAGACGGATGTGATTAATGGTCATTTGGTTTGACTTTCTTAGAAACATTGATATTGACATGTTGGATGTGACTGGTCAGTAGAGGAGACTGTCACTCTCTTGTGAATGAGATGCATGCAATGGTCAAGTGTCCACTATGATGCAACTGATAGAGAGATATTACAGGTAGGTTGCCCCGGCACAGTTGCCCCGCCCACCTCACCTGTCCCTTCTGTATACACCTTTTACCTGTAGGGAGAAGAGGGTACTGGGGACTTGGTTTCAGATATTGGAAATAAATGAGAACAAAGTGTAATCTGGGAGTAGTAAGATCAATAATTGAAACCAGTTGTCAAGAGTGTTCAGATTTACATCAAATTTAAGTTACTATGAAATCTATACATTAGATTTTGGAATATTGTCCTCCTAGTCATCAACTGAAGGTGTGTATTTAAAGGCTTCTTGTTATGCAATAATCACCAATGATGGAGCCCATTGACAAATATTGGCTGAATGTTCAGTATGTCTGATGAGGGAAGTTTTTGTCGACTACATCACTACTCAATTAGTGTCCGTGTGAGACTTTATCAGAATGTAAATACTGGGATTTTCTTGTAATGCAGTGGGGCCGCGTAGACAAGTCATTGAGACCCGGTCAACACTGATATGGCAGGGGTAGTGGTCAGACACTGTTTGTAGTTACCAGCTACCCACACCAGACTGGTCATTTTATTCAGCTTACTACGTAAAATGCTTAACCATATTGGCCTCTTGGTCTTTATAAACTATCAGGTATCACCAAAAAAAAAGATAAATAAAAAAAGTAGTTTGGGACCCCTACAGATGATGCATCTGAAAATGAAAATAAATACTGTGGCAGTTATTATAGTCAGCTTGTTACAGTGTATTATGTGACTGGGGCATTGTCTTTCCATTGTCAACTGATGAAACTGGTAGATTAACAATGCTGCAAACTTCTTCTCATTGGTTATCTCCCTTTATTAACTTCAATAAGGAAACCTTACAATTTATCCTGGCCCTTCTTGATGATTCCTTGGTTGTACAAGAACATTTTTTCTTGCCCCCAACCCATTGAAAGGGATTTGAACCTACAACTTATTTGCACTCACTGGACCATGACATTTTTTCCTGCCCCTCAACCAAACAGGGGAGATTACTGTGGAGGAGATGGATGTACATACCAGGATGGGGGTATCTGTAACTTGGATCATACAATATCCTTGAGTGTCAGTAACAGTTCAAACAGTGGTTGCATTATTCCAAGCCCCTCTTGAATTACAATGACATCCACATTCCCAGAGATGTGAAAGCCATTTCAGCCATGTCATACCTTAACCCTTTCCCTCATAGAGGAAACCATGAAAAGACATATGCGAACAACATAAAACCAGATCAGCCTGCGAGTAACTCGCAGGCTGATCAGGTTTTATGCTGTTCGCTGCTCCTCAGTGGTCTGGAAATGAGGTCTTCATAATTAAATTTGTTAAGGTTTAAGTGTGGTTTTCTGCAGATCAGGCTTTATGTGGTACCTACTGTGTGCGTCAAAATGAGTCTATATGAGGGAAAGGGTTAAGGAACAGAGACAATCATCCTCTTATCATGTACATTGTGATTTATTTCATCAAAGAAAGTATGTTTCAGTATTTTTATTGTTTACAGTAATAACAATGGTTTTTCATGGCTGGTGTAAGATTGTTTATGGTTCATGGCCAGAGATGGTAAAAAGGATATGAATGGAGAGGTTGATGTTAGCTGTTCACTGTTAACCATTTTATGGCTATGTCTTCCTGTGTACTGTCCCAGTACTTCACCTGTAACCCTAGATCATCTCTAGACAAGTCAGCATTTTAGGGCCAAGCTCAAACTGAGCTCAGATGTAACATTACTCACACACACCCTATTCTTTCCCCACATTCCTTGACCCTGCATCACACAGCTACCCAAGGTTTACTATACACAATCCAGACCAGACTGAACACAGTTTTCAGTTTGAACTGGTTAACAATTATAACCAGATTATTGTCATGGTAATGATAGTAGTGAACCATATGTAACCTGATCAGCCTGAGAATAACTTGGGTGCTGGTAGTTTTTGTTTGAGTAAACAGTTTAACTTTTAACTGTTGTTGGCAGGATTTGGTTCCCCTATCTTTTACTTTGGTTGGATATAGGTCACTGCCCATCTATAGTGACCCTTTGTGTCCCTATACATTGTACTGACCTTTTGTGACCTGCCAGCCACAGTGAGCCAATCACTTACCTAGAGCCTTTTTGTAATTTTGTAGTATTGCCATTTATTTCTTAACATTATTTGATGATGTCTAGATGGCTATAATATGGCTCATTTGTCCAACAAAGTCTATTATGGTCTCTTATAACTGTTGACCTTAATTGAAAAGTACCTGTACATAGTTGACTGGAATTGTTTACACTGGTGCTAACCATTTCCTGAATCAATATTTGTCCACTTGTACATAATGGTAAAGGTAATGGCCCCAGCAATGTCCTTAGGATAATACACACTTGAACCTGCTACAGTATTGTTGTCAGTGGTGTCCTCCAAATTAGAAATGAGTGGCTTTTGTTTATTTGTAGAATCAACCTTTTGTATGTTTGTATTAATATGTATAGATACCATTGTTAAAGGTGTCAAGTTTATCCTAAGAGACTTATTGGGAGTCATGTAAATATGCCTAGACTGACAATTTAGTTTCTAAGAGAAGGAGTACAATGGGGGATATGGTTAAACTTTCTAGTTCCTCAGTTTCTTGCTCCATGGTCCCCAGCACAGGTCACACAGGTTACCATTCCTACAGCATGTCCCCAGCATGACTGTATCCCCTCGTACACACCCTGCCTCCACCCCCATATCCCCATAACAGAGAACACATGGCCAAGGTCTGATAACCTCTTTTCACAGTGTTTTATGGTGCTGATACTGAGGAGTTTTCTTTTCTCTGAGCTAAGAATTTGGTCAAGGGCTGAATATGCTCAGAAGCTCAGAATGTCTTCTTCTTTTACTCAGTTGGGACATGAACTCTTACAACTTACACTTATCCATCTTGACATTTCCTGGGTTGGACCAGTACTTTGCATCATGAAGGTCATGAAAGTTCCTGGCCCCCTTTTCTTGATAAAACCCTCAGCTTTAAGATCCACAATCAGTAGGAAGATGTCAAATCACAGCAGTTTAAATTTCTGATATTATTAGTGGCAGCAACACAAAACTTAACATTTGTTTTTAATGATGATCCTCTTTGTCATTATATGTACAAGCAACATTCATGTCTTAACCCTTTCCCTCATAGAGGACACCATGAAAAGACCTATGCGAACAGCATAAAACCAGATCAGCCTGCGAGTAACTCGCAGGCTGATCAGGTTTTATGCTGTTCGCTGCTCCTCAGTGGTCTGGAAATGAGGATTTTGTAATTAAATTTGGTAAGGTTTAACTGTGGTTTTCTGCAGATCAGGCTTTATGTGGTACCTACTGAGTGCGTCAAAATGAGTCTATATGAGGGAAAGAGTTAACATAGATGTATAGGTAAATAATCACGTCATTTGTCAGTAAACTAGATCTTTGATAACTTGTCTAAAGATCATTCTGCATTCCCCACCTATTTGTTTCTTCAGACTTGGATAAGTTTCTATAGCATGGTACTTACAAGAAAATTGGTCAGTGATAGATGTTTTAACATTCAATAAAGTGACACTTATGATAGATGGGTAGCTTGCATGTAAGGTCAGGGTGCTTGACCCTACAGGTGTGGGACAGGACAGAGAAGTCCTGACAAGTGGGTGTTGGGGTGTGAAGGTATCTGGGGCTTGCTATGGGTGTTAACTGTGACCATTTTGTAGATAATGTGGCCGACTGAAAAGATGAATGAAGAATATGCTTTCTTTTTCTAAGTAAAGAAATGATATCATTCAGATTTTAGAATCTTAGTAACACCATTATTTTTGCTTTGGTACTCAGCTGAACATGGTTAAAGGACCATACAAGTTGCCTGTCGGGCAACAGTGTTCTTGTTTTGGGTCTTGTCTTTAAGTAAAGGGTTGTAAACAGTTTGCTGCATTTTACTGTTCTTTTTGTTAAAGAAGATATTGTGAACTGTTCACTTGTACATGTATGTACATGTATAATTATAAACTATTTACTTTCTTTTCTGTTACCAGTACTTAAGAGTTTGAAACTAGTTTTACAATTTACCTGTTTAGTTATCATTGTTCTCAAGAGACAGATAGTTTATAATCGTTCAGTGTATTGCTAATCATTCACTATCCTGTTCTGTTTTCAGTACGGAGGGAAGGAAGAGACTGGTGTCGGAGCCCAGTCTAACAACAGAGGACGGTATCATTGGCTCAGAGGCTTATAAACAAATACAGAAAGGCGGGGACATCCCCATCAAGGGGCTGCAGAAACCCGCGCCAGAAAAAGCTCCAAGTAAGTTTTTGTACCACCTGTCCTCTTCATGGTCACTCCTCCCTCCCACCCTGCCCTTGCCATCGCTTACTTTTCAGTTCTCTCCTGACAGTTTCTCTGTACTTATGTGGGGCTGGCAATAAGGGGACATAATCTGTAGGGAGGATTATAGATTGGACACAGAGTTGTCTCCCTTTCAGTAATAAATCTCCATCCCAATCTTTATGTTACTAATCTGTACAGGTTATGTTCCCTTTCATCAGCCAGAACTTTGAGCAGTTTTATTTCTTTCTTTTTTTCTCATTGAGGTTTTTATATCACATTTATTTTCAAGATAAGTTCCTGTTAACTGTATAGAAGATCATAGCTTTATGTTGAATCACTGTGTTGGATATGTGTACACTTATGTGTTGTTTGTTTTGATAATATTCACCAGTTTATTTCATAATTTTAATATGTGGACAAGTTTAAAGTAAACAAAATGTAGCAAAATGTGTATGCTGAAGACTCAAGTAAAAGAATAGGAATCAAAAACTGTAATTAACTCTGGATTTTACCAGATTTCACAAAAAAGTGTTCATAAAATTGATTCAGTTAAAAAAAAAAACTGTATTTGAGGAAGATAAAAAAAGATCAAGGCAAGTTTGATTGTGAAGAAAGTTGTCCATGCTTCAGTTTTTATTTGTAATTAGAAACATAAAAGGAGCCGTGTAAAAAGTAAGAAGGATAATGATGTTAATGGACAGGGAAGAGATGAAAGCAGGAAAGTAACTGTAAGACAAAGTAAACAGGAAAGTATGTCAGGAGGCAACACAAGAAACTCATTAGCAGATATGTAAATTGAGAATAAGGGAAATTGAGAAAGCTGTAGATGTGTTTCAGATGTGTATTAAATTTACAAGCTACACCAAACAGTTCTTACTCTGCAGGAAACTCATGGCCTATTGTTCTTAGATGTGCATTTAAGAACCTTATTATTTTCGATCTTGTTTAATTAAAAAATTCCACACATAGGATCTTTTAAGTAAAATTAGACCCTTGTGGGTGAGATTATCGATGAATTAAGAAGACTTGGTGTTAATTTTCATAAAGATTAGAATAATATTTGACTGCAAACTATAGGACTTGAGTACTTACTATATGGCTTTAGATCTCCAGCTGTCTACTAATATACCTCAAGGGCAAACAAATATATATCTTGCTGAAGATCTGCTTTTAGAAAGAAATTGGGTGTACTGGAGATTAAAGGAGTTTTGATGAGCCTTTGACTTTGATTCTAATGATTTGCACATTTTCTCACCTGATTTGATAAAAGTAAGTCAGAGAATCAGTTATGCCCAGGAATAGACTTTTAGAGTGTGAGAAATTGAAAAATAATCAGATGAAGTACTTTTGTCATGTGCTTTAGACATGATTAATGACTTATTGAATTAGGTCAGTCTTTAAATGTGTCCTCTTCCAACGTTCGGTATTTAGGTCACTGACCCTCGGTGCAGGTGTACTCTCTCACAGTCCATCCTTGGCAGATATGACCATGTATAGAAATGCATCTGGAAACTAGATATATCTTTCACACATCCATTTATCATCATCATCATCATCATCATCATCAACAACAACAACAACCTGCTGGTGTAGATTTCTGTATGGTATAGCATGTTATATCACACCCTGTGCATCATGCAGTACAATGTCACCACTGGTTGCACGCTGATTTCACACCATATACCACTCGGTACAATGTTAGAGACACCATTGTAAACAGCATGTACAGTAAAGTGTTCTGTACAGGACAATATGTTCACACTGATATTTTACCAACACATGCCATATTTTGAACGTCTCTGGGCTGAACTTAAGTTTTAATGATTTGCTATATACAAGTGATACATATTAGACACTTTTGAATTCATGCAAGAGTATGGTGGTACTTGTGTTCCTATCCTGAATCTCCCCTCCCTCCAATGCATGCCCCACTTCTGACCGTCTGTATGTTGTTTTTGCTTGCATTGCATTCTGGGATATCTGTCACCTGCAAGGTTGGTATGGATTATTGACTTCATTTTTTCAATTACTTACCTAATAAACTGTTATAGGTTTTTATAGAAATAGGAGATGGGACAGTTTAGTAGTCAAGCAATTCAATAATTTAGTGATATTGTTATAATATGCGACCCTTTGTTAAATATTATCCAAATATAAAAAGCAGCTAGTTAAAATCAGGTTCCTATACACTGATGCTGATACTATGTTTGAGGATATGATAATGGAAATGAAATTCTGTAGAAAATTTCAACTTGAATGGATTCAAAATGTCACAGTTTATTCTGCACCTATTGATCCCATATTGTCATAGTGGTAGTAACCAGGATGCGTATCCCAGGGTGCCTCCGTGTCACATGCAGCACTTACTTCCTGTTGACACCAGCTTAATATTCCAATTTGTAATCCCAGATTTACCAATACAGATCAAATATTTGACAATGCTCTGATCACAAGATCTTAACTAATTGTTTCTTATTTATTTTTACAGTCTGCATGGACAAATGTAGGTTGTCTTTTTCTTTTACCCATATGTCCTTTGAAGATTGTATACACACATGTGTCTAAGTGTGCAAAATTTACACTTCCACACTCCAATTTCTGGACTAAGGTCAATGTTCTAAGGCTCAAGACATGACAAATGTAACCCCAGCTTGGAATGATATGCACATTGTGTAGTACTCAGGTGTGAAATCAAGTGACAGTTAGACTGTGTATCAGAGACATTCATATCAGTAGATAAGCTATCATCAGTACCTGAGAGCTCACCACAATACCTGGAGGATGTGGACTATTGATAATGACATGACAATGGTGGAAGCAGTGGGTTTATCCAGTGGCCTGTGGGGTCCCAGGGGTGTTCTGCTGTGATTGTCAGTAACACATCCCAAGTGCTGGGGGGACTTTCTTGATGGTGATAAAGGGCAGATAACTCCAGATAACTTCACACCTGATGAATTATACATGAGGTTGGCTTGACATGCGCCTGTTGCAACCTACACATCACAGTCATTGCTGACATTTCCCTGCTGTATATTGGCGCTTTTTTAATAACTGGTGCATTTATAGAACTGGAAACATTTCAGTGTGTGTTATTTTTGTCTGGGGGACACAATGTCTGTAAACAATAAATACTAAGTGGTTTGTCCTTGTTTTGGCCAGAAATGATAAGGTCATAATTAGGTTTGATATAAGCCATTATTGGGGTTATGAGTCGCTATACTGTCACCTTAATGTAGACCAGACTTTAAGTCCTTGCCTGACACTTCTGATAATTTCCAACACATTAGATAAAAATGTGTGAGAGATATGTTTCGTCACTGCTTCATTTTAACAGAATTTAAACTTTAAAAAATGTAAGTCCCAGTTAATGTTGTTAATTGCATAGATCTGAAAACAGGGTCCATGTCGTTACTCAATGTAAACAGTGCTGGTTCCAGCAGATTGCGTATAAATCCATGTGAGATACAGCTGGGCACCAGTGTCATGTCACAGTCAATGTCAGAAGGTTCCCAGGATGATAAGTTTAGGTGTGCAGTTACAGATGATAGTGTATTTCAGGCTGGTCCCCATAAGACGGCCAGCCACACCAACATCCAGTTTGAATTCTTTGACAAGGAGGAGCAGGGTAGGAGAGAGGAATATAGGGCTCGTGTGGAGAAACATTACTGTCGCTTGATTGAGGAAGAGCAGTTGTCTCCCCAGTCTGCTAGTGTTCTGAGTGATGCCTTTGCGGAAGCTGAAGTACGAGCCAAGTATGGAGCAATGAAAGAGAGGTCAGAGGTCGTACCGGAATACCACACAGGGATTGATAAAACGGTGTGGACAGCAATAGATCACCAGCGGTCAAAGTCTCTTGAGCGACTGAGATCTCCTAGACAAGAGAGCAGTGATAATGATGAGAGGATAAGATTAAGCTCATCATTAAATTTAGAGACAGCTAGATTAGTGTATGTTGGTATGGATGATAGGGTGGAAAACAGTTGGAGCCAGGAGCCAAGTGAAAGTCAAGACAGTGGCCCATGTGGACTAATAGGGGATATAGATGCTCAACATAGTGACAATAGTGGAGGTAGAAGTGGAAAACTAGGTGAAGATAGTGGGGGCAGACTGCAGAGGGGGAATACTGAAAGTAGCCAGAATTTCAGTTCTGAAGGGGAGAGTAGTGAAACTCTGGGTATGGATTCCGAGGAGGAGAGATCTAATAGTGATTCAGAAATTGGTGAGTTTGACTTTAGAAGTGATGAACAAAGAGAGTGGAGAAATAGGAGGGGAGATATTGCTGTGGAGAAAAGTCTACAAAATTGGATGGGTTCCCCAAAACATAGGCAGATAAATCCTAGTGGAGAAGGGAGGGAGTTTTATCGTGAGAAACTGAGGGAATATAAGACTGCAAAAGAGAGAGGTAAACTGACTGAACAGTTAAGAATGAGTGCATGTGCACCAAGTGCATCCCCAACACCTATGGATTATGATGCTGATGAAGAAAACAGCATAAAAGAGACATTTAAATCCAGTAACCATTCTTTTGACCAGTGGTCTGATCCTCATGAGATGGACACTATAAAGATCCAAGTTTCTGCAGATGGCTGCAGCAAACAACAACTACCAGCTTATGACTTAATGGCTAAGTCCCAGTCATGCAGGAGCTCAGTTTGCAGTGAGAAGTCCAGGCTAGACTCTCGTACTTACCAGTGTTACACCGCAGGTCTGCTGCACTCTAGTGGTAAGTCGGAGAAATTTCTGAAACTTCAGAAGCATTTTGCAATACTAGAGAGGATAACAGATATTGAAGAGAAAACAAGATTGACAGGTAAAGCTGTGGTTGATGATCCGATCATCCTAATTCAGAACTGTTTGCTAAGTATGATGTGCAGAGTATGGAAGAGCTACAGTGGCTGTATCAGGAACTGAGTGAAGCGAAGAGAAATTCAGAGTTTTTCTATGACTTGCAGAAATTGGCTGTGTATCAATGGAAGCCAACCAAAGATTCCGGACTGAAAAGAAAAGGCAAGTCTCTTGGTGATTTGAAGAACTTTTATGAACAGTTGGAAGGGGAAGACACCATGAGCCATGCTCCTTTCTTCCAAAATGCAATGAGAGCTGAAAAGCAGAAATATGGAGACGTGAGAAAATCTGAACAGAGAACAAAAGACCTGCACCAGCCTCAAGAAAAAATAACAGTTCCTACTCTAAAGCCACTGCCTGAGAGGCATCCCTTAACACCCAGACCATTGTATGGGACTAATATACCAGAAAAACTAGACGATTTTGAAATCATAGTTGAAGCAAAGAAACAATGCAAAAGTAGCTTAGAAGTAAAGGATGCAACAGACAATCTTCATATACGGTCAATATCTGCTCCATATTCCAAGAACCTTGAGGAAGCATCTTCAGGTGAAGGTCATAAAGGTCATAAACGTTCAGATTCATCAAAAGGATCATTGTTTGCCAAACAGTCTTACGTTGAAAAGGTTGAAAAGAAAAGTAAGCCAACAGTGGTTGAAGTGACTCCTGTCCAGCGGCCTGCAAGTCAGAAAAGTCACAACTACCCAAACCTGTTGTCGGGACCTCATGACTTTGCCAGTAGAGTGACTGCCAGTGAAACAATAGCTCGGCCCATGCAGTCAAATCTTCATATTTATAACTCCTTAGAGAACCCTCAGTATCAAGCTTCAGTCAGCATGGATGAGCCATTGCAAGGGCGTAAACTTTCCAGGGGGAGATCCAATGATAACTTTGTGATCCAGAAAGATGCTAATGGTCAGTACATTGTGACTGCAATGGACAAGGGGACACACAAGCAGCAACAGCAGCAGCAGCAGCAATCTCCCAGAGAGACCATCCCCACTGTAAGGCACTCAGTAAGCCCTGGTTCCAGTCCCAGTACTAGGCCATCATCAGCAGCAGGACAGACAGTGAGAAGCCCAGGACTGCAGGGCTTTCCTGGGGACAGATTTACCACCCCATCCTCTCAGTCTGTGTCCAGTTTTGCCGAACCTCGTGCAGCTGGGTTGAGGCGCAGTGGTGTCGACCACACTTCCATCAGTAATGCAAGGCGAGTCTTTGAGACTTTAGAAAAGAGTAAATCATGTGATACCAGGCCTCAAGTTTACATCCCGGGCAGGAGGTCAGACTCAGCAGTGCCGAGGGCCCAGACCTTTCCAGATCTTGTGCAGAATCAACCCAGCTCCCTGCAGGAGAACCTGCCTCAGGTACGACACACTAGTAGGAGTCATGAGTTCTTGAACAGGCCTTCCTCAGAACATCCAGAACATTTCAGGAGTGAAGTTAGAGTGCCTCATCTTAATACAGAATCAGAGAGAAAATTAAGTTCCTCAGTAATAAAACCTAATACAAATCAAAGCATCTTTAAAATAAGAAATTTAAGGGACTTAGCAAAAAATAATGAATTTTGCGAAAGCAAATTTTTCCCAGGTCATTTAAGCAATGTTGACAACACAAAACATGGTAGTTCACTTAGGGAGAATACATCACCTGTTTTGAGGGATGAGGAGGTGCAGCTTCATCCACCTGTAGTTGGTCAGATATTCTCAGCAAGGACTGTTAGAGACAATGAGATAAATACCCAGGAGGCTACGCCTAAATTTTATGATGATAGGCGTAGAAATAGTGACAGCAGTACAGACACTTTTATAGTAAAAGAAAGTGAAGATGAGATAGAAACAGGAGCCAAGGATAGTTTTTATGGGCAGGGAAGTGTGAGGTGTAAATCTGTCCCTGATCTAAGTGATGGTGAGGAGATGGAACCTAGGAGACCTCGTTCAGCAAAGTCAAACTTGAATATCAGTGATAGTAGCAATGATTCTGATTTACCATCTGGAAGACATTGTATGCCACGAACAGTCAGTGGAGAATTTAATCAAATTCGTAAGATGTATAGAAGTGACAATACATTCCCAAGAACAAAATCTGGATTTACTCAGCCTCATTCCAACGAGTCCTTTGCCTCAGAAAAATCAAACAGTCCATCAACTTCCTGTTTTGACAACTTTGATTTTAATCGTGACAGAAAACTAAGTCTGGAAGACTACATGCCTCCACAAGAAATTGTGAAAGACATGATGCAGTCAAGTGAATTGTACAGAAAGTCCGAACCGAGAGAAAAGCCAAGAACCCCTTCAGTTGTTAGCAAGATGACTCTTAATTACTTGCAAGAAATAGGCAGCGAGTGGGAAAAATGTCAGAGTCAGTCTAAGAAAAGTAGGTTCAGACAGCCACCAGACAATGCTGAGGAGACTCCAAAGCTGCCTGAAAGCACACCATTTGTGGGGTCAGATAGAACCACGACCCCAAACACTTGGATTCCGGTGTTAGAAGACAGACATGGAAGTGCTGGTTTATTGAACCCATTACCTGGGGTATCCAGGGCACCAGATACTGTGCCAGCACCTGTGTCTAGTGAAACAGCTGTACACAAGAAATATCCCACATTGCCAAGAAGGTCTGGTCAGAAATTTGACAAAGATTGGCCTCCTAGTTCTAACAGTACACACACAATACCAAGAGTATGTGCAGACAGACAGACAAACAGAGCCAGAGATGGGTCAGGAAGTACAGGGTCAAGTCAGGGTAAGGCCACTGTCCTTCATTGTGAACTCGCTGTTGTGGTTAACCATAAAGTGTATTGGGCAGGGTGTGTGGATGTTGTATCCCCGGCAACCACTGCCGTCTGGTCACTTGTCCCATGTTGTCTTGCTTTTCCACATTGCTTACATTCTGCTTGGTCTGTATAGAGGTGACTCCCCTAGAGTGGTGGTCACTCATATTGACCCATACCTTGCATATCCTTGGCTTGAGCTGTGTCAATATCTGGAATCAAATAGGAAATATTCACAAACAACTCATTTTGGCACAATGATGAAATCTTAACTGGTTAACTAAACGGTTCACATAGATAGATACTTGCATCCCTGGTATTAAATCACTTTCCTATATAGATAGCAACATTTGGCTTCAATTTCAAGTTTGGAAAGTAAACAGAACACTTAATAGTAATGGTCATTAAAAAAGGTGTTGTGCATTTTGCACTGATTCTGCTTAAGTGATTTATAACCCAAAACAAAAATGATCATTAATAATCTTTTCAGTATAGGTACAGTGCTTGAGAGGAAGAAGCACGAGAGAATAAATTATGAACCACTTAACTCTAGCATTAAATCCATTCATACTCAAGTTTATTCTTCTTTAAGTTGGATTGCCACTTAGGTAATGAAAACCAGTCTTCAGTGATAGATTCTTTATATAAGATTCTTACAAAATTGTTTGAATTCTTATAACATAACCACATGCATTACAGAAACCTGTTGCAGAGGCTAGAAAGAATCATAACAGTCCATTGTGTTTTGCTGTATCCCAAAATTGGAATATATACATTAACTCTCTTGTCATCAGGTTATCTTACTGAAGTCAGCGCTTTGAGACAAGCCATGTAACATCATTTTCTTTTAAATCTAAAGTCTCTCTGTGCAGATCTTACTTTCAACTAAGCCAACACTGGTTCATCCGAAAGGAGTGGGTTAAGGTACCTGACCTAGTGCACAATACAGGCTTGGTTGTACATGCTGTGTCACCATTGTTATGCTGTTATATTCAAGGTTCAATGTCAGATAGCTGGCCATTTTAGCACAGTTTCCGTTCAAGGGGTTCAGGAAGGGGAGTACAGTATATGTTTCCTGGTACCCCTGTCACTGTCATGGTGTCTGGTGCCCTGCTGACCTCTCTAAGGCTACCTCCTTCATTTCCTGTTACAGGATACCATAGATTCTCTCTAGGGGTAACATGGTAACATTGTCATAGGATCAAACCCAGTGATAATTACAGTTATATAGGATGATAAACATGAAGCAAAAATTTATGATAACCTTCCTCCAGATCTCATCCCGCATGACTCATATCCATCAGGCTTTATCAAGATTATCAGCAAATACAAGATATTTGGAGGACAGTAATGTTATTATGAGGGTAGATTTGGTACATAAACAAAGTGTCAGTCGTCATGTACACTCAATGAATTTAGACATTTGAGTTTTCAAATAGCATGATCGAAATAAAATTGAACAAGAATCATAGATGATCATATCTGACATAAATGTTATTTGTTGTTTTTTGTTGGTTGTTCTTTTTATTTCATGCTGCATTTTGTTTACTTTTTTCGTATTTTATGCTTGTTTTTGTTTATTTCATTTGTTATGGAATATCACTTAAAGCAGTTTCTTTTCAAGATGTTCAAGGCATGATTGCATGTTTCTGTGTTACTTGTCTGTAGGTGTAGTGTAAGTATACACAATACCGGTGTCATTTTACTGTATTGTCTGCTCTCTTTTGACCGGATCCCTTTACTAATAACAAAAGATTCCAACATGATATTGATTAAAATTACACACATTTTTGTCATTTGCAAAAATACAAACTCAAATAAGTTTTGTCAGCATTGAAATCTGCTGCAATAATTTTTACTGCAGGCAAAGGAGACAGGTCAACTAAAATTTGGTAACAAGTTGTTATAATTATTCAGTTATAACTGGAGTCCATATCAGGAAAATATTTCAGAGGGAGTAGGTCTGAACCAATGCATGTGCAAAAAGTTCTAGTCTCTCTATCAGTTATTTCAGTTTGGCCTAAATAAGCTAAAGGTTACTTACATGATCATTGCTGGTACGTTCTTCCATATGGCCAACATAAAGAAGCAATAATATTTACAGCAAGCATGTACAAAAATAAATCTTGCATTAATAACAGTTCTGACAGTTGTACTGATTATTTTGATGTTACTTTTGTGATGTCAATGTCTGCTTGTGTAATGTGTTGGTCAGAGTATATAGATATTTTTGTATCATTTTTTCCCCTTAAACTATCCTAATCATTTTTCAATGTAAATACCTGTAGATGATTTTACAACCTTTTGAACTTTATCCAACACTTAGCATCATGATATTCTGTTCATTTTGAGTGCCATACTGAACTGTTTATAAATAATATTTAGGTAAAGCATCATGTTTTAATAACTTTGAATATGATTTTTTATCAGCAATTAGTAAAGAATGCACAGGTTAGGTAGAATAAGTTGTTTGTTGACACGGCATGGTTGCAGCAGTCCTTGTTATGTATGATACTCCCACCGGTAAAGGTCAGCAACATTCATGACATTCAGTATGTGGTGGAAACAGTCACAAGGCTGTTGTTCACCTGATGTAACTCACGGCAACAAACATGACAATAATGTGATTGAGTCAGCTGAATTTTCTTTGTTAAATCATTTATTACTTCAAACTAATGTGCTCCAAAATGGGTAAATCTGAGAAATATTGAGTGCAGGATGAAAGATATTTCAAAAATTCAATAAATGAATGCCTTGAGAATGTTGCTGACTGTTATATGCATGTATATATCCCAGATGTTGCACTTTCCTTTTATCCCCAACTTTGCATGTTGTAGAAAAAACCAACAGCCAGCAGAACTCCTCCTCATCTCCATCATCACCGAACCAACCAATCAAAAAGCCTGAGATAAATCACCAGCCAATCACAAAGTCTCACACATATTCAAACCAGCTGAAATCTCTGCCAAATAAAAAGCCTGATGCACTAGATAAGACCGACTCGGCTGCTCCGTCAGTGTATAGGACTAATGGACCCGTTTTGTCGGGCTACATACCCAACCCTCCTGTTAGAAACCAGTTAAAGATATCTATCCCCAGCTCAAAACCCTCAAAATCCCGAAGTTCTCAGTCGGCAGCGGAACAACTGGGGGTCAAAAGTCCCCCACCCATGCGAACAAATGGAGGTATACATCGCACTCACTTTTTTTAAAGTTTGTTTCCTCATTTAGTAATACATAAATTCAGATTTTAATATGAAATAATAACACAATACTCATACAGTGTCTTAATTCATCCAGTAACAGTTGTGAGTGGATTTGTTGTTTTTTTCCTCTTATTGGTGTTATGATCAACTTCACTGTTAAAAATCATGATGTTTAACTTTTTAACTTTTTTGAGTGCTGGCAATTTAACCTTATTAATATCCGCAATGCTAACTTGTTTTATGACATTGATTTTTTCAAGGTGTTTGTCTTTATTTCTTTAATTTGTTTCCATTATCGGGTAATAATGGCGTAAAGCTAATTAAGTCTTTCTTTTAATTTTTTTTTATTCTCTTAGTTTTAAACATGTGCATGAATTATTTCCTTCAACAGTGGATGAAGATGATTTTGATAGTTTCGGTGAGTATGGTTCGACAACAAGGGAGCCACAGAAAACCCCACCTACTAATACCACCTGAGATTGTGTAAAGTGCACTGCTCTGAGAACAATTCAGACAAAATGGTCTAACTCTGCCTAACATATGTACTGCCTAATATTATATTAGATTTCTCTATGAATGTTTGTATTTTTCAAATCAACTTGAATTTTTTTTTTTTTTTTTTTTTTTTTTTATTAAGTTATTTAATTATAGCGTAAGAACAGTTTTACAGTGAAATCAATATTTTTGAGATTATCAAATCGTCTTATGACAATCAGTAAACAAGAATAATTTTATGACAAAGTGTCTTTATATAATTTGACAAATAGTTATTTAGTCTGCATTGGAGAGATATAGTAAGCTTTTCATTAAAACATTTCATGTAACATTTGTAAAAATATGACAGATTACGGTTCTAGTTTGCATGTGTTTATGTAAAAAGATAAAGCACAAAGTTACAACAAAGAGTATTGAAACAAAATATAAACAAGTGGTATGCATGCAGTGTTATCTTATTTTCCTATATATTGTGGTATTGGTTTATTTCAGACTAGTTGTATTGTCACAATCTAATTATAAGACCATGTGATAAAAACATAACAATAAGTTTTTCTAAACATATTTTAAAATGTCAGAAAACTGTGGACTAAATTCAGACAGCATGAAATAAAGTGATACTGCAATATGTCAGATTTCCTTCTTCTGAAATATGTGTTCATGATACAGTCTGTAGTCTGTGATGAAGAAAGAGAAAGACAGCTCTCTATGGCTACTGTTCCTCCTGGACTGGATTGAATGCTGTGATAGCCATACTCTTCTTCTATGTCTCAGACCCATTTGTATATGCTTTGATATCTGCATGATGCTTCCTGGGTTTGGATGGTTTGTAGGCTGGGAGTATTTCAGATAGAAGTAACTAGTCATTACATTAAAGAGGTGTATAGTTCCCTTAATGTTAGTCATTTTCTTCCATATCTGTGATAGTCTCTTAACCATGAGATGAAAGGTTGAAACTGCCTGATCTCACGGTGGTGTGTGTCACCAGGCTATATGCTGGCCATCCACATGTTCAAGGTCAACTTGTTTAGTTGATAACTGCCATCCTAGTAGATGTTGTAGTTTCTTTCTGTTAGCAGTTTCCAAAACATGTTGTTGTTTTTTTATTTCACATATGGTCTATTTGTTCATAGACAGTCCTCTTGGTATAATTCCTGAATGTTGTGTGGGTGCCTCTGTGCACTGTAGGTCGTCTTCCACCTATAATGAACTGGACCACAGGGACTTGCTCCCATACACACACACACCACACACACCACACACACACACTGTACATACACTATCAACAAGGGTGGACATCTTTTCAGGGGTCGACTCGCTTCAACTCCGTTTTTTCAAATCATTCAAATAAATCTATGAAGTTAACATACGGAATCACTCAAATATATATTTCTCTATCGAAATATACAAAATTGTCGTGAAAATAATCCTCCTTTGTATGTTTATTTGTTTGAAATATATGCGAATCCGAGAAAAGGACAACAACCTGGACCAGCAGCGCAGTACATTTCGGGATGATTCGGATTTTTACGCTGCGAAATTGGTCAGCGATATTGCGATTATTTTCCCGCAATCTGTCAAACCGTTAAATTTAAATTATTAAAGGGCTGACTATTCGGGCGTTGAAAGAAAAAAAAAACCCAGGCAGTATGGAGAAATCAGCTGTTTCTTGGTAATTTTCTTGTTGTAAAATAAATTATTTAAAGACTTAGATATAAATTCACTTGTCTGTGAGTGTGTGTGTTTTAAATTGAAATAAATATCACAGGGATTTGAAGTTCAGTAGAATTTAGTATTCCGTATATATAAGAAAAAATATGTTTTGTATGTATGGAGTACTATTATTTTCAGAATTTTATTTTAAATTACTGAACTTCAAATCCCTGTGATATTTATTTCAATTTAAAACACACACACTCACAGACAAGTGAATTTATATCTAAGTCTTTAAATAATTTATTTTACAACAAGAAAATTACCAAGAAACAGCTGATTTCTCCATACTGCCTGGGTTTTTTTTTTCTTTCAACGCCCGAATAGTCAGCCCTTTAATAATTTAAATTTAACGGTTTGACAGATTGCGGGAAAATAATCGCAATATCGCTGACCAATTTCGCAGCGTAAAAATCCGAATCATCCCGAAATGTACTGCGCTGCTGGTCCAGGTTGTTGTCCTTTTCTCGGATTCGCATATATTTCAAACAAATAAACATACAAAGGAGGATTATTTTCACGACAATTTTGTATATTTCGATAGAGAAATATATATTTGAGTGATTCCGTATGTTAACTTCATAGATTTATTTGAATGATTTGAAAAAACGGAGTTGAAGCGAGTCGACCCCTGTAAAGATGTCCACCCTTGTTGATAGTGTATGTACAGTGTGTGTGTGTGTGTGGTGTGTGTGTATGGGAGCAAGTCCCTGTGACTGGACGTTAGTTTACGACTGATAATGTATACTCAACGAAAAGTAACAACAACTGATTATTGTGCTTGAAAAATAGAATCTAATTCTTGCATTCGAAACATAGATATATTAGAGGAAGACCAGAACTTGTTTTCCAGCAATATTCTTGCTGATACTCATGTAATATGCTGATCTCTGCTATCTTGGTCCTTGTAGTTTCCAGCTTGCTTTATCATCATATAAATGTTCCGTGTATGTTGCTGCAGAATGTAGTCTCCCTCTGTGCCAAGGGCAATAACTCTGATCTGTCTCAGTTGACGGCTTCTGTATAGTAACCTCCTCTTGTATATATACATATATATTCCAGCTTTATGTGCATTGCACCTGACCTAAAAATGTTTTTTTTTTTTTTTTTTTTTTTTTTTTTTTTTTTTTTTTTTCTTCTTTCTTTGGTCCTTTCATTTGAAATAATATAATGTCATTGTCATTTTAATAACTGTTTTAATATTCTTAGCCATTGGAATATGAACATCTTGTATACTTGACATGAAGTGATGTGTGTAATACAGTAACCTGTGTTCATGGTATGACTGTTGAATATAATCGCCATTATCTTTGCTCATTTATGTTATCAAACATATCAGTAACATATAACTTCATTCAGTACAAGTAGTTTTTAAGTGAACATTCTGCAATAATTTAAAGTCTGCAGCAGCAAGTTGTCACATGCAGAGCTATGGTTGATACGTATGATTGGATTGTTTCAGCCTTCCGACATCCAACAACAGATGAAGTTCGGAGCCAGTATAAGCCAAGTGACAAGGACAGAAGAAGAAAAGAAGAAGAGAGGCTTACAGAAAGAGACGGCTAGTAAGAAACCTCTGAAACAATTTAAGTAGATCAGGCATCATGATGTTTATGACTTGATAGTTAACTATGTTGAAGCTGAATGTGATATTCAAAATGGCTTTTAAATCTACTATGCTTTTATTTTTTTTTTTTTTTTTTTTCAAATAATTCAATATTGCTATAATTCTTTAAAATTATTACTGAAGTGTGTGTTTCATTACTGACAGCTAGAAGATTTCTCAAATTAACATGCATCACTTTACATGGTGCAATTGGTGGTTTATGTTGTCATTACCCCAGAGTCACGACTAGCGTGCATTGTACTCACACAAATACATACATGTACTTGACTTGGAATTTATTCTACAGCACAATTGTTAAAATCAGAATGTCCAACATTAACCAGTATTGAAACTGGATGTGAAACTATTTAACTAGATTGGGCATCATGATACATGTATTTGTTTTCAATTTGTTAGTTAACTCAGTTAAAAGCTGGATATAACACTCAATATGGTTTTTTAATCTACTCTGCCAGGAGAGTATTTTATCACATTACATTGTATTTTATATGTTTTTCAAATAACTCATAATATCACAATAAATCCTTTAAAATTAATAATAATAACTGAATTCCCTTACATTTCTCTCATAGTGCACTCATGATATCCAAACCCTATTCTCAGATGGAAAAGTTAATATCTTGATTGACTCATATTACACATAGATGCACTGTGTATTTATGAGTAATTGACTGACTGACTGATAACGTTTAATTTGGGTCCGTCTGCCTGCTCGGCTCTGTGGGCGGACCCCGGAGTGTGACCCATCACTCCTATGAAATTTAAATTGGGAAATCTAAAGTGGGTCAAATTTTGAAAGAAAACCTGTAATTTACAGATTTATTACTTTAATGTCTAAAGTTGAGGTTTTAGTGTCTAAATTATTTGGTAATTAACAGAGCTAATTTGAGCTAGAGGTGTTAATTGCCATTGGATATGGAAGGGTTTGCTTGTTGCTGAAAATGGTCAGTAATACAAAGTCATGTATTCATATAAATAGACTTAGATAACATTCATACTTTTTTGTTTTCAAAGGAACAAATTTATGAGGAGGAGAGACGGAAAAAAATTGCTCAACAGCAAGCTGATATAGAATCTCGTAAACACTCGGACTTCCTGCTGTAAGTATACATACTATGTTACTGTTGTAGTCCCCGGAGTCTATCACTACTGTCATAGGAGTAGTCTCCCCTGGAGGAATATCACTTCTGTGATTTGGACTCCTGCAGGTTTATATTTGTAAAATAGGAGATCTCTAACAGAATTAAAGTTTCTAGGTGAATAAAGGTGATTTGATTACAATTTTTTTGTTGATAATATTTTACAATCAAGACAGGAAAATATCTCACAGATGTGCCCTTAATTAAAATGATTGATTAACATCTCTATATTGAAGTATACGAGTCAACTGTTGTCTCATTATAATTTGTTTGATTTTTTGCTTCTTGGCAAATTTATATACTTAGCTTTGCTTAAAATATTCAGTTTGAATTAAATGAAAATGTTCACTGAAATTCTTGACTATAATTTGCAGATTCAATCTATACTTGAAAATATATTTGTAGCTTTTCTTGTATCTTTTTAAGCTTAAGACTAACATTCTTAAAAAAAAAAATATATATAATTTTAAAAAAATAGGAAATTAAATGGTTTGTTTGAAACAAAAGGGTCCCTGGGACCAATGGTAGTGTTAATTAAACCTTATTGGAAGTTTTGGATTTGAACCCCAAAGGGGTGAGAATTCTTAATCACATTTCCAGGTACTAAGTACTGGTCCAACCCAGGAGTTGTATGAATATTAGGTGAAATCACAGGAAAAAAAGTTTGAAACATTAGTCTTGACAGCAAGACGATGACTGTAGTTTTCTTTTGTCAGCACAGACCCTTTCCTATGGGGTTTAACTATTGTAAACTTAACCATTTTAGAAGTTTAGCGGATATCTTGAATATTGTGACCCCTGTTCTTGTTGACATTTCTTTTTCACAAACTATTTAGATCAGAGTTTTCAGTATTGTCATCCCTGCAGTGAATATTGCAAATATTTTTTTATTTTTTTTACGAACTCGCATATTATACTAAGATTGTTTTGTTTTTAATGTTGTGTCCCTTGTTGATTTACTTTATTGTTCTCTAAATAAGTTATATCATTTTGTAAGCCAATAATCTATTTATAGACCCAGAGTTCTATTTATAGACCCTGTTGATGATGCAATGTTCTATTTATAAACCCACAACCTCTCTTCCCAGCTCCCAAACCAATCAGCAGCCAGTGTGAGTAAACACCAATAGATTATGTCTGCCTGCCCTAGTTTTATGTCTGCTTTACTAACATGTCAGGAAAATTAAAAAAAATTAAAAACCTTAAACTTATTGATAATCTATTTATCATATTTTAAGCTTTTTTTTTTTCAGATAAAGCAATCTTATCTTATAATTAAATCAGATTCATTTAAGTAGGTCATAACATACTTTTGGAGTAGGGGGATTGAAATGGTTTTTTTTAAGGTTGACATGATTTCAGAGTTACCATGACATCATTTTCAGTTTCAAGCAATTCACCTTTAAATAAGTATTTATTTATTAAGGAATTAGGAACTGTCCTGTTTCATTGATGTGGAATGTTAAAGTATAAAAAGACAATGTTTCCAAGTCACTTCGTAAGTTACTAACTCAGCACAAGGTAATTTTATATTTTGAGAAAAGCAGTGGCAGAATTGTGGATTTTCTCTCCTAACCCACCATTATTGTGTCAGCAAAGACTTTATGAGCTTCTCTGGTGATTAATACATCCACTCTACTAACATTGACTTTCAGATGCATCTGGACTAACTCTCACATTTTTTTTCCAGGTTAATAAGGTTTGATGTCACTTTTTTCACAGGGGGAAAATAGTAGTGTTTATTTGAATTGTTAACGCACATTCTTAACCAGCATGCCAAAAACTAGCCAATATGTAAGAATCATTTCTATAAATACATGACCCATGTCTTTATTTTGGTATCTTGAATTTTTATGATTTCACAGACAAACTTACACAGTAGTAGTGAAACCTGTTTTATCAGCCATCTGGACTGTACAGCCAGTCGGTCATAAGTTACAAACCTCAAGAATCAAATAAAGACATCTCAGTATGCCAAATCTCTCAGCCCCTCACCACTGTGGGTTCGAATCCCGGTAGGGACTTCGGATTTTTCATGTGAGGAAGCCTTCCAGCTGGCTTGCGGTAGGTCGGTGGTTCTACCTGGGTACCTCTGTGTACTCGGGGTCTTCCTCCAACTGTAATTAGCTGGACGTCGCTATATGATTACAGTACTATCGCAGTGACGGTAAACTCCAATACAACAACAACAACATCTCAGTATGCAAAGTAAACACTAGACCCCCATTCCTTTAATTGGTCACATAAAACAGTTTCATCTGTATAAAGGGTCACCATATTCATTTTGGGACCAAGATTAAGGAAATGTTACTTGAATGGAATGGTTTTTGGTTGACAGTGGGGATTGGTATTGTTCGGTTGAGGTGACTGGTGTAAGGTTGTTGTTTTTAAACCTACTCCAAGGAACTTACCATGAACTACCATTATTTGTAAATCTTTTAGAATTTTCATGAATTAAAGATACTTGTAGCTACCTAATAGAAATATCTTGTCTTACTTTACCACAGCAGCCTATGAACTGTGCCTATTTGTCAGCGTGTCTTAACCCTTTCCCTCATATAGACTCATTTTGACTCACTCAGTAGGTACCACATAAAGCCTGATCTGCAGAAAACCACAGTTAAACCTTACCAAATTTAATTACAAAATCTCATTTCCAGACCACTGAGGAGCAGCGAACAGCATAAAACCTGATCAGCCTGCGAGTTACTCGCAGGCTGATCTGGTTTTATGCTGTTCGCATAGGTCTTTTCATGATGTCCTCTATGAGGGAAAGGGTTAAAATCAACATTGGGCAAGCAGGCTTTAAATACACATGGATTTGAATTTGGTGAACTTTCCTTTGGGAGCATTTTATGTTTCAATCAGTTTCTGATGATAATTGATTTATTTTAAAAATAAATCCAAACTGTTTTGC
>CM037788.1:32620989-32635466 GCA_021229015.1 Solen grandis | reverse complement strand
AAGTATTAAAAAATATTCCTAAAAAAAAAGCGGTTTTTAAATGGTTTGAGAATTTTTTTGACGTTTTTTTTTTTTGGGAAAATTAAGTTTTTTTAAAAAATTTATCCCAAAAATTTTTTAAAAGGGAAATTTTTTTCAAAAAAAACGAATTAAAACCCCCCCGTGAAAAAATTTTTTGAAAAAATTCCTACTTTCGGGTTTCACTTTTAATTTAAAACTTTTTTTGGAAAATTGTAGACTGTAAAATTTTTAGCGATTTTTCCCGTTTTGTCAAAGTTTTTTCCGGCAATATTCAAAGCTCCCTTAAAAAAAAATTTTCCCCACCCCCTTTAAGGGGAAGTGAGATTGGGAAAATTTTTAAGGGCGGTTTTTTTTGGTACCTAAATTTTAAAATTATTAAGTTTTAAAGGGGAAATTTTCCCAAAAAAAAATACGAAAATAAACCCAAGTGTAAGAATTTTGGGAAAAAAAAATTTACTTTCGCTTTTTACTTTAAATTTTAAGATTTTTGGAAAATTGTAAGTTTACAGTATGTTTTAGTCATAAAAATTGCAAAAAAACCCTTTTTACTTTTTCTTGAAAATTTTTCAGCTAAAAAGCGCCCCCTTTTTTTTGGGCCCCGGGGGGGTTTTTAGCATCCCCCTCGGGGGGGGAAGGTCGGGGTTTTTGACCCCCCACCCGGGCATCCCCAAAAAATAAAAAAAAGGTTTGGTTTTTTGCTCCCCTTTCTTTGGCGCCCCCAGTTTAAAAAGGGGATTTGCAGGACGGGGTTGCGGGGTATCCGGGGGTGGGTGTTTTACTGGGTGTGGATTTTACCCAAAGCTAGGGGCCCTGATTTCTCAGGGGGTAGTCCATTCCCAATGGGAAATAACATGTGTTTGGGTTTGGGAATTTTCTGTCGGTGGGGGCGGGTTTTTAACCCAACAAAACCCCAAATTTCATTTATAGCGGTTTACTCACCGACCCCCACACACGGTGTGCCCCGGGCATGTTTTAAAGTTTTTTTGTAAAAAAATTTTTTTAAAGGGGGCTTAAAAATCTTTTTTATAGATAAAAAATTTTTAAAAAATAGGAGTTTCGGAAATATTTGTTTTTAAAAAAGGGGCCCCCCCCAAAAAGGGGGAAAAAAAAAAAAAAAAAAAAAAAAAAAAAAAAAATGCTAAATTAAATAAAATAAAAAATTTCCCAAATATAGTTTATTAGGTTTTTTAAATCCCCCCCACATATTTAATTTTTTGGGGGACAATGCTATTTTAGGGCAAAATTTTTTAGTGTTGTCACATTTAACGGGATCACGTCGTAGACGTTTGGGGATGATACCACCCCCCGTCCATTATCCGGACACCGGGGGGGCCAATTTAGTCCCCAGAAAATTTCCCTTTTTAAGCGAGCCCCAAACCCCAAAAAGGGGCATTTCCCAGTACCATGCTTACAAATTTTTGGGAAAAAAAAACAAAAATTGAAAAATTGATTTTTTAACGTTTTTTAAAAAACTTAAGTCCTGTGTTTTCTCGGTTTTTTTATTTGGTTTTTTTCCGGGGTATTTTAACCTTTGATATCTTTCGCGACACCGACTTTTTTAAACGATTATTTTTTACATTAAATTTGTTCTTTTTTTAATTTTCAATCAGTTGAAATTTTTCTGATTTCCAAAAAATTCAAAAAAGAAATAAATAAAAAAAAAAAAAAAGCCCTCACATAATTTGTTTTTTTAAAACTGAAAAAAAAAAATGAGGGAAGGTTTTTAAAAAAGTTTTAATTTTCGAAATTTTTGTTTACACCATATTTGGGGGAAAACACGTGCCGGGGGTAAAACCTTAAAAAACAGCGGGGCCCCAACATTAAGGGGGCCTTTCTAAAATGCATTAAAGAGTAATAGGGCGGGGGGAAAAATTTTAAGTTAGTTTTTTTTTAATTAAAATAAGGTTTGTGTTTTTTTTTTTTAAACAAATTTAAACCCTTTTTAAACGGTGTGGCGGGCAAAGCCGGGGCCGGGGGCCCCCTTTTTTAAAGGGGCTTAATTTACTAAATAACACTAAAAAACTTTGGTTTGAAATTAGTTTTTAAAAATTTTTTTAAAGGTTTGCACTTCCCCCAAAAAAAGTATTTATTTTTTAGGCCCCCCCCCACAACCTTTTCCCCCGGGGTAATTAATAGTGCATGTAAAATGTTTCATGTTATTTTCAAAAAACAAAAGAGTCCCTTTAGCTGTGTATATTGTGTAAATACGCTCCAAAGAGCATCGAACCGGAAGCCCCCCCTTTTTTTTCTTCTTTTATTTTTAAAGGATATTTACTTTTAAAAACTTTTTTTTTAATTTCTTATATATTCCCCTTTTTGTGTTAACATGTGTAGACATTGAAATTTCACAAAGTGTCTTTAAAGCGATGACCGATACTAATGTTGTTAGAACTTGTGGTCAGACCCTCTTACTTATTTTTTAAAATCTTCAATGTTGCATCATCATTATTAGGCAATAATACATGTTTAAACTAAACAAAGCGGAAGGGGTAGATTTTCTTTTTTTATTTTGGATTAATCAGAAATAAAAAATCCCTGTAAACGTTACACATGCGTGATATGGACTAAGACCACAATTTCAATTTACTATATGTTCTATATAAGCATATTACAAATGACAATTTCTGTAAGGGAAATTGGCATCCAAACTTGCCCTCATTAGATAGATCTATTCAAAAGAAATAAATCTGTACATTTTAAACATGGGGTCACCTGACTACTTTTTGACCTATTTAAGGCCAAGTAACATGGCGTATGAATTGTGTGCACCGGTCGGCCATTTCACACCATTTTTTCTCAAAAATTCCCCTTCAGTAATGCTAAACTATTAAGATATTTGCGAATAATGCCTCCAAATTGGGCATTTTATGACTATTTAACTGTGTTTTTATAGAATTTAATTCTTTATTGCATGTCTTTCAGTCAAAAACTCACCTTAATTAAGCATTAAATAGGGTCACTGTTTTCTGTGTAGGCACATCCGGATACCGGTAACCAAGGGCAGGTAATTGTGGTCTTAGTCCATATTGATGAAACACATAAAGCTCCGCTTCTCGACACAACTCGACGCACATGCGCAGTGAAGGTGCTTGAAGCTGGTTTTTAAAATGATCAGCTGATTTAGCGGAATAGTGTTTTAGAGTAACAAGTTGATGCTGATTAAATGAATTAAATGGAGACAAAAAAAATGAAAAAATGGAATGATTTCATTGGACAAAATATAATTTCAAACACTAGGAGAGAATTTAACAGTTAAGAAGCCGTCATTCGCTACGCTCGTTCCGGCTTCTTAACTGTTAAATTCTCTCTTAATAAACACTAACTATAAAGTACTACAGTCGTTCCATCGTATGTACAAGCATTATTGAAATTTAACTCACGTGGCTACACGCGTCCACGAATCTATTGCATGGTAGCTTTTTACGGTTTTATTCCGCGGCTGTACACGAAATTAAAAAAAAAAGAATTTTGATATGCAGAATTAATAGGTTTTAAGTTTAATTGCTTATACTTTAAAAAACCTATAAAACTAGACCCAAATATGCTACAATTGAATTGTAGGGATTTTCAGGACACATATTTTGGTACCTAGAATACTAAAATTGGAATATCTCAGCCCCTCACCGCTGTGGGTTCGAATTCGGTAGGGACTTCGGATTTTTCTGTGAGGAAGCCTTCCAGCTGGCTTGCGGTAGGTCGGTGGTTCTACCCCGGTACCTCTGTGTACTCGGGGTCTTCCTCCACCTGTAATTAGCTGAACGTCTCTGTATGAGTGAAATACTATCACAACGACGGTAAACCTCAATACAACAACAACAACAACTAAAATTGGTCATGTTTATAGAAAGCGATATCAAAATAAAGATTTATTTATTCTTTCTAACGGTATTAATCTTTACATTTCAAAATGTTGCAGAAAGTCCTATCATTCGTATCAACGAATGAAATCTAGTTATTCTTCTTCTTCTTATTCTTGTTTTCTTCCTCTTATATTTGTGTTAATTTCGAGGTGTTGCCATTGACTCAGAACAATGAAAATTTTATGGCATATATTTCAAACCATTAGCTTTCGGATCCAATGAATTATATATTCATATGACGTCAAATAACGTCAGATTTGACGTCAGGTGAAAAAGTTTGTACGCGGTCTACAGCCATTATTTCTGGACCGATTTTCATCAAAATTTCACAGAATGTGTATGTTAGGCTCTAGTTGTGCATCCCGGTGTCCGTTTTTCAAAATTCGAAAAGTCCATGGTTCTATAGCGAATCCAAGATTCGAACCAAGGTCGTAAATTTTTAAATGCTTATAAAATCAGTCCTATTTGAGATAGAAGATTGATATTTAGTCAGTATATAGGTCTCCAGAAGTTTTAAACATTTGTGTAAAATAAATGTCATATGACGTCACGTGACGTCATTATATGATAATGTATTTCTAATATTAACAAGAATATTTCTATATGTTGAAATTGTCGAAGGACAATGAAAATTTAATGACACATGCTTCAAACGCTGAAATTTTGATTTCTATGAATTTCATATGTCTATGACGTCATACGACGTCACACTTGAAATATGCAACAAAAGTTTGTACGCGGTCTACAGCCATTGTTTATGAACCGATTTTCATCAAATTTTCACAGAATGTGTATATTAAGTTCTAGTTGTGCATCTCGTTGTCCCTTTTTCAAAATTCAAAAAGTCCATGGTTCTATAGCGAATTCAAGATTCGAACCAAGGTCGTAAATTTTCAAATGCTTATAAAATCGGTCCTATTTGAGATAGAAAGTTGATATTTGGTCAGTATATAAGTCTCTGGGAGTCTTAAAGATTTTGTGAAAATAAACGTCATTTGACGTCACGTGACGTCATTATATGATAATATATTTCTAATATTAATAAGAGTTATTTCTATATGTTGAAATTGTCGAAGGGCAATGAAAATTTAATGACAAATGATTCAGAATCGGAAATTTCGATTTCAATGATTTTCAGAAGCCTATGACGTCATATGACGTCACATTTGAAATTGACTACGTAAGTTTGTACACGGTCCAGAGCCATTATTAATGGGCCGATTTTCATCAAATTTTCACAGAATGTGTATTATTACGTTCTTATTGTGTATACCGGTGTCCGTTTTTCAAAATTTGAAAAGTCCAAGCATCTATGGCGGATCCAAGATTCGAACCCAGGACGTCAATTTTTAAATACTTATAAAAACTGTCCTATTTGAGAAAGAAAGTTGAAATTTTGTCAGTTAGTAGGTATCTTGGTGTCTAACAATTATGTGAAAATAAACGTCATATGACGTCACGTGACGTCATTTTTTTATTTTATAATTCTTTTCTTCTTCCTAACTAAATGCTTAGTTTAACATGTTACAATAGTCCTGGGACGATGAAATTTTTATGGGTAATTAGTCACGTGAGGAAATTTTGATTTCAATGAGTTTCAGCACCCTATGACGTCACATGACGTCACAGCGAAATATAGTGAAAAATTGTGTTCGCGCTCTACAGCCGTCATTTATGGTCGGATTTACTTCAAATTTTCACAGATGGTACATCTTGAAACTAAGGTGTGCATATCCTGTTAGCTAACCGAAATTCCGAAAGACCGAAGTTCTGTGGCTGAAATAAGATTCGAACAAAGGACTGAAAATTCATTTTAGGATGAAAGAGCTTCAGGATGAGATAGAAAGTTGAAACTTACACAGTTTGCAGTTCTGCAGAATTTCTACATATATTTTGAGTCGTGACGTCATATGACGTCATGTGACGTCATAGGCATACTTCTTAATTTTCATTTTAGGGTAATGATTTCGACATGATGCCAGTTGTTCAGAATAATGAAAATTTCAGAGTTATAATAGCAACATATGCGCTTTTGAACAAAAGCATCTACAGCACCCTATGACGTTATGTGTCGTCACAGTTAAAAATAGTGAAAAATGGTGTTCACGCTCTACAGCCGCCATTTATGGCCGGATATTCTTCAAATTTTCACAGATGGTACATCTTGAAACTAAGGTGTGCATATCCTGTAAGCTAACTGAAATTCCGAAAGACCGAAGTTCTGTGGCTGAAATTAGATTCGAACATAGGACCGAAAATTTCATTTTAGGATTAAAGAGCTTCAGGTAAGATAGAAAGTTGAAACTTACACAGTTTGCAGTTCTGCAGAATTTCTTAATATATTTTGAGTCGTGACGTCAAATGTCGTCATGTGACGTCATAAGCATACTTCTTAATTTTCATTTTTAGTTCAATGATTTCGACATGATGCCAGTTGTTCAGAATAATGAAGATTTTAGAGTTATGACAGTAACAAATGCGCTTTTGAACAAAAGCATCTTCAGCACCCTATGACGTTATGTGACGTCAGAGCTAAAAATAGTGAAAAATGGTGTTCACGCTCTACAGCCGCCATTTATGGTCGGATTTTCTTCTATTTTCACAGATGGTACACCTTGAAACTAAGGTGTACATATCCTGCCAGCTTACCGAAATTCCGAAAAACCGAAGTTCTGTGGCTGAAATAAGATTCGAACATAGGTCCGAAAATTTCATTTTAGGATTAAAAGAGCTTCAGGATGAGATAGAAAGATGAAACTTACACAGTTTGCAGTTCTGCAGAATTTCTACATATATTTTGTGTGGTGACGTCACATGACGTCATGTGACTTTATAGGCATATTTCTAAATTTTCATTTTAGGGCAATGACTTCGACATGATGCCAGTTGTTCAGAGTAATGAAAATTTCAGAGTTATGACAGTTAAGTATGCGCTTTTGAACAAAAGCAACTTCAGCCCCAGAGATATGACAGTAACATATGCGTTTTTGAACAAAAGCATCTACAGCACCCTATGACGTCATCTGAAATCAAGCTAAAAGAAGTCCATACGAAAAAAAAAAAAAGAGTAAAGGGTAGAGAATTTAATATATATTCTTTCTAACGGAATTAATCTGAATATTTTTCAATTTTAGCAGAAAGTCCTATCATTCGTATCAACGAATGAAATCTAGTTATTATATAAAATTTATTGCCACATGTCTACGGCGTGTTACTGCAGTGTGGCAGCACTATACCTGTCTCATGACAGTCAGTAACATTATACAATATTTCAGATGTATCCGTTCCGATTCTTGAAACGTTTTGAACCCCCATAAATAATTATTCACAAATTCATAAAACAAATGCATAGCTGTATTTGGTTGATTCCAAATTTATGAAATTATTAACATTAGGAGATACATTTATTGCGCTTAACCAACTAATCACTGGTTTTTCGATACAAACGTACCTTAATAATTATCGACGACTTATGAAACCATTTTCAACCCTATGGTAATGACTCTTTGCCGAAA
Organism: Solen grandis; assembly: GCA_021229015.1. Lineage (NCBI taxonomy): Eukaryota > Metazoa > Mollusca > Bivalvia > Adapedonta > Solenidae > Solen > Solen grandis. The sequence goes on along the minus strand of CM037788.1, from coordinate 32,628,070 downwards.
AACAACTGTCTTTGTTACTTCAATTCCCCATTTAGTGCAATATTGGTGTAAACTATCCAAACTTTTTTTTTGTATGCAAAAAGGAGAAACACAAAATCGTGTAAAAATAGCTCTAAATCTTCAAGGATCAATGCGAACATTATTTTGTCGTAGACCAACTCGCCATATAATGAATCACAGTGTCAGCATTAGACATGTGAGAGCACTGTACAAATGAAGTCCATGAAAATGTCACTTATATAAAAAAAGCATCACAGTTTTTTTTTTATTTATTTGAAAAAAAAATACACACACAAAAAAAAAAAAAAAAAAAAAAATACGAACAGGGGAAAAAAAACGAACAAAGTATAAACGAGTATTTTGCCATCAAACCCCAACTCAAGCATTTTATGTCATAAAGCATTGGTATGTTTTAGCATTGAATCAAAGGCTTTTGAAAAGTGCCATGAATGCGCATGACAAACGAAGATTTTCAGGACAATTAAATGACATGTTTGCATCTTCAGTGAAAATATCTTGAGGCCAAGTGAGATGAATGATATTTTCAGCATTTTCCCATAAAACTAAAGCTAATATTTTAAAAAGAATAAATATGCAATTATGGAGTCTGATTGAATTACGTGTGTAAAACAAATATTGCTACCATTGTACGTTTCGGGATCCAAACTGGCAATCATGATTAGAAAAAGTTTTTTATTTCAACATGCGTAAGAAATAAATTACTTGATACTTGGAAAAAAATCATTTCGATCCCATTTCCGGAAAGAATCCAGCTTCAAATAATTTGTTAAACATGTCCACTATATGTCTTATGAGAATATAAGAAGATTCTATGAACTATTAATAGCTGACACTGGGGGACAGAGCTTTTTCGTTTTAATCGCTTGGTTGCATCTTCTATGACTTATATGGTTATAGGTATATTCAGTTGGGTTTGTGATTAAATTCTGTCATCGTCTAAATAGAAATCTGAAGTAATATCCCCAAAATATTTTGGTTTCTATATCAGTTTCCATACGCTTATTTTTTTGGTCAAAATACTTCCAAAATCCTTCGCTTTATTCATTTGTAAATAGTTTACTTGTTCTTAATTATTTTAATTAACGCGACTTTTCAATTACGTAAGTTAAGCATGTTCTGATATTTTACTGGTACTAGTTACTTAACGCATCCTTATGAAACATTCTTCATCATAACATTCAAAACAAGACTGATCTGTTACGGATATTTTGAATTGTTTTTGTATTTCACTCATTGTTACGTTTGTAACGTGTGAATTGAATAGAGAATTGAATTGAATTGTACCATGGGCAACAGATGCTTGGAATGCCTTACCCGTGACATGCATTAAAGGCACACCCGTCAATATTAAAAATATATATATATATAATAAACAGTGCTTGGAAAAAACAAAACAATTAGTTCATTTACAATTCTCCGCGTATGACATGTATGAGAAACTTAACCACGAATTGGTCAACACAGCGTTATTCCCCACTCGACCTGAAGAATAGGTAAAGACTATCACAAGTTCATAGACAGAACATATTTATTCATATATTTATAATAAGTTACACATGATTTGATAATTAAATATCACACTGTTAAACATCCAAGAAAGTCGATATCTATTTGCCGTAGAAGGTTTCAAAAATCATAAAGAGATTTTGAAATAATTCATGTCATAGATAAATAGACGCGTTCTGTAGCTAGGGTTATTAGTATTAATTTCACATGGTTCGGTACCAATCGATCAAATCAAGCGATCACTAAAATAATATTCATCTTCCATTGCAGTGTTTATATCAAGATCCTTGTCACCTTGCTATCAATTAAATCAACGGATGATGCAGGGTCTCTGTATATATACCATACCTATCCGTGATTTCAGTACCGTACTGTTTTTCAACATTTTCTATTTCATAATAATTATTATAATACGTTATATTATGAAAAGTAAAATGTTTTATTATGCACTTTATTATTAACATCATGTGTTCCTGCAAAAACCATGCCTTTTGTTGTTTGTACATTGCTATGAAACATGTTGATGTTTATATGCAATAAGTTATTTGTATTGTATTGTATTGGTGCATGGTCGCTCTATATGCGTGAACAACAAAATCTAGATAGTAAAATCAGTTGTGCCCTTTATTCGCTCAATATTACCTACTAAACCCCCAAACACGGATTTGACACCGTTTTTTAAGGCTTTATCTGTACCTGCCTACAGCTACATAATTGATAAGATATTCACCGATTTGAAAGCTTTTAATATAAAAAAAAAAAAAAAAATAATAAAACCAAATTGAGCTTCACTTAGTAAAGCTCAAGTTGTAAACACTGTTAATATTCTTATAAACGATATAACTGGTATTCACCTCATTGTTACATAAGTTGGTAAAATTCTCTCAGACCGTGTAATTATATTACAAAACCTTCCAGACCCGATACGAAAATATGATGACATCTTAACATATTTATTTCGGTATTTAAATATGTTTTTCTTATCAAGATAACTTTCAAATTCAAAGTACCTTAAAATGTTTATATACTAAGTGAACTACTTACGTTATATCAATTTCGAATATATAAGAACTCTGTATTTCCCATCAAGTTGCATTGCCGAGTTTAATACAACATAAAAACAAAACAAACAAAAAAAGTATAGAGTTGAGCGATTTTTTTCCTGAAACTGAGCACCTCTTATTACATTGTTAGACTATGCCCAAAATGAAAGCCGTCTATTTTAAAACACTTATATCTTAGATAAACACTTTACGAGAGAGACCCCTCTGTACTTTTTTACCTGGCTAGAATTAGTCTTTCTAAACACCGGGACTTCCATCCATTGATCTGGAGAACATCCCAAATCCTAAATACCGTTACTAAAGATATCCAGCAAATGAGACACATGATAATTCAATGAATTAGCAAATGCTGTATACAACAGCAGTTAACCTTCAGCAGTGATGGAAGCATCAAGTTCCTCGGAAGTCATCTTCTTCAAATATATGATTACTACAAATTTATTCTTTTATATTACCTTCTATATCAGTGTCCAATGTGGTAAAAAATGATAAAATTAGTTAATACCTGTATCTATTTTCTACATCGCTTTTAAACGTTTCTTTTTAGAAAACAATCACTAGAAATCCTTCGGATTCTTGTTTGGTATGTTTCGATTTGGATATTTTTTTCCTTTTTTCTTCTTCATACATTCGCAACTGCAGATTCCCACTCTATTCTCATTGGATTCAATATTGTTATATTAATCCATGGCATCTTTGTATTCTTTTCCATACATTTATCGTCAAACCATTCTGCTTTTTTTTTAAAACCATTTTTGCAGAGGCCTATTATGAACAACAGGGGCTCCGCAACCGTGAACTTATCAATGCATAAATTAATACCATATGTATTTTGAGTTTCTAGTGATTGCATTTAGTGTCGGTAATTTAGCCACATTAAAAGCCTATATTGTCATTTTTAAACAAATGCGAGCTTGATCTTGCCAATTGTTTCACAGATTAACTTCATAATCCGAAATTCATCTTCTATGGTGAATTATTGGTACAAAGATATATAAATAAAACTAATATGATAATAATATTATTATAATATTCTCAATTCTACCTTACCGGCTCTTTCATGTAAACAATATCATATATAATCGCTTATACCGGGAATGAATGCTGCCAATAAACGAAAACACTTTGGCACGCTGTGCAACATCGGATCAGAACGACATACTGACACTCAATGATCTTCAAACTGAAATATGATTAATGGTGCGGGCCATATCGATTATCAATCTGTGCGTTCATGTGTCCATGCGTCTCCCTTTTTTTGTCTGTCTGTCCGTTCATACCACAGGTTTACTTTGTGCGTTTAGAAGATGACTTAACATCTTGATAAAGCTAGGTATACATGTACATCATGATATGATTATATATGACATATATATCTTGGTAAAAATGAATATTCTGTATAAGGTATGAATGGTATTTTAGCCATGCTTGTAGACTAGGTCATTATGTTTAGAATCCCAACCCGGCCTCTTCATTCATTCAATTTGACAAGCATTTGCCGAGTCGGGTAGATGTCTGCACTGATTACCATTTTGATTGACCTACCATAGTTTGAATAAATAAATATGCAATTATCACAAATCATCGCGGTTAAATTACTTTGAAATTCTAATGGACAGACCGAACAACGAAACATATGTAAAATATTAAATAGCATTTGGAAAGCAAATGACGGATTTTCATGTGAGGAAGCCTTCCAGCTGGCTTGCGGTAGGTTGGTGGTTCTACCCGGATGCCTCCGTGCATTCGGGGTCTTCCTCCACCTGTAATTAGCTGGACGTCGCTATATGATTGAAATACTGTCGAAGCGACGGTAAACTCAAATAGTCAAGTCAAGTCAAGTCAAATGATATGAAATTCTCGTTACCGCAAAACAACAACAAAAATAACAAATCTAATTAATCTAGCATTTAAACATTTGCACTATAGTAGGAGAAATGAAAGGGGGAAAAAGAAACACGCTTGAGTAGATCTACTTAATTGAACTTTTCTCAATATATTTTTCTTATTTTGCATTAAAGCCTGCAAATTCACAGCAAATTTCAGGTAGGTGAATTGCCGACTTTTGGAATTGGTTTATGATATGCATTTATTTTGTGAATATAAGATTTTTATAATTAAAGATTAAAGATAATTTTTGATCTTTTTGCATAGTATCTTTAGCATTTTACAGCGTAGATGCACACATTTCAAACCATGTAAATAAGCAGTACTGAGTTGTTATTCAAATGTCATTGGTTTTCGCGGATTTTCTTTCACTTTTAAAAACTTGAAATTATAATTAACTGCACACAAATGAGTGAGGATGCTGGCATGACACTTGATTGGATCATTACTTTTTATTTGACTGAACACAGAAGGATAAGTGAAAATAGATAATATTTTTTTTGTTGTTGTTGTTTTTTGTTTTTGTGAGTGTGTGTTAGTTAATCAACTTTGAGAGCTGATTATTTTTTTTTGCGTAATGAAAATAATGCAAGAAATCTAATCACAAATAAATGATTAAAGAAAGAAATTAAATTAGATAAATTTAGTGAATTCCCAAATAGTTTTGCGCGCGAAAAAAATGAAGGAAATTCCAAAATTGCAATATTTCCAAAATGGTCAGAAAAAGGCCTGCCTGTGTGTGCGTATCTGTGCTTGAGATATGTTTTAAAAACACAAAAAAGAAAGAAAGAAAAAAAAAAAAGAAATAAAAAATGTATTAATGAATTACTATGTGAATGTATAATAGTGTATTTGAATTACTATGTGAATGTATATTAGTGTATTTATGTACCAGTGTATTTTTTAATGAACCTTTTTATTTTCGTTTCGAATAATTTCTATGTTAATATGACAACTGTACCACTTTGTAGGGGGAGGGGTGTCATTTCCGTCATACCTACATGTTTCTGTGAAGGCTTTTTTGTCAAACCTGTCCTTCGTTTTCATATATACATCTTTGCGTTCAACTCGTGTATTTGTAAAAAAATAGGACATTCTGACACAATCAGTGTCTCCAGATTTCGTTTCGATGGAGGCATAGGATCTGGGTCTTTTTTTTTCAATCTTAATGTTATTTGTAACAACTGAACGGCCGTTTATTTCATTTGCGCCCCCTCTCTCTCGCTTTCTCTAAAAGTGAGAGAAAATGCTAAATTTGAGAATTGAGAATGCTTTTATAAACCGTATATGTATTAACTGTTCTGATCTCTCCCTCTCTTCCTTAATTCATAGACAAAATATCCTTTAAGTAATAAAAGATCATCATTCAATACATTATAAACAAAAATACAACTGTTACAGTGCTTTGGTACAGTTTTACCATTGTCCTATCTCAGTGGTAGGGCTACGCTTTGTTTGGAAGGTATTGGGTTTGAAACCACTGTGACCGCGCCAACCCAAAAACCAGATGGCACTCGGCAAAATGGTTGCTATGGGAACCCGGAATACTCAGTACTGGTTCTACCAGGAACTGTTCTCCCGTGTATCGGTGCTTTACACCGGTCACGTAAAACAACCAAGGGGTCTATACGCAATGAGCTAGGGTATAGCACCGGACTTGTATCCAACCACTGTATCTTCCGACGCTGTCTCTTCAGCAAAAACAGGATCCACACTGGGCTATACAGCAGAGTTTATAATATGGCCATAATCATCCAAAACTGATTGCTAGTCGATACAGTAGAAGAATTCGAAGAAAATTTGTTTGTCTCCGGTCGTTTTATTTCATTCTTTTTCACATCATGTATTGATACCTTATAAAAAATTCTTGACGTAGGAGTCTACGTTTATAAAGATAATATGTTAACATAAAGTCCAAAATATTGGCAATATTTTGTATGAATCTACGCCTTCAACAACATCATTAAAAATAGTGTTACCCAACAACATCATTAAAAATAGTGTTACTTCCTTGAATATGATTTTCGTAATTTTTCACGTGTGTGCTATTCTTACAGCTCACCTGTTGTTCACCGGCTAAATAGCTAATATATACATAGTAACATTTTAATTACACGACTTTAAATACATATATATATGAACTCAACATTACAAATTTACAAATGTTTAATGCATATATAAATATGTTTTCCTCTTCCTATATATTCATATACATATGGTAAGTGCGTTTCGGTGATTACTAATAGCGTTTCGGTGATTAAGCGTTTCGGTTTTTCTACGGAGACATTACAAATGGATTACTGTAGCCTACATCAGTACATGGCATGTTTACATCGAGACAGATTGCAAATGTGACACGGAGGTGAAGAGAATATTCATGGCGTAATGCATTAATTTGGCTAGTTTGCTGGCAGACAAGTCAGTCAACTGTCAAAATTTATGTGATTTGTCAGAGACGCTGCAAATAGCAGATACAAATTGATCCAACCCAAAGACAAATACAAAGGTAAGAAAAATTAGTAATGCTTGGGCATTACATTATTGTCTTTTTCAAAACCTGAGTTCATTTTTTCTTATATATTCTTATATGGTAAAAATCTTTT
>CM037788.1:32570889-32620889 GCA_021229015.1 Solen grandis | reverse complement strand
AATTGATCTGTACTGTACATAACCGTATAATACTGAACTGATCTGTACCGTACATTACCGTATAATTCTGAACTGATCTGAACTGTACATTACCGTATAATTCTGAACTGATCTGTACCGTATAATGCTAAACTGATCTGTACTGTACATAACCGTATAATACTGAACTGATCTGTACCGTACATTACCGTATAATTCTGAACTGATCTGAACTGTACATTACCGTATAATTCTGAACTGATCTGTACCGTATAATACTAAACTGATCTGTACTGTACATAACCGTATAATACTGAACTGATCTGTACCGTACATTACCGTATAATACTGAACTGATCTGTACCGTAAAAACTGAACTGATCTGTACCGTATTATACTGAATTGCTCTGTACCGTACATTACCAAACTGCTCTTTACCATACATTTCCGTATAATACCGAACTGCTCTCTACCAAATTATTACAAATTACCGTATAATACCGAACTGCTCTCTACCAAATTATTACAAATTACCGTATAATACCGAACTGCTCTCTACCAAATTATTACAAATTACCGTATAATACCGAACTGCTCTCTACCAAATTATTACAAATTACCGTATAATACCGAACTGCTCTCTACCAAATTATTACAAATTACCGTATAATAACGAACTGCTCTCTACCAAATTATTACAAATTACCGTATAATACCGAACTGCTCTCTACCAAATTATTACAAATTACCGTATAATACCGAACTGCTCTCTACCAAATTATTACAAATTACCGTATAATACCAAACTGCTCTCTACCAAATTATTACAAATTACCGTATAATACCGAACTGCTCTCTACCAAATTATTACAAATTACCGTATAATACCGAACTGCTCTCTACCAAATTATTACAAATTACCGTATAATACCGAACTGCTCTCTACCAAAGTATTACAAATTACCGTATAATACCGAACTGCTCTCTACCAAAGTATTACAAATTACCGTATAATACCGAACTGCTCTCTACCAAATTATTACAAATTACCGTATAATACCGAACTGCTCTCTACCAAATTATTACAAATTACCGTATAATACCAAACTGCTCTCTACCAAATTATTACAAATTACCGTATAATACCGAACTGCTCTCTACCATATTATTACAAATTACCGTATAATACCGAACTGCTCTCTACCAAATTATTACAAATTACCGTATAATACCGAACTGCTCTCTACCAAATTATTACAAATTACCGTATAATACCGAACTGCTCTCTACCATATTATTACAAATTACCGTATAATACCAAACTGCTCTCTACCAAATTATTACAAATTACCGTATAATACCGAACTGCTCTCTACCAAATTATTACAAATTACCGTATAAAACCGAACTGCTCTCTACCAAATTATTACAAATTACCGTATAATACCGAACTGCTCTCTACCAAATTATTACAAATTACCGTATAATACCAAACTGCTCTCTACCAAATTATTACAAATTACCGTATAATACCAAACTGCTCTCTACCAAATTATTACAAATTACCGTATAATACCAAACTGCTCTCTACCAAATTATTACAAATTACCGTATAATACCGAACTGCTCTCTACCAAATTATTACAAATTACCGTATAATACCGAACTGCTCTCTACCAAAGTATTACAAATTACCGTATAATACCGAACTGCTCTCTACCAAAGTATTACAAATTACCGTATAATACCGAACTGCTCTCTACCAAATTATTACAAATTACCGTATAATACCGAACTGCTCTCTACCAATTATTACAAATTACCGTATAATACCGAACTGCTCTCTACCAAATTATTACAAATTACCGTATAATACCGAACTGCTCTCTACCAATATTACTGAACGGCTCATGTAATCTATATATTGTACCTTGCTGTGCCGTTATGCATTGCTATACATTACCAACTGTACTATACCTGTATTGTATCGCACTGTGCTTTTCTTCTTCTTTTTTTCTATAATTTCGCCTTTAACATGTACCACAGATATGGAGTTCACGAAGATGCAACCATTACTACAGTCAGCTCATTAAAATTTTCTTTTATTTTCTAATTTCATTTCAGAATGCCATCTAAAGGGCGTTACACGGCGGGGAAGCAAGTATCCCGCTGGGAGGCGGACTCGGAGAATATTGACATCGAGTACAAGAACCTTGAGGGTCAAGGTCAACAAAGTCCCTGTTCCTCATGCACCTGTCCCCTAGGCGACAAGAAGCCTCTCATCATCAAAATCCTCTCTGTGGTTGTCGTCTTCGGTGTCGGCTTGGTGATAGGTTTCCTCATAAGGAAGAATGTCTACAAAAATAATAATAAAGACCCAGGACTGTTGCCACAGGCAGGTGATTCAGACGCAGGTGTCAAGGACGTGTATGGCATCAAGCAGGTGAGTTAAACTAATGAATAGACAATTAAACAGCATTGTTACAAACCCACGGTAAATTTATTCCGTCACTCTCCATTCTTCAACCGTGGGATTCTTATGCGTTAAACGTAAAGATATTTAAGCCAATAAAAATTAGGTTTTTTTGTTGTTGTTTTTTTATACTCTCCGTGTGGAGGTAAGATCATCAGTGGTAGCGGAAATATTGTATAGGATGTCGGTTATTGCGAGAGATTTGATTGGCTTACTACAGGCAGGGCAAGGTTATCCTGCATCCAGTCGGATTATTATCTCAGCGTTTGATCTAAACAAGGAAACGGTAGTTAAAAAAAAACACGAATGATATGTGTAGAGTACATGTAATAAGCAGCCGTGGACGATGTTTAACCGTTTTGATAATCAGATATCGTTGTAGTAATGTTATTTAGCAAATCAGTGAATTTATTCAGCAATTTATTTGAATTATATAACAGATTAGTGTCTGGCCATTGGTATCGTATATCATGTAACAGATAAGTGACGGAGCATTAGAATCGTTTGTCGAGGGGTGAGAGCGAAACTAGGCTTAGTGCATATAATTATGTAAGCACTTAGCCAAGTTTTGCTCTCATCCCTCGATATGTTATACATGTATATTTAAATCGTATAACAGATAAATGACGGGATATGTGTATAATAAACAAGTGACTGTAAACAGTATTATACAACATGAGGCAAGTGTGACTAGACGGGCATTCAAGTACTCAAGTACAGTGTAGTACTAAAAGAATCATGTTGTCACTCCCCAAACTCACCCACACATAATTGATAGCATCTGTCCGTACTGAATAATTGAATAACGTACTTTTGTTTTTTCTATTTTCTTTATCATTAAAAAAATGTTAAGTGCCGTTATAAAGAGTGTGTAACTAACGCATTGCTGTCTACCAAATTTATCGCTCTATCGATTGATTCTTGTATCTTTCTTCCAGTTGAAATATCAAAGCGCAGCAAGAGTTGACACGATTGCTATTTATGCTGCTCTCTGTCGCTACAATTTCTTGTGTCGTCCGATCCGAAAAGAAATCTCCGATTGTATGAACCCGTATTTCCATGCAATTCACATTCTATACAGAGAAAAATAAATCAAAGTGTACTAAGTTAATTAGGAAACTCTCCAAGACGTATACATTTAAGTTCTTTTTGTAATGCTTTCTATGCATTCTCTCCTTTGGGATTCGTAAGAAATGATAGTAGCAGAGATCTCTTACGATGCTAGGATTATTTTTCATTTGACAAATTAGCTGCTAATCCTATCCACTCTAAGACGAATGCGTCACGAACATATTTCTTTTAAGGAGTAGACATATTGCATTAGGCACAATGGTAAGCTAAGGTATTCTTATGTTTATTTACCGTCGACTGGTCACGCATTGTGATCTAGCTAATGAAATGTACCATTTGGCATCGTCTTACTGCATTAACGCGGAATGGAAGTCTATCGCATAAAATGCGATTATCACAGAAATTTTACGAGCTGTTTACCAACTTGGTGCAGCGCTACTGCCATTTGTAACATCATTAAGTATGGTGATTAAGTTTTGGGTAAGTCGTTTTCAGTGAATATGCATATTAAATTTAGGTTTTCCTTGATTTTTGTTATTATTCAATGTATCCACGCTAAAAGGAAAGCAGTAATCCGAAAATGGACGTTTTTGCTATAAATTACACTAGCAAGAAAAACGGTTATGTTTAATTAGAAAATGCCCGTCGAGTTTTTTTTAAGGTCATAAAAATTTCAAATACAAAAGCATTTTTTAGAAAAAAAAATATGATTAATGTAATTTTAAAGGAATAATGACTTGGTTTGAAATTTTAAGAAACGTAGTGAAATATCAAGACGAATTTCCTTAATTAACGATGTGTTACGAGGATGATATTTAATGAATAATAGTGAATTACCAAAACGAATATTCTTAATTAACGATGTGTAACTGTGATTTAAGTAGAAGCGTGTTGAAAATGAACAAAAAAATGTTGTGCTTGTTATTTTTTGTTTCTTCGTTGGATTAGAATTAAGAAAATGAATCACATCGGAGCCAGTAACAATGGTTCCGTAGATTAGATTATTCCTTAGAGTATTTCTAATTATGTTACGTTAGATTTTTGGGTCGCAACAAAATTTAAACTCATTATTGTTGAGGCAAAGTATTGGAAAATCATCATGAGCTTAGATTAAATATATTTTCAGGCCATTCTGATTAAAACACTAGGCTCGTTTTTGGTAAATAGCATATTGATTGTGATATCCGAATCGTATTTGTTGAGGAATATCAGTAGTTGAATTTCCGGTCTATAAAATATTAAGAAACTGTTTAATTAAGTTATTTGATTTTTTCCATATTGCAATTTGTTAAATGTTCATCTTCCCTGAAGCTACAATCATTCCATCACTGTGAATGTTTCAATTCTGAATTTGGGGAACGAACAGCAAAAGAAAATCCGCTTCCTTCGATTGACCCCAAAAATATTGTCTTTCATATTCATACTAAGAAGACACACCGATGCTCATTGGGCCGTGATTGTGTTTTTGCACTGAAATGTTGAATAGTTTGAGGCATTCCGTGTAGCCAAGGAACAAGTATACGAGTAAACTCATTTTTCATTTTATCGAAAGAAAGAAATTAACCCATAAACTACATGCACATTTCTTTTATATGCCAAGCAGCCTTTTTCGTACATCTCTGGCGTCCTTATTTTAGACTAAAACTTAAGAAGTACAGATATTTTAAGTGATTCTTACTTAAAGTGATATTTTATTAGGTGAGTTTAATTATTTTTTGTAAAGGTAATAGCTACTTGAAAGTATAGTGTTTTATAAATTTATTTATTATTTAATAATTTGACTATTTAAAAAAATAGCAGAAGCTTGAGTCTTAAAATACAGGATCAGGCCCCGTGTTCTTGAAAAAAATCCTAAGGCTATTGAAGTATGTTTCTTGTAAGCCCAATCTTTCTAATTCATGGCTAGGTCAACAACTTATAAACAATATTGCAAACAAACGCATGTTATTTTGTGTAAATCATGTCCACCATTGACTACCCATTGCCACAATGTAGGTAGTGGATAGCCTGGAAATCATTTTGAATACATCTGTACACAGCAGAAAGCTCCATAATGTAACCGCTATCGATACATTATGTTTTGTCTGTTTCATATATTATTCAGTTGATTCTATTCTGTTTTGTTCTTCCGCATCTGAATTTTTCCTAAAAATAGAAGGTTTTGCAATTTATAGTTTTATATCTGTGGAGAAGCCAAAGTTATTAATCTATAATACTGGGAATGAAGATAAAAAAGCTAGTATTAGCAACAGACTTGAAACAAGCTGCAGGCTTAACTTTATTGTACTTTGTTTCTTTTCAGTAATGTATGGATACAAACTGTTTTTGTAAGACAGAACGCTGCAAGTCTGCGTATCGTTATACGATAATATATCATTTGTAAAATATTTTCAGACTTTTAAAGTTTTTCCCCAGACAAATTGTTCAGTGAGCTGCTTTCAAGTGGCTCCAAAGCACATGTATACAAAATTAAACATGGTGTTGTCTTCTAGGATTTAAACCATCGGTAAAACTAAACTAACGTCTTCGTCATTATAGCTTTTATACCATTTTATAATTACATATCAAGGTCGTTAAGGGGAACTAGCCCCGTGTTCTCGAAAATACATAACTTGACTCAAACTTAAGTATCATACTCAAATGGAACTTTTAATCATAAGTAGTTCGTCCATTGATGTCGAAGATGACCATAGTTTCATCTCTGCTGATTTCTGCGATGAGAGTTGTGGGTTCGAAGATGGCTGACAAGTTCAAGCCTCGCATGGAACATCCTTCCACATTTCGGACAAGACGGTCAGGATAAAGCTGCTGCCGATGCTTCTCTCTCCATTCGCTTGGCCCCCTTCTGTTTTGCCAGGCAGATACAATTCTTCTCGTGTAACATTGCTCCCATCTTCACGCTAGAGCACCAGACACATCGATCAAGAGCTAGATCTTCCCATGTGTCAGGTTCGACGTGGAACAGCTTGGTGGATACTTTCAAGGAGTCTTTGTACCGTTTTTTTCTGACCACCTTTGGTGCGTGAGCCATTTACTAGCTCATTGTACAAGAACTGTTTCAGGATGCGGGTGTCATCCATTCTTCGTACATGACCAGCCCAGCGGAGTTGGCCTGACCGCAGCATGGTGTCGATGCTGTACATGTTAGCACGACTTAGAACCATAGTATCTGGGATCTTGTCCTGCCATTTGATGCCTAAATTTTCAGGAGGCATACTGTGTGGGAGTGGTTTAGTTACTTGGTGTGTCTCTGGTATACTGTCCAGGTCTCACTTGCACAGAGTAAGGTTGTCAGTACAACTGCTCTGTACACACTAAGCTTTGTCACTGTGGTAATGAGTCGGCGGCCCCATACAGGATTGTTCAGGCGGCCAAGGCTGAGCTTGCTTTAGCTATGCGGGAGTTGACTTCATGGTCAATGTGGATGTTTCTGGATAAGGTGCTTCCAATAAATGCAAACTTTTCCACAGGGTTGAGGCGCTCAGACTTTATGTAGATGTTCGGTTGTTTGGTGCTGGTTGGAACATGACCTCAGTTTTCGTAGTTCTTATCGTCTAACCAAGGTTGTCACAAGCACCCGAAACCTGTTCAGGCTTTTTTGCATGTCAGGCTCTGTTGGGGCATTTAAGGCGCAATTATCTGCAAAGAGAAAGTCTCTCAGTCTGTTGAAGTTGACCTTGGTCTTGGTTTTCAGGCGCTGCAGGTTAAAGACTCCTCCATCCGTGCGGTACCTGATGTCAGTGCCTGGGTCACCCCCATGGAAGGCATCTGCCAACCTAGCAGTGAACATCAAGCTGAATAGCTTTGGGGCTAAAATGCAACCTTGCTTGACACCGTTTGTGACCTCATAGGGTGAAAATTTATTTTCATCATCGAGAACGTGGGCCTGCATGCCATCATGAAATTGACGTACCATCGTGATGAATCTTGGTGGGCAGCCAAATGTCTCCATGATTAACCATAAACCAGCCCTGTTGATGGTATCAAACGCTTTCGTGAGGTCTACAAATGTTGTGTAGAGGCTGGTATTCTGTTCTTGGCATTTATCTTGCAGTTGTTTGACTGCAAAGATTATGTCCAGTGTTCCACGACCTGAGCGGAATCCGCACCATTCTCAAGGTGACGAAGAAGTCTGTTCCACAGTATGCGTGCAAGGATCTTTCCAGCCTCATGTAGACAAAGTCTCAAAATGACTGAAGTAATGTTAGGGTAACGCTAAACTTGTTTCAACCGGGCTTCTCAAGTTTAACGTGTATGAATCAATCAAATGCTTTAATGTCTTGTATTGGTTCAATTCAGAACGAGGGAGATAAAAACAAAAGTAGATTTAATTATATAAACGTTCTAAATTAAATGCGTTTAAATCTTAACACTTCATCTAGCAATAAGCTTTTATAATTCTAACTAAAACATCGTTTATTGAAAATATCATCAGTGGGCGTGGGGAGAATTCGTTTCTTAGACGTTATATTGATTGCTGTACCTAATTATTACGTAGAGATACGTTTCCAGGAAGAGACTAAAATGTTATCTCATTAATTACCCGTCATTAACTTAATCGTTTCCGCGAAAGATAGAGGCCATTTTATGATGTTTCCAAGACGTTTACCAGTATTTATATCGTGTGGTAGATTTCTATTTTGTTATTGAATGAAAAAGAGAGGAGGCGTGTTTTTAAAATTTGGAACACATATAAAATAGTAGGGCTTTGGACGATTAATTGGTTCATAGATAAACCCGATCTGGTCAAACAGTTTCGGGATGTGTTTTTCGTGACAATGGCGGCTAGTGCTTAATAGGCGACAGCTACATAGAGTGAATAATCAAATCCGATTATCATGAAATTTGGTGAAATCCTTACTACTATAATGTCAAGGTCAGTTGTGATTATTTCTATCACAGCTATGATGTAGTGTTTGTAATCAACTCTAAATAAATGTATGTCAAATATGAATAGATAGTACATGTAGTAGTAAAATTATTGGTTTAGAACCCGAGGGTCCAGCCCAGTGACGTGCTTAACATTTTACTGGTTTGTTTCCCGATAGTCGTAAAGAAAATAAGCGTTGTTTTACGTCAAGGATAAATAGGTCAAAACTGAATGATTTGCATATTATACAAATTACTTCGGTTTATTGAATGTACTGAGGACTTAAGTCAATTTTCATATCTTATATTATCTTGGCATAGTGGCCTTGTGGTTTCATATTCTTGCTTCCAGCTAGGTTCAAATTCACAACCGTCAGATGAGTTCTAAATTCACGCTGTAATCGCATCGTTTAAAAATCTACGGGACTACGTTTCTTATCATAATCGATTTAATATTTAAGCATCATCCTTCATTAAACTTCACCTTTAGTCTATCTTCATTTACACTTAGCTATGTATAGTTATAGAATAATTATGCCTCGATTAACTTAGGTGTACGTGTAGGTGATCTACACTTAGCTAAGTGAACGGTTGTGAAAATCGGTTTGGATCGTGACGATCTTTCAACTTATTGTTTTACTATCAATAAAATGCTATATCGCTTCAGGACTACGATCATGAGTTCAGCCAAACAGTTCAAGATGATTTGGAGGATATATTCAACTACGAGGACCACATGAAGTAAGAATGCGATGTCTTATTTGATTTTTTTTTCATACCTTGAAAATAATGTCCCCAGTATCTAAGTGGCTGGTGTGCCATTCTAATAATCTGAAAGTCCTGTATTCGATCTTCGGCTGCGACATACCAAAATCGCTGAAATGGTACTGGTACATCACCATTGAGCTTAACGATAAAAAGGGATAGTTCCTGTACTGGTCATTTATAATTCGATATGTTTCAAGTCTTTCCTTAAAACTTTTTTTGATGATGATTTGGAAAGATTTCATTATGTTTTCTGATACATGTATTTCTGATGATTTAATTTAAAGTTTTAGGTTTTATATGCGGGGTGTAATATTGTACTTACACAAAATCAAGTATACACGTACTTGCCGTTTTCGTACTTAAACTTTTTCTGCTATCAATAATAATGGCATTTGAGTATGGGAACACAGATTGTAAAACAGATTATATCACTTTTTTAACTGTCTGTATTTCCAGTTATCTATTAGAAAAGGTTATTCTTCGATTTAGTCCTATAGTTGTTATGCAGAAATCATATTCACCTGTAAGAACCAAAACCAATAAGTGCAAACGTCATTTATAGGGGCCATTTCTTTTTACATGCTGGTTCAAAATGTATTACAAGCAAGTACCAGCAGAGCAACGAAACTGATATGACATCATTTTCCCGAAATGACGGTGAATCAAGATAACAACAATAGTTCTACGGCTCGATTCTTTGACGCTTGCATCAAAAGTTTTCTTGTGTTATTTGATGTGATGCCATGTCACGCGTCTAAAGCATGGGATCGCAGTTAGGCAGTAGGTACCTGTCTCCTGTAGACAATTGACTGAAATTTGTGAGATGTTAATCCAAATCGAGCAAACATACTCATTGTTGACTATTCTATTATTTTAATGGCTAATTTTAATTTTGGTGTTCTTATTTCGTGATAACCTAATGGTGACTGATTCTCTAAAATTAATGGTTAAAAAAATTTGCAACTAAAAACTGAATTGTTCAGTGTGTTGCAACTGAATACTACATGGTTATATGTTTTGCAACTAAACACTTAGTTGTTCGATGTCTTGCAACTAAACACTAGATGGTTAAATGTTCTGTAACTAAACACTAGATGGTCAAATTCCTTGCAAATAAACACTAACACTAAATGGTTAAAAAGAAAGTCGAAAGTTATTATAATGCCCTGGTTTTTATTACAAAGTTGACATTGACTTAGTATGTTGTATAAGCATGACCTAAGATCGTTATATAGAACTAAATTGAAAGCTTTTAATTTAATAGCCTCTCCAGACAACTGGCTTTTGTCTCCTTTTAGACATTTCCGCAAGAAATAAATACGTTATGTAGGAATTTGCCAAAATTGAACTTAAAAAAAAACTCAGTTAGTGAAAATAACAGAATGAATTTAATTATCCCAGCCACTAGATACAGACTCTTTTGAACATTTCCAGAAATATCAGGCATCGCTAAATCTTATTGCTGAACGATCCGACCCACTATTAAGTTTCCCAAATCATCGTTGGATACGGTCTTCTAGTCTCCTCACATCTGTATATCACAGTATATCAAAACAAAACAATGATCAGAGACCAGAGGGAATTCAAGTAAATTTCTATCTCGGTATATAACCCCCGGTAATTTAATTAAGTTGTTTTGGCCTCTGCCGGACGGTTTGTCCCTAGCTTTTATTTCTTTGACTTGCATTTCCAGTGAAGGGCGTAATTTGATTATTCCAGTTTGTGGCGGTTGTATTTTGTAGTCATTACGAGGGATCCAACTGAATTATCAATTAAATGAAGGATGTAGTGAAACCATAAAATGTTCTTCCTGGCACCGACTCAGAATCAAGTGTTTTGAGTGGAGAAACATGCTTCTAAAAGCCTTAGATTAACATACAACATGATTGCTTGCAGAACAAAACCACTGAACTTTGTGCATTGATACCTGTGAGTTACGTATCTGTAATCAACTTGTCAGTCACAGTTTATAATTATTCTACTCGTAATGTGTAACACATTTGATTAAGCTTGTTTACCTAACCAAATAACAACACGAAAATACACGTGCGAATTAGTTTCTCATTTGATCTATCCATGTAATGTTTATTATTTATCGTGAATTTTGTAAATATGTTTTGGTTTCTTATACATGTATACACATGATGGTATTACCCACGATTGCCATTGTAACAAAATTTAAATAAGATCGGTTATCTCGAAAATAATCCACGGAAATATTTACCCACGAGTTTATACAAAATCAGCTAAGTATAAATACAATTCTATGATAGGCAGTAGGTCATTGTCTCTAAAGATTAAACAATATAGAACATAAATTTATAATTTATTCTGGACTGTGATACCAATGAGGATAACAGTATACAAGACATACTAAAATATGTTTACATTTAAACAATTTGAAAGCCATACACTTTGCGTCAGCAAATGCCTGTATGCTGTTTAGCTAACGAACAAAACAGAACACAAAGGCAAGTTAGTTATGAAAATACGCAAAAGAGTATCGGCGGGGGGGGGGGGGGGGGGGTACATAACTGTGGATTCATAGTTTGTGGGTTCGTACCCCAATTAAGCAAGGACCTTTTCTGTCCTTCCCAGACGCAAAATACTGGTCCAATCAAGGAACCCGCAAGAGGGTTTAGTATATGTCTTGAGAACTTTATTCCCAGTGTAAAGAAATAAGTCTAAGTCATCTTACATCTACCATTCTGCTGTTAAAGTACGTATTCGCATACTGTTACCGTATAATGTTTATTTTTTTAATTGTAACCTCGCGTGTCGCTTAATACATTATTCATATAACTGCATAATAAAGCTCTTATTGAAATGTTTCAGCTACATAAATACAAACGCTTGTTAGTCAGCAAACGCCTGATGATGATGATTTTCTTGGTTTAACAGTTTATGTAATCACACGCAAGACCATATAGAATGTGTAGTGGTTAGCGTACTTCAGCTCATCTCACTTTAATAAGTATCGCGAGAACAAACGAGAACATTTAGAAAAGTGATATCACTTCATGTCAATCATTGTAAAATATGTAAAGTTGATATATTGTGTTATGTCATAAAAAAGTATACTTATGCTGGTAAAGCTCCCTTGCTTGGCGCTCATCACATAATGGTAGTTTCGGGATTGGTATGTGGTTGGTTGACTGGGTGTGGTATCATGCCACATGTCTACAGTGTGATACTGCAGTGTGGCAGCACAATGTCTGTCTCAAGTAAGCAATTTCTACAGTTGACTGAAATACTGTCGGCAGGCCGTTAATCCAATAAAAAAAACTGTAAAAGACTGTGAAGCCATTAATTCGCGTAGGACACTAATTTTCGTCAACTTCGTGAAGGGTTTTATCGACGAATATTAATCCACACGAAAACTTATCTCTTATATAGACTTCTAAAACATAGATCCGCGAATAAATGTACCCACGAAATTCTCTTAGGTACATAATCAACGAAAATTAATGTCAATGAAAATTAAAATTATTTTTCAGTGGTGCTTCTAAAATGACATTATATCTATTTTATTGTGTATGTATCAGAGTGATCACGAAATGTGTCCACATGTCTGGGGTTGGTTCAGCCAATAAACTTCTGGATTACGTTGAGAGCAAATGGAGAACGTTCCCTTTTGATTCCGTCAAGGTCAAACGATACAACGTTACCCTGTCGTACGCAAACTAGTAAGTATACAAGGAATATTTGTTGATTTTGTGTAAGATAGTAGAGTTTTTTATGACCACAAGTGAAAGAAAAAACGACTGCACAGTAAAATCAACAAATATTCTATTTCTTCATTTTCATTTTTTTCGTCTGTGGTGTCCTTCAAATCCCCCACCCCTTGGGCCTCAATAATACTACGTAGCTTCAGGGGTTAATTTAAGGGGTTATAAATTATTTGCACGCATAAACCGCACTCAAACTCTGTTCGAGGCTTACAATTTTGAACCTAAAAACATTCACTTAGCCCTTTAGGCACGCTTCTTGTCTACATAAAATATCCTCTGTGCCCTTATAATCAAACCCCATGCCCGACATAATATGAATTTACGTCATTTAATGTCGTCATAACAACCACTGTATGGTTATTAAATTTGACGGCATTGTCATAAAGACTAATTGTCTAGTGGATACAGCCTCGTTCCGCGGGCATGTTTCAAGTCTTAAGTGGTATTGACGATGGTTAGATGTCCAGAAAATACATAAAAGGAATGTGTTATACAAGGACACAATTAAAAATTATAGAGGCACCCCGAATGTATGGAGTCTTCATGAGAGGCATTATAAACACTATAATCTAAATGTGTTCGCATTGCAGAATTATATGTTTGTTACAAGTGGACAGCAATTGCTAAATTTATGACATGTTTCAGTATAATGGGGAAGCGCCATCTTATATTTTAGGGACAATATAAGTTTGCAGAATAATGATTGTTCCTGCAAGTAATGATATTTTTTTTTGGGACTTAATTAACTGAGTCGCAATTGGATAGCAGCAGTCTAATGTCGACGATCTCTTAAGAAAAAAAATCGTTTCCTGATACAGCTGTATAGCCATAGTTTTGTTCGTGTGGATTTATTTTTTCTGCTGAATATGACGCGATGAAATGTATTTATATTTCAAAAACTCACTTTTCGTGAATATGTGCGGAATCCTTTTTATTTTTTTTTCTTAGCGAACGTTGTTGTCTGTAAGTGTGCGAATGTATGTACTCAGTCAAAAACAAAAGTATTAATGATTCTTTATTTTTTTCACTTTATAACAAGTCGACCAGTGTTTGTCATATGGTCAGCACATAATAAATACACTGATTTCATTCAGGTGACTATACAGATCATAAACTAACCTTAAAATTGATTAAAATTTATGCGTATTTGTAAATACCGAATATTTGTTTATGGTTGTCTGAATCCTATGAACTCTTTTTGAACAAAGCATAGTTTTTTCATCTACAAAACTTTGTTTATTCTTATCTTCAAAATGTCTATTTTGTCTTTTTTTGCTAATTAGTTTAGCTCAACTGGATATGAAGAGATCAAAATGAAGTAAAACCACGGTAGATACTCGTCTTCCCACCCTAGCACCATCCTTTCTTAGGCTAATGTCAATCTTAGGATATAATCGTGTCTTTTTCTTATCCCCTATTAGTTCATTACTTTAACTTGAAATGGGGAGGTTTCACTGATTACATTAATTACGCACGATTAGTTAAATTTTAATGATCCTGTTTTGCAGTTATTGTCTTATTAGTATGCATAAGATTACATTAGATTGCACGATACATCCATAAATAACCAGATGCATCCTTAATTATATGTTGCACATGGAATCCAAAACGACTGAAATAGGTGAATAAAATTCACTATGGGTATATGTTGTTTATGAATTACCACCATTTCCTGTTTATACCAGGTTTACGCATGCGCATTTGATTTGTATTTGTAAAATGCATTTTTAATTCACACAGAAAAAATCATGACATCAACTGATATTATTGCAATATCGTTTATCATGTACAAAGAAAATATACAAAATATTTGTAACACGAAAATGTAATTTTAGTGAAATTTTGTTGATTTTTTGTCGATTTTGCCATTTTTATATATTCTAGATTTCACTGTTAGATGGAAGCGATGCACTCTACTCAAGCAAAATATGAGGCACTTTTCTAAAATAGCTTTATAACGTATTCATAAAACTAGTTTTGTGAGAGAATGACTATGTGATTAAATTTCCTCTCATACTGACATATTCCCCATTAATGGTTCACAGAATAAAGCCACTCGGCCACCGAGACCACGATGGGTAAAGGATTTAGTTTGGAGCCTCCATTGCCCAGCATGTTAAATCGTTGATTTGGTGTTGGTCAATGATTATGTCAGAATAGATATTCTTAATACATTATCTACCGTTTTAATGCGTTTTATGAAAATTAAACATATTAAATCCACGAACGTCGAATATATTTTTTTTTTAAAAAGTGTTTGTCTCGAAATTTCGGGGGACTATTTGGATCCCAGCTATAATTTCTGAAACCATGCTCGAATTCTACCAACAATACGCAGCGCTAAGTTATACTTAAAATTAAAGCAAATTTAAGGTATACTTTTTGTCAGCATAGTCATATACTTAAATAGTATATAAAATAGAAATGACAAAGTGTGTTTCTATCTAGTTCAGTAATTTAAGTACTATTTAGCGCTAAGTATTGATAGTGAAATTCGAGCCAGAGTGTATACTTTGCTTTGTAACTGAGTGGAGAAGTTTTGTGTGGTTAAGTCTCATGCAAGGGAGATAATTCTAGTTTTAGAAATAGATATTTGAAAAAAAAAATAGTTTACTGCTGTTATTTTCATTATAAACGTAGGTGTTTCACTAATTAGCGTTAAAGAAATTATTTTGGTTGTTGCAGTACAAATATGGATGCCAACATCGTGACGATTCAGGCTCCCAATGGCTCCCTGGTCTTCCAGAGCCAGTACAATACGTCAAGTTCTCATCCGGAGTACTTGCCCTTCAGTGCTTATGCGCCCGCAGGAAAAGTTTCCACGGTAGGTCACGCGATACATGTTTTTATGATTAAATCTTTTTCTTGTTATGTCGATTTAGATATTCAGTTATCACAATTTATAAAAGTCCCTCATGATGGCTCCTGGGCTGGATCGGTACTTTGCGCCTGAAAATGGTTCCCCCCCCCCCCACCTAAACTGGGTTCGAACCAACAATCTTCGGACCCGTTGTCATTTACACTGCCTCTGGCCCAACGGCGCTTACAATTTACAAAAACTACTGAGTATGCTTGTACAGTATTACATTTAAAAAAAACAATAACAACAACAACAAAAACATAATTTCATATTAAAAAAAATGAACCGGTATTGCATGCCATATGCAATAGATATCGTCTGAACTTCCGGGGTATTCTCCCAAAGTCATAATCACAATATCACCACCGTCTGTGTCATCGAAAGTGATGTCTCATTCATTGCGAGATCTTGTATAAGCGATCGATGTAAAATAATCAAGGATTCAAGATTCAAACAATCTTTTATTTCGTAATGTAAACATGTACAGTTTATTACATGATCCATTTGATGTTATAAAAAATAACATAAACTGATTTGCAAAATATATTTATAATAAAAAGAAAAAACAAAAAAGTGAAGAGAAATTGCTTATATGTCGATTTGAATACACAAGTTCTCACAAATATCATAAAACACTCAGCACGGTTCCTGGGTTTGACCATTATTTTTCACCTGTGAAGATCATGGAAAGTCATTGCCCTAACGGGATTCGAGCCACAGTCTTCGATTCCGCAATCTTCTACGTCATAACGAGACCACGTCGCGTCTTATTGTGTATGAGTTGTTGTAGTTGTTGTATTGGAGTTTACCGTCACTGCGATAGTATTTCAATCATATAGCGACGTCCAGCTGATTACGGGTGGAGGAAGACCCCGAGTACACAGAGGTACCTGGGTAGAACCACCGACCTACCGCAAGCCAGCTGGAAGGCTTCCTCACATGAAAAATCCGAAGTCCCTACCGGGATTCGAACTCACAGCGGTGAGGGGCTGAGAGATTTGTAGTCCACGACTGTAACCGCTCGGCCACGGCGGTCCCTATTGTGTATGAGAGCAAGAGAGAGTGAGAGAGAGAATAGAAAGCAAGATGAGGAGGAAGAGCAGAAACACATTACATTATTATGGTTACTGACTTGTAGAATAACATCGTGTACGCCCACTACGGCCGGAGACAAGATCTGGACGAGCTAGAGAGGATGAAGGTGGCGATTAACGGCTCCATCCTAGTAATGAGATACGGGAAGGTCCACCCAGCCAGCAAGGTAAGACTGTAGTTAAAACATGCAGGTCATGTGTATGTATGTGTATGATCGAGTAGTCATGGAATATTTAAGCGGCAAAGCTGTATTAAACAGCCAGGCAAAGGACAATTTCCGGAAATACATTTTAATATACATTTATCCTCTGTTTAACAACTAACCATACGAAGACGCGTATTTTAGCAATAACCATGACTGGCCTTTCAAGACAGGTTGACTAAATCTGGAAAAGAATGTGTCTTTATTGATGAAATTTCCTTAGTTTGATATTTTGTCTTTGGATTTGGTCTTTCGAAATATGCTCACATAAAACAGTGTAGTTCTTCTTTCCCGTACTGTCGAAGTTGTTGGTTCAATCCACGGCCTCGACATACCAAACCATTAAAATGGCATTAGTATATGCCGTATGTGGTAGGAGCTCAGCATATAAAGGGTAGTTCCAGGACTGGTTGGTCCGAAAACAGGATAAAGAGATTGGGGTGGTATTTTCCACTTGTCTACGATGTGATATAGGAATCCCCTATATACCTTTTCCAAGTAGACGCAAATTTCCAAATGAACTACATGTACAGTTGTAGCGATCAACTGTATTAAGCGGTAAACCTGCATTTAACGGTCAGTTTAAATATCCCCAAATTAGCATTTTGTTATATGTTTAACTCTTATTTAGTGACCACTTCTGTGAAATGACCACTCTCTTTTGTTCCATTAATTTACCGATTAAGGCAGGTTTGACTGTACATACTCATAGTGACGTTAATAAACTAAACAAACAAAGCCTGTTGAACTCTGATAAGATATTTGCAGTAACGCAATCAACAACCGTCTCTCGTATATCCTTGTACATGTACAATGTTTCTCTGTAAATCGATCCACTGTAATACAATATGGTTTAATTGTTTGCTCCGGTTTCCGTCTCTAATGAATTGCACATTTTATGATTCGAACACAATAGTTTTGCTCTTGACAGTAGCTTCTTCATTTTTCAAGCGGCTGTTATGTTTCAAAGAACAGAAAGAAGCAGATGGTGAATAAACAGTTTAAAGTATCACGTGCGAGTAGAACGTTCACGTACGGTTGGGTATTCTACTTAAGATGCCTCAGTATATCCATTGCTACAAATAAATTCCTCGTGTTTTAGATTTTGACGATCAAAGATAGAAATATACTCTGTTATTCTTCTATGTCGCTATTCAATCTTACTAAACTATTGCTTTAACTAGTTTTAATGAATATTAACTCCGTATGTTTGCCATGTGAAATATGCAGTACTTGCAAAATGATCCGACTTCATTTTACAAAGTGTTTGTCAAAATAATAAACACCGATTGTTTTAATTTTGCATAGAAAAGAACGAGTATTTTATTAACGCCAAACAATTAGGCAGGTACTAACGCAAAACAATGTTTAAGGAAAAGCACCAACAAAAGCTGCCATAGTGAGTTATTGGAGAAGTTATAAAGTACAAGTTAAAAAAATATTTCATCATTATGTGTCTAACATGTACTGTTTTTTATAAACGATAATGAATTGTTCGATAGGTGAGGAACGCCGAGATGTCTGGAGCTGCCGGCGTCATCTTGTACTCGGATCCCGCCGACTACGCCAACAATCAGACGTCAGTGTATCCAGACAACTGGTGGCTCCCGGGCTGGGCAGTACAGCTGTCCCACGTCAGATACGACCTCGTGGGCGATCCCCTAACACCCGACTACTCTTCCATTAGTGGGTTTATTTTAGGCTCATTTCCAATTTTGATGTCAATTTCCTGTTCCTGTGTGGGCTACATTGCTTTTATTCAGACGCAGATAGGGAAAAGAGAATTTAATATTTATTATCCGAGCAATTCCCCATCAATTCTAAGGATATTGTATGTTAACAGTACATTTTTGGACTATGTTAATACTGTTAGCCACACTCTATGTACTTTTTTGTTAAAATAGTTAATGTTCTAAAACATACACCTAGCGAATATTTAATATTTATGACCAGTCCTCATCTACATGTTTAAGCTAAATTATTCGAAGGAAAATAAAATAAGGCTATTTCTGAAAATTAAGTTTTAATCGTTTTGCTATTAGAACAAATGGCGCCAACATTTGATTTTTTTGTACGGTGAATAATGCAAAGTTAAATTTTATGGCCAAATTTGATCCTGTAAAGAGTAGATAGGAATAAAAGCGGGAATACGAACACTGCCACATACCAAAGGAAATGTTACTAGTTTATCGTACTTAGGAAGGAGCATTTAAGTGTTGCTGCGGGACTTGCCCGTACGACAGGAGTCAGTGTAGTATGTCACTTTTCTTTGCCGTGAAATGGCAGCGAAACATCTTATATCTGTCCCTAGTAGATACTATTCACTGAAGTACGTACAGCAAGGCCTAGAACGATAAAGGGAACAGAAACACGGGGTAACAAATGTGCTGTGACAAGTTGTATTATGCCACAGGTCTCCGGCGTGATGTCGTTTTTTGGAACAACTATATATGTCGCATGTAGACAGAAAGTCTAGGACTTAAATGCCAAAGCAAGTAAAAAAAAGAACGACGTGTATGTTATATGCTGTGTGTATATTAATTAATCAGACTATTGCTGTACTGTTCCTGCTCATATTTTATGTTGATATTCGGGCTTTATGTGTTTCAGAAATCTTCTGAATCTTAGTTGAGGGCCTCATTAGATTCTTGTCTGCAGCATATAATGATTATCGCCATTAAATCTGTCGATGAATTGAATTAATTCAATCATTAATTGGCAATTACAGTTAACTCATTGAAGACACATGAAAAACTAACTATTGTAAGCTGTTTTTATCAACAAAAAGCAAAATCAGAAATAAAATTATGAGGCGTTTTTGTCTTATGCTGCTCTCACACGGTATTGAATGTAATTGCGATTATGAAAATATTACATTCGATCAAAAAGATAGACAAGACAAGTCTTATTGAGAAGTTGAGAATGCTTTGCGAGCGCTACATACATTGTGTTGATTTAGCTTACAAATACTTGCGAGTATGTTGCAAAAAATGAAGAATTTGCATTTCTTAATTTCGCTACGATAACGAATGGCTTGAGACCATGTCCCGAATATTTCGATTAATTGAATGTTTAAGCGAGGCTAACCTTTAAGGGGAGGCGAAGGTTGGTCATAATTTCATTTAACACAAAACTCAGGGTCACACATATTAGGACGCAGCATCCAGCAACTATAGCGGTTATATTTTTAGTGAATCAGTATTTTGGAGTTGTCAGTAAATACAGAGTGGAAGGGGGTGGGTGGGTGAGCCCTTTTGGAATTTTGTATTATATGAAATTATAATCAAGCTTTGCTTTCCCGTAAAGATAAGCCTCGCTTAATCAATCATTTTCATCCAACATTTTCTGAGGGAGTGTATATGTTGGAGGACACTGTATTCGTTTCGCAAAGAATCTGGAACAGCATTGGCTACCAGGGGTTTAGATTTAACAGTACTTCTTTGCGTTTACATAGATAAATATCTAGATTATGCTCTTTTTCAGCTGGAGTTCATCATATTCCCCGCCCCCGGGCAAAGTTTCCAAGGATACCTGTTCAACCAATTAGATATGACGATGCCAGATTTATCCTCAGGTACGTGATTACAAGAACTTTTTTCGCATTGAAAATGCAGGAATAAATCTGCTAAATCAAAAATGAATGCATTGTAATTTTGTAACCATTAATTGTCAATTTTTTACACATAATCGATAGGATATAGCACTCTTTCTTGGCGCTCAGTATATAAGGGTAGTTCCCGGACTGGTTGGCCCGGTGTCAGAATAATGTGACTGCGTGTGGTATCAAGCCACATGTCTACGGGGTGATACTGCATTCCAGACTGGCAGCACTTTACCTGTTTCAGGCAGTCATGGTCTCCAAATGACTGAAACACTGTCTGTTGGCCGTTAAACCCAACAAACATATACAGGCTTATATGGACCATAAATTTATCTTTTCTGTGATATGTAAAAATCGTATATTAAAGAGTACATAAAAAATATTGTAAATGTATACAAATAAAGAAGCAGTTACAATAGATTTACATAATGTCCTTGATATGATAATAATGGACTTTCTTTTTTGACTGAGTTTATAAAGCGTAAGAGTGAATATCTTCAGCATCAGTTTATGTTAAGACCTTGAATGCTTTATTGGAGCGAAATTGCCTCAGTGAAAAATAGCGTTAAATTGTCTGTAACAATAACAATGTCCTTGATGATAATTGAATAGAAATAAGAGGATTTCATATCAATTTTCGTTGTGATTAGTATCGAGATTTGCCAAACGGATGACTGTAAATCTCACGTCCCAATGGCTCCTTTTAATTAAATTCGCTCAGAGGATTGTAATCTAACCATCTCTCATCCAATGCAGACAGTTTCTTTATAAAATGGCAGGAAAATAAGCAGTTCCTCCCGACTAATACAGACATATCTAACACCCGCCCGTAGCACTACAAGTGTAACATCAGCATCAGGGAAACCTGTTTGTGTTTGGTTAGATGGCGATAGAGGTCATCTGAGCTGATTACTAATAATTGATGTAGTCTGTTCTGCCAGTATGGCCATATTGTCTGCGGGAATTATCCATCAAAGTACGTCTAGCAAACCTGTGTCTGCTTAAGGGAAACAGTAAGTTAAGGAAACAAAATGTATGATCACTTCAGTAGTGTGTTTCAAAATAAAACATATGTGGTACGAACAAATTTGATATTAGTCGTAGATGTATTTTTTTAATGTGTTTATTAGTTCTTTATTTGCAAAAAAACATAAAGAATGTTATCCATGCCATACATAGTGTAAACTCAACACCTTTTGTGAATAGAAATCTCTCATCAAAAACCATTCCACATCCGTGAATTTACACTTAAGAAAAATATTCTTTCCTATACGAAATTTACTAACAGGTGTCCCTTTGCTCAGTCACATGTCAATTAAGCCTACATATTTGAAAACGTCATCTTTGAAAGTGTACAATTGTTTTTATACCTGTATCAACATAGTTTAGATGTTGTATTTATACACTCCTTAAACCAAGATTGAATTGAAGCCTTAGATTCGTTATCCTTTCAGTATGCAAAGCGTATTTGGGTTCGTGGCACGATATAATTGGGAGACATAAGAAACGCTATTTTTGCTCATTTAAATTGTCCATTGAGAGCCAGAAGGGTTTATCAGTCTTTTTTTACATATGCTGATAGCTCTTCTGGCTTTCAATAGACGAAATATTGATTCAGATTCTTAAGAGTCTGCACTAACAAAGAAAAATCGATTGTTTCAATTACTACTTAAATTTCAGTAAATTGATTTCTATCGTGTCATTATTTTTCACATAAAAGGGTAGATTTGCTTATTTTGCCGTCTACTTACAGCGATATGGCAGGTCCGGTTGTCCGCAATGACTGGTTCGGAGGGCTGAATATAACATACCGAACAGGACCCGGCTATGTCGAAAAACGGTAAGGATTATTTTCATAGTTGCATAGTGGAAGTATATTTAGATGCAAGGACGTGTTTTCCAGTCAACGTAAAATTAATAGATTAGAACTAATTTGCTGTATATCTTGATCTCCTTCGTTTGTTCTTTCATGGTAAGGGTATTTGTACTTGGAAATACCCTTAACAAAATATGCCAGGAGTGGGATTTTGGACCTATGATTTTCGGAATATTGGAAGATATTCAGAGATATCTCTCGTTCTTGAATAATAATTAACTCAATTTGTTAAGAATGACATTTTGTTTTATCTTTCTAGAAAATCATATTAACATACTAATAGACATTCCACTGAATGAAAACTGCTTTTCATTTAACCATTGAGTGTTACTTATGAGTCTTTGATATGGTTTGTTCTTATTTCTTTACAGAGTTGTTTCTCTCCAAGTTCAAAACGTGTTGCAGCATCGGAATATATCTAACATCATCGCTGTTATCAAAGGCCATTTTGAATCCGGTAAATATATGCACTTATTGCCATTGCGATAACATCTCTTTGAGCTTATTGTAAAGACATGTACACATGAACGTATTGGATATATATCAAACAGTATCCATTACATTACATCACAAAGGCATCTTTCTTTTGTTTTCAAAAATCAAGGTCAGTGACACAAGTGTACATACACGCATATATAATTTATGGTAATTTGGTATGGTCATTCAAATTATATCCTTAGGTAAATGAAAGTGTGTGTGTTTTTTTTTAATTCTACCTGAAGAAGAAGGGATAAATGTGCACAGTCAAAAAAGAAGTTGTGGATGACTCACTGTTGTGTAACTTTGTTAACCAATCGACCAATATTTGTCACATTTCCAGACGAGAACAAGTAGGGCTACACTAATATCATTTAGTTGCACTCGTGTGGACGATAACTCAACATGTAATTTAATACCCAATATGCGTAGGTGAGAATTATGGATAGTTGTGCATGGTTATCTAAATCCTATATGCACATCCTTTTTTTTGAGCGGTCATGTATAACACATGAAGTGTAAAATACTACAAAATTCATAAATGAAATTTCATCAATATAAAGCAAACATTATTATGATATAAAGCTTCATCCAACAGGCAGTCATTGAAAACATTCAGTATATTTTAGTGTGAAAGAACTGCAATGGATATACTTGATCTAAAAGAATATCAAAAAAGATGAAGAGTAATGCAGCTGAACAGACAAAATAAATATATATTATTGTAGTATAAACATATCTGCTGTATCATGTTGTTCAATGTAAATTCGTTATATAAGTGTCATTTCATAATGTTATTGTTGTAATTTGTCAGCAAAGATTTTTTTTTGTAAAATTAACGCCCGTGTATCATAAATGATAAAACCAACATGGTCCGGTTTTCTCATTTTCATTTCATAAATGTCTTTTTTATCGATTAGTTTTGAAATATTTTAATAATTTACAACACATATGATAAATATGTTATTTTGGCTGACAGTAGATAATGTCCGTGTATGTCGATTTGATACGTAAAGTAACTGGCAAAGAGCCAGATATTTCACATGAATAAAATGAAATTATGACCGTGAAAAAGCACCTAGACAAATATGTCAGTTATATTTCATACTTTCTTGTCAAAAATTGCATCCATAATGACAGAATTTTCAATAAAATGAAATTGAATGCTGTAAACTCTTTGTATATGTCTGCATCTATCAATATATTTCAAAGGGTGCATATCTCACACAGACAAGAGGTACCTTGTGTATTGTTATGCTTCGTCTTAGAAATGAGTATCGAATTTCAGTGGTATGCTTAGGTTTTTCAGAAACACGCTGTTCAGTCTCTACATCTTGACTTGTTTATGTAGTATATTAAAGTGCAAGGAAAACACGGTATTTTGGTGTCGATCTTTCTTGAGGGAGGAGAAATATATCGCTTTGCATTATGAGTGGTTCAGATTCTTCTGACCTGTGCAAAACACTGGATATGGATAGGTCTGTGTGGTGACCTTTCAATTTGGTCAAAATAGAATTTACCCACAAACATTGCAATGTGGACTCTTGTTATATCCTTGCTTGTTGTAAGGATCTAGCTGTTATTCTTTGATAATCATGTCAATTGATGACAAAGTCAAAATAAAAAGATGATGATTGTGGTAATGATGATGATGATTGCTGTATTTCAGACAAGTATGTGATAGTTGGAGCCCACATTGATTCATGGATACAGGGGGGAGTGGACTCCGGGACAGGCTATACCGTGATACAGGAACTTGCCCGTACATTCGCCTACCACATCGGCAAGGGTGGGTTTACGAAATAGAAAGAGAATAACAGAGAGAAAGAAAATTTCCAGAAGAGTAACTGTGTGAAAGAGGGAGAACTAAAGAGAGAAAGAGAGGGAGGCATAGAAAGAAATTTTCCAGAAGAATGACAGTGTGAAAGAGGGAGAACTAGAGAGAGAGAGAGGCATAGAAAGAAAATGTCCAGAAGAGTGACGGTGTGAAAGAGGGAGAACTAGAGAGGGAGAGGAGAGTGGGAGAAAAAATGACGGAGCAAACTGGGCAGATAAGGGATATGTGTTGAATCTATTTATCAATACATGATAAATATAATGACAAGTGAGGAAATGCTTGAAAGAAATTCATTTTAAATATAGTGTTAGTTCAGATACGGATGGGCCCGGATCAAAATTATAGTAGAAATAGTTTCTTTTTATTTTATATAAATAATACAGAAAGAGGTTTTGTTCTTATAACATTCGGAACTACGTTGCACTATACCCGTATAGATCCCATATAAGGAAATACCTCAAACTAATGATGTTATGTAGATGAAATATTTTTAACAACGCTTGTTTCAGGATGGACGCCAAGGAGAACAATTATGTTTGCCCTTTGGGATGCCTCAAAGTTCGGCCATATTGGCTCTTACGAATGGGTTCAGGTAGGACAAACTTTCCTTTTTGGATATACAAATTTTACACGATTCATTTATTATATAAATATCATATTATGGCTACAAGTATTGAGTATTTTTAACCGATTTAGACATTTTTGAGGTTTTCTTTGATTTCTTTATCCAGGAAGAAAAATGTTTCAGTCTATTGTTTTATTCAAATTATCTAAAATATGATTATTTCCAGGAAAACATTTTTTCGCAAATAGTTCCACTCGTATAATTGTAAATGTCCATATGATAATCCATGATGACTTATGAGAATCGAATGTGCGACAAACTAAATGATAAAATCGAAAACATGATTAAAAGATACTTTGGATGTGTGACGTATCGGGTTTGCATGCATGCAGATTTTCGCTCCCGAAACTTTGTAATTAAAACATTTGCAGTTTTCCTTTTTGTCCTGCAAAATTAATACTCTATACAGTATATCAAGATTGGTCTTAATTTTATTTTCAGGAATATGAGCAACAACTTCTGTCAGGAGCAGTGGCGTATATAAATTTAGACGCTTTAATACAAGGTTTGATAATAACTTCTAATTATTGTTGTTGTTTTTGAATACTTAAATTACATTGAAAAAAATCTGTGTTGATTAACAATTCAAAATAAGTTTAAAAATGTATAATGTTAGCCAGTAAGCTCTGAATAAAAAATAAATATTATGAAAATGTCAGTATACACTAAAGAATCCAATACTGATACAATTTTGATGCATTTCCATATTGTAAAACCATACTGGCTGGTAATAGACTCTCAATGTAAAATAACCTATTCATATACTATAATTATGAAATTATTTGCAGGCAATTTCAGTTTTGCATCATCAGCTACATCAATACTTCACCACGTCGTCATGGAAGCTGCCATGTCAGTTACGATGAATTGCTCCGTAGCGGGCGTGCATTGTGCCAACAACCATTCAACAATATTTGACATTTGGCAGAGGTCTTTTCCAGATGCCCGAAATAAAAGTCGCCCAAGGTATATAAAGAGGATATTTGTTACAAGCGAAACTATATTTTTTCTAAGACATCAAGTGAAATAAAAAAAATTCTCGAAAGATATGTATACAATACAAATGCTTACATTTTTATTTGCTTTTTCATATTATCTTTCTCGGTATATCTTTAATTTAAATACAGTTTATATCTTACGGTGTGTGGCATGATGTTTTTATTGCTTTTTTATTACATGTATCATTATGTTTCTTACATATCTTAAGTTAAATACAGCTTATCTATCTCCGACGTAAATGATATACTTTTATTTCTCTTTTCTAATCATTTTCTTCTTTCACAAGTCCAAGTTAATTACAGCTGATCTCCTACAGTGTATGATATGAATAACTCTCAGTCCCAGAGGCCCAAAAACATAAATAAAATGTATCGTTAATTTAAGGATTCAAATTCAATTTCACGGAATGAATGTGACGTGCAATCGTTAATTCAAGCCTGCTTAGGGTGTCAACGATTTATAATTGAATTGCCCTCAACAGTTCTGTCATGTTATGTTAGACACGGTGCAACTCAATTTTGATTTAAATTAGATTTTATCTTTAGTTTTCTTTCCTGTATGAAATATGAAAAACAAATTTAGATTTGCACCAAATGGAGTTTTAAGGGGTGTCATGATTCATTCTAGCTGCAATGACAGTAGCCTTGACAGTACGTTTATCAGATCGATACATCGTAAGAGTACAAAGTAATATATCTTTCTATAAATGTCTTATTAATTTTTGATTATCTATAAATAAGTATTTTTAGCCCGGTATGTTTATTTTGTAAATTATGATTTTTCATTTCCATATATTTGCCGTCAAAGTTATTCCTTAGTGAAGGTGGGATAGACCTTTCCTTTCAGAATATTAACACATTGTACTTTGTATTTGATACTGTCTGTAAGCAGATGATCTAGCACAAAAAATGGTAATCCAATACCAAAAAGGAAAGATGTGGCTTTGATATTGTCTGCAAATTTGAAAGGTCAATGTGAAAAGGGAAAAAAAACTTCGTTGCCATTTTATTTTCATCAAAGTTCAATTGCTACAGCTTTGTAAAATAGCAAAATTACAAGAGGACTGCACAACAATCAGTATACATATTCCATTTTATGGTGATATTATAAAGAATTTTTTAAATGTTATTAATACGCAAAAAAAACACATGGGTCTGCTTCGACAGTAACAGTGTTTCTGGTTTGAAAAAAACAACTGATATCAAGCATTTTAAAAATCGCTTCAAGCGTGAAATTTTCCATAGGGAAAATGTTTTTTATTTTTATGCAAGAAAGAACTAAATAAATAAAGAATTCAATTATAAAAATAAATAAAAATAATTTCATATGAAAAAACTTGATATTGCCTGAACGCATGGAAAAAGAAAGATTCTGAAAAAGTCTAATATTCTCATTTGTTTAATTCTTTCATACACATCGGTCAATATCTTTACCAAAATATTTCAAGCAATGAAGTGCATAATTTTCTGGTTTAATTCATTCTGTAGCACAGATACATCATTTTAAACTCATATTTCTTTCGGAGCACTTTACTCTTTTGTCGGGAACATTAGGGGGCCTCCGTGGCCGAAAAGGTAAAGTCGCTGACTTTAACACTCACTCAGCCCATCAACGCGTGGGTTCAAATCCCGGCAGGGTCACTCGCATTTTCATGTGAGGAAGCCTTCCAGCTGGCTTGCGGTAGGTCGATGGTTCTACCCGGATGCCTCCGTGCATTCGGGGTTTTCCTCCACCTGTAATTAGCTGGAAGTCGCTATATGAATGAAATAATGTCGAAGCGACGGTAAATTCAAATAGTCAAGTCTAGTCAAGTTGGGGACATTATATATTTCCTGGTTTCCTTTTAATATATAATTTATTTCAATAATTGTTGAAGAAAAATATAAAAGCAAGTGACGAATACATGCAGAATAAAAAATATTTGACAGAGTGTTATCTCTTTCTCCTCATGAAAATGAAAACAATTATAATTTTTCAGAAGCATATGATATTTCATTTATGACTATGCCTCGCTCCTTCATTTTAAGCATTATATTAAGTGAAATCATTGCGAAAACAAAGATGTTACCACTAGCATGGATATAGCATAAAAAATATATACTTGTAATTAGTCTTTGTCAATAAACCAATATATTTTTGCAATGAAAGAGTTTCAAAACACAATTCGTCTTTGTCACAGTTTTGAGCCCTGTGGAGATGACAGTGATCATGGGGCGTTCGCCTACCGCGTTGGAGTCCCCGTTGTTTTCCCACGTTATACATACAACAAACAGGTAATAAACCTTAAATATCTTTGATATAGTCCATATTAAATACTTGGACTAAAAAAAATGTTTTTGATCAGAGATTGATTTTGAAAATTGCTGCGATTGTTTCTTCTATAAACAATATTTATAACTATGACGGAAGTGCTGTACTGTCTGGAACCTCAATCGTTTGCGAATACAGAATACAGTGCATTAGAATAAAGTATCTTTTAAAGAAATTAAGTTTTTTTGTAATGGAATTATTAAATCAAATGCATGTATATTCGGTGCATTTCATTGCGTTAATTCCTTATATTTTATTCTCATACAGTTTTTGCGATCCCAACGAAGTACCTGTGTGAGAATACATATATTTATTATTTACCAATTTTCGTGTCTGAAGTCTGTAGCTAGACATTAATATAAATTTGACGCAATTGTCTCCCAGTGGTCCCTTTCATGTCTATCGTGTTTGTTATGAAATCTTATGAGGTTGGACATTTAATAACTTACTTAGAAACTTAGCTTAGAAAAGATGTAAATACTTAAAGTCCAAGACCATGATTAATTTGCATTCATTGAATAAATTCATTCTCCATAGGGACGAAGTAAATGAATATATGTAGAAGATGTTGTTAAGAACAGAGTTAGGAAAGTCTTTTGAGTTAGCTTTGTTTCTAGAATTGTGTGTCTCCGGGTCGTTTTCGTTTGTATAATATATGGATAACAGTGAATCAATTAAAGAGAAGTAAATTTGATTTTTTTTAAATATATTACTATTTTGTCTATAATACTGAAGTTTAATTAATGAGAAAAACCAAGGGCTGTATGCATACGTATTGTGTCCAGTACTTCTAAACCAGGTTAAGATGAACGACAGCTTTAATGTAGATCTAATTTTAAAAAATTAGATTCTCTTCAGTAAGTCGGATGGAACAAACAGAAGTAAAGGTACTTTGGTATTATAGATTTACACATTTTTAACTAAAATGTTATAATCTAACAGTATGGTAGTTTCTAAGCCGTCACAACGTGTGATTCAACTTGTTTGTGTGTGATTTATTAAATAAAATACCCTTAAAAAGTAAATTACCTTTTTTTATTAAAGTGATTATATTATTTAATAAGTTTATTTTTATTTTCTGCAGCTTTATCCGGATCTTCCATCCTACCCAGCTATTGGTGCATTAGAAGATACTAAGGAGTATGTTGAAACATTTATTGATCCAGACTATAGTCTTCACATGAGCATGGCGAAGTTTCTTGCTGATATCATGCTGCGACTATCCGACTCCGCCATCTTGCCTTATGACGTAATGGGTCTTGTTGACGTCGTTATGCAAGGGAGAGAAATGCTTGAAGGATACGCTCCCATTCTTGATTCAGCTAATGTAGAGCTTGGTAAATTTATAATATTAGCTATATTATATATATATATATATATATATTGGAAAGCAAGGGAAAAAGACCGTTACGTTTTGTAAATCTATATTGAAAATATAATACATAAAACCAATGTAGACTTTTTATATGACAAGATATTTAGACATTTTTTTTATTTACAGCATTATATATGTATTTCAGTTAATTAACCTTTTTATTTAATGTATTGAATATATGTTCTATATGTTTCAGGTATTCTCATGTCTTCCCTAGATAGATTTTGTAATACAGCAAAATACTTTGACAGCTATTTACATAATTTAAATCGATCCTCAATTAGGTAAGATGCTTTTGAGATTCATGCTAAGTCATTGTGTAACACACAATTTGATTTAACCGTCAATATCTCTCGAAGAAAAGCAAAAAAAAGCATGTAATACTCTAACTGTAATTACTGCTCACAATACAAATCAACTGCTAAGGAACAATATCACAAACCAGTCAATGTATTTCTTGATTTAAACTGGGTCAACACTATTCATACTACTATAGCTACTAGATAATCTGATAATTTGAACTTATATGTAAATATTATTAATTCAAAGTTTCGTTTATGTCTTCTTACGTCAGGGTATAAATGTATATCCAGCAAAAAGTGTGTGTGTGTGTGTGTTTGTGTGTGTGTGTTATCACCCCGTGACTGATATCTATCTCTGAAATACGTCTTCTCGTAATTTCATTGCCCAAGTTAATGGTACAAAAGAGAGAAGTTGTTTATATTTAAAAATGTAACACATCATAGCGCACTAAAGAAACGTTACATACTCGTATAATTCTAATTCAAATATATACATTTTATAGTTCATCAGAATTGCTTTTAAATTTAACACTCACAATTTTACTTTATATTATGTATTATTTTTCAGTGAATTTGACCTATACCTGATAAATAACAAGTTACTTAAGCTATCAAGGGCATTCCTGTCTGATATTGGAATTCCTGAACAGCCGCACTATAGGTGAGCATTTGACAGAGGTTTATTTTTATAGATGTTCATTAACTTGATGTGAATGTATATGATAAATAGTAATATAAGCCACAGAAAAAGCACCCGGTCTACTCTGTATATATATGACCATGTTCTAGTTAATGTATTATATTTTATGAATAAATATAAATATTAAAATACAAAGACCTTTAGATTTTTTTTACGTAATAGATGACATTCATATCAATAGATTTGTATTTCAAGGTTATAGATAAACACTTATCAAAATGAATATGCTCAATTGATAATTGATTAATAGTCCATATATGGATAATTTCAAGATAGACGTGAAAATTTATGATTTACATATTTGTGTAGGTGACATCATCATTTCTTGTGTTGCATTTTTCGATCCGATGAATACTTTTCTTAATTAAGAAACTAAATTAGAATTCGATTTTTATGTTATAAGTTAAATGTAAATAGTTAATCTTGATTATCGTTCTACACTATAGAAAAATATTTGATGATTTTAATTTCAAGATTATATTTTAGCATTAGTTTTGTTTTGGTTTGAAATTATCATTTTTTTTAAAAAAATTATAAATAGTTTAGTTATGTTTAGTTTACATAACTAGATAAAGATTAACGTTCTTAACTTAAACCTTCCTTCGATTTACGAAGAATGTTCATTAGAATCGATATCATAAATCACGTTCTAATTATTTCATTATCATCAATTGTCATCAAAATTAAGCCCATGGATTTTATTTATCAAGTGTTATGATCCAGGGGATAAGGGGTTGTTTTATTAATAAACGAAATAGTTCTCATATAATTTCTTTTACTTATATGTTCTTACTTAAGGTATAAAGGAATGGAGCAGATCTTACTTAAAACATGATACCGATACCATTAGCATGCAAAATCAAGCTTTACGTTTACATTACTAAAATATTTTTCATGCGCCGGAGAATGTATGGACCTCTTTCAAAATAATCTAAGTGATATCCTACTGATTTATTCAAATCATTGTATTCATGTATATGTACAATGCGCATCGGATCTGGCGTCATAAAAAGGCTTCATTCAAATCCTTACAATCATTATCAAAGTTTCGTACTCACCTTATAGAAACAACTATCTTAAAGATTTAAGGTTTTCTTTTCAGGTATTTATTACAAGCACCACACCCCGATGACCTGAACAGGGACGTGCTTTTCCCGGGCATCACGCGGCTACTCCTGCACAGCAATACAACTGACACGGCGGAGATGGGAGTATACCTCAATGAACAAGTTTCACTTCTTGTCTTAAGCTTCATGAGGGCCACTGACATTTTAAATGACGGCCTGATTTCGTAGCGCGGTGACGTCATTTATATGTAGCGTGACGTCACGATCTCGTTCTATTGTATAACCGAATTTGGTTGTGAATCTGAAATGTGTCAAATGATTTCGTTGTATGAAAGCTTAGATCCAATGGCATATTATGAATGACAAATCATTATATACCCATTATAGAATTTATATGAGTATTCGAATTTGACATCACATTAGTGCAAATTACGCATCATCTTTTAAGGATGGACGCATGGATATCGGTGTAAATCAAAGAGCCAAAATGTTCTGAACTTTTATTCATCTCATTACATTTGAAGCCATTAACATGACGAGTCGTACACGAATTCCATTGAATGTCAACTCTAAGACTATCTGCATGGACAAGATTTGTTTATGTATTTGTTTTTCTCGCTTTAAGTTTTGATAACGTTCAGTGAGACGGTTCGTATTACAATGAAATTCATAACAAACCACGCTGGACGTGTCATCATATGTTTACAAGATCGTGTTCTCATTTTCATTTGATAACAATTGAAGTACTAGAACTGTTCTACTGCTCATCATACATTTGGAGATGCAAAAGCTGATGTTTACACGTCTCTAGCATTTCGTATATAGTTAACTTATGGTCCAAAAATTGTTATATATAAATGATCTGTTAATGTACATATGTATATAGATTTATACGATTTAAGACATCTTTCATGTGTCACCATTCCATTGCAGCTGTGTGAAAACAATGTATGATATTAAGCTGTGGTACTTTTTTATTATGTCTTCAATAAGTTTCAGATCACCTCTACTGCTTATCATTTAGTACTACTAGACTAGAGCTATTGGATTCAACATTGCTCAGTTGAATCTTGGTTTGTTTAATATCTACTGCGATTTAGTCTGTGTTAAGATGATGTGTACATTCTAATACATTCACATATTTTTGTCTTCTTCCTGTCTTTTTTTTGTAAAATTTATTCATTCTGTCATGATATGTACATATCTTAGATTATAGGACCACCAAGTCCTCCTAGTGAGCTGTCTGGAGTCGTGTGTCGTCTAGGATCGATTTGTTCACACTTGCGCACCTACGTTTCTTATGAAATCTTGAACAGACTAGAAAAAAGACTTAGGCCATAAGATTGGCTTGTATTACTTCTGTTACACCTGTGGGTCTGAATTTGGTTGCCTTGGAGTATCTACAATGTCAAACTTTATATTGGTTACAATCTTTCAATCTAGATTTCTTGGACAGTATTATATACACTTGGGTGAATATTTTTGGAGAAATCATATAGGCTTAGTCTCGCTGTTGATATATATTGAATTATGCCCATTTGATCATAAAAAAGTATTGCACTTCACGCGTTGGTGAGACTCCAGAAACCTTATCCTGTACGAACCAATATATATTAAAATAAGATCTCGTCTAAGTTAGATAACCAGTCTGCCCTAATCCATGCCCTTCTAATTGCAAAAAAATATCAAATTTTTAATATCCATACATTTCGATCAATCTGAATCAGGCTAGGAAAGTAAGTGGCCAAGTTCAATTATTGCCTATTTCAGACTAGTAAGTCTAGAGTAAACACAAGAATCGTTAGGAAAATAATCTCATTCGTCTTTATCCATCTAGAGATACGTCAATTTTATTCGTAAACTAATTCACTATCAATCTTTTTTACAGTTGTCAGTCCATCAGTCACGACTGACAAAAATTACATCGGGCTGACATTTCGAGCAATGTTTGGTTACACAAAAAGAAAATAGATGAAACTTGAGCTTTCTGATTGTCAGGTTTCAAATGATTTTTAGACGGCCGCGTGATAAATGTGTACTATATATATAAAAAAAATCAAATCAGAACTTTAATTAGACATTTAACTACAATTAAGTCAACACCACTGCCGTTTTAATATAGTTTACGTTCCGAGACTCAAAATTCTCGTAGGAGACGCGCGAGTGATAGAGAATCGTCATGATACACTTGTTAAAATCTAGATCATTTAAGACACATCTACAATAAGAATCTAACTTATTTTCTATCTGTAGTTTAACATTATTATAAATTTATATACTTCTGAAAAATAGTTCAACGTGTAGAGAAAACATGATAGCTATAGCCTATAATTTATGTTCGAACATACACGTTTTATTGTATGTTATTTGATATATCAGTTAACTCTACATTTTATTTTTCTTGTAAGATATATGAGTGAATAATTCATTAACTATAAGAGCTACTGAAATTCACGACAAATGTCTTCCTTTCTGGAAAATAGCCAATGTCTGTCAACAGCCTTAAAATCGATCGGATTTTCATTCCAATGTAATATACTTCGTTACTTGTATCAATACAGTTCAAATTCCTCATATAGCTCATGTTTTCTTGTATTCGTAAAATACGGTGCTTTTTATGTAATCCTATACTCCTTGTCAAACGAATCTAAGTTACTAACTAAAATATACAAATTGTTTTAATTTGCATCTTTATCCTTGATCTTTATCTTTTCTTTTAATGATTACATTGTAACTGTAATTAGTGAATGTTAAAATAAGTGATAATTAGATTGCCAATATATGTGTATTCTTATCCTTTTGATATGTAAGTAAATTACTAGTTAGTATTTTTATGAAAAATATAGCAACATATCAATGCCATGTTCAAGCTGGCCTAAGCCGCTGAGTTAATTAGATTTATAATTATGAGTTATTGCCCGTTACTTCTTGACTTTTTGTTAATATCAATATCAGAGGATATTCATTTCGTGTTTCTTTACAACATCATGAATAACATGCGTGTCCCTAATTGTTCAGTCTTTTTACTACTTATTACTGTAGACGTAGGGATAGATTTTAAATTTCCATCATGATTATGAAAATGTGTTTCTGTTTCACAGATTAATGCTATAATGTCTTCTTCCCAAGCAAATATATTTCATGCAAAATAAGACGTATCTTCACATTACAGTATGCCTGATGAGCATGGTGTAGTCAAATGAAGATACATAAAGTATTAATACATCTGAAATATGTTTAGCACATATACAGTTTTACATCAGGTATATTGCGTAATATATGTCTGTGTTAAGAAACACAA
This sequence comes from Solen grandis, assembly GCA_021229015.1. Classification (NCBI taxonomy): domain Eukaryota; kingdom Metazoa; phylum Mollusca; class Bivalvia; order Adapedonta; family Solenidae; genus Solen; species Solen grandis. The sequence continues at coordinate 32,585,371 of CM037788.1, read as the reverse complement.
ATACATAGCACAATTCCTATCAATAATTATTTACTGCTGAACAAATAATATTCATTCATTGTTCGTAAAACATAAAATGATTATATTTCTAATTCAGCACATTATACGTTAGACAAATTAAAATGATATTAAATTCTGTTTCTACAACATCAATGAAAAATGGGCATTCTCTAGGTTCTCTTTCAATATTTAAGTAACAACATTTTTTTCTATTTGAAGCTGGTTAAAACATTTTTTCCTAAGAAGGGTTATATCTACTTGTACATCAACATAAGCCTTAAACTTTGTTTTAGTTAAGAATGAGTACTACCTATGGATATGTTACTGCATTTGAAACGTTTGAAACAAATTTTAAATACCATCTTATATATTATGTAACCCATATTTATTCTTGTTTTTCCGTTATGATCAGTTCAGTTCTATAGTAAGACTAACAAACACTAGTTGTTGAAAACATTCTTGAATCTTAGAGAAAATGAAAATAAGTAAGGTCTGTGTTATATATTTAAAAACTGAAATACCTATATATAAAAGTAACATTTAGAAATGGTGCACAGATGAAATTCTTAATGAAATTATATAACCGTTAACTTGATGAACTTTATTTCACATCTATGTATTTAAAAACAAAATGACGATTAAAAATATCATCAGATATAAATACATCCTTATAGTTAGTAAGTGTAGCAAACAACATTATCCCTTGTCTGCATGTGAGTTATTTCACATGAAAATATTAAAATATATCAATAATCATTAGTATGATTCATTAGATACAGCTTTAAAATTAATATTATATAAATATTTATAATAGCTGACTTCTCCATAATGATAGATGTATATTTGGAATTTGTAAATAATTTTGCCCATTTTGAATAAATAGTCTTTTGATATAAGTAGTTCTATTTCATTCATAAGAATTGATACTAAAAACTGTTATTTTTTCATATGCACATTTTCTTTTGATGTGTAAACACAAAACCAATTATTCCGATATTTTAAGTAACATATTTTGTAATGATCCTCAGTATAAATGAATATCTCAGAAAATGACCAAAGATTGAAGGTGCCGTAACGGAATACTTTCCCCAGCTGTAAATATTATTTTTATTTATTTGTTTCAAATATTCATTACATGTAATGCATACTTTATGATTAATCTTTAAAAGCATAAAGAGCATAATGATATGAAAATGCTGCCTAAAATATGTTAAAAATTACATTTTGAACAATGTTTTCCACTATGCCATTTTACAACAAAGTCAAAAAATGGTGTGCTGTTGAAGAATATCTAAAAACGTTTTTCGTCGATTATATTTTTTTTCTTTATGGATTCCTTTTGGCGGAAATTCTTATACATGCTCTTTAATGACTCGTGTTGGTGTGTGTTTCTTTTTGCTATTACTGACTATTACAAATAAATGATGATGAAATCCCTATTACTCTGTGTGTGTTTTTTTGTCACTTGCCTTTTTCTCTGAAATCTTATTGCACAAACTTAATTTTCTTATCTAACGATGACTTTAGTCCTTAATTACTGACTTTCGGAAAAGCATAAGTCCAAGACTTACAGTCTTGTTTCGTAATTAGCTTACCGTCTGTAGGATTTAAATAATGTCGTTGAGACGGTACCTTCCTAGACAACAACAACAACAACTTTTCTGCTTGAAAATCACCACCATTATTCTCACTTATTAAAATTGATACATATACACTCTAACAATAATTGCACGTGATATTATCACCCAGGTAAGAGCATTTTAGAAATTGGAATCTCTGAGTAGACGGTCGTAAATTCAAAGGCCCTCTAGTCTTCCAAAGGCAGTGTATATTCTGTTTTAAGAGATGCAATATGTACATACTCGTTGACGACAACATAGCTACAATGCATATTTTACTAAGGAGCGGTAAAGTCTCCGACTTACTATCGTTTAGCCACTTACAGTTTGAGCCAAGGCACTTTGTACCTTGTTTAAATCAAAGCAGTGAGAAATATCATTCAAGCAAGATGTTCATAACTACTTTGACCGTTGTACGGCTGACTTATAGTAGGTTTATGATTCTAACTGGGTGTCACTGTACACTGTGGGGCTTCCCTCACAATAAGTTGGATGTCACCATATGACTTGCACATCACAACTATGGTAAACGGTTAATTCCGGAACAACATACCATATCATATAAAATGAAAAGAGGAATACAACGAGCAACAAGCTTTTAGGAATACCAAGAATAATGTATTTAAAAGTTCGATCTATATCACACAATGAATGATAGAATGTTGCTATGTGCTGTTTGAAGATCCATATTAATAGAAAAAAAATATGTTAGCTTCTATAGTAAAAAAGCAATGAAAAATATATATTTATATGTAATAGTTTGTGATTTTAAAATTGGAGCTTTATGTGAATTATTGATTTGTGTAGATCTTTTATTATAAAAGTATGCAATATGAATTTTTGTTATTTTTTCTCTTTGCATTATTTTGCGACACTTACTTTTAATTTCATTTTATACGGACGCAAGCGTGGCGTTTCATTTTATAATGCTTCTGTGCGATTTATTTCCCTTGTTTATAAACACTGAGAAAGTATTTTAGTTTCGATGATTTATTGTTACTTGTCTATAGTATATAGATACATAAGCATGACTCGATTGAAAACGAGTGCGTAAACTTGTACAGGATCACTGTTAATATATTGACTTATACAAACTGTTGAAATACCATGCATAAATAAAAAAGGAAGCCACACTCCTTCATTTATAGAACATTTTTTGTTGACCGTCCTGAAAAATATATTAAACCATACACAGTTAAACTTACAAACTAGTAGTAAACCATATACATAGTTAAACGATATATAGTTTACCATACGTAGTTTACCATACATAGTCAATCATATAGGGATACCTATACATAGTTAATCATACAAAGTTATTCATAAAGAGACAATCATACGTAGTTAACAATACATACTTAATCATAGAGAAACCTATACGTAATTAGCCATACATAGTTCATCATATAGAGACCACCATACGTAGTTAAAAATAGATAGTCAATCATCACAGAGATACCTATACGTAATTCGCAATACAAAGTTAATCATATAGAGACAACCATACGAAGTTACCCATACATATTCAATCATGTAGAGACAACCATACGTAGTTAACCATACATAGTCAATCATATAGAGATACCTTAGTATTACCATATAGTCAATCATATAGAGAACCATACATAGTCAATCATTTATTTATAACCATAGAAGTTATCTATGCATAGTCAATCATATATAATATAACCATACGCAGTTAACCATAAATAGTCAATCATATAGAGATACATTTACGTAGTTAACCATACATAGTCAATCATACAGAGATACCTTTAAGTATTTAACCATGCATCGTTAAGCATACAGAGACAACCATACGTAGTTAACAAAGAATAGTTAATCATACAGAGACAACCATACGTAGTTAACCAATTTAACCATACATCGTTAATCATACAAAGACAGCCATACGTAGTTAACAAAGAATAGTTAATCACATAGAGACAACCATACGTAGTTATCAATACATTTTCAATCATATAAAGATATCTATACGTAGTTAACCATGCATAGTCTATCATATAGAGATATCTTTACATAGTAAACCATACATAGTCAATCATATAGAGATATCTATAGTAGTTAACCATACATAGTCAATCATATATATATAACCATAAGTAGTTATCCATGTATTGTCAATCATAAGTAGTTATCATGTATTGTCAATCATATAAAGACAACTATACGTAGTTAACCATACATAGCAAATCATATAGCGATATCTATAGGTAGATAACCATACATAGTCAATCATATAGAGATATCTATACGTAATTACCATACATAGTCAATCATACAGAGATACCTTTACGTAGTTAACCATACATAGTCAATCATATAGAGACAACGATACGTATTTAACCATACATATACAATCATATAGAGACAACCATACGTAGTTAACCATACATAGTCATATAGAGATACCTATTCGTAGTTAACCATACATAGTCAATCATATATAATATAACCATAAGTAGTTATCCATGTATTGTCAATCATATAAAGACAACTATACGTAGTTAACCATACATAGCAAATCATATAGCGATATCTATAGGTAGATACTTAAGCATATAAAATTTATTAACACTATATATAACATCGTATAATCATTTATAGAAACTATATAATCAACTACAGAGATTAGTAGTAACATACTACACATACAATATATATAGTGTTAATGTTGTCAATCAAAAAGACACACACGTATTAACATATATCTAGAATAATTTAGAGTAACTAAATGGTCATATAAGACAATCGAGTTTCATAATACATTAGACCTGTACAACAATATATTAGGACACATCGGTAACCTACATAGTCAATCATATAGAGATATCTATCTATTTAAATACATGTAATATAAAAATATATACGATTACCATCATGTCATCATATAAAACCATACGAATTACATACATGTCAATCATCAAGATACCTTACGTAGTTAACCATTCATACAACATAGAGACAACAATATATTAACCATAATTAATCATATAAGATATTACGTATTAACCTAATATCATCATAAAATAAACATACTCAGTTAAATACAAGTTAATCAAAGATATCTATCGTATTCCTACATAGTAATCATAAGAGAACCTTACTAGTTAACCATACAATACATATAGAGAACTACGTATTTAACCATACATAACAATCATATGAGACAACATGTAGGTAACATCATGTCAATATATAGAGAACATACTAGTACCATACATAATCAATCATATAGAGACAACAATACGTAGTTAACCATACATTTTCTATCATATAGAGATATCTAAACGTAGTTAAACATACATAGTCAATCATACAGATATATCATTACGTAGTTAACAATGCATTGTCAATCATAAAGAGACAACCACACGTAGTTAACAATACATAGTAAATCATACAGAGATACATTTACGTAGTTAACCATAAATGGTCAATCATAAAGACACAACCATACGTAGTTAACCATACATAGTCAATCATATAGAGATATCTATACGTAGTTAACCATACATAGTCAATCATATATAATAAAACCATACGTAGTTATCCATGCATTGTCAATCATATAGAGACAACTATACGTAGTTAACTATACATAGCAAATCATATAGAGATATCTAAACGTTATTAACCATACATAGTCAATCATATAGAGATATCTATACGTAGTTAACCATACATAGTCAATCATATAGAGATATCTATACGTGGTAAACCATACATAGTCAATCATATAGAGATATCTATACGTAGTTAACCATACATAGTCAATCATATAGAGATATCTATACGTAGTTAACCATACATAGTCAATCAACCATATAGGATTATCTATACGTAGTCAACCATAGATAGCTAATCATATAGAGATATCTATACGTAGTTAACCATACATAGTCAATCATATAGAGATATCTATACGTGGTTAACCATACATAGTCAATCATATATAATATAACTATACACAGTTAACCCTAAATAGTCAATCATATAGAGATACCTTTACGTAGTCAACCATACATAGTTAATCATACAGAGATAGCCATACGTAGTTAACAATGCATAGTTAATCATACAGAGACAACCATGCGTAGTTAACCATACATAGTTAATCATATAGAGATATCTATACGTGGTTAACCATGCATAGTCAATCATATAGAGATATCTATACATAGTTAACCATACATTGTTAATCATATAGAGATATCTATACGTAGTTAACCATACATAGTAATCATATAAATAATATATAAAATAACCATACGTAGTTAACTTTACATACTCATATTAGAAGTTTACACCAAACATAAACGTTATGCTGTGCAATTACTCAGCAAGCAGCAAGTTAAAACTTCTTTTCTGTTCTTCTTCGAGACACAACACAATGCCGTTAAATTATTCAGCGAGCTAAAATTCATTTAACTTTTACCAAGGCCTTAGTTGGTCCACAGCAAAAGCAACTAACTGCCTGAATTATTTGAGAATGTGAAGCTGGTTATATGACATTTAGATGGGTTTACTTTCAGGACTTAACTTCAACTCATTAAATATTAATTATGCTGTTTATGTTAACGTTTCTATTATTCCTTACGGCGTATTAGCTATGTCCGATTGACATTTAATCTTAGTTATTATTATTTTTTAAAACGGAGGAGCGTTTACAAACTATTGAATAATTAAAGTTTACCTGTTAAAAAATTGAAACGTTCGATATACTATATCGCTTGCCAGTGTACCGTATCGTACACAAGATCAATCTTTATGTTATATGAACATCATACAAGACAATTTAACTACAAAACTATACACAGAAGTAGTTAACCAAAAGCAGTATACAACCCAACCAATCGGCAACCGGGGGTTTCTGTAAATAAGGTTTGTATTTGTAGCATTAATTGCGACAAATTGCAGTGAAGAAGCACATAAAAAAACAATTTATTTGCGTATTTAATGATCGTCGTACAGCTCTCTAAACTGAATAAGGACGTTTATGTACGATACTACAGTTTAGTTATATACTTAAAAAAACATACTGACTCTAAACTTACTTTAAAAATGCAAATGGGTCAATAACAAATCAGACAAAACGATATCGATCAAATACATGCACTATTGAGGTGATGGCATTTAAAAAAACTACATAGGTTGTGTTTTGATCCTAGTGTCTAATAACGAAATAAGCGTATTATGAATTGAAAACTAAACTTATGAGAAGGTCCGTATCATATTTCATGACATTATCAATTGAATTTGCTCGCGATATCAAATATTTATGAAATCCGGGTACTGTAAAGTGTTAAACAATTTAATAACTGTAAATACATTTAGTTCGTAAGAATGTGTGTAAGACATTGGATATAGCATTAATAAATAGTGATAATCATAAGGATATGTTCGGGAAGGTAAATTCTTTTATTTTTGCATACATTTATTTTTATATTGTTTTTTTTTTAAAAATTTTTTTTTTTTTTATACATCGAATTAATTGTTACAATGTACTGGGAAATGATGTATGTATATGCATGCTCTTCCTCAATGTCTTTCTTTTTCCTTTCTCACTCGCTGTCTGTCTGTCTCTCTCTCTCACTCTCACTCTCTCTCTCTTTCTTTTACTTCACTAATTAACATATTTTTTTCATTTACGCTCACATACAATTTAATAAGCATTGTAATTTGTATATTCCTGTAAGGAATTATTCTATATAGGTATATTCTTGTTATTTTTTTTATTTCTATTTCTACTTTGTTGACTCTTTTTGACTGTGTTTGTTGTAATTTTTTTGTATTGAACAATCAATTTAGAAATATTTCCCATTTTCTTGCGTTGATTTCATATTTATCTTTGTTTTTTCGCTATTTTCTTAGATTTTAACTCCCCTTTTCTCATATTCCTTACTTAGGATAAATGACGCATAATTTCATAACCATTTCAAGGGTAATACAAGTTTTTAGAGCGTACATAATTAGATGTGATTCTAGTGTTATGTTTTTGTTACAAAAATATTGATATTTTTATTTGTGAGGTGTATTTAATGCATTTTATAGAGATTGTAAAGTGTTACACACTTAGAATAAATGTTTGATTGACCCATTTGATTCATTACAATAATCACGTGAGCTTGAAGAAACGTAATTGAACATTAATAGTGACTTGTTTAAAGGAACTATTCTCATTAGAAGCACGAATTGGTAATGATGTGTTTATTTTCGACATGCAAATGTTAGTGTATATTCGTTTCCATGAAAAAGCATAAAAATTCAAAGAAAGTTTAACCATTTTATTTAACTAGAAAGGATACCCTGACCATTTGCAATCATTATACATTTTTTTAAAACTTATTTTGCAATCATAACTTTTTTAAATATGAGCGGAGTTTGTGTTCGTATAATTCCTCCACTTGCCCCTTGTTTACTACAGGAAGCACCATTACGACTAAACATGGGCGTACTTTTTATTTGCATCTACCTGTGTATTGCAACCGCTAATGGACAAATGATCGTTCTGGAAGGTGACCTTTACGTGGAGGGTATATTCAAAATATATACCCAGGATGGAAACGATTGTGGGCACAGAATTTTATCACAATCCGTTCAACACGTGGAGGCAGTAAAGTGGGTTCTCGTGTCTTTGAATGACGATAACTATTTTGGAAACAACAAACTCGGTAAGTAATGACTTTATTTACAAACTGAGCAGCTTTAAGATGTTTGCGTATTGTTTCGGTAATAAATGCAAAACATTTTTTAATCCAAATTAAGAAGGTTCTAGTCTTTTGATGTAATCTTTCATTGACACTGATATGCAAGCAAATTTGTATTATTGGTGTATGTTAGCACATATCACCTCTATGCAAAATATTAAGGTTTCAATTATTGCAAAATTAAGGAACACCCACCCTGATAACCATACGCCATTTCCGGTCTCTGATTGATAAAATGTCTATGACTCTTTGTCAATTTTAAGACATCAAAATGAAAAATAGAAACGTTTCACCGAGAAGTTATTCAAGTTTTGTTAGTTTTTGAGAAGGCAATCCATTTTAAGTCAACATTGAAACCTATGGGAAAAATGCAAATCTTTTACACATGAAAAAAGGAAAAAATTGAATCTTGAGAAAAATATGGCATAAAGTCACATACATCATTCTGTTTCAATTTTCAAAAATCTTAACTCCACCGTATAAGGACCATTATCAAGGGACTTATGTGTGAGGAAACGCAAAACTTATCATATGTTAACTACTTGCACGGCATTAATGTTAAAAATAGCAAATGGGATTTCTTTTATTCTTTATTTAAGTTAAAGCCTCACTTATGACACACGCAATGGGTTATTTTATGTTCCTGACGTGTTTGTACCTTTAGTGAGGGGTCAACTTTAAAATCCTTTTGAAGAGTGTTATGTGGTTAAAATGAATCAGAATACATATCTACATTGATGATAAAAGGAAAGTGTATTGAGAAAATATTTATTATACGACAACGTCTTTGTCATTTGACGGCCACTGCGATCGTCATCAACGATGTCCTACTCAAACCGCTTGTGTCATTCGAATATCACTGTTTTATTGCAGCTGCTTCACTATAGGCATAGCGTATCATTTCAATAGTTTAAGTCTTGGAAATTTGATTGAGAACACAAATTCGATGGTTATTTTTGCTCAACACTCAATTTTGCATCAATCAGCAGATAATGCATCGTTTATTTATATTTCTAACATCAGAAATCAAAGTGACACCAAGAACGACAAATATTCGCGCAATACATATAATATCTAGTTTGAAAGGCGTACGGTAAAAACTGTAAATTTAAATGCTATAATTTGCGACCATTTTTCACCGAAACGACAAAATTTTGGGGCAGGATGACGATGACGTTACTACGGAACCCATATTTTATTCCATGAGATGTGTACACATCTAATTTTAAGAATGACAATATATTGCCTTACATAAAAGTGCGATTTCATAAATCTGCCATCTAAAGTAAAAAAAAATGAGAACACTTTTCCGCGAACTCTTACCCCTTGTATTTATGTTATTATGACAAACGTGGTATGGTGTGGGTTGTAGCTATATTTGTTAAACATTTAGATTGTTATTCTGAAATGTAGGGGCCCCCGTGGCCGAGGGGTTAAAGTCGCCGACTTTAACACTCACTTAGCCCATCACGGCGTGGGTTCGAATCCCGGCTGGATCAATCGGATTTGCATTTGAGGAAGCCTTCCAGCTGACTTGCGGTAGGTCGGTGGTTCGACCCGGATGTCTCCCATCATTCGGGGTCTTCCTCCACCTGTAATTAGCTGGACGTCGCTATATGACGGTAGCGACGGTAAACTCAAATAGTCAGTAATTGTCATTCTAAAATGTCATATTTATTTGTCCACGTATATTAAAATTCGTCCAGATGTTTTTCTATTCCCACTTCTGAGACACAACATTTCTTTTAAATTCAACTGTATCTTTATTTATATCGGAACTTATACTGTACTTTCGGTGCGTTAGACCCATGAAAGGAATTTATGATCAGTAGTAAAAAATGACGGTAGCCGAACATCGTAAACATGGCTATTTTCTTGTTGACAGAAACGCATTTGAAAACAAGAATAGCTGACTGCAAAATTGTTTTAAAGCACTACAGTAGAAGAAAAACATTAACAGTTTTGCTGGCAGCCCTTCATGTACATTAATGGAATACCAAAAGAAAAGGTGTGTTTTGAAGGTCGATTCATTATTGTAAAAGAAAATGGCTCAAATTGTATAGGTTATTATTTTCCGCATTACTGATTTCTAATGCGCATTGAGATACATACTCTCGGTCTAACACAAAGAGAAATCTTTAAAAAAAATCCTAAAATAAGGAACAAAATCATAATAGCAGGGTTTTGGTATTGACTTCAATTCATGCAGAAAAATAAAGCAAAGCGTGTATAAATATTGCACATTCATACAGAAAATGGGGTTTTGAATTTGATTTACTTGAAATCTTCAAAACTAATTGTACATACTTTAGAAACATTCATGCGTATTAATATAAGTATAAGTATCGAGAATGTTATACGTATCGCACATGGGTTACAACTTGTACAGCTAGAGTTAGAGATTCCAGACCCTCCTTGAGGCAAAATAATATGTTTATACAATTCTTGAATTAATGCATGGTCGTATTATGTTTATCTTTATTTGGATATTTCTTGAACATTTAACTTTTGTTAACACTACAAAAAAATTCTTTATGTCTGATGGAATTGGCTATATAATTATTCTATACTATTGCTTTACTAAGGTTCATTTCATTTGCAATATAATATGATTTAACTAATATGTCATCTTACGTTTATTAACTGGAAAAGGTCAGCATTAGTTTTAACAGAAAAAGAGAGTGAAATTTGTCACAATTTTATATATAATTTTATTATATATACTGAAAAAGTAAATTAGTCATACTTTTTTTATTTCTATTAAATTTTTCAATGTATATTAAACCAAATGTGGTGGAAGAAGTTAAGCCTTTCTTTCTCCGCTCTTTAGATATCTCAGATTGCTGTTGCATGTTGTTTTGTTTGTTTTTTATTTACGTCCAGGAAACAATATTTCAATTACTTTAAAGCACACACAGTCACGTTATCCTGACAATAATCTCACGAGTACTGTATGTACAAAAACGTAATGTGCTGAGAGCTACAAGTAACAAAAGGGAGATACATCAGTACCATTTTAACGACTTTGATATGTCGCGGACGGGAATAGAACCAACTAGACAATTACATGTGTGCTTAGTTCATAAAAGTACGTATATTTTCTGTTATTGACCAAAGCACCTTGCTTTGAAAAGGTATTAATGCACACCAATGCTTACTTTAAAAAGTTACTGATAAATGGTTTAAGTTATACATCCATTGTTCACAGGTTTCCGAGTTCATTACACGTGCGGATTAGTGGACAGAGCATCGCAAATTGCTATTAAGATCATACAAAACAGGTCTGGGGAGTACAATAAAACAGTTGGTAAGAGAGGATCATATATGTCCATTTTGTAATTCTTTTCATGAGAACAAACATTATTTTAGTCTAATATGTCTTTTTAGAGTGATCTAAAGGAAAGGCATCTTATTATCGACGATAACGATAGAATTAAATAAACTAATGACATGCAAAAATAGAATTGCAATGTATTGATAATGGCGAAAGTATTTTAAGTAATACTTACTGCTAGCACATGTGATGTGTGTATATCGGACGGTGGTGGTCAATCTTACAATAAAACATTGATAAAATGGCAATGATGATGGAAATAAAACATTATATTTTCTTGTTTTTTAACGTCTAACCGACAGAAGTATCATCGTTTTGAAGCCTTTTCTACGTGATATACGAGTATATATTATAAAACTGCCCCACAACGATGATTGGCACGATACGAAATTCCAAGTGCAATGTCCAGATGCTTAGTGATGTTAAGCATTTATATTGTTATACCCCCTACAACGAGTTTGGGTTAGGTATAATTGAATCGGGTTGTCCGTCCGTCCATAGACACAATATTGTGTGCGCTTCTTCTTTTACAAGTTTTTTGCCAATTTTGATGAAACTTCACAAGAATCCTTCTTACTATGGGAAACTTGTGCACCTGCAAGTTTCATTCATCAACTATTACAGGAGTTATGCCACTTTGATTTTTTCCCTTTATAGAACATATAGGTAACAAATCTTGTGTGTCTAACTCCTCCTACACTATTTTTTGGATTTACCCCAAACTTTGACAGAGGGACAACATATATCTATATATCTTAGTGTGTGCATGTGTTTAAGTAATTTTGTTGTTACCTATTAAGCCTGATTAACTGCCCTTTGAATGTTCTTCCTATGAATAATATATAGGGAATATTTCGTCTTCCGTCAAATATCTCATGTTAGAATAAAGATACGATTTTCATATTTAAAAGGTAGATACCTTATGTGTAGAGGAAGAATGAGATTAAAGTCTAAGGTATCAGTTTTTTCGTTTCCGTCAAATAACTTCATTTAGGAGTGAGGTATGGTGATTAGATTTAGTATATAGATACCTTATGTGAAGAGGAAGATTGAATTTGACAATAGGGTCAAGATCACTGTCACCAAAGATAGTTTTGCTTGCCTGTTGCGACACTTGAAAACCTCGTTTCGCGTCATTTGACGTGTTTCTATTTGATTTATTATGATTGATTAACTATTACATGAGTTTTTTCATTATGATTAATCAACTTAATCAACAGGAGTTTCTGTCTTCTTGATTGAATTGTATTGCCATTTCTATTGAATTTGCAAATATTTCCCCTTTAAAACTGTTTCAGGCTTAATGCAAAAATAAATAAATAATTTAAACCATTTCCTGACTTACTATAACAAGCAGCCTTGAATCTTGATTTGGTTTCCTTTACATTTGAAACAGCTGAAAGGTATTTATATTAATAATGACATATAAATGCATATTCCTGCATCTATATGCCATTTATTTGTATCGCTGCATTCCCACATTCATGTGAAATAGCTATTACCACGTACTGCTCACAAGTAATAAGTCTGGTTGTTTGGGGTGGTGGGGGAATAGGGTATGTGTGGGTATCCGTTGGCTTCGGCTTTTAGTTCTACTCTAATAATATTTTGATATATTGCTGATGATTTTCTTTTCTATATTCAAATATTCAACATTAAATTAGATTTGGCTTATATTGCTAGATAAACCCATTAGCTTATTGATACTCACGTACAAATGATTTATGAATATTCATTTACCGAACATGAAATGTGTACGAAAAACTGATCTATGCTCGCAGAATTTGTAAAATTTGAGCTACAATTTTGCATAAACAAAAAGAGGAGAATCTTTCTAGGAACTGTCTGATCTTGGTTTGCTTTATTCACCAATGCTTCAAAACACGTATTTATATATATGGTAAATTTTGAACAGCAATAATTGGCCCTGAGACAAGCGCTGAAGTGATGGCCATGTCGCCAATCCTTAGCGGACTCCCCGAGAAAGACCGAATCCTTCAGATCGGCTACAGCACTACAGCGGCTAAATTGAGCGACAAGTCTGTGTTCAAAAACTTCTTCAGGGTGATCCCAAATGACGATGTTCAAGTTAAGGTATTTCACTATGATCTTCACAGCGATTAAACAGTAATCGATTTCGCTAACACTAGTGGTGTAGTTTACGTAATCCTTGATTACCTAGATGAAATCAGTTAAACGTTCATAGAACAAAGTAGAATTTGTGAAAAACCATTGCATTGACGGTTGCGTTGATAACAAATTAACTAAAATTGCAACCGACCTATGGTTCAGCCCTCGTATCCACTGTACTATCGGTGCCTTCCTTCAACTGTTTTTGGGTAATACTGTAGCTTTGTTGTATAAATACTGTCAGAGCAAACAACATTCATGTATGTTAAATTAAAAGTACGAAAAGAAACCCTGTAAAACAGTAGTCTCAATGGGAAGATTGTCTTTAAAATTGAATGGCGCAATATATTATCTGGCTGGTAAAAAAATATATGGCTACTGAAAAAGTCAAAAGTATGAGTATGAAGAAATACCGCCTCGTCAAATATCATCTGTATAAAACAGACGCCAATCTGGTTTAATCATAAAAAATAATAAAACAATGTGTCCTGTTTCAGGCTACAGTTCGTTTCATGGAGGCGTTAAAATGGACCTACTTCGGAGTGATGCATCAAGATGACGCCTATGGGAGAGAAGCCGTTGATACATTATCGAAAGTAAATGATGAATTAGTCCATCCACTTTGTTTACCTAAGATTAATGAAATTGACAAAACCCTTGGACAAAAC
>CM037788.1:32546949-32570789 GCA_021229015.1 Solen grandis | reverse complement strand
TCAATCCTAGACCCAGACCTAAAATTAAATGCTGTTAAAATATAGGTCATTTGCATTGTTTGCACCCTGTCTGTCTATAACACAAAGAGTTAACCATTAATGGTCTAAGTACATCAACAGAAAGTCTCTTGAACTTCTCAGTAATGTGTTAGAGTTATAAAGACAACTTATTACTTCACCAATATGATGTTAATGGACATTAACTACTGTGAAGCAATAAAGCAATTTATGGACAATTTGGGATAAACTGTCATGGAATATTTAACAAAAGGTTGATAGACTCATCAGAGACTGAACAAAGTCAGGACAAACCATCAGGCGTGTACAAATGACTCTGAGTCATTAGACCATAAAAGTATGGGAATGAGAAGGGTCAACCTGGAGATATAGTGAGATGTAGAACAGTTATACAATGTGCCAATCTTTTACTGTGAAACTTAACATCCTAGGAAGTCAAAATAAGCATATATAAAACTCAGTATTAAAGCATCCCCACCACCACAACTGGTGGAGTAAACATCATTGTAAAAGAGCGCACAATATTTAAGTGAAACAGACATTTACATACTGACGTATTTATAACATAGCGCCCAATACAAGAGAAGTGTTTTGATAAAATAACTTGTAATCCAGTCAGAATACTTTATCAGACTTTCATGAATACAAATTACATGTTTCAGCTAGATGTTATCTCAACCCTTTCCCTCATATAGACTCATTTTGACGCACTCAATAGGTACCACATAAAGCCTGATCTGCAGAAAACCACAGTTAAACCTTACCAAATTTAATGACAAAATCCTCATTTCCAGACCACTGAGGAGCAGCGAACAGCATAAAACCTGATCAACCTGCGAGTTACTCGCAGGCTGATCTGGTTTTATGCTTTTGCATAGGTCTTTTCGTGGTTTCCTCTATGAGGGAAAGGGTTAAGAACATCTACCAATGAAAATCTTCAAAATACTCAGTTGGCACTGCATTATGTCATCCCTAAGTAGGTCAAAAGTAAGGCTAGAGATATGCCGAAAAAAGACTTTAGAAGATGGGAGGGGCTTCCCTTCAATCTTTCAAAGGTAAAGGACCTTTTGTCAATACAACAACAAGGTATTGAAGTTTTTATATGAAGGGACAGAATGATATAAAGCTGAAATTCCTAGGTAAAAAGGGACCATATAACTCTTGAAAAACTTTTAAAGAGAACAGGGGCGTGCCTGGGGCTAAATTTGGGATACGCAGACTTGCTAGGGGGGTCCGGGGGCATGCTACCCCAGAAAAAAAATGTTTGTACCCGGGTTAGGCATCGATTTTTATTGCAGTTTTGGCACTTTTAGATTTTCGATTTTCTGGACGAAGTATACGCAACTGCGTATTTGCGTAAGCCTAGGCACGCGCCTGGAGAAATGCCTCTCCCAGGTGATGAACCTACTTCCAATAAGGGAGCAGTTTCATAGCAGTTCCTCTAAGGGTCTCAGTATATTAACTTCTTGTAAGATGGGATAAGATGATATGGGATGGAATGCAACAATCTAGTATTCTTTAATAGCACTTTCTGTCAAGTGGGTATAGAATTATTTTAAGGTGCAAGTCTCTTTAACACTGTAGGTAGCACAGGTTTTGGACCATTTGTTCAAACCCTGGCATTTATATGTAATATGAATTATTCAGTAAATGAAAAATGCAGTGGATGCTTCATTTCCAGTTCATGTCTTCTTCAAACCAGTCAATGGATGAAAGAGTTTATGGTCACTGATGCCACAGGCTGAATCTACTTATATTCATATGTCTGCTAGGTTTTTATGTCCAACTGATAGTGGGAACTTACAGGAGACAGTGCGGTATCATGTGGGATTCAGGTGGCATATGGCACCCACCCTGTCACATTACTCAGAGACATTCAAAGAGCCTTAGTATATATCCAGGATATACCCTTCATATGCGACACTGAGCAAAGCGGGTGGGGGCACACCCTCCTACCGCAATCAAGTTTAGTGCAGCTTACGAGGTATTCAGCCATAAAATGTCAAATCAAAATAATCATTATTACTATGCTGGCAGCATGCATTAAGAAAAAAAAATATGTGAACTCATTTGTTTATGAAAAAAAAAATTGTAATGTGACAGACATTTTTTCCCTCCTGAAAAGAAAAAGCAATACTGAGATATTAACCACATTTCCAGGTTTTATTCATTGCGACAGACTGGCATTAAAGTAAGATATACACTTTTACTGATATAAAAATGGTCTCGTATCCAGATGCTACCAAGGTCTGGAAAAGTGGGCACTTGTAACCACCTAGACCTTGAATACTGCAGGAGTAGAACTGACAGCAGACATGGCAAACTCTCCTAGAGTTCCTATGGTTATAAAAAGAGAAGACTTGCTTCTTTACAACTGTTAATAAAAACATATTCCTCTGTACAGTACCCAAATTGATCTAACACTTTAAAGTCATCAAAGAATCTCTACCCCACTGGAGTTAGAACCTATAACTTTCAGATCTGAATTTGAAGTAAATGATCAAACAGCCTCTAATGCTACTCCTGACACTTGAAAACAATTGTAAAAAATTAGCCTCTCTCTCTTATTTCCGGTAACTTCTAAGGTACTAAAAGATTCTCTCTTCTCCAATCCATTTTTTCAAAGACTATTGAGGAAGAAAATATTTTTTCTTCAAAAAGCATTCACAAGAGTGTTCTCTGGAACATGTGTGTCACCTGCTGAAGCATGACAGAAAAAGTGTGACTGACAGACAGATGGACGGATGGACAGACAGACGACGTAAAAGTAATCCCTATGTGTCACCTCTGCTTACAGCAGGTGACACAACAAAAGGTATAAACAATAGGCTAATAGTGTGTATTACACAGCAAAACAACAATAAATCGACAGTGCTTACAGAATAATTCTTACTTTTTCAAGATGTTAATTGTCCTTGATGTGAAAGATAAAGAGTGTATCTCAACAGAAACTGAAAGTTTGCCAAGTACATTCTGACCCATTTTGAACTTTTGACCCCTTTGTGATACAGGAAAACTATCTATCATTCACTGATCACATGATATCCCAGTGTAGCTATTGGATGATCTGATTAACTAATTTGAATATACTGGTGAAAATGGATATCTAATTTCTCTCTGATCTGGGTCTGCTGTGTTTGTCAATGTGCCAAATGTGTGGGGAAGTCTGCACACCAGTAAGTTTTTCTTCAGTGTAACCTGCTTCAAACAGTTTTTGACTTACACAGTAACTATCTAAAGGATGTCCACATTGGCAGTAAACTTACACATCAAAATCTAGCTATTTACACAACTTAAATACTCCCCTGTTACTAGAAATGACAAGAAATTTTGCATAAATTTCGCTGAAGGTGGACAACAAGGACAACTCATCAAATGAAAGCCAGAAGGGCTTATCAGCATATTTAACATGTGCTATGTTCAAATAAACACCATGCCCCGCGGGGGCCTTAGACCTTTGGGATCAAGGTCATTTGAAGGTCAAGGTCAACTTGTGGGTAGAGCTCATCAAGGTGCATACACCTGTGAAGTTTGGAGGTAATGGATGAAAGCACATTCATAATATGGCTCAGGCTAAAACTTGCTATTTTGGGTCACAGTGACCTTGACCTATGGAGGCTCTAGGTGGAAGGACGTCTGTGTTCTGGTCAAGGTTAAAATTTTGTGACAAACAAACAGACAGACAGGCCCAAAACAGTATGCCCCCTGATCTATCAATGCGGGGGCATAAAAAGAAGGCCAATGAGCTTTATGGCTTTGAAAAAATGAACTGTGTGATTCCCGTATTGTCCTAAATCTTCTTTGTGAAGCAGGGTTGTAAAAATGACAAAACCAAAAACTACACAAAAAAAACATGATCACTGGAGAATCCCTATTGCAAAAAACGCCTGTTTTAAATTTTATCAATTCAAGGGATGTATTTCAGGAGTTTCTTGGATATTCTGACTGGTTTTCAAACTTGAATGAGATGCTGTACCAATATACAAAGTTTGGTAAAGATCAGTTCACCTTAGTCACTGTTAGAGAACACTGTTAATTTTGCAAATTTTCAGCAACTCATGGGCCATAACTCTGGAATATTCGAGATATTTTTGCTGATTATCAAACTGGTTGAGATATTGTGCCCATTCACATTGTGACCAAGTTTGATAAAGATGGGTTCACCTTTGTTAGAGTTAAAATAGCAGACACTGCTTATTTAACTATTTTTCATCATTTCAAGTGCCATAACTCTGGAGTGACTGGGACAATCTGGCTGGTTATCCAACTTGGCTGAGATATTGTGCCCATGTATTTATATTGTGACCAAGTTTGGTAAAGCTAAAGTTAGAGAGCGGACAACATCAGTGGACAACACCACCCAGCCTGCAGCCACATGTAAATCCATAAAACACCCCGTCTTCGATGGGCATATAAAAACCTAAAATTCAAAAACAGTAAGAAATAACACTGACACAAACAAAATAGCTGCCTTCTGCTTATGTCTGATTTAAACCTGATATGGACTTGATTTACACATGAAAGAGTCGAATCAAGTCTGCTGCATCTGCATTCAAAAATAAAAAGCATATCAAATGCAGAGTCAAAACCACATTTTAAGATCAACAACTATAAACACAACTTATACCAACTGAACCTCATTATATTTATTCAAAGAGTTTTCTTTTTATGCTTTCCAAAACAGCAAAGAAGATACACATCCACACTTGCGGTACTTAAATGTTAAGCCTCAGACACTAATTTGATTCTATGGGTTTTTCCTGGAATTTTGATTCAGATCTGAAGTTGTTAATTTTTTCTCAGAATGGACAGTGCTGTTAATTTAGTTAAAAAAGGAACTATTGCCTATCTTTTTTTTTTTGCAACTCATTTTGGATGTAAATGAAGTTGTTGATTCCTATCTGAGAAACCAGTAATTAAAATACAATCCCTCCAGTACTGAGCGCTGAACAGTTTAAATCTGATCAGCCTGCGAGTGACTCGCAGGATGATGGTTTTTTGTTTGCTAGGTTTTCATGGGTGTTTATGAGAAAGGTTTGTGTGTAAATAATTGAGTGGCATCAAATTTATGAATGTTCTATTTACATAACTTTAAATGATTAAATTATGAAACAATGAGTTTAGACTGTGTAGAATCTAACCTAGAGTAAGAGGAGATCCTAATGTCTAACTGATAAGGCTTACTTGAGAGAACCTGAATATTTCATAAAAGAGCAATGGAGGGATGTGTATCTATCTAATTTAAGAATTTAAGAATTTTTTACTTAGTGCTAAGTATTGTTGGTGGAATTTGAGCCTGGCATTGAAAATATAAGAATAAATTATGCTTATAAAATTGTTTCATGAGTGCAACTGCACCTTTAAGTCTTTATTTAAAGCTAAATGCACTTATCACTGCACATTTGAGCTGGTATCACCAGCAAAAAAGTATCACGATATTGTAGGCCCGATACGATACAGTATCACGATACTTGATAATATATAAATAATGTAGTTCTGACATGGCCAACTAATAGATTTCTGCTGTAAATTAGATTTCCGCATCCATGTTTCTATGATGATTAGGCACATGGAAAAATAATAGAAAAAATCCATTTTTAATTTAATTTTTATTTTAAAAAATCTTACATCTTGTCAACTAGTCAATCTAGTCAGCAAAAGGCAACAACGACTTACAGAAATAGACACTTTATGCTTGAGATATTAGCAGCAGGCCAAGTGGCATATACAATTTCGCTGGTTTACACCAAAATCTTTCTTCCATTGAAGTATAGCTTGAAAGTCGATTCTTGAGGTAAGAATCGCGATTCTGTATCGTGAGCCAAAAATGGCGATATATCGATGCATCGATGAAATCGACCCAGCTCTACTGCACATATAGTAAACATGAATTGGATGTTCTGATGAAAGAAAACATCAGTTAGTTTGAAAGCTCTGCTCGACTATAAGTTAATGGAAACAAAGATTCTTGACATTCATGTGAAACAAATCAGAAAATAATAGATTATTTAACTGAATCTGCTATCTGTGTAAAGCTACTTAGCAAGATAAATTTCTCTTCAAAACACATCATGTCAGTTCATTGGCATCAATTATCAAATAATTGTTCAACATATGACAGTTCTATAATAAAATTACAATGCTATCAATGCTCAGTTGATTTTCTTATAAATCCTGTAATAAATCAGTTAGATATTTCAGTTTACTAGAAACTGCACTTTCAAACCCTTCAGTTTATTGATAACAAGTCATCTTTGTTTTCATTGTTTTCTTTTATCTTCAGTATAAACCAAATCAGTCAGCGATTTACTGCGATCTGCCAGATTTTATTCAGCTCAATTACGAGATGAATGTTTTATGGGACAGAAGAACAAATTGAATTTTGTACTATTGCATTAAAAAATGATGTGCTACATAATGAGTTTTTACTAGCTACAGTTAACCCTTTTCCTCATATAACCTCATTTTGACACACTCAGTAGGTACCACATAAAGCCTGATCTGCAGAAAACCACAGTTAAACCTTACCAAATTTAATTACAAAATCCTCATTTCCAGACCACTGAGGAGCAGCAACAGCATAAAACCAGATCAGCCTGCGAGTTACTCGCAGGCTGATCTGGTTTCATGCTGTTCGCATAGGTCTTTTCATGGTTTCCTCTATGAGAGAAAGGGTTAAAAGTGTTTTGTCAACTTGTAATGAGGTCAAAGCCTTTTTAGCACATTGGTGCACATGTTAACCCTATCTCATGAATATTTATGTGCAAATTTATAAGATGATAAATGATCATTTTCTGAATGTGAAATGGTATGTGAAATTTTTCTTTGTCATGCAGACTGTGTAGAATCTGATATTCATAATTGTATGAACAAACAGAGGAGACCCTGATCAGACAGCTCCTGGAACAGGTGTCTGCTCTGTTTTCACAAATGCGTTAAAAAGAGTCTAAAAGAAGTAAAGGTTTTTGGTTTTGGTCATGGCACGGTTACGTCACAGACTTGATGGAACTGATCTGAACATACGTTTGATTACAGTGTCTGAATTATCACATTTCAAAGTTGATGCATTTTTATTATCCATGTAAAAAAAACTTTTGAAAGGCCAGGACATCATGATGGAATCTGTTGGACAATTTACTGATGGTGATCTGTCAGTTATTATGATTGGACGGTGTCTAACAGTAGCTGGGATGGGGAGGAAACACTGTTAAATCTTGTTTCATTTCATGACGATTCAACATGTCGGGTGTTGAATAATCACTTCTCAAAATTTGCTAAGTACAAAATTCTAACAAGAGTGTTCTTTGAAACGCATGTTACCTGCTGAAGCGTGACAGAAAAAGTGTGACGGACAGAGAGAAAGACAACGGAAAAGTGATCCCTATGTGTTACCTCAACAGCAGAAGGCACAATAAAATTACGGCTACAGTAATAAGACAATTTCCTTTTCAGTTCTGATAGTGTGTTTTTTTTTATATTCTAAAGTTCTAGATGCTTAACCCTTTCCCTCATATAGACTCATTTTGACGCACTCAATAGGTACCACATAAAGCCTGATCTGAAGAAAACCACAGTTAAACCTTACAAAATTTAATTATAAAGTCCTCATTTCCAGACCACTGAGGAGCAGCGAACAGCAAAAAACCTGATCAGCCTGCGAGTTACTCGCAGGCTGATCTGGTTTTATGTTGTTCGCATAGGTCTTTTCATGGTTTCCTCTATGAGGGAAAGGGTTAAATATGACATGAATAATAAAACACTACAATTTTTCATTATTTTTTTTTTACCCATAAATTTTATTCCACATCATATGCATTAATCAAATAAAAAGGATTAAATCATAGCATTATATAGGCACATCCTGTTTTCATTATGATATTATTTTTATAAAATTAAACTATTCCTATTGCCTGATCTGATTGGCTGATTGTTATATTTTTTTATACTTTCTTCTGATTGGCTAAGAGGATAATGCTCTCTTCTGATTTGCAATTGCTGACCTTGTATCCAAGGAGTTGACCCTTATAATATAAGTTATCTTGGCTGCTACTCACAACCACTGCTGTATTGTGAAGAAATTTCCAGTGGAATCCTCAATCATACTCATACTGATAGCAAGTCTACAAGATAAGTGGAAATAGAATTAAAATGTCACTGGGACTAAAATTAAGATGTATCAAATCATACGATTCTAACAGAAAATAATATATCTACAAGTTTTAGCCAATATAAAAACTCCTTCAATTCCATTCCTTAACTTTGAAATAGGAAGGCAATCTAACATATCTACATCATCAAAGATTGTCAAACTTTAATTCTAGACTGAAGAAGAAATTTGTATAGGTGAGTTGCTGACACAATGCGTTTCAATGAGTTTCAATGTACTTTTCACTGGATTTGTATGCAACCAGATGTTGCAAAAATAAGATTCGAGGCAGAGGAAGTTACTCTTAAAAGGTTTGGGATTTTTGTATTTGAAATTGATAATATATTACAGCTCATTTAATGTTTTGTTTTTCGTTTCTGTTTTTTCTGTTTTAAGTTATAAAATAAGTGTTTATGTGCCAGCTAAATGCATGGATTATCTGCTAAATTTTGCAGATTGTGATTTGTTTTAAATGGAAGATAAATATTTCCATTAAACGCCATCTTAAAAAAACTTTTTCTTAAAAACACAAGAGTAATATTGTTATATGGAGCACAAAGAAAAAGGGAGTATGTGACATTACAGTACTTTTTGTGAGCAACTCGCCTCTGATAAGGAACATTCAGCTTCACAGTGAGCAAAACACTTTGCCTGGTCCTTCACACCTGAGATGTAGCTTTCAAGGTCAAGGTCCCAATCTCAATAGATACTGATGCTGAAGGGTTGAAAAGAGACACTGTGACATCCATAAATACTGAGTGTTTCTGGGTATCTAATTTAGTATTAAATATTATTGTCATGTTGTAATCAGGTTGACCATACAACATTCTGGAAAGTCATCAGATTTTGTGAACTTTTGCTTGTTATTGTTAGAAGTGCATCATTAACCCTTTCCCTCATATAGACTCATTTTGACGCACTTAATAGGTACCACATAAAGCCTGCAAAAAACCACAGTTAAACCTTACCAAATTTAATTACAAAATCCTCATTTCCAGACCACTGAGGAGCAGCGAACAGCATAAAACCTGATCAGCCTGCGAGTTACTCGCAGGCTGATCTGGTTTTATGTTGTTCGCATAGGTCTTTTCATGGTTTCCTCTATGAGGGAAAGGGTTAATAAGGTTTTTCAATTTGTAGATCTAACGATCCCGGTAGAAGCCCTATATAATTCACTGTAGTCAGCTCCGTTCGTTACAATATCACTTATGAAGATAATTCGGATATAGTGATGCTGCTATCTGGACCGCAGCAGTTATTGTAACGATATTTTGTCACTTACTGTAGATGTGCGAAACAGCGTTTGTAAAGGTAAGCGCAGCAATGGTCTGTCGAGTATCAGCGCAAGCTCAATAATTATTGGTCATATGTCTTTGTTACTTGGTGGGATATGGTCATCATTCAACCTCCTTAAATCAGGGCTCCTGTTGTTGGGCGCCAAATGCTCCAATGGCTCGAAAAAATAAAAAGTGGCTCCAATTTTTTTAATTTGGTGCATTCTCATGTCGCATGTTTTTTTGACTGTTAATATAAGTCATATAAGCAGCCAGACTGGTTATCCATTTGACACATGCTGTGATTCTCTAGACCAAGAAAATCAATAACCAACCTAGTACATGTGTCCTTCACCTGGAGGGCACATGTTGTGTTGACATGTAGAATAGATAATTGCCAAATTTCATCGCTTCAGGAAAGGATTAGTGTAATTGGCAAGATGATCATAACCAGCTGATCGAGTGTTTGTTATGGTTATGTTTAACATTATTTAGACAATACTGGCAATCCCGATTAATGAGTAAGTGTAGAAATAGATACAAAATGATTGAGTAATTGATGAGGTGATCAGACAGCAGCCAATTGTATAACGAGTTTTAATCAACAATATTAAGACGATGTTGGCAAACAAAAACTTAAAAGGACATGGTAAGTAATTTTATAGATCACAAGAAATCAAATTGCCAAAAATCATCATTGTATATAAACTTGTCCATGTTTACCACTTACAATCATGAGTTCTAAATGTAAACTGGATTCGGTCAACTTGAAAAGGCCACTGTCAAACTTAGCAAAGCTAGCTCCATCGCCTTCTAGAACTTTTAAGGAAGGATGGAAACTTGGTCACCCAGGGTTAAGATATGACTTTAAGACAAGGTCAGTGTTTTGTGAGATTTGCATTTCTGCCAAAAACTGCAACTCCATTACTTTTGGCTGTTCAGCTATGTACCTCCATTAATTTAATAAGTATTTTATTTCAAACAATGAGATTACATTACTTGTTCCTTAATAAGAATATACTTTAATAAATAACTATACCAACATTAAATTTGAATGATTATTTTGTCTTTTGTTAATTTTTTGGCTCACAAAAATGGCTCATAGAGTGGCTCATGAAAAAACAAAAATGGCTCCAATTTTTCAAGTTTGGCTCATCCATTGGCTCGGACAAAAAAAATCCAGAGGGAGCCTTGTTAAATCATGCAAAATTGATTACATATCAGTTTGATTCATGAATAAAAGTTAGACACTATTCTTGCATTCTGGTTTTTCTTCACTCTATTTATAGTTACTGGTAGTAATAGGCTAAAAACATGTCTCTTGATCAATGCAAAATTTTTGTTATTAGCCAATGTCAAAACACAGACATTTGCGATAAAACATTCCATCATATTAATTCCCTTGAAGAGTTTGGTAGGGACATTAGCTGTCAGAAAAAAAAACAAAGGAAAATGACAGACTATTTAAAATATCAGTAAGAACATTCGTTACCGTTTTATAGCATTTGCAGCGTGTGCATGCATAGTAACTATTTTGATATGAAATTTGATGTCACGTTAAAATACATAAATGTAAATGAACTGTTGTAAAATGATTCATCAAAAGAATGAAGAAATTACGATTCAAAAGATCAGCTAATTACTGTCTCTTTAATATGCCCATCAATGATATCAATATAGAGTATTTATGGTTTGCATAGAGACCATGTTTTCAGATAGAAATAGTTTCGAATTGAGCAATAGCGCTTACAACGATATTCGAATGTAACGATATTAAGTCAAAAAATTTTTATCCCATTAAAATTCATGAAGGAATAAAATACGTATAGCAGTATTTCTGTATCAAGGCAAAAAATAATGCCAGGACGTCATATACCACGTTGTATAGGCCCAATTTAATAGCAGTAGATTGCCTGACAAAGGCTTTAAATGATTTGATGGTTCCCTGTCCTTAAGTGTGTCTAACATACTTCATATCACATTTGATGGTGGGCATAAAATTCAATGCTGGTTCCCAACACATAAAGCTTTGTCAACCTGTTTAGTGAATCTTTGATATTTCTGCCCATGTGAAGGAACAATGAACATGCTGCATCCTTAGTGCAGTTAAAGAGAAATTTGCACTCAGTATTTTTTCTGCTCACACAAATCTTTAGAATAATTTTTTCAAGTCATATTTTGTGAATTTTTTTTCATACACCATTCTGACCTCTTCAAATAATATTCTTGTCATGAAAAATTACATAAACTTTGGAATATCAAGTAAAGTCCAGATGCATAAAAATAGATAAATTTCATGATCACATGTGGTATGTTCAGAGGTAAATTGCATTTTAACAACCCTCATTTCATAGTTTCTTTCATTCCTGATTGGCAAAGATACAAATTAAGTTAGCTCTATATGTATTAAAGCATGATTGCAGAAAAAACAAAAACCATTGATATATTATGTACCATTTGAATGCTAGATTAAAAGAAGCTGTCAGACATGTCAAACCTTGATGAAAATGCCATAAACATGAAAGACACCATCAGGAAGAACTTGAAGGGCCAGGAGGGAACATACTGGAATCTGTGGTAGATAAGTGGTAGTGCATCTTGGGAGTTTCCGGAATTCAGCCACTCCCCCCATTGCCTGCCACAATAATACTGTGATAGACAATAAGAAATCTTGGCAAGACCTAACAAAACAATAACAAGAGGTCCATGATGGCCCTGATTCGCTCACCTGAGAAATATTGCTTTCAATGCCTTTCACAACATAGTCATACTGAATACAACCAGGGCCATTTGATTTGAAAACTTGGTTCAGGTCCACAAGGCCATAAAACATACCAAATATCTAAACCCATGATCTTGTGGTTTCTGGCAAGGATATCTTTTAAAAATCTTTCCTATTTAAGTCTATGTTAAACAAAGTGACCCCTGGGGTTGGGCCAATTTTGACCCCAGGGCCATGATTTGAACAAACTTGGTAGATGTCCATAAAGCAATGTTATACACCAAATATCTTAACTCTTGGCCTTGTAGTTTCTGACAAGCAGATTTTTCTAGATTTCCCTATTTATGCCCATTTAAAATCAAGTGACGCCTGGGGTGGGGCCAATTTGACCCCAGGGCCATGATTTAAACAAACCTGGTAGATGTTCATAAGGCCATGTTACACATCAAATTTCTTAACTCCAGGCCTTGTGGTTTCTAAGCAGAAGATTTTTCTAGTTTTTTCCTATTTAAGTCTATGTTAAACAATGTGACCCCTGGAGTGGGGCCAATTTTGACCTCAGAGCCATGATTTGAACGAACTTGATTGAGATCCACTAGACAATGCTACACACCAAATATCAAAGCTCTAGGCCTAGCAGTTTTGCAGAAGATTTTCAAAGTTTGCATTTTTAAAATCTATTTTTAGCTCCTGTGACCTACTTTTTCAACCAATCAAAATAATTTGAACAATCTTGATAGAGGGCATCATAAGGATGATACCTGTAAAGTTTGGTCAAAATCCATTCAGTGGTTTAGGAGGAGATGTAATTGTTTAAAGGAAATTGTTGATGCCACGCATGCATGGACGGATGCCTGACACCGGATAAAAAGGCGTCACAATAGCTCACCATGAACACACTGTGCAGGTAAGAAATGGTCAAAATCCCATGGCACTTTTCATTTTGGGCAGTGGCCGCTGGAAACATAATGAAAACCTTGTATAAAACTATGTGGAAAAAGGAGTGTTTGGATACAGAACAACTGTACTTAACTGTATCCCTATCAAACTGAATTTACATTTATGTGAAAAATAAAATGTAATATGGCAATCCAAAAGCCTATCTGGTACATAAAACTCTCACTAGAAACAGAGACATCTATTCACATCGATCTTTCTGTAATGAAAAAGTAAATATAAAAGATCTTGATATTTTTATAGTTACACAAAAAGCCTAAATACCCTACAGCCATGGGAACATTTATGAATGTCACTATCTCAAACAGTTGGAATGATATATAAAAAATCGACTCCCATTGTCAAGAAAACTTCATGTCCTCATTACCACTTGTTTTTCTCCATGGTTTTTCAAGCCAACGAAACCCCTAGATGTTTCATTAAAGAAGATGTAGTTTGAAGTCAGAAAGGTTTAACATCATTCAGGGTTTGCAGACGCCAAGCCGGAAATATAATGGGATTTTTTTCTTAAAATTGTTAGAAAAAAGAAAAAAGTCAAACCCTTAGGGAAATTTGCAGTTCACGCCATGTCAATGTTTTTGAGAGTGCACTATTTTAGTATCAGAAAAGATCAGTGTAATAAAATCAAACTCTAAAATAGATAACCAGACAATTGCTTTCACTGAATTTAAAAAGAAAAGAAAATATAGTGCATGTGTATACAAATATGGTTGAACACTTTATGGGTCCCCATAATATTGCTGTTCTCAGTTTTACTGCATGGACCTTGTATTTTTCAGTAAAAGGGTGTATCCAATATATTATGTGGTTTTGGGGATCCACGATTGCAACCCATGTTATAAACATGGAGTGTTATAGAAAATAAGCTACCTATCAATGAATTTGTGACTCAGAAGAAAGTACTGTTGTGTACTGAATCAAAGAAATTAAAAAGAAAGAATTCTGACCAGCGTTTCTTTCACAATCAAGTTACCTTGAGTCATGGGTAATACTGAATGATAGCACCTGACAGTTTGCAAATGCTTTTTGGGACTGATTAATGACATGAATGATGTAAGGATACCTGGGTTAGTAGATTGCAACTGTCTGCAAGAAGTGAAAATATGGCAGGTGTTGATCTGCGGATATACTAGTGCTATACAACAGCTGGTCTGAGATGTTGGCAGGTGTTGATCTGCGGATATACTAGTGCTATGCAACAGTTGGTCTGAGATGTTGGCAGGTGTTGATCTGCGAATATACTAGTGCTATACAACAGCTGGTCTGAGATGTTGGCAGGTGTTGATCTGCGGATATACTAGTGCTATACAACAGCTGGTCTGAGATGTTGGCAGGTGTTGATCTGCGAATATACTAGTGCTATACAACAGTTGGTCTGAGATGTTGGCAGGTGTTGATCTGCGAATATACTAGTGCTATACAACAGCTGGTCTGAGATGTTGGCAGGTGTTGATCTGCGGATATACTAGTGCTATACAACAGCTGGTCTGAGATGTTGGCAGGTGTTGATCTGCGAATATACTAGTGCTATACAACAGCTGGTCTGAGATGTTGGCAGGTGTTGATCTGCGGATATACTAGTGCTATACAACAGCTGGTCTGAGATGTTGGCAGGTGTTGATTTGCGGATATACTAGTGCTATACAACAGCTGGTCTGTGAGGTTGGCAGGTGTTGATCTGCGGATATACTAGTGCTATGCAACAGTTGGTCTGAGATGTTGGCAGGTGTTGATCTGCGGATATACTAGTGCTATACAACAGAAGAATATGCTCTTTTTCTCACTACCCTATTTTACTTTGTTTTCATGATGTTGTAGTGTAATGGCCGGAATAATTAACACGAGAAAGTGATCGCTGACAATAGTTTATTTAGTACCCAAGGTATCTTGCAAGGTCTCTTACAAGCTCTGTCTGCAAGACCCTCGACTGGCCAGCTATATTTATACTGGTCAGTAGCCATGTGCAACACATCCAAACAGAAACCATATGTAACAACAAACATGTGGGACTACAACAGAAGATATAGTATTAGCAACAGGCAATAGTATAGCAGACGTTGCATAACCAGATCAACAGTTCTGATATAATCAAGAATGGTGTATACCATACATAATCGGACTTAATACAACAAGCGAGTTTCATAATATTACAATGTGATCTCTCAAAATGTTCCATGCATATTTACTGAGTGATTAAAATCATACTAATTACAAGTTTTCTTCATTTTACAAGAATTTAATGAAAATTGATCAAACCTTCAATAATGAAAATCTGCCACAGATTTGTGCATGAGATTGTACTTTAGGTATTTTCAGGAGATGTTTACCTCATGTAGATGTGTTTTGAAATTCGGCAAATGGATCAGACCCAGATCAAACAGCTCCTGTCAATAAAAGGCTTTGTTGCATTTTATCACACACAGACAAATACATTGTTTCCATATCTGGTTACATTATTCTGACAATGGATCTACCCAGCCTGGAGCTGTGATGCTGAGCACCATGCATGCATGAAGCTTCACAATTGACTGGTAGAATTTAAAAAAAAAAAATGCTTTTTTCTGCTCTCTCTCGTAAATAGTGAGGTCTTTGTTTACTGGCAGATAAACTCAGCTCTTGTTAATCACAATGGGAAAAAGCTGTTTTTTGGTAATTCACTTCGGGGAATATAGTGGATAATGGATAAATATGGAACACAGTATACCCAAAGCAGGCGCTTGCTGTAACTTGTGACATTAAAATACATTAAAAACATGCAATATTATTGAAGTTTAGGTCCCATCCTAGAGGAAAAATGTTCACCAGAGAGCATGACAGCCTCCCTCCCCTCACACCCACCAAGCCTAGGTCTGCACATCAGTTTAAGCCCATTTAAGCTATGCCCATGATGACTTGCTCTTGTATTCTCACAAGATAGTTATTCAGGTGGCAGGTCTGCATTGTCCATTACAACACAACTGGTAACAATGGCCATGACATCATTTGCAATCCAAACACTGATGAAATTGAATCATGGCATCAGATTTTTTTTTTTTAAATGCTGATGCTGCATTTTCACAGGGAAATACCAAACTCAGTCTTTGACAAAATAATTACATTGTGATAGCGCTGCACTGAACTGAAAAATATTATAATATTTACTCCTAATTTTCTAAATTACTTGACAGAACATGTTGCATCAAGGCCTGATTAAAATTTAATTAAACAAGCGCACTCTGCAAACTGAGAACATGGAGACAGACAATTACGTCTGCATCAGCTGCAACTGTTCCTCTGATTTTAAGATCCAAATCTGAACTTGACATGATGATAAAATCATGATAAGCCTGTCTGGATAAAGTTATGAGTTACCACGGAGATAGATCTGTCTCCCGGAGAACTGAAACACAGCGAGAAAAAAATAATACATCCAATCTCGGAGAAGGAGTTTCCATGTGGATCATAACAATTAAATCTCAAGTAACATCACATTCAGCTGGATTCCTCAGGAAGCCATAAATTTACCAGAAACTGCTTTTTCATGACAAATAAATATTGATGTAATTACTTTGGTTTATTGCAGCTTTTGAAATAGTAACCTTATCTGCTAATCAGATGATCTGTAGGTTAGACTTTAGTGCCTGTTTATCATCCGCATTTTAGGGGAGAATTACAGATGGTTTTCCTTTTAAGTGAGATCATTATATCCCTTATAAAATGCTATTTTACAAGAGGAATGATTTTGATATCATCCACCTGTAGGGAAACAAATTACAATTTCATTTTTTAAAACAGAATTAAATCTACATTAAATTCTTTTAATGGGACGATGAGTTTGTTTAATGTATGCTATCTTTGGATTGTAATAAAAGAGAAGTGATTTAGATTAATATTTGTTGACACCTAAAAGTTAATAAATTCATACAGATGGTTTATTTGATTGACCTTTAATCTCTGAAACTGACCTTGTTTAGTTGATTAGTAAGACATAGGTCCTGCCCTCAATAACAAAGTTTACTAACTGACAGTTATGTGTATGACAAATGATAAAGCAATGACCTTTAAACTCTGAATATGATCTTAACTATATATTGTTGTTTGCTGGGTTTAACATCCCACCGACAGTATTTCCATCATTTGGAGACACTGTCCACTTGAGACAGATAAGAGTGCTGCCACACTGCAGTATCACGCCGTAGACATGTGGCATGATACCACATCCAGTCACATTATCCTGACACCAGGGCAACCAGTCCTGAAACTACCCTTATATGCTGAGTGTGAAGTAAGGGAGTTATACCAGTACCATTTTTTATGACTTTGGTATGTCACGGCTTGGGATCAAACCCATGACCTCTTGCTCCTGAGGCGGATGCTCAAAACACTCGGACAATGGGGATGGTGACCTTAACTATATACCATCACAGATAAAAAATGGATTTTCAAATTTGTACTGATAAGGTGAAAACTAAATGTCCATGGGAAACATGACAAGACATAAATTTTGGATGATGATGATGATGATGACGAAATCAGCACACTGACAAGTATATTATGTTGATTGCAGGATAATAAATACAAAAACATACCAAAAGAATTGTCCTGTGGGAGGTATGGACCAGACACAAACATCTTCACACTAGCTGTAAGCACTATCATTTTTCAACTTTAAGTATGACCTTGACCTTAGAATAAGGTCCACAACACATTTTCTCTTACTGCAAAGTTATTTGAGAATCTCTTGAATCACTGAAAATTATAAGCGAGAGGCATGCACTAATAAATGTAAATATAGTTTCTTAACCTTAGATACATCAGTGTGACCTTGACCTTAAACCAATTTGACTCAGAACATTAAATCTCTCTACAAATCTTGAACAGGTAAATTTCTGAACAGTCTAATCACAATCTCTAATACTTGAGGCAGTTACAAAGGTATATGGAAGGATGTGTGAAATGGAATTAAAAAAAAGAAGAAAACAAGAGCTCCGCTGACAGCGGGGCAATATACGCCCGAAGGTATGTATTGTCAGGGAATATCCTAAGACAAAAAGGATAAGCACAAACATGTATATATAAAGTATTATTTCAACAAGAAGGATTGGCAATGTTAATCTTCAAGGGCTTTATTATAACAGTGGCTACAAATAGGTTTTTCATGTTTCTTATTATGTGAATAGTGCTTTAATCAAGAGTTACCTCATTACCAGCTAACCCAACATAGTTTATGGTCAGTGTAATATGCTTCTTTGGTTCCACATATACAGTCTTCAATGTTGGTGAATATGAGGTCAATTGTGGAGTTATTATCTGTGGTTGGACCTGTCATGATCTGTTTGAAGTGTAGTCTGGTCATGAACCTCTCCAAAAGTTTCTTCTCAGGGGATTGTATATTCCAGTCAATGTTGAAATCTCCTAAGTTAAGATATTTGACCTTGAATTGTGACCTTGACCTTAAACCTAGCCATCTGAAAGCTATGTTCTGCACATCCTCTCACTCTGGGTGATACTTCTGCCAAATAGTTTCCATTTACATCCAGCGGGTCAAAAGATACAGAGCGGACACAAATATACTTACTTTGCACCAGTTAAGATATTTGACCTTGAAGTGTGACCTTGACCTTTAAACCTAGCCATCTGAAAGCTATGTTCTGCACATCCTCTCACTCTGGGTGATACTTCTGCCAAATAGTTTCCATTTACATCTAGCAGGTCAAAAGATACAGAGCGGACACAAACAAAAATACTAACTTAGCACCAGTTAAGATATTTGACCTTAAATTGTGACCTTGACCTTAAACCTAGCCATCTGAAAGCTATGTTCTGCACATCCTCTCACTCTGGGTGATACTTCTGCCAGTTTCCATTTACATCTAGCAGGTCAAAAGATACAGAGCGGACACAAACAAAAATACTAACTTAGCACCAGTTAAGATATTTGACCTTAAATTGTGACCTTGACCTTAAACCTAGCCATCTGAAACCTATGTTCTGCACATCCTCTTACTGTGGGTGATACTTCTGCCAAATAGTTTCCATTTACATCCAGCAGGTCAAAAGATACAGAGCGGACACAAAAATACTAATTTTGCACCAGTTAAGATTATTTGACCTTGAATGTGACCTTGACCTTGAACCTAGCCATCTGAAACCTATGTTCTGCACATCCTCTTACTGTGGGTGATACTTCTGCCAAATAGTTTCCATTTACATCCAGCGGGTCAAAAGATACAGAGCGGACACAAATATACTTACTTTGCTCCAGTTAAGATATTTGACCTTGAATTGTGACCTTGACCTTGAACCTAGCCATCTGAAACCTATGTTCTGCACATCCTCTTACTGTGGGTGATACTTCTGCCAAATAGTTTCCATTTACATCCAGCAGGTCAAAAGATACAGAGCGGACACAAAAATACTAATTTTGCACCAGTTAAGATATTTGACCTTGAATTGTGACCTTGACCTTGAACCTAGCCATCTGAAACCTATGTTCTGCACATCCTCTCACTCTGGGTGATACTTCTGCCAAATAGTTTTCATTTATATTAAGTGGTTCAAAAGATACAGAGCGGACACGAAATTGCTAACGGACGGACGGACAGACGGACGGACAGACGGACGGACGGACAGACGGACGGACGGACAGACGGACGGACGACCAGCGGCATAACATAATACAGCCCTTCGGGCGTATAAAAAGGCAGAAACTATACATATTTTAACTCTCAAGAGATTTATACAGGATCTTAATTTTGTGGTATGATTTCGGTATTTCTTAAGGAAGTAATGCCTCCATAAACAAGCACAGGAAGTCTGGTTTCCTGTGACATCAACAGGGACATATCAGGCAACATTTCAGACGATCTGTGATTGTGTCCTATGAAAGTCTTTGCACAGAATTGTGAGGGAAGAAGACCAATATTTTTCCTTAATGTTTTTCCTCATATATCAAACATGCCTATCAACAGTATCAAATTAAAGGTTAACAACACTGGGGGATAAAAAGAGATTTTCACATGTTGATCAAGACTGTCTGAGAGGACTGGCAATTCTATTGATTCTACATCTATAAATGCTTGCTGTGGGTGTTTTTATAGCTTGATCATCCAGTACAAATTGCAGTGATTCAAAACTGAGAACTAAGTATCACATTCTTGATCACCGGAACAACTTAGTTCTATGTTGTTCAGTCTGGCACTTGAATTGGCTTTAGATGGCAAACTCCTTCCCTAAATACAAAGAGAAAATTGTTAAATTTGCATACTGAATTTCTGTTCTGCATCACTATTTGCATTTAAAATCACCAGACGATGGACAAATAGCTTAAGTGATCAAACATCGAAATTCTTTTTGCTTCTTCTGTTAAATGTCTGTAATTTGAAGCACTTGGTTTATAAATGTTTCACAGTTGCATGGTTTAACTTAATACAAACATGAATTCCAGTATCGGAAAGTTTTAAAGCCACCTGAGGTTCAAATATTATTTAAAAAAAGAGCCAACAAGTCTTTTTCTGTCTGAATATAATATGTATGCAGTTATGTAAATGATATTCTTTTCAATGAATCTTTTAAAAAATGTAATCATAATACTGAGTGGGATTAAAGTTTCTCTACCCCACTCTTTTTTATTATTTCTTTCTCCTACCCCACAAATTCTCTCACTCTTAGCATTTATCTCTCACAGTCTTCAAGGTGAACAAGGTTACTACTTTTTTAGTAACCCAACAAAAGACATTTCGTATAATCTTACTCTAAAATTAGACTATTTAGATTCTAGATCAGCCAAATTATTTACAGGGAGAACACCTTCCTGTCAAAACAAAGTCATTCCTATCTCACAACACAGTCCCTAGAAAATATCGAATTCAGAAACTGTTGTCATTTTTATTTTCTTTAGAGGGTATACAGGTGATTTCTACGCAGGCAATTTTGTCAGAAATTTAGGGTGAAAAAGAAATAAAATACAGAATCACTACTTGTAGGAGAAACATTTTTGTTTTCCTTTTTTTTTCTTTGGTAAGTAAATTATAAGTTATTTCTAGACATAAAATTTTATCAGAAAATTTAATATGAAAAAGAAATAATGTATAGAGGCCATTGCTTGTAGAAAGTCAGAGGTAATGCAGCTTCAGAAATAATTTTTCCTAGAATAAATGCACCCCTGCTAATAAACATATAGATACAGATGTCTTACTGCAAGCATGGCAGACCCATTTAAGCTCCTGAACTGGTTTGATCAGGGTCAACTCTGATTGCTCGTACAATATTGTAGCTAAGATTCTACAGTCTGTACTGCATAGAAAAATCCAATGATTCATGTACCTGTTTTAAACTTGTTTTATTGTCTTCTTTTTTGTGTGTGTAATACAAAATTAATGTGCTAGCAACTATTGTAACAAACAAAAGGCAAAAAGGTTGGGCCACAAGTTCTTACAACTAAGTTACGGCTCGCCACATATCATGTACCATAGAAGTATCATTTAAACCCTTTCCCTCATAGAGGACACCATGAAAAGACCTATGCGAACAGCATAAAACCAGATCAGCCTGAGAGTAACTCGCAGGCTGATCAGGTTTTATGCTGTTCGCTGCTCTTCAGTGGTCTGGAAATGAGGATTTTGTAATTAAATTTGGTAAGGTTTAACTGTGGTTTTCTGCAGATCAGGCTTTATGTGGTACCTACTGAGTGCGTCAAAATGAGTCTATATGAGGGAAAGGGTTAAGGAATATTTGTCAAGTCATAAATGTCTACACGAATATTCATGAGGACAAAGGGTTAAGGGAAATGCAGATCCCAAGAAATGTTCATCTCAGGATATATCCATGATATATTAAAAAAAAAACTGAGAAAATCTTACTTTGTTCAAGAATTTCTACCTTCCTAATCCTAGGATTTGCCATCCCTTTTTGTGAGAAGCAAATAGCATTATATGGACACTGATAATTCAACAAATGATAGCAAAATGTCTAGACAAACATTATCTGTTTAACAATTAATCAAGTTTTACTTATTTGCCTTATATGATGATTCTTAGAATCAGCAGATTTTATCACAAGGAGCTGTATTCCTATATTCTGCTTCAACAATAACTTAATACAACCTTTTATGATATATTTATAGCATCCTGATCATCAGCCTTCAGCCAAGAGATACATATCCAAACCTAGAACATTGCATATAGAAAGAGTTGGAAGCCGTACATAAATAAATTTATCTGAAAATATGACAAAGCTGCCTAAAAGTAAACGAGCTCAATCTACGATGTAAATTTAATCTACAGATCAATGTTGCAGCATCCTGGTCCATAGCTTTTGATGAAATAGTGGCATCCAATGCTGTGGTCACATGACAAGGCGAGATTGCCATACTCAAAAGACATTTTAAGATGGTTTACAGAGACTACCAAACTGGCTTCCTTACAGCACTGAAAAAACAGCAGTAATTCATATTTCTAGACTGGAAAATTAAAACCAAATGAAGGCACAGTGAATCATTTTAATCAAATGTATGTGTCAGGATAAGTAATACAAATCAAAGAATGTTAACACCTTTCACACCAAGCAGAGAAAGAAATCAAGTATTTTTTTATCTATTACTGCCATCCTGGGTCTCAGACATACAAAAATATTTCAATATTTAAAAAGCTTTTTTCTCCTTCTCTGACTGTGACTGATAGACAAAACCTTGAAACTAAAACTTAGTTTG
The DNA here is from genome assembly GCA_021229015.1 of Solen grandis. Taxonomy (NCBI): domain Eukaryota; kingdom Metazoa; phylum Mollusca; class Bivalvia; order Adapedonta; family Solenidae; genus Solen; species Solen grandis. The sequence continues at coordinate 32,547,984 of CM037788.1, read as the reverse complement.
AATCTAAAAAGTCTCTCATCCAAAATATAATCATGTCAAGAAATCTTTCACAGTAAAATCATTTTAGCGATTGAAAATGAAACATATGTCAATTGACAATGCAACATATGCAACATATGTCATTAAACAAGGAAAGGCATGTAATTATAAGCCAATTAATTAACTTAAAATACATCAGAAGTCAATTTAACAAGTAACAGTCAACCTTAAGTCAATTAATTCTGAGTCAATAAAACAAGCAAGAATTCACATTAAGTCAATTTAATAAGTGACATTGCATCTTTAGTGATTTAAGTAAGTAAAATGAAAATCCATCCATAGATATGTAAGTTACAGAGTGGACACATAGATATAGCCTATAAATACCAAAGAGAGTTTCTAATAACTCAAGTGACCTTGATCTTTCAAGGACACATATGATTGATGCACGCAGCACACCTTTGTGTTATGACAACGCTTTCGTAAAGTTTATGAAAATCTATCCATAGAAATGGAAGTTACATAGTGGACATGAAGATGTAGCCTATGAACACCAAAGACAACTTCTAGCAACTCCTGTGACCTTGACATACCAAGGGTGCATATGGTTGATGCGCTAAACACAACCTTGGGTTATAAGGAATACTTCTGTAAAGTTTTATTGAAATCCATCCATATGTCCAAATTATGGAGCGGACACAACAGCCATACAGACGGATGAACTGACAGGCAGACGGAAGGATGTTCACAAACCTAAAGTCCCCAACCAGTTTCACAGATGACAATTAATCATCAATGCATTTTCAGTTCATTAAACAAGTAACATATGAAAAACACTAATCTTTGAACACATAATTGAACAGAACAGAACAATACTTATTGTTAACCCAAGTATGGTTTACATACAGTACGGAGTTGTAGACATATATTTCAGTCAGTATTGAGGTCATCTGTTTGTACATATAGATGCAATAATATAAACAATGAAAATGGTTTTGGGAGGATACAAATTTTGAAAGTTTATGTGAAAGGTAATAACAGTTGTAACATAAGTTA
>CM037788.1:32496849-32546849 GCA_021229015.1 Solen grandis | reverse complement strand
CTACAGCACTTTTGAACATGCAATTACGCTTGATAAGAGTGCTTTATAAATGTGGCATAATAAATAAAAATAAATAAAATTATATTCTACGCACCTCATCTGGAGAAGCCTCTGACAACAAGCCATTCCTCTGGGCGCTACAGCAGATACATAGTCTGTTGTTCAATTCAATGTCATAACAAACAACACATGTGATAGCAGTAGGTGATACTTCAATATACAATCGCCAGTTCAATAACATTTAACATGACCTGTCTGAAGACAGCATGCTCCAATTATTTCAGTGCAGGATAGTATAATGCTAGCTGTTACTATTTGTAATGTACAACTGAACATTTCTAAAGTTTTTATAATGGACAGTTAAATGAATCTTAACACAAATTTAACCCTTTCCCTCATAGAGGACAACATGAAAAGACCTATGCGAACAGCATAAAACCAGATCAGCCTGCGAGTAACTCGAAGGCTGATCAGGTTTTATGCTGTTCGCTGCTCCTCAGTGGTCTGGTAATGAGGATTTTACAATTAAATTTGGTAAGGATTGAGCTTGGCTTTCTGCAGATCAGGCTTTATGTGGTACCTATTGAGTGCGTCAAAATGAGTCTATATGAGGGAAAGGGTTAATCAACACCAAAGATGCCAAGGAAAGGGTCATGACAATTGCTCTATTTTTTTTCTTCATAAACTGGAGCTAAAATGAGGACCTGATGTGCTGATAATGGGATAGGTATTAAACCAAAATGTCAAAACAAAAAAGAGAGGCATTAGATTTACTGAATTATGAGTCTTGGTTATCCTATAAATCAATGGGATATCAAATGAATGTATGCATCAATTTGTGTATGTTACCACTTCTGTGCATTTGAATTTGTCATGAAAAGAATAGAAAATCCAGTTAAAAGTGGCAAAGGTAATGCTTTATAATTATCAAAAACACCAAAGTGTTATATATAAATTCAGAGGATGAATAAATCTAAGATTTGATTTGCAATTACTACTGTATGAACAGCACATTATGATTAAAATGCCATGAACATTTTATTTTTAAAGATGATCCTTTAAATGTTTCATCTTCTTCTGTTTCTATTTGCGCATAAAAAGAGTTTGTAGCCTACCCTCTCTTTCATCAGTAGAAAAGAAAGAAAATGAAATGACTGCTAATCAGACCGAGGACACTACGTACCATGTGACATGGAAGTAACTGCGACACATGCCCGCATCACAGCTGATACAAACACCCGTACGGGAAAACCGCATATCTTCACACAGTGAACACTCCTGATGTAAAATTACATGGTGGTAAGTGCAGATATATGCCATTATCATCAACAGAAGAATTTCAACAACAAGAGATGTCAGAGGACAGCATGCTCGACTATTCAAAATGCTTGTTGGTAAATCAAATGAAATCTATTTCAATTCTTGCCCTTCACATACCCTGTACATAATAATAGTCAAAAATGAAATACCTTGATAGTCTGATACCCCTTTATATCTTTATGATGTCTAAAATCAATCCCATGCCTAGTTACTGAGACATAAGCACAATAACACTGTACATGCAAAACTTTAAACAAAAATCCAAGTTAGAAAAGGGCCATAATTTGTATAAAATTCAGTCCAAAAGTTATCCTCCTTAGTTTTCTGATGCCCCTGAAGACACTCCTTAACCGTCTAGTCAATTCCACAAGCAATTTCTGAGATATAAGCTGGATAGTAGCTTGAATGCAAAAATTTAACCAAAATTCTAAGTTAAAAGGGGGCCATAACTTGTAATATATTCCATCAAAAGTTATCTACCTTGATAGTATGATACCCCTAAACATATTAAAGATGGAGATATTAGCATGAAAGTACCTTGCATGCAAAACTAAAAAGGGGAATACATATTTATCAAAGTTATCTACCATGAAAGTATGATACCCCTAAACATATTAAAGATGTTTCAAATCAATCCCATGCCTGGATACTGAGAAATAAGCATGAGAGTATCTTGCATGCAAAACTTTAACCAAAATTTCAAGTTTAAAAGGGGCCATAATTTGAAATATATTCCATCAAGAGTTATCTACCTTGGATGTCTGATGCCCCTAAACATATTCATAAACTTTCAAGTCAATACTATGAATGGTTATTGAAATACAAACTAGATAGTAGCTTGCACGCAAAACTTTAACCAAATTTTCTATTGCATGCAAAACTTTAACCAACATTTCTAAGTTAAAAAGGGGCCATAATTCATATTAAATTCAGTCAAGAGTTATCTACTATAGTTGTCTGATGCCCCTGAACATATTTATAAACTTTCAAGGCAATACCATAAACAGTTATTGAGATATAAGGTTGATAGTAACTTGCACGCAAAACTTTAACCAAAAGCTGCAACGCCAACGCGGACGCCGACGCTAGGGCGACTACAATAGCTCTCATATTCTTCGAATAGTCGAGCTAAAAATGGCATTATACAAGAATCAGCAGTAATAGAATTGTGAAAGAATCTTGTTTAAAGGTCTGTTTGTCCCACTGACACAGTATCAAAACATGTTAACACTTATTGTTACTTGAGACAGCAATTAGCCAAGTAAGTTACTATCATCTATAAACATTTCTGTACTTGATAGATTATTCAAAATTCTATGTGAATCACTCAAATAGTCAATACACACAACAAGGGCTATAACACTAAATGTATTAACACCCCTGCATCAGACCCTTTTTCCTTATGTAATGTGAGTGTAGAACGGGACGTATCATGACAGGTGTAACTCCTATATAGCCCCACCCCCTTCTGCTGAGGCTGGGAACACCAATGGCATTAATGCAATACACAGACATATGTTTCTAACAAGGTTTTCCTACTGTTGTACATGTTGTAGTTAACAACAGAGATGTCATCATTTACAGATAACATTTAGGTAGATATAAACAGTAGTATGACAGGTGTAACTCCTATATAGCCCCACCCCCTTCTGCTGAAGCTGGGAACACCAATGGCATTAATGCAATACACAGACATATGTTTCTAACAAGGTTTTCCTACTGTTGTACATGTTGTAGTTAACAACAGAGATGTCATCATTTACAGATAACATTTAGGTAGATATAAACAGTAGTAGACATCTTAAGTTATGCAAAAAAAAATCTTTTCCCTTTTATGAGTGTTTGTTCTCCTTCATTTATGTTCTCCTTCTTTCAAAAACCATGAAATATAATTTCTTTAACAAGTGGAAAAGACTATCTATTGTTCTAATCAGATATAGCAATAAGCAAATATAACACCAGGGTATGACTAATATCTGCCTAAACCTTGAAGCAGTGATAAGTTACAAGTGGTGTCATCTTTCTGAGGTATCTAATTTTCCTACCTTTAGTCCCCATTTGGAGTATGGCATCTCAAATAAGGTTACTGGGGACAATTTGTCCACGTCTCCAAACGCCACCCCAGGGGTGTAGAGGGCACACACCAGGTGAACCCACCTGTAATGTGACACAGGTGTATAAAGGGGGTCATATGTACATGGGGTTATGTTTACAGTTGATATGTTACACATCATAATGTATCATGTATACAGTAAGTATAATTAAATTAAGTTGCTGCTATGCACAGAAGTCTTTATCAACAGACACCCCAAGCCTATAGATATCAATCGGCCATGGGCATTCAACAAAGAAAAATATAATGTAAACTGAACTTTGCTCAATGCTTAATGAAAGTTTATGGATTAATTCTAAACCTCCTGATTATTCACATACAAATTGATTTATAAATATTAAATTTAAATGGTGTATGAAACATGATTGTCTTGACATGCAAACTTTGTAATATCTGAACTACAATACTGTTAAACAAACAGAGGAGAGAGATCCTGGAAGGAGCGGTCTGATCTGGGTCTGCTCTGTTTCCCAAAGCATCATAATGCAACTTTATGAAGTACAAGGTTAAAACTTGTTTTTTTATCAATAATAGAGGAACAACTCAACCTAACCTAATTTCAACTGTTCCATGGTTGGACCAGTACTTTTAACTTATTAATTTTATGTTGATTAGGAACAAGTTCTTACAACTTAGATTCATCCCTCTCACAGTTCCTGGGTTCGACCAGTATTTTGTGCCTGTGAAGGTTATGAAAATCATTGCATCCAACAGGGTTTAAACCCACAACCTTGGAATCTACGGACATGCATGTAACCAGTGAACCATGGCATCCTTACTTAAAGCTAGAGCACTCTCACAAAGGACCAAACAGATTTAAGCAGTCTGCTTTCAGATTCCATAATACCATGGCATTATATATTTGACAATCATCTGGGATGAAAAGTCACTTTTTTTCATTTCTGATTTAACATTATTGCAAAAGAACTAAGAAGGGTTAATAATAAGTTCACTGAAGTTATGTTTCTTCTTCAAACAAGCAATGTCAAAGGTCAACTCAACCCCCTTATTTTGACCCTTATCTGCTCCTTATGAGCCAATATTCAAGTTAATCTTACTCTCAAGAGGAGTACCGGATGTCTTCCACAGATAAAGACAAGTGTTTCCCTATTGACTACAATCAGTAAACACACAAAGGAATGTCTAAAGGCATAATTTTCATTATGCCTCTGGATATGATTGAGATATTTTATCAAAATAAAGCAGATACTCTCCAGTTATATGAAAATTCCTTTTGGTGATAGTTGCATTCTGATATCTGTATGAAGACTTGACCAGTCATTTATTTATTTAAAATAAAAGCTAAACAATTTCTTAACTATTTACCTCAAATTGACATTTTGACATCCTGACAAACAGAACAGACCCTTCCTGGCTCGAATGCCACCAACAATGCTTAGCACTATTAAAGTAATACTAAAATTCTTAAAGCGGGTAGGAACACATTCCACCATTACTATTTTATGAAATAAACACAGGAGGTAAGTATCAACACATTCTTCTTTAAAAAAAATCATGATAGCAAACTGCAAAAACTTAGCTGAGTTTAAACAAATCAAGAACTATCTGTAAGAGAGATGAATTTTGAACCTCTCACACAATATCCGTATCAGTTTTCTAATTTTAGTAACAGAGATTTTGACCCCACCCATCTCAAATGATCTCAAGTCTAGAGAACTGTTTACTGAGGTACCGTTTGCTGTACTTGAGATAATTAAGTTATTATGGGGAGAAGGATATGATAGGACCAAACAAGCAAGATTAAAACAGTGCAGGTAGGTTATAAGAAAGGATATAAACATGTTATCATTAAAGCAATAGATTTTTCTTTGCAAAGCAGACTGTGTAGAATTTTAGCTACATTTTTGTACGAGCAAACAGGAGACCCTGATTATACAGCTCCTTTAGGAGATGTCTGATCTGGGTCCGCTCTGTTTGCCAATGCATCAAAATAAGTCTGTATAAAGTAAAGGGTTTATTATACATACTTTCCAGCATCTGTCTCCTTGAAGATCCCACCTTCATTGGGACACAGTTCACAATCCTGTCAGGATTAACATACAGAAGTAAGCTCTTTGTTTAAACAGGAGAATATTGACACCAAAGCAATAAAATTTGTTTGTTGGGTTTAATGTCCAGTTGAAAGTATTTTAGTCATTTGGAGACTATGTCTACTCAAGACAAATATGGTGCTGCCACACTGCAGTATCACGTCGTAGATATGTGGCATGATACCACGCCCAGTCACATTATCCTGACACCTAGCCAACCAGTCCTGCATCTACCCTTATATGCTGAGGGCCAAGCAAGGGAGCTATACCAGTACCATTTTTTACGACTTTGGTATGTCGCGGTTGGGGATCGAACCAACAATCTCCTGCTTCTCTAACCATACAGACACCAATAAAATTTGACAAATCTCAAACTTGCAATTCTGTTAATCAAACTCTTACAATTTGTCAGAGGTGTTAGTGAAAAAGATTCTATTATAATTAATATGCATGTCTGATAAAAAAACTATTGGGCATATTTGAGTGCTTAAATAGATTAGTATAGTATAGTATATAATAGCTTTTATATTTTACAAGTTTCGTATACTAATCCCTATCAACTCTCAACCTGGGTTGGACCAGTACGGCCATGAAAAATCCTCATCCCCCCACCGAAAAAAAAGGATGGATTAGCAGCTATGCATATACATAAGAGGGCATTTTTGCCAACTGATAAAAATTCCCAATTTTAACCCTTTGCCATCCACCCACATGCCATTTTATATCAATGAAAAAATATACCAGACTGAAAGCAACAATGTAAAGTCTTATCAGCTAGCAAGTGACTTTCAGGCTCATCTGGCGTGCGTTCAGTATGCCAAACTGTATGCAACCAGTCGCTTAAGTTAGCTATGGGGTTGTCTTAGGACATTAAACCAAGCTGTTCACGTGCACCTTTGCTGTACATAGGTATATGTCAATATCTGGTTTATGACACTGAGACAATTCCATTGCTGAGTGTAAGCATATGGTTGCATACGGTTTGTCATACTGCATGCACACCTGGTTTAACACTAATTTTATTTCTCATGTAGTTAGGGGTTAAGTTTACACCCTTAACAATGCCTTGACACTACTCACTGGTCTCACTCCAGCCTTACAGGCATCACAGAACCAGGGCTCTGTGCTGGCCGAGGACTCGGTGCTGGCAGCTGATTGGTTGTCGCTGATACCATAGCAACCCTCATGTACAGCTACACCGCAGTTATCACATTCCACAATTTCATCATCTGTCTCACTGGACAAGAATAAATAATTAATAATGTAAAATATCAGATATATGAATAATAATATAAGTCACGAATAATTACAGGAAAAGAAAATACATGTATTACTAAAATCTAAAAAATATAAATTTAGTCTTATATTTGAAGTGTATCAGTTATATGCACAAAAGAGACACTAATGAAGTTACAGCTAACACAGCAATAAAGCAGAGAATCAGAAAGAAACTGAAAAAAAAAAATATTAAGGGAAAATTTAATCTTAGCAACAGCAAAAGAAAGACAGATAATGAAAATAGAATAATGAAAAGAGTCAGAAGATAAGAAATTCAGAATGCTTTTAAAAAGAGAAAATCTAAGCCTGGCCTGCTTTTCATTCATGAACAGTCTTAAATTTTAAATAACTGTTTTTCATTAACTCAAAAATCTCAATTTATGTATCAGTAACATTTTGAAGAATATAAACACCATTCTCTGTAAAAACTAATAACTGCATATAACCCTGTAAGCAAAATTTCTGGATATGCATGCATCTATATATATTTTTTATTTTAAGAAAAATCTCAATTTCAGGTGTTTTATCAGGGCTTTTTTAAATGCTGAGGAAGAGGCCTTAATATCAAATTTTGGGAAAATATGGCCCTTTTTTCATTGGGGAAAGAAAAATCCTGGAGTAAGATGTAAATTTGGGGAAAAATGCATGAATTTTTCGGAGGGGAAGGCACCTATGAATATCCCCTGATAAAGAAGAAAAAAAACAACCTGTTTATGAAATGCAAGCTTTATCTACACACCTAATGTCTCCAAGGCAGACACAGCAGATGAGGACCTTCATTGGGTGTGTGCTCTTACTGGTGTCCTGAACAGGTACCGGCACCTGTAGCAATCATAACACCATACCACTATATCATATACACTACCGACCTATTGTTATTATATGTTATTAAGTATCTTTTTATTTCAGATGATAGTGTAAAAAAGTGCAATAAATCAAAATTGTGTGATATCAGCCTAAACTGAACATTGCCACGTAATTTTGACCATCAACTTTGCTTCCAAGTTTTGATTCAGGCTGCTTAATAAACACAGATGCTAGAATGTAAACAAAAAGAAATATGGCATGTTTTTATAATTCAGGGGCGACAACCCAAGACTTACCAGTTGGGTAAATTCCATCATTAAGTGTGGCCAAGAATTTATAACAATTAAAGTTTTTAAATTTGATGAAGACTGCTATAAACACAGGATGCTAGAGCATAAATAAGATAAATCCGACCTTTTTCTGATACTGTACATGCCATTATGAAACTTGGCTGAGCAATTATAGACAATATCATTGTCCCAACGTTTGATCAAGATTGGTCAACAAATTGTTAGCAAAGTGAAATCTGCATATTTGATAACTCCAGGACCCTAACTTCTGACCTATCACTTACCACAGACATAATTAATCTCAGTGGAAAATTTATGGCCATATACACAAATTTGGTTAAGACTGCTTTATAAATGCACATTCTAGGGATCCAGCATTTTTAAAGACCTAATGATCCAATACCAATAGCCAAGGGATTAGGATCATAGTTTTACAGGTTTACCTCCTGACCATCAAAATAGTCAGGAAAAAGTGAACCATATAGAATCTGATATGATACACAATGATTTACATTACACTCTTCTTCTCATCTGTTTTATCCAAGAGAGTAATGTACAATTCAAGATTTAATCATAATGGAATGAACCGCTTTCACCACACTTCATTATAATGACCAACAACTTCCATTTTTTTGTTTTCCTTAGCTGTAATCAATTTTCATTGGCAAAAAAAAGGGAGTACACTCATAGAGTCTACATATCAGCAACAACATAAATATGGTGTTCAATCTATAGATCATAATATAAATTTAATAATACTCAATTGTTAGGACACTCAGGACCTTAAATTTTTAATGACATTTAAATGGATGCTTTAGATAGTTTAAAATGTTACACAAGATATTGACCAATGTTTACCAACACATGAATGGAAAAGACCATCTCACTCAGAGATAAGACGTAAATCTACATAAATCAACAAGCACTCTGCAAAACCCTAATCTACAAGCTGGTGTAAAATTCCACACAGTGTTCAATGGGAAATAAACACACACCTGAGATTTTGAACAAGTCACTGATTGGTCAGTTTAAATCAGCGAGTTATACCTAGTATTGCTTAAACCCTGGTGAAATGATCTATGCTTTCAATTTGATTTTAGATAGAGAAGATTCTCATAAGGAAGGAAAAGACCTGTCTTTACTTTTGCCACTTCTGGTGATCGAATCCTCTGCTTTTCTATATGCTTCTCAACCTGCTTCTGCCTCTTCTTGGGCACATAGTCTTCATCGTCATCATCATCACTGTCAATTGCATCAAAAAAGTGGCGTCTCTTGGGTTCCTCTTCTTCAGAATCATCATCCTCATCATCATCATCGTCATCATCATCATCCGACCCTCCATCATCTGATGACTGGTCAGTGTTGTTTTCTCCATCAGAATCACTAACTGAACCTGCAGGAGAATTGAAAAAAGAAAACAAAATTGTTTGGCCTTATTTATTTTAAGTTGATTTGGAAACAAGTTCTTATAACTTACACGAATCCCTCTCAATGGTTCCTGGGTTGGACCAATACTTTGCGCTTGGGAACATCATAAAAAAAAAAAATTGCCCCCAGAATGGTTCAAACCCACAGCCTTCAGATCTGCTGTCAGGTACGTTACCACTGGACCACGGCACATATGTTTGTCACAGTTTCCTCCATGTTTTTATCTCGGAAATCCAGTGTCACATAAAGTTAATCAAGAACATTCCCCTCAAAAGATTTATGTTCCAGCAATGTTTCAAATAAAGATTGACATTAATATCAAAATAAAGTAAGCCTATATGAGTAAACTGAAGACTAATGAGTAATAGCCTTAATTAACAGTGACCAGATGGTGAACTTACAATCTGAACTGGAATAAACTGATCATACATGGCATTTTTATGTGATTTTTCTCTGAAACATTGAATGTAAAGGTTTAACAGAGGATATGCGTTGATTTTCATATAGATTTCCTAACATTGCCTCAGCTGAGTCTCTTGAAATATTCAATATTCAAGTGACATCTCTCACTAATTAAATTAATAATTCCTCTTTTTATACTGTATTAAATCATGTGCAATATGCCAATACAAACAATATGTTGAATTGGGCAGTAAATGGAAAAAGATTGTATTCAATACCATATTCATAGTCAAGAAATATCATTCTGCAAGTCAACTAAAATGATCCAGTTATCATTCATAATCATTTACTCTTTCAACCTAGAGTAAACAAGAAAACAGAAGAAAAAAAATCTTATTTCACTTGCCGTTTTCATTGTTTTCTCCTGCCTTTTCTTCATCATCTTCTTCATCAGGATCATCCATCAAAACGTTTCCATCATTCATCATCTCTTCATCATCACTCATCTCTATAAAACAGAACATCATCATCATCATCATCATCATCATCGTATCAGGTAAAGGAGGGAACAGCCACACCTTTTACACTGGTTTAAGAGCAATTTTGGGGAAAATATCTACAGGACAAGCCATTTCAGAATACTTTAAACATTAATTTTCTATTTTTATAACTAACATATAGTTATTTATTTATGTTTATCACTGCCATTGCTTGTGTATGAAAGGAAAAAGTCCATACACGCAGATTATAACAGGAAATTTGCTTCTGCTTATATGTAATACCTGTGGGATTTACTTGATAGTCACTGTCATCATCGCTATCATCATCACCAAAGTTCACTTGCATCAAATGACGAGAAACTGGCTTGACTCTTCTTTTCCTTGGGTCACGGTTCCCTAAAACAAAACAAATTAATGATAAGCACAATTAAATCAGATTTAAGAAATGGAGCTATGTGTTTCAAGTTTTTTTTAATCATTCTAGTTATAGTCCAAGGGGTCTGGATCTGACAGCTAGATTGAGGATGGAGCTTTGACCGAAAAAGAAATGAATTTATATTATAATTATTTTTTAACTGAACCTCTTGACATGGATAATTGCTGTCATGATGGCTTTTTTCTATATTAAGTCAGATGCATCCAGTGACATAATAATTTCACTTTATATCAACATTGAAAAACATGTTGTCCCTTGATATAGAATTAAATAAACATGGCTTGTTAAAATTTATTATCATAAAAAATTTAAACAAAAATTAGTTGTGAAGAAATGAGTCAACGTTTTGAACATAGAATCCGATAAAATACTGTGCTGATAAAAACAATGCAAACAATCTTTACATGAATTGCAATATCACTATATTAGGTTGTTTGGGTTACGAATTATCCGAATATTCGTTCGTCCGAATAAATGTATATTTAAAAAAAATTATAACCCTATTAACAAAGGAAAAGTGACGAAGTTCGTCAAATTGAAAAGAATACTCACGCATTGCTTTGTATAAAAATCCGACGTTTTTATCATTTTCGTCGCTCTCATCCCCCGACATAGTTATGCTGAATTTGGAGGAAAAAAAAATCAGGGGAAAATCCTAATTCATAGACGCTTTCTTAATGTAGTCTTAATCACCTATAAACTTTACACGATTCGCCCTAAAGTTTACTCGTATTGAAATGAGTCGAAAGACAAAAATTCAAACGTTTTGGGGAGAAAAAAAAGTATTTAAAAGAAACCTTTTTATTATCATCGCTAGCATCACATTGACCTCGAATGGGCAACATATCTGAACAAAAAATAATAGCATTAACACTTGGCCACCACTTTGTGAACTCTTTTTATCTTATTTTATGCAATTTGTCTATATGACTAATTTATTAATTTGACCACTACTTACGTCAAGAATCCCGAGGTTTGTAAATTTGTATTATTCTAATAAAATAACAGACACGCATATATATATATATGCTATTTGTAACAGAAATCTCGTTCTTCTACCGGGTTTAATTATTGTCCGCCTGCTAATATCATTTGCTTTGAAGTGACCCGCATTCCACAAAGAAAAACTTTGAGACCAAAATGGGTCTAATATTAAATAAACCAAGGCTGGATTTAACTAACTAAGCTAATTAAGCTAGAATTTTATTTTCCCCTTTACAATGGTAGTTTAAAGCAGACCTCTTTAATAAACAGTGTCAAAGTAGCACTAAATATCTAGAGAACAGAATGCAGACAGTTTTACAAATATTCATTCCGACCAGAGAATCTCTGGCATTGTGCCTGTATCGCTTAATATAATATGTTCATCATGTTTAATCATAAAGAGGAGACATAATTAGATGCCCTATGCCTGCGATCAATTTATAAGTGATTTCTAAATTGTCCAGAAAACCACACGGATTTGCTTTCTACGCATTTTGTCAAATATAAGTTGAGATATAACATAATCTGTACTTGAGTGAGTATGAGCAGAATAAAGTATATAGATTTTCTTTTTAATTAGATGTGCAGTCAGACAGAGTCTCGAACATGGAACCCCGCTTAAAGCGCGAGTGCGCTATACAGAGTTATACCGGCTATTAAGCTACAGCAGAATCATAAATTTTCGCGAAGGATTGATTTTCGCCTTTATATTTGTGTGGTTTTTTTTCTCCACGAATATAAATACCCAAGAGAACTGTTATTTCATAGACTTCATGTTTTCTAGGGCCATCCACGAAATTATGTACCACCGATATTGTACTTTTTAAATATTCGACGAATTTTAATGCCAACGAAAATTAATCGTGTTCCGTTAATTGTCTCACCAACAAGGATTATACTAAGAGCTTTCACCTCTTCCACATGCGTGCAATTAATTATATTTATCTATCATTACATATTTATTTAAGTGTGTATTATTTTCTGTCTTACCGTTTTATCGTTAAACATGTGATTTTAATGTAATCCTGTTCCCTTGACTGACCACTTAAGACAGGATTGGTTGTATATATTCATCTTATCAAACAATTAAGTAGGATCACTTCAAAACAGAGATGATAGGTCAGCCTTTATTTTTTAGCAGAAGTAATAGTAGTAGTAGTAGTCGTATTTGATGTATATATTAAATCATGTATGAACCATACTTTTTCGTCTCTTATGTATCACATTTGTCATCTTTATTTGTTTATTTGCCGTATACAACAGTTTTTAAAATAATGTTTCAAAGCTCAAACTTTGAAAATCCATCCTATTTATTTATTTTTGTATCCTCCGCGCGTTATTTGCGCGTTTTTTTTTTTATTTTTATATTTTTATGGTTTTATTTCCGCGTTAAAAAAAAGAAAGGCAGTGGATGGATCGAGAGAGGAAAATCTTTTAAAGGAGCACGAATTACATACATGTATATAATTTATCAGGTTCAAAGGTGAAAGACAAGTAAACATTTTACCATATAAAATGCTTTAACATTTAGAGAGTAAGGGAAATAAATCGTCAATAAATGCAGAGCTCAATATTATAAGTTCATGTACGTATTCCAACGTTAACAGTTCAGAATTCGGATTTTTCCATGTACTGCATTGCGGCTAATTTAAGAGTTCGCATTTCCCTCCAGTACTGCCCTGCAGCCACTTCCAATAACCAAAGCGTTGTTTGTTCGTTCTGTTTAAAGGAGATAGCGGCATGACCACACAGAAATTCCTATTGATAACTGTTTGAGTTATCAACCGGAGGACGAAAGCTCGAGTGACCGACTCCTCATATACTAGATATGGATTGAATTTATAGAAACACTTCTCTCATAACAGATACCCCTTGAGTAAGAACGAAACGAGAGCATTTTCAGAAAACGTTCAGAGTTTATTTTATCAAATTATTTGATTTTTTTACGTTAGAATTAAGATCGTATTGCACGTACTAGCTCAACGTGTAGAATAATAGCGGTATCAAGTCCGTAGACCCTATATTTGTTGAACATAATACATGTAAACTGAAAGCATGGTCAATTAATGACATTAGGTATCATCAAACAATATACAAATGATGAAAATAAAAATAAGACATTGTATGATTTATAATTTATTTCACAAATATGTTAAGTTCGAAAAAGAAAATCATGTCTAGCTTCAGTCACTATTTGATCTAAACAAAGAACTATTTGATAAATATATAAATATATAAATAAATGAATGATACTAAGATACTGGTGTGTTCTGCAGAAGCAGGGTATTTCAACAAGGAAGTACGTAAACGAGAGGTCCCGCTCAGCTCCGAGACAGATAAGATTATACCCTCTCTTATCCGCGACACTCCTACCTCAGTCTTGGTGTGTCAGATACTTGGAGTTACGTTTGTTCATCGGATATTCACGTGATTTGCGAACGTGTATTGAATATCGAAAGGTGTTTATTGTAGTTTTGATTATATTGTTTCTTCATTAACATTGTCTGTTCGACTCACATGGCGACCATGGGGTCGCTCAGCATCCACGTGCTGTTGTTTTTATTACTGCACGTGGTTACTACTGGACCATTTTTGATTGAGGAAACACAGCATTCAATCCGTAAGTTTTTCATCGAGTTCTTTTTAAATTAGCCTATGACAATGTAATGGAATAATGTAATTTAAAACATTTTCAATTATTTCTTCCTCCTCTTAAAACGTACATGTACATATAATAGCTTATGACGGGCGTTGGCTCATTTGAATAACAAAGCAAGTTTATGATTTCATCTGAAGTTTACGTTTTCCTATATGAACATATAAACTTGGTGATATTTTTTTTCAATTTTTCATTACTTTTCTGCATTTTTCCCCATTCAAAATGTAAAAAGAAAGAAAGAAAGACAGAAAGGAGAAAGACAAGATCGATTTTTGTGAAATGACCCGTTTCCTTGTGCTTGTATATAAGTAAAGGAAACAAGTTTTCCTGATATTTCTTAAATTTTCTTTTTCTTTTTATAAGAAAAACAACAAAAATATAAAATAAAATATAAATATTGACAACAACAACTTACCTTCAACAATTTACTCTGATGCAAAAGAAAGAATGCAATCAAATTTTTTATTAATATAGAAGTATTTTTTTTCTTCAAAAATATATCATGTTTGATATAAACATTTTTAGTATTGTATGACCAATGCCTTTTTCATTTCAGAAGTATTGCTAATTTTGGGACTTTTCACAACCCGAACATGATATCTATCTGACAGAATCAATACATTTAAGTTAAAGTAAAACCTGACTGCACATTTTTGTTTTAAACTGAGTATACCCCGTTCTATACTTATGGAATGACTCAATGTCTCACTCTCACTGGAATTCTTTTGTATAATAAATCCATTGCTATTACCCTTTCATTCTTACGTAGTATTTTATCGTTGAAATATATATTGATGAAGTACACATTGTAGTAAAATTGACCTTCTTTACAAAGTGGTTTCAAAATTTAATCACGATGCTTAGACATTTAATAACTTGACAGTACTAAAACTTGGTGATTACTTATTTTTCATACACTTGTATATTCCAGTAGTTCGAATGATATCATGAAGTCTTGTTATTGGGGGGGATGCATATTGAATTTGTTCTTACTTTGATGCCCTTTTTATTTTCAAGAGTAAAACAAAACAAAACAAAAAAAATACATGTACTACTACTACTACTACTACTACTACTAATAATAATAATAATAAAAAACAAAAACAAAAACAACATTTTTTCTTAAATCCAAACAATAACAAAGCATTTAATGATTAGACAAACGTTACTTGTCACTCTGGATATATCCAGAAAGGATGCAAAACAGCATTCCCAGGTCCCATGTACGATGAACATGCTTAGGATGGAATCGATGCGAAATAATCAGTATCTGTCTGTGATGCAAACCGAAGTCTAAGCCTGAGGTTAAACAATATGTATAAACATTCATTAGCAATGATGGCGCGTAGATAATTAACTCTGTATTGGTTACTTATTAATTGTGTTTATCGAATATCTCTATTTGTTGATTAAAGATATATATTTGATGGATTCATTAATTCATTAGTGAATGAATATTCACACGCGGATATTCACCACCTTATTATCTAAATTATATGTCTTGCCTCAGCCAAATTAGAATTGGTTTTGATGGTATAACAACATATTTAGTCTTTAATTATAAAAGGGGAGAGAAATGTGTACTGTAATTAATTACATTATGGAAGAATATGACTTAAATGTTTTAAAACTTGATACATTAATTATATATTATTATGGAGATGATGATAATTAAAAACGCAAATATACACAAATACAGGTGAAAGGATAATCATTTTTTTAATTTTTAACTTAGAACTTAAGATTTAAATTCTATTTTTTTTTAAATAATTTGTGTCATTCTTCTACAAGTACACGGAAATGAGTTAAAGCTTTACTGGAAATAACTTTCCATTATCAAAAATATATTTAATAATGAATATTGGTAGAATTGACGTCGATTCAGTATTATTTTCTTCTTTTTACTTTTTTTGTAGGCTTTTATCTTATGAGTAAGAGGTTTTAGGTACACTATCTTATTAATCTTAAAAACGGGGGCCTCCGTGGCCGAGAGGGCAAAATCGCTGACTTTAACACTCACTCAGCCCCTCACCGCGTGGGTTCGAATCCCGGCAGGGTCATTCGGATTTTCATATGAGAAAGCCTTCCAGCTGGCTTGCGGTAGGTCGGTGGTTCTACCCGGATGCATCTGTGCATTCGGGGTCTTCCTCCACCTGTAATTAGCTAGACGTCGCTTAATGACTGAAATACTGTCGAAGCGACGGTAAAATCAGATAGTCAAGTCAAGTCAATTTTAAAAACACCAACAAGTCTGTTGCAGTTAGCAGCTGTTTAAAAACACGCGTCTCTTAAAGATTTAATTATCGGCCATGCCTAATACATATTCCTCGGTCTAGTGACTGCCTCAGTATTTTTTTTTTAACCAAACACGCAACCACACATTATTTACATTATTCACATTATTTAGAAGAAACTTCACCCGAAGTCAAAGCCTGCAGCGCATAACTATATTAAACATATTAATATATCTTTTATTCAATGAAATTAAGGATGTGTGATTAAATAAAATTATGTTTTAATGAAATAAAACATGTGTTATGTTAAAGTATTTAAATGATATCAATATGCATTGTTATAGTAAATGCAAGCCTTTAAAGACTTAGGGCAAAGTCGCCTGTGACTCCAAGTCAATGGATGCTGGCATTTTTAAGCATCTGACGTACCATAATTATATTTTAATGATGGATTACCTTAAGTAATATTTCCTTTCATGGCTGCAAAATTGGTTGTTTTCTAAGAAGAGAAAATGTATATTTACATTATATACATTGTATATATAAATGATCATGACTCCTGTACATCAAATATTAACAGTACTGGACAAATTATACGTTAATTAATACTGTACATAATGAAACCAAACTTACTGATAATTTATATTTTGTTGATAATTTTCATATGCATATCTTTGGTCAATATCAGACAAGTAGATGTCATAGGTCAAACGTTTCCTATAATTAAGTACTGATGTATGAATGGTATTATAGATGATCAATCGACCTATATAAGGTAAAAGCATAAGGTTAACATACACAAATGTCGTCATCGGACATTATATATTTTTTTCTCCTACTTGCATTATTTACCAGTATCTCTGTTTTATCTAATTACTTCGCATGCTTAGAATACGTTTTAAATGTCCAACTGAATTAAGTTCTTAAAAGAATCATTGAAGATGGTTAATACCCTCGCACATCGTTTTGTCGCAGAGGTTAGGCTATAATTCTCACAATACCCTAGACACAGTTATCTGCACTTGTCTCGTGAAATGGTTATTCGATATGAGAATATGAGAAGGCATGGCGGGGGTGGGGGGCAGTGGTCAAGTGGTAGGACACACGCTTTGGGATCGAGGGGTCCCGGATTCGAGTTCTGCCAGGGACACTGCTAATTTCGTTGAGCACGAAATTTTCCCCGCATTGTTTCATTTCACTCAGGTGTACATGTACCTGAGAGGACGGTATAATTTCGTGGCGCCATAATGTGAAGTGGAAGACTCCCCAGGGTGATCGATATGTAGAAACTAGTAGCCCTTGATCAGGATAAAAGCTGTCAAACGGCGAACGTGCCCACAACATGAAACTTAGACATTAAAATGCATATACTTTAAATATGATGAACATCAGCTATCAAATTTCGTGTGGAAAAGAAAAGGACGTGACTTAAAGGCACTTGACTGGACGTTACGAGAGTTATTTTTAAATATCCCCCACTTCACTGTACCAAGAGGGGATATAATGTGGATATATTCGTATGCTATAGGAGTACTAAGTAGTCATATTGTTATTTTTTTCTGTTTTAGCTGTCAACAAACCTTCAAGCAACACAGCGACCCTCAATGACGACGTACCGTGCATGCACGAAGACGGCCAGTACGAGGTCCCAGGTGTCGGCGAGGACCATAGTGACCATAAGGGTATACGACTCTCAATGACCTGTATGGGCGGCTTCACAATCATGCTAAGATGTACTGATACCCATAATGAGTCAACTGTCTATGCAATTTGTCATAAAGGTAAAGTGATCTCAATTCCTTACTTTTTTTAGCACAAGTTCAGTAATTGCAAATATCCTTAATAGAAATAAGACATTCCGGACATGCTTAACCAAGGATGTTAAATGGTCTGTCGTATCAGGCTTATTTGATAAGGGGCTGACATAGATATTCTTTTACAAAATATATATCTACTTTTTTTACTTATAATTATATATATACATAAGCTCCAAATTCGATTCTTATGATAGTAAGTTGTAATATTCAAATCTAAATACTGGCACACAACTTCATGAAAAAACAACTGTTTAGCTTTAGTCAGTTTTTAATTTGTTTATTATGTTTGCTTAGGGTTACTAAGTTTTATGTTTTATGTGCATCTTTATTGTAAATAACTATCTGTCTATTCCAACAGAACAATCAGCTACCAGCACACTAAAATCAACGGCTACAACTCCACCTCCTAAGCAACCAAAATTTTCGTTTTCGTATACTTTGGCAGCGAATATTAGCTCACCTGAAACGATGGCTCCATTGGAACCTTCAACTTCTACCACAACGACAGAATCAAAGGCCCTAACGAAACCTTCAACTTCTACGCCAACGACAACGACAACAACGAAGGCTCCAACGAAATCTTCAACTTCTACGCCAACGATAACTTCAACAACGAAGGCTCCAGCGCAATCTTCAACTTCTACGAACTTCTACGCCAACGATAACGACAACAACGAAAGCCCCAACGAAACCTTCAACGACAACGACAACAACGAAGGCTCCAACGACACCTTCAACTTCTAACCCAACGAAAACAACGAAGGCCGCAACGAAACCTTCAACTTCTACCCCAACGACAACGACAACAAAGAAGGAACCCACAACTTTAACAGTAGCCAAAGGGACCACTTTACATAATCCAAAGGACAATAATTCCCGTGCGAATGTCACCCTCCCGTTATCCCGCTCAAACAATGCATATTTTTTTAAAAGAATGGCAAGATTAGCAGCCCAGACGCCAGAAATACCAATAAATGATAGGGACAGATCAACTTGTCGTACTTTGGAGAATTTAAACATAACAAAAACAAGTATGTTACTATACATTCCTAAACCGGAAGGAAAGCTAGTACAGACTGCACACAGTGAACATTACTGTGAAACGGGAATCTCCTGGTTGAAGATCTCCGTCAAGTACACTATTCTTGGTAAGTGCTCTGGTTGGTTGTTTATCTGTAACTTTCTGAATCTGACTATTTGACAGGATTGGATACCATGCATTATTTGTGCGGTCAGAATACCACATGTCAAATTGAAAAACTGTTTCAATAAGTTTGGAAAATAGTTGATTTGGGCATAGAAAAGTATGACATTATGGCCACTGGCGAAAATAATATGAGTGATATAAAAAACCAAAAACAAAATCAGCAATCATTTGCTTAATGATTAACTGTAATATTCTTATATCGTTTGTGATATGAATTTTAAACTCCGAGAAGAGTGTGTCTATTAAAAACAAAATAAGTTAACATTATTATGACTATTGGTACAGATTGGTAAATAGAATCCATTTTTTCTATCAAAGTCATTTAAAGAATTAAAAGGATATCAGTAAGTATAGTGGGCTGACTAAGTGACCGCAAAATCGATAGGGGTCAACCTTTTAACTCGTCATGGGCCATTTATTAAACACATTGTCCAGTTTGACGAATATTGGCTCAAGCAAATTAATTATCGATCGGATTTTTTTTTACATTAAAAGTCAATGTGACATTAACCTTTAACCTAGTGACCCCAAAATCAACAGTGACCATCTACAAGTTATCCAACAAATCGTTTAGAAGTATAGACTTAAGTATTCTCCGATCGGAAATGAAGTGGTTTACCGACCATCAAACAACCGACCGTTATCGAAAACTTGCTATGATCTTAAACCTAAACTTAAATTAATTTTAGCCTCGAGTTCTTCTTGAAAAGAGATATGCCCAAAAGCATCTAAATTTTTCATGCATAACATAAAATCGAAACATCCAAATTCAAATTGAATGGTGCTTAAGGTGCCCAGAACAAAAGAAATTATGTATGCTTATTGCTTGATACATCTGAAACGAAGAATGGATTGAATATATATCTTTTTTATATCATAAGTATTTGTCATGTCTACGGCGTGAAACTGCAGTGTGACAGCACTATATCTGTCTCAAGTAGACATCGTCTCCAAATGACTTAAAGTATGCTTGACGTACAAGCCAATAAACATGCATTGTATATCTCGTCATTTCAGACTGCCACACCTTGCAAAATCCTGATCACGGACGAGTGGAAATTTATAATGGTACAACATTCAACCACTCCGCCAGTTACAATTGTGATATTGGCTATCATGTAGCCGAAGGGAATCAAACACGCACATGTGGCGCAGAGGGTCAGTGGACAGGACAAGCAGCTGTTTGCAAACTCGTCGGTGAGTCTAGCTACCTTTCCTATGAATAATACCATTATATCTGATAGCTTTTTGGATATTTTATCAAATTTTCTCTGTAGTGCACCAGTAATTACATGGTTCGAATAAAAGTACGATCCAGGTGAAAAATGAAAAATGTAGCAGTATTTAAGTTTTTGTTATTGTCCGATGTTTTAAGCCTGTCACAGGTGTATATATTACTTGGCTTAGATAAATTCCGTACGGTTTACGGGAATTAATCAGTTTGTGAAAATCACTGCTTATTATTTTTCTGAACAGTATTATGACTTAAAACAGAAAAAAGAGCCATGAAATAAATTTTCTATGGCCACTCGTGTCATGTTCTTACGATAGAAAACCTTTTATTATTCTAATAAACTTAAATATCCGTTGATAAAATAAAAGTGAAATGAAAATCATCTTAATAAGATTTCAAAAGAAAAAAAGAAAAAAAAAAAGATGGTGTATATCTTTCAAGATTTCGAATTTGTCATAGAAATTATTACCCAATATGACATTAGTACATGATTGCTCAGAGAGTCATTTTATCATGATTTTATGAACATAGTTTATATTAGATGTTGGTCCATTAAGCTTAACTCAGATTGCAAAGCCTGCCAATAATTTCCATGTTGGTAGACTTATCCAGAATAGAGTTTGTCGTTTAAAGTAGAAAGCATCTGTTTCTTTTATTATAAATATGATACTAGGCTTTAACTGAAACAAACTTGCTGAAAAAATCTGTATACATTTGTAATGTTGTTTCCTGAATCAACTTCAGAGCTTATTAAGGTGAATCTTGAATCTTAAAGGCATCGAAAATGCCCTTCTTTGTTGAACCCCAACCCCCTAAGATAAGATAAGAAGGAGATAAGGTGGGCTCACAGTGTGGAGCCCCAATAAACCAATCAGTGTGTATGTCACGCTTAGATCACATTGGCTTATTGCCAACATATGGATAGCATAGTCTTGGTCACAGATGAATGTACCCATGAAGATTTTCATAATTATTACCCCACTTTGTTATAAAATCCTGCAATTAAATAAGAAACATTCAGTAACATTTTCAATTCATAAATTAAAATGGCCTAATTACACATTTGTAAATAGTGTAATCAGTTTATAAATCCAAAAGGTAAGAGAACGCTGGACCCAGGGCCTGTGGAGCTGGGTGGGAGGGTCATAGAGATCAGTCACAATTAGTACTCAGATGATTGCCAAAATAAATGATTAGCCAACTGTGACAAAGACTTAGATTGTGATTGGATTTTTTCTAATTAAAGATATTAATACACCTTCATTGATGTTGTCATTTCAATTTAAATCATCATGATAAATACAATAATTATTTTGAGTTTACTATAGTTATGTTACATACTCACCCTATCATGCTGTGCGCATTTCTTTTCTTCCAGTCATTCTTTAGGTTTTTGTGTATTATATAAACTTTGTTAAGACGGGACAAAATTATCACAATATTTTGAGAAAAAAAATCCCAATGTTGTATTTAATTATATCTGAGTAAAATAATATATGTTCTGTTCAGTATTTCTGATTAGAGAAATAGTAAAGGATTGAAAGTTCTGAGATCAATGTATTGTTCAACATGTCTCTATTAATACAATTATTATGTATATAAAATTAAGTAACTTCAACATGTAACAAAGCGTCACGTTTTCAAAGATGTCAGCTTAAACTATATTTGCAGATGCAAGATTAATTATACACAAGAGATATAACTTTTCTTTCACCAAGATGCAAGAGTCTGAATATATATTACACACTTTTAAGTGGTGTTTAAAACTAAATGCATATAATTCATTGCAGTGTTATCTCAAAATATTACTTGAACCTTCCAATCATTCAGATTGTGGACAACCTTTGAATGGTACGTTCGCCGAAATTCACCCAAATGTTTCACCAACTACGTATAATAGCACTGCAAACTACACATGTAATCGAGGATATAACACAACGGATAACGTCAACATTTCCTGTCAGGCAGATGGCACATGGACGAAAGCTCCAACATGCAAAATAAAAGGTAAAATCAATAGGACATCTCTAAAATTCTGTTTGATAAATTGAAGGTAAAATTAAAAAAATAAGAGAAGAAAAATAAATTGTGTCAGTTGTTGTTGTCATTTGTGTATTTTACTAAATGTTCACATTTGTGTTTATGAATTATTATTTGTTGTTTTGCCTTGATGTACATGTATAACATTAAAGTTACAGAATATTTTTAATCCTTTATCTTTGGAAGCGCTTAGACATGTATTATATAATAATGTATAAAACGATGCATAATTAAACATGTATGCCACAATGTTTAATAGTATCTGGCCACTTTTAATCATCCAATCAATATCGGCATGACACAAAGGAAACATCATTTGCCTCCACGATATACATTTGATCTTAAAAGTATACCGTAGAAACTTAAGTAGGCAAAATTCTATGACCTATCGCTCGATCATATACATGTATTGTATTCACACAGATTGCGGAAATCCACCGAATGGCACGTATACTAAGTCCCCTGAATACCATAATACTACGTATATGAGTATTGCTCAGTACAAATGTGTACGTGGATATAATACGACGGACAATACTACTTCATGCCAAGAAAACGGTACTTGGGAAGAAGCTCCGACATGTAATATTATGGGTTAGTATACTAGTATTCTAATAGTTGGTAATGGTGCAAAGCAAGGTGTTTGTCAAGTTAATTAAACGAGATGGTACTGAGCTTAGAAAGGCAAATTTCAATAACATAGGATTTAATGCATGAACAAGCACGCTAAATTCATATTGCGGAAATACTTTTTTTCAGAATGAGGAAAATATATTTTTTCAATGAGATAATTAAACAAATGATGAAATTATGTAACAACATAACGATTATAATTAGATATAGATACTCTAGTACTAGATTAAATGTCGGGCTGAAGTTTTTCAGCTATTTGAATCTCAGTGACACGGGTAATGGCCACACCTGATAAGTAGCATAAATACGTATAAATTTGAAAATACGAGCCATGGCATATATGTATTTTGCAGAAAATAATATTGCGTGAGGCTTTCCTTTAGGTATCCATATATGTATTAATTAGTTTATGTTGTTTTTATCAGCATATTTCATAATTTACTTCTCTCATTCTTTCTTAACCGTTGTAATAGTTTTTGTGATTATTATGCAGACACATATTTTTCATTCAAGGTCAAAAGGACCTGTGTTAAGTAAGTTTCTAACTAAAAATTCTTATGTGCATCTAAAATATTTTGTACTCCTTTTTGAAAAAAGACTTCCAAATTATTCTTATTGCTTATCAAAAATTAATAGCCGTATTTTCATCGTTCGCATTCAGTGAGACGGGTTGTTTATTTATATATTTAGCAAATATTTAATTTAGTTAATGCCAACAGCTTGATACCGAAAAAAAGGGTGAGAGGGGATTAAATTTGCCAGATTTATGGAAACATGTAAATGTAATCCCTCTTTTTTTTTCAACAAAAAAGAAGACAAACAGAAAGTTTAAAACTATAGACCCGTATCTCTCCTTTGTTGCTGTGGGAAAAATAAGTATGTGTATTTTTTATATATCTAATAACCTTATCAATTAAAAGATATTTATCACCAAAGATGTCAAACAATAAATAATAAACAATATGTCTCTATGATTTTTTGTGACGTTTCAAAGCTTTTGACAAAGTCTGGCATAAAGGGTTGACAATAGGTTTCTTTGTGAAATTGTTTGGTCCAGCGCGAATTTATGCAAATGACAGCTCTTTATTTTATGCTTTATCCTCTCCCAATGAACTTGAGGTTATAGTGAATCATGATATTGCAATATTATTAACATGGTCCAAAATTGTTAATTAATTTTAGTCCTAAAAGAAAGAGGCATTGTTCTACATCAAAACAAAATGGAACATTACTAAATACCAATTTGAAAATATTCCGACAAAGTTCGTAAATGATCACAAACACCTGGGAGTAACTTTATCTCAAAATGGTCACCGGGACAATTATGCTGATTCTACTCTTAAGTCAGCATTAACAGTTTAAGGCATTATGCATAAACTGAAATACGTTCTTAGTAGGCAGGCACTTAATCAGATTTATACATCTTACATTCGTCCTATATTAGAACATTCATCTATCGTTTAGGATGGCTGCTTTCTAAATCTGTCTAATGCTCTTGAACTTACTATTATTAAAGTGTTTGTATAGTGTAGAGACAAAATCTAACCTACCCTATATCACACTACTAAATCACACGTCATTATTGGAAATTGTATTATTCCGCAACTAAGCTTGATAGAATTTGTGACCCAAACACATTTCAAATATTTTGAAATACACATGTAGAATATTTTAAACTAAACTTATTATCAAATAACGTTGAGTGGTATCAAATGAAAAGGTACCTTTATATAAAAAATCGTATAAATAAACGCATATAAATCATAGTGCCTACCACACTCTTCTTCAGATTTAATTATTTAATGTCATTATTCATGTCTGGGCTACATGTTGCGGGCATCCACCCGGGCAATCACCGAATTTTCACCAAAGTTCTACCAAATCACGTTTCTGAGCACAGCTACGTATACATGCAGACCTGGATATAACACGACTCAAAATAAGATTATATCCTGTCATGACAATGGAATGTGGGGGAACGCCCCTGTGTGCACGATTAAAGGCAGGTTAAATAAAAAAAATAAAATTGTGAAATTAACAACCCATTTAAAAGCAGATTGCAACTCACTTGCCACCAAAAAATGGCACTCGCTCGCTTTCATTCGCACTGACTCGCAAGTGTTGCAAGTTTCAATGTAGTCACTACGTTCTAAAAAGTCACCTCCTCTTGTTTTTTTATGCCTATGGAATTCGGGACGTATTATGGATTCACCTGCGTCGGCAGGCGGCGTTCAGTGATGTTGTGAAACTTGGTCACAATATATATAGGCACAATATGTCGTGTCGAATCCTTTCGAAAACCAGCCAGATTGTTCTAGACACTCCGGAGTTATGGCCCTTGAATTGATGAAAAATGGTTAAATTAACAGTGTCCACTCTCTAACTTGAACAAGCGTGAACCGGTCTTTTCCAAACTATGTATATGAATTCACAATGTATAGGGGCTCAATACTGCGGTTCTATCCGATAAACAGTCTGATTTTCTTAGATACTCCGGAGTTATGGCTCTTGAATTGATAAAAAATGGTTACATGAACACTGTCCGCTCTCTCACTCGAAACAAACATAAATGATCTTTATTGTCACAATGTATAAAGGCACAATATGTCGGTTCCTTTCGATAACCAGTCAGATTTTCTCAAATACTCCGGAGTTTTGGCCTATGAAAATTTTCTGTACTGACAGCGTCCGATCTCTTACTCACGAAAAACTTAAACCAAACTTTACTACACTTGGTCACAATTTATATGGGCACAATATCTCTGTCAAGTTCGATAACCAACCAGAATGACACTGACTCTCCGGAATTAAAATGGATAAAATGGCAGGACGGTAATCGATAATCAATGCTCTTATTTTTGTGGATTTTATTTGGCTTTTTGATTAGTTAACACACAGAAAACAAAGAATAATTATTCATAAAGAACTATCCAAGACACTCGTAATGTTTGTGTGACTGGTGAAAAACGCAATAGGGTCGCCGTTAAGTTATCACCGAATTGTGACGAAATATTTCGATTTTGCGATCGTGATTTTTTATTACTCGTACAACCGGCGTATGTTTGCCACATTGATCACTGGATTGCGTTAGCACCAATTTTTATTGCGACCGAATATCGACTACTATTCCAACCTCTTTTGCGCCATCTCTAAATGGTCACAGAGCGTATGAGAAAAACGTATGTATATCGTATGAAAAATTGTTGATATATACAACTTTTTAGCATATGAACCCATTTTTTTCGACGGTCGTCCTTGATGAAAGTATGAGTAGCGTATGAATAGCATATAACTAGCGTATATGTAGCACATGAGAAACTTATGCAAGCTCATGTCAGCGTATGTCAACTTATGTCAGCGGCAGTGTAGCGTAAATTAGCGTATGAGTAACGTATGTATAACGCATATTACCGTATTCATGAGTATGAGTAACGTATGTGGATCGTATCAGCGTCCCCAGATTTCACCGCTTATGTTTCTTTTTCTCTTGAGTATAGTAAACTCTCATATTTATCAGATCATATTGGTATTGGAGAAGAGCTACCCCCATCCCCCACCCCTCTCTCTTTCGTATCAACTACTGCTGATGAAAGTATGGACATGGGACTCTATATAAATATTTATTTCACCTCCCAAATGTTCCTCGCGATTCATTGGTCGAATCGCGGTAACGATGTGACCCCCTTTATTTATTTAGGGTCATAAATAGCTTCTAAAATCATTCTCATTAGAATTTCTAATTAATTTAGATTTAATTGCATATGTTTGTCATTTGATAAAGAAGTCTGCGCCTGTTTTTCAACAAATATATGACCAAGAAAGGTGGTCAATTAATTAATTATTTATTAGGTTTGGCTCTAACTCTTCATGGAAATACTGGGGTTAGTTTTGTTCATAAGGGGATTCGGCTAACGCTTCGTCCCATATGGATATTACTGACTTCATATTTTTCCATGTAGGGTCCGTCAGACCCAATAATTAATAATATCATTTTCTTAACTATGAAAAGTACACAGGGATAATTTTTCCATACGCCGATCTCTCGTCATGAATACGTTTAATACGTCATTCGTTAGATATACGTTACAGTAACGTTACTGATACACTATACATATGCTAGCTTTTCTGACCACCTTCATACCACCGTATGAAAAACGTACTTGACATATGAGCAACGTACCTTTAGTGACACTCTAGCGTATTAAGCCTAAGCCCAGTGGATGACGAGCTAGTGGATGACGAGCTTATTCCTGACGTACAATACGCTGCTGAAAAAAAATGAACATGTTCAAAATTATTTTTCGGCCTTTGCGTATAAGAACGTACACCGACTTATGTCCGCGTGACTGAAACATATGTGACTTATGCCTAACTTACCCTTAGGGTATTGTCTGCATAATCGGGCATACGTTAGTGCCATATATTAGAGTGTGACAGCCCCATAATAGCGAACACATTGGGACCAACCGCACCCATTCGAGATCGACTTGCTACCACATTAACAGTATTATACGACACCGATGGCGAGCGTTGAGATCGTCAGCGATCGCTACGAGTTTATGCGATTGCGTTTAACGGTTATTGTGATCCCTTTTGAGAGGGTATTTTGAGTGGTTAACTTAAGTAACCAGTTACAGAGTTAAAGACTTAATATGCGATTTTACGCTACTTAGGCGATCTGCGTGTTAATGGAATGCAACTGCTTATTATACTAGTTATCCACATGAAATATTTGGAGTATTTAGCTAGGTATTGAAGATACCGCTCTTGCGGTTTTGCTCCGAATGAGGTTCGAATACAAAAGGAAGCTGCTATCGGACACGTCTTGGGGTTTAACATGATTTCAGGCAGATTGAACTAAGTTGTGGCAATTTAAATTCATATGATTATTTACAGGAACTTCTTTCAGTCATATGGATGTATTGATATAGCACAAGTAGGGTGTAAAGCAAAAAAACTTTATTTAAAACAATGTACACAATAAAATGTTTAACGTGTGCTAGTGTGCACTTATATAAATGATACAAATATAAAATGATGCGACCATTAAGGCAATCGCATTTGGAGTCACTTGCAAGACTATTACGACCCGTGAGAACGAGTTTAGAGTGAGTAGATACTTATGCGAGACTATTGCGACAATCATGCGACCATATTGCGTTTTTTTCACCGGAGAGTGACGAAGATCATGAGAGATGAATTTTGAGACCGTGGTATTATATCATTGTTGTAAATTGTTTAATAAGTTGGGTGTGTTATGTTTCTTCTTCATCTTATTATTATTATTCCTCCTTTTGAGGTTCAAATTAAACCAGGTTGCCAATAAGCCAGCCGCAATGAAATTTTAACAGTTATCAGAATGACTTTGGCCCTTTTGAATGCAACAATTTTCATCTTCATATGACGTCATTTGACGTCACAGTTGAAAAATGCTACCAAATTTGGTTCGCGCTCTGGCGGCCTGATATTTTCACAGAAAGTGTACATTAGAATGTAGATGTGCATACTTACTTAACTTTTCAAAATTCCAAAAGTTCGAGATTTTATGTCAAAATCGAGATTCGAACTCTGTTCACAAAAAATAATTTCGTATTTTAAAGGCTCCTGATGAGATAGAAGCATGAAAATTGGAAAGCAAATGTGTCCTGATGTCGTCTTTGTATTCCATTGCAACTGACGTCGTATGAGGTCATTTAACGTCAGAATGTAATAAGCAATTTTGCATTTGATGCCCTGCAGGCTTTACTTTTTGACCGATTTACATGTAACTTTCAATTAATGAGCAACCTAGTGTCCTGTCGAACATGGTGAAATCCGTTTCCGGAAAATCTCAGAGGTCAAGGTCCTATTTCAGTTATTGTTTTTTTCTTCGTCCTTAAATATCTCAAAAACGATAACTATTCTTTCGAGACACTATGGATATAATTTGTAGAGCTTTGAAAGACCTCACAGATGATATTTAGTTTTTGATCATCGGAGTTTTGGCAGAAAAACTCAAATAGTGTTACCCCAAGTTCATTTAACTGCTTATATCTAAAGAAACATTGCTTTTTTGTAAATTAAGGTATGAATATAATTTGAGAACTATCCTTTGCCTTTCTAATAGAGTTTAAATTTTAAAGATTGGCCTTAGGATTCATAAAGTTTTAGGGCGAAAACTAAACGACATGAACATACATTTGCCGATTTTTACAGTTTTCTAGAGGTATAACTATCCATATCTTAAAAGTGATTAAAGATACATCCATATATAAAGCATGTGAAATTTAGGGAATTTGAAGACCTTTCTAACAGTATCTAGGTTTTTGAAATTGAACATCATATAATGAATTTACAAGAAAAATAAGAATTTAGACGATTCAGTCATGCTCTTTTGCAGTGGTCCTTTAGTTATCTATACCTAAAAAGCTGTGGCAGATAAGTGAAAATAATAAGAAAGTGAAATAATTGATATTGTAAGATTTCTTACGATACCAAGTTTTATTATACGCCCTTATCATGATAAGGCGCTTGTCCATCTGTCCGTCCGTTATCGATATCAATGTCCACTCAATAACTTGATAACTTATATGTGTGCTGTCTTCATACATAGATAGGAGGTTGACATGGATGGTGGATGATCACTATTGATTTTACGTCAAAGTTTACATTGACACTTAGTGTAAAAGTCTTGTCCGCACAATAAATTGAGAAGGAATAAGCATAGGTTTTTGAAACTTAGTAAGGAAATTGCCCATTGTCAGTTGAAGACCACTATTGATTTTGAGGTCATTCGATGAAAATTCAAGGTCACAGTGACATTTGATATAAAAATTCTTGTCCACTGAATTCCTTGAAAATGAATAAGCCTAAGTTTGTAAAACCTGTTAGGACATTGTCCATGGCTAGTTCACCATCCTTTTTAAAATTTGAAATCATTAGATCAAAGGTCAGGATCAAAGTGACACTAAATATATTTTTTTATTTATTACTTGAGAAGAAATGAGCCTATGTCTGTGAAACTTGGTAGGGACATTGCCCACGTCCTTTATGTGACACCAATGATTTTGAGGTAATGAAGTCAAAGGTCAAGGTCACAGTGACACTGAGGCCATTAGAGCAGAAAGCCCTATCGTTTGTTCGGGACAAACGAAATCTAGTTATATTATGCTATTATCTTATTACACTGTTAGTAGAACAATGATATATGTAAGACACTCTTTATTTATTTAATCGTTGGAGACTGCTACATATACATTATATTCAGAATAATGAACGTATTTTTCCTTCAAAGTTAATAATCAAATGAATGGAGAATGCAGCACAACAAAGTTGTTGCAAATATTTAAAGATAACTATTAGCTTTAGCATCAATGCGATTACAATGATATCTTATTTATTTTATGTATCATTGTCTTCTTTAAATACTGAAATGACAGAATGCAAAATCTTTTTCATTTATTTCCCCAATAAAGACTGCGGTACAGCACCCCAAGGCACATTTACATTACTTCCTGAAGTCAACTCAACAACGTATTTGAGCACGGCTAACTACACTTGTTTAACTGGATATAATACGACAGACAATGTCATTGTACAATGCCAAGAAAATGGAATGTGGGAGGATGCTCCTATTTGCGTTATTAAAAGTAAGTTTTCAAGATGATCTATTTCACTCATGTTACATAATTATGAACGTTTACAATTCATAACACAGTATAGTGCAGAAAATATACATAAATAACATTATTGTTTATAAGAAAACTTTAGTGTTATATGTAATCTCTCGATGACCTACTTTTGATGGTTCAGTTAGGAGACTGTGGATATTGATAGAAATTTCCAGATCACATTGTTTGCTGTTTTTTTTTGTTGAAAATCTGGTAAAATTCTCATAATCTGGAATTTTCTATTCAAGGATAAAATGTAGCATTCTTGAACATTATATGCTAGGATGAATGGAGTTGATTTTTATGAAGCAAACAATCATCATCAGATAGTGAAGTAGATATTCAGTTTTTAAGAATAGCTACCAATGTGTAGGATTATTATATTGAAATAAATATTAGTTTTATACAGTTAAAAAGGACTTTGGTTAAGTAAGTGGATTTCATACAGATTCTGTATTACATTATTTGTTATGTGAATACTTTCTGTAACTTGTTTGTTGCATAAAGTTATATTTTAGAAACCTTGTTGCTGGCATTCCATTTGTAACAACTTTTAGGTGCAATTAGAAAAAGCTGTTTATCGTTTAAAAATGATGACAAAAAATGTCGAAACGTAGTACATGCACAGTATACTTGATAAAAATGTAAATATGTTTCACTAAAAAATTAAGAAAAGTCAAACCAATACGAACAAAAACAAACAACTCAAAATGATCCCTTTCCATTTAGATTAAGGAAAAGGTATAATGATTGCTACATGTAGAATATGCTTTTCTCCAAATGTTATATGATTTTTCTTTGAATGCTTTCAAAACTACAATTTTCACTCATATAACATGAATATGAATACATGTATTTAAAGTTTTTGACATAAATTGCATTCTAATAGACACACTGTTATGTTCAATCATTTTAGACTGTGGAACAGCACCTGAAGGCACATTTACATTATCTCCTGATGTCAATTCAACTACGTATTTGAGCACGGCAAACTATACGTGTAAACCTGGATATAACACGACAGACAATGTCATTTTACATTGCCAAGAAAATGGAACGTGGGAGGATGCTCCTGTTTGCGTTATTAAAGGTAAGTTTATTCAAGAGTCCAATTAACAATTGTATAATTAATGGACGTCGATTAAAATATTTATTCAAATAAATGAATGTTTCATTTCATGTAAATACACATGAATACAACATAAATATTAAAGAATTGATAATACGACGACAATATGCAATCGGTAAATTATAACAATAAGGTATATTTAAACTTTAAATTGAACGCTTCCTCATCCCATTAATGTCTCTTAATTTTTTGTAAGGAAAAAATTGAAAACATCAAATCAAATAAACTAAAAATTAATGAGAGTAACTATCATCTCTGAATATGACCTGAGAAAACTTGTAAATACAGATGACTAATGTCGGATAATAAAGTCAAACATTTATTTGTAAGACTATGTCATGAAGAAACCTTCATTCTGAATGAGAAATAGTAGATAAATGGAAAGGTAAAATCATTGTAATATGTGGAATTTGATTTTCTTCAAATTTTAAATGATTTTCTTTGAATGCTTTTCAAAACTGTAATTTACTCGGTAATATATTTCATTCAGCTGCATGATTTTGAATATATTTAAAACCTCATAAAAATAATGCAAAAATTGACATAAACAGTATTGTTCTAAGGAACGGCTATTTTGTATTTTAAATTATAAACAATATTTAAACGTAGTTCATAATAATTGATGTTATTTCTCGCATATGTTTCATTATTAAATTAAGAAAAGTCTAACCAAAACGAACAAAAACGAACCGCTTAGAATGACATCCAGACTTCCTTTCCATGAAATATCGATATTTAAATTGATTTGTGATATTATCTTCTGTCACTATTTACCGTAGATTGACATATATGTAGTACAACGTCAGTTATTTATAATTATTTTAGACTGTGGAACAGCACCTGAAGGCACATTTACATTTTCTCCTGATGTCAGTTCAACTACGTTTTTGAGCACGGCAAACTATACGTGTAACCCTGGATATAACACGACAGACAATGTCATTTTACATTGCCAAGAAAATGGAACGTGGGAGAATGCTCCTGTTTGCGTTATTAAAGGTAAGTTTATTCAAGAGTCCAATTAACAATTATATAACTAATGGACGTCGATTAAAATATGTATTCAAATAAATGAATGTTTCATTTCATGTAAATACACATGAATACAGCATAAATATTAAAGAATTGATAATATGACGACATTATGCTATCGTTAAATTATAACAATAAGGTAAATTTAAATTTTAGATTGAACGTTTCCTCACCTCATTATTGTCTCTTGATTGATTTATTTATAAGTTTATGTAAGGACCATGTTTTTTAACATCAAATCTAATTGTATGATCTTAAACTAATGAGAGTTACTATCTTCTCTGAATATTACGAGTACCTGAGAAAACTTGTGAATACAGATGACTTATTTCTGATAATGCAGTCAATCATTTATTTGTAAGACTATGTCATGAAGAAACCTTCATTCTGAATAAGAAATAGTAGATAAATGGAAAGGTAAAATCATTGTTATATGTGGAATTTGATTTTCTTCAAATTTTAAATGATTTTCTTTGAATGCTTTTCAAAACTGTAAATTACTCGGTAATATATTTCATTCAGCTGCATGATTTTGAATATATTTAAAACCTAATAAAAATAATGCGAAAATTAACATAAACAGTATTGTTCTAAGGAGCGGCTATTTTGTATTTTAAATTATAAACAATATTTAAACGTAGTTCATAATAATTGATGTTATTTCTCACATATGTTTCATTATTAAATTAAGAAAAAGTTTAACCAAAACGAACAAAAACGAACTGCTTAGAATGATATCCTGATTTCCTTTCCATGAAATATCGATATTGAAATTGATTTGTTGATATTATCTTCTGTCACTATTTACTGTAGATTGACATATATGTAGTACAACGTCAGTTATTTATAATTATTTTAGACTGTGGAACAGCACCTGAAGGCACATTTACATTATCTCCTGATGTCAGTTCAACTACGTATTTGAGCACGGCAAACTATACGTGTAAACCTGGATATAACACGACAGACAATGTCATTTTACAATGCCAAGGAAATGGAACGTGGGAGGATGCTCCTGTTTGCGTTATTAAAGGTAAGTTTCTTCAAGAGTCCAATTACCAGTTGTATAATTAATGGACGTCGATTAAAATATGTATTCAAATAAATGAATGTTTCATTTCATGTAAATACACATGAATACAGCATACATATTAAAGAATTGATAATACGACGACAAAATACAATCGGTAAATTATAACTATAAGGTAAATTTAAATTTTAGATCGAAAGTTTCCTCACCTCATTATTGTCTCTAGATTGATTGATTTATAAGTTTATGTAAGGACCATGTTTTTTAGCATCAAACCTAATTGTATGATCTTAAATTAATGACAGTAACTATCTTCTCTGAATATTACGAGTACCTGAGAAAACTTGTAAATACTGATGACTTATTTCCGATAATGCAGTCAAACTTTTATTTATAAGTGTATGTCATGACGAAACCTAATTCCGAATAAGAAATAGTAGATAAATGGAAAGGTAAAAAAATTGTTACATGTGGAAATTGATTATCTTTAAATTTTAAATGATTTTCTTAGAATGCTTTTCAAAACTGTAATTTTCTCGGTTATATATTTCATTCAGCTGCATGATTTTGAATATATTTAAAACCTAATAAAAATAAGGCAAAAATTGACGTAAACAGTATTGTTCTAAGGAGCGGCTATTTTGTATTTTAAATTATAAACAATATTTAAACGTAGTTCATAATAATTGATGTTATTTCTCACATATGTTTCATTCTTAAATTAAGAAAAAGTTTAACCAAAACGAACAAAAACGAACCGCTTAGAATGATATCCTGACTTCCTTTCCATGAAATATCGATATTTAAATTATTTGTTGATATTATCTTCTGTCACTATTTACCGTAGATTGACATATATGTAGTACAACGTCAGTTATCTATAATTATTTTAGACTGTGGATTCGCACCTGAAGGCACATTTACATTTTCTCCTGATGTCAGTTCAACTACGTTTTTGAGCACGGCAAACTATACGTGTAAACCTGGATATAACACGACAGACAATGTCATTTTACATTGCCAAGAAAATGGAACGTGGGAGAATGCTCCTGTTTGCGTTATTAAAGGTAAGTTTAATCAAGAGTCCAATTAACAATTGTATAATTAATGGACGTCGATTAAAATATGTATTCAAATAAATGAATGTTTCATTTCATGTAAATACACATGAATACAGCATAAATATTAAAGAATTGATAATACGACGACAAAATACAATCGGTAAATTATAACAATAAAGTAAATTTAAATTTTAGATTGAACGTTTCCTCACCTCATTATTGTCTCTAGATTGATTGATTTATAAGTTCATGTAAGGACCATGTTTTTTAGCATCAAACCTAATTGTATGATCTTAAATTAATGAGAGTTACTATCTTCTCTGAATATTACGAGTACCTGAGAAAACTTGTAAATACAGATGTCTTATTTCTGATAATGCAATCAAACTTTTATTTGTAAGACTATGTCGCGAAGAAACCTTAATTCTAAATAAGAAATAGTAGATTAATGGAAAGGTAAACTCAATGTTATATGTGGAATTTGATTTTCTTCAAATTTTAAATGATTTTCTTTGAATGCTTTTCAAAACTGTAATTTACTCGGTTATATTTTTCATTCAGTTGCATGATTTTGAATATATTTAAATTTTTTTTTAAATTAAAATTTAAACGTAGTTCATAATAATTGATGTTATTTCTCACATATGTTTCATTATTAAATTAAGAAAAAGTCTAACCAAAACGAACAAAAACGAAGCGCTTAGAATGATATCCTGACTTTCTTTCCATGAAATATCGATATTGAAATTGATTTGTTGATATTATCTTCTGTCACTATTTACCGTAGATTGACATATATGTAGTACAACGTCAGTTATTTATAATTATTTTAGACTGTGGAACAGCACCTGAAGGCACATTTACATTATCTCCTGATGTCAGTTCAACTACGTATTTGAGCACGGCAAACTATACGTGTAAACCTGGATATAACACGACAGACAATGTCATTTTACAATGCCAAGAAAATGGAACGTGGGAGGATGCTCCTGTTTGCGTCATTGAAGGTAAGTTTATTGAAGAGTCCAATTAACAATTGTATAATTAATGGACGTAGATTAAAATATGTATTCAAATAAATGAATGTTTCATTTCATGTAAATACACATGAATACAGCATAAATATTAAAGAATTGATAATACGACGACAAAATACAATCGGTAAATTATAACAATAAGGTAAATTTAAATTTTAGATTGAACGTTTCCTCACCTCATTATTGTCTCTAGATTGATTGATTTATAAGTTTATGTAAGGACCATTTTTTTTTAGCATCAAACCTAATTGTATGATCTTAAACTAATGAGAGTAACTATCTTCTCTGAATATTACGAGTACCTGAGAAAACGTGTAAATACAGATGACTTATTTCTGATAATGCAGTCAAACTTTTATTTGTAAGACTATGTCATGACGAAACCTTAATTCTGAATAAGAAATAGTAGATTAATGGATAGGTAAAGTTATTGTTACATGTGGAAATTGATTTTCTTTAAATTTTAAATGATTTTCTTAGAATGCTTTTCAAAACTGTAATTTTCTCGGTTATATTTTTCATTCAGTTGCATGATTTTGAATATATTTAAAACCTCATAAAAATAATGCAAAAATTGACATAAACAGTATTGTTCTAAGGAACGGCTATTTTGTATTTTAAATTATAAACAATATTTAAACGTAGTTCATAATAATTGATGTTATTTCTCGCATATGTTTCATTATTAAATTAAGAAAAAGTCTAACCAAAACGAACCGCTTAGAATGATATCCAGACGTCCTTTCCATGAAATATCGATATTGAAATTGATTTGTTGATAATATCTTCTGTCACTATTTACCGTAGATTGACATATATGTAGTGCAACGTCAGTTATTTATAATTATTTTAGACTGTGGAACAGCACCTGAAGGCACATTTACATTATCTCCTGATGTCAGTTCAACTACGTATTTGAGCACGGCAAACTATACGTGTAAACCTGGATATAACACGACAGACAATGTCATTTTACTTTGCCAAGAAAATGGAACCTGGGAGAATGCTCCTGTTTGCGTCATTAAAGGTAAGTTTATTGAAGAGTCCAATTAACAATTGAATAATTAATGGACGTCGATTAAAATATGTATTCAAATAAATGAATGTTTCATTTCATGTAAATACACATGAATACAGCATAAATATTAAAGAATTGATAAAACGACGACAAAATACAATCAGTAAATAATAACAATAAGGTAAATTTAAATTTTAGATCGAACGTTTCCTCACCTCATTATTGTCTCTAGATTGATTGATTTATAAGTTTATGTAAGGACCATGTTTTTAACATCAAACCTAATTGTATGATCTTAAATTAATGAGAGTAACTATCTTCTCTGAATATTACGAGTACCTGAGAAAACTTGTAAATACAGATGACCTATTTCTGATAATGCAATCAAACTTTTACTTGTAAGACTATGTCGTGAAGAAACCTTAATTCTGAATAAGAAACAGTAGATAAATGGAAAGGTAAAATTATTGTTATATGTGGAATTTGATTTTCTTTAAATTTTAAATGATTTTCTTTGAATGCTTTTCAAAACTGTAATTTTCTCGGTTATATTTTTCATTCAGTTGCATGATTTTGAATATATTTAAAACCTAATAAAAATAATGCAAAAAATGACATAAACAGTATTGTTCTAAGGAACGGCTATTTTGTATTTTAAATTATAGACAATATTTAAATGTAGTTCATAATAATTGATGTTATTTCTCACATATGTTTCATTATTAAATTAAGAAAAAGACTACCCAAAACGAACAAAATCGAAGCGCTTAGAATGATATCCTGATTTCCTTTCCATGAAATATCGATATTGAAATTGATTTGTTGATATTATCTTCTGTCACTATTTACTGTAGATTGGCATATATGTAGTACAACGTCAGTTATTTATAATTATTTTAGACTGTGGAACAGCACCTGAAGGCACATTTACATTATCTCCTGATGTCAGTTCAACTACGTATTTGAGCACGGCAAACTATACGTGTAAACCTGGATATAACACGACAGACAATGTCATTTTACAATGCCAAGAAAATGGAACGTGGGAGGATGCTCCTGTTTGCGTTATTAAAGGTAAGTTTCTTCAAGAGTCCAATTACCAGTTGTATAATTAATGGACGTCGATTAAAATATGTATTCAAATAAATGAATGTTTCATTTCATGTAAATACACATGAATACAGCATACATATTAAAGAATTGATAATACGACGACAAAATACAATCGGTAAATTATAACTATAAGGTAAATTAAATTTTAGATTGAACGTTTCCTCACCTCATTATTGTCTCTAGATTGATTGATTTATAAGTTCATGTAAGGACCATGTTTTTTAGCATCAAACCTAATTGTATGATCTTAAATTAATGAGAGTTACTATCTTCTCTGAATATTACGAGTACCTGAGAAAACTTGTAAATACAGATGTCTTATTTCTGATAATGCAATCAAACTTTTATTTGTAAGACTATGTCGTGAAGAAACCTTAATTCTAAATAAGAAATAGTAGATTAATGGAAAGGTAAACTCAATGTTATATGTGGAATTTGATTTTCTTCAAATTTTAAATGATTTTCTTTGAATGCTTTTCAAAACTGTAATTTACTCGGTAATATATTTCATTCAGTTGCATGATTTTGAATATATTTAAAACCTCATAAAAATAATGCAAAAATTGACATAAACAGTATTGTTCTAAGGAACGGCTATTTTGTATTTTAAATTATAAACAATATTTAAACGTAGTTCATAATAATTGATGTTATTTCTCACATATGTTTCATTATTAAATTAAGAAAAAGTCTAACCAAAACGAACAAAAACGAAGCGCATAGAATGATATCCTGACTTTCTTTCCATGAAATATCGATATTGAAATTGATTTGTTGATATTATCTTCTGTCACTATTTACCGTAGATTGACATATATGTAGTACAACGTCAGTTATTTATAATTATTTTAGACTGTGGAACAGCACCTGAAGGCACATTTACATTATCTCCTGATGTCAGTTCAACTACGTATTTGAGCACGGCAAACTATACGTGTAAACCTGGATATAACACGACAGACAATGTCATTTTACAATGCCAAGAAAATGGAACGTGGGAGGATGCTCCTGTTTGCGTCATTGAAGGTAAGTTTATTGAAGAGTCCAATTAACAATTGTATAATTAATGGACGTAGATTAAAATATGTATTCAAATAAATGAATGTTTCATTTCATGTAAATACACATGAATACAGCATAAATATTAAAGAATTGATAATACGACGACAAAATACAATCGGTAAATTATAACAATAAGGTAAATTTAAATTTTAGATTGAACGTTTCCTCACCTCATTATTGTCTCTAGATTGATTGATTTATAAGTTTATGTAAGGACCATTTTTTTTAGCATCAAACCTAATTGTATGATCTTAAACTAATGAGAGTAACTATCTTCTCTGAATATTACGAGTACCTGAGAAAACGTGTAAATACAGATGACTTATTTCTGATAATGCAGTCAAACTTTTATTTGTAAGACTATGTCATGACGAAACCTTAATTCTGAATAAGAAATAGTAGATTAATGGATAGGTAAAGTTATTGTTACATGTGGAAATTGATTTTCTTTAAATTTTAAATGATTTTCTTAGAATGCTTTTCAAACTGTAATTTTCTCGGTTATATTTTTCATTCAGTTGCATGATTTTGAATATATTTAAAACCTCATAAAAATAATGCAAAAATTGACATAAACAGTATTGTTCTAAGGAACGGCTATTTTGTATTTTAAATTATAAACAATATTTAAACGTAGTTCATAATAATTGATGTTATTTCTCGCATATGTTTCATTATTAAATTAAGAAAAAGTCTAACCAAAACGAACCGCTTAGAATGATATCCAGACGTACTTTCCATGAAATATCGATATTGAAATTGATTTGTTGATAATATCTTCTGTCACTATTTACCGTAGATTGACATATATATAGTGCAACGTCAGTTATTTATAATTATTTTAGACTGTGGAACAGCACCTGAAGGCACATTTACATTATCTCCTGATGTCAGTTCAACTACGTATTTGAGCACGGCAAACTATACGTGTAAACCTGGATATAACACGACAGACAATGTCATTTTACTTTGCCAAGAAAATGGAACGTGGGAGAATACTCCTGTTTGCGTCATTAAAGGTAAGTTTATTGAAGAGTCCAATTAACAATTGTATAATTAATGGACGTCGATTAAAATATGTATTCAAATAAATGAATGTTTCATTTCATGTAAATACACATGAATACAGCATAAATATTAAAGAATTGATAAAACGACGACAATATACAATCAGTAAATAAGGTTTAAATTTTAGATCAACGTTTCCTCACCTCATTATTGTCTCTAGATTGATTGATTTATAAGTTTATGTAAGGACCATGTTTTTAACATCAAACCTAATTGTATGATCTTAAACTAATGAGAGTAACTATCTTCTCTGAATATTACGAGTACCTGAGAAAACTTGTAAATACAGATGACCTATTTCTGATAATGCAATCAAACTTTTACTTGTAAGACTATGTCGTGAAGAAACCTTAATTCTGAATAAGAAACAGTAGATAAATGGAAAGGTAAAATTATTGTTATATGTGGAATTTGATTTTCTTTAAATTTTAAATGATTTTCTTTGAATGCTTTTCAAAACTGTAATTTTCTCGGTTATATTTTTCATTCAGTTGCATGATTTTGAATATATTTAAAACCTAATAAAAATAATGCAAAAAATGACATAAACAGTATTGTTCGAAGGAACGGCTATTTTGTATTTTAAATTATAGACAATATTTAAATGTAGTTCATAATAATTGATGTTATTTCTCACATATGTTTCATTATTAAATTAAGAAAAAGACTACCCAAAACGAACAAAATCGAAGCGCTTAGAATGATATCCTGACTTCCTTTCCATGAAATATCGATATTGAAATTGATTTGTTGATATTATCTTCTGTCACTATTTACCGCAGATTGACATATATGTAGTACAACGTCAGTTATCTATAATTATTTTAGACTGTGGAACAGCACCTGAAGGCACATTTACATTATCTCCTGTTGTCAGTTCAACTACGTATTTGAGCACGGCAAACTATACGTGTAAACCTGGATATAACACGACAGACAATGTTATTTTACTTTGCCAAGAAAATGGAACGTGGGAGAATGCTCCTGTTTGCGTCATTAAAGGTAAGTTTATTGAAGAGTCCAATTAACAATTGTATAATTAATGGACGTCGATTAAA
This sequence comes from Solen grandis, assembly GCA_021229015.1. NCBI lineage: Eukaryota > Metazoa > Mollusca > Bivalvia > Adapedonta > Solenidae > Solen > Solen grandis. The sequence continues at coordinate 32,505,159 of CM037788.1, read as the reverse complement.
ATATGTATTCAAATAAATGAATGTTTCATTTCATGTAAGTACACATGAATACAGCATAAATATTAAAGAATTGATAATACGACGACAAAATACAATCGGTAAATAATAACAATAAGGTAAATTTAAATTTTAGATCGAACGTTTCCTCACCTCATTATTGTCTCTTGATTGATTGATTTATAAGTTTATGTAAGGACCATGTTTTTAACATCAAACCTAATTGTATGATCTTAAATTCATGAGAGTTACTATCTTCTCTGAATATTACGAGTACCTGAGAAAACTTGTAAATACAGATGACTTATTTCTGATAATGCAAGTAAACTTTTATTTGTAAGACTATGTCGTGAAGAAACCTTAATTCTGAATAAGAAATAGTAGATAAATGGAAAGGTAAAATTATTGTTATATGTGGAATTTGATTTTCTTTAAATTTTAAATGATTTTCTTTGAATGCTTTTCAAAACTGTAATTTTCTCGGTAATATATTTCATTCAGTTGCATGATTATGAATATATTTAAAACCTAATAAAAATAATGCAAAAAATGACATAAACAGTATTGTTCTAAGGAACGGCTATTTTGTATTTTAAATTATAAACAATATTTAAACGTAGTTCATAATAATTGATGTTATTTCTCACATATGTTTCATTATTAAATTAAGAAAAAGTCTAACCAAAACGAACCAAAACGAACCGCATAGAATGATATATTGACTTTCTTTCCATGAAATATCGATATTGAAATTGATTTGTTGATATTATCTTCTGTCACTTTTACCATAGATTGACATATATGTAGTACAACGTCAGTTATCTATAATTATTTTAGACTGTGGAACAGCACCTGAAGGCATATTTACGTTATCTCCTGATGTCAGTTCAACTACGTATTTGAGCACGGCAAACTATACGTGTAAACCTGGATATAACACGACAGACAATGTCATTTTACAATGCCAAGAAAATGGAACGTGGGAGGATGCTCCTGTTTGCGTCATTAAAAGTAAGTTTATTGAAGAGTCCAATTAACAATTGTATAATTAATGGACGTCGATTAAAATATGTATTCAAATAAATGAATGTTTCATTTCATGTAAATACACATGAATACAGCATAAATATTAAAGAGTTGATAATACGACGACAAAATACAATCGGTAAATTATAACAATAAGGTAAATTTAAATTTTAGATTGAACGTTTCCTCACCTCATTATTGTCTCTCGATTGATTTATTTATAAGTTTATGTAAGGACCATGTTTTTTAGCATCAAACCTAATTGTATGATCTTAAATTAATGAGAGTAACTATCTTCTCTGAATATTACGAGTACCTGAGAAAACTTGTAAATACAGATGTCTTATTTCTGATAATGCAATCAAACTTTTATTTGTAAGACTATGTCGTGAAGAAACCTTAATTCTAAATAAGAAATAGTAGATTAATGGAAAGGTAAACTCAATGTTATATGTGGAATTTGATTTTCTTCAAATTTTAAATGATTTTCTTTGAATGCTTTTCAAAACTGTAATTTACTCGGTATATTTTTCATTCAGTTGCATGATTTTGAATATATTTAAAACCTAATAAAAATAATGCAAAAATTGACATAAACAGTATTGTTCTAAGGAACGGCTATTTTGTATTTTAAATTATAGACAATATTTAAATGTAGTTCATAATAATTGATGTTATTTCTCACATATGTTTCATTATTAAATTAAGAAAAAGTCTAACCAAAACGAACCAAAACGAACCGCATAGAATGATATATTGACTTTCTTTCCATGAAATATCGATATTGAAATTGATTTGTTGATATTATCTTCTGTCACTTTTACCATAGATTGACATATATGTAGTACAACGTCAGTTATCTATAATTATTTTAGACTGTGGAACAGCACCTGAAGGCATATTTACGTTATCTCCTGATGTCAGTTCAACTACGTATTTGAGCACGGCAAACTATACGTGTAAACCTGGATATAACACGACAGACAATGTCATTTTACAATGCCAAGAAAATGGAACGTGGGAGGATGCTCCTGTTTGCGTCATTAAAGGTAAGTTTATTGAAGAGTCCAATTAACAATTGTATAATTAATGGACGTCGATTAAAATATGTATTCAAATAAATGAATGTTTCATTTCATGTAAGTACACATGAATACAGCATAAATATTAAAGAATTGATAATACGACGACAAAATACAATCGGTAAATAATAACAATAAGGTAAATTTAAATTTTAGATCGAACGTTTCCTCACCTCATTATTGTCTCTTGATTGATTGATTTATAAGTTTATGTAAGGACCATGTTTTTAACATCAAACCTAATTGTATGATCTTAAATTCATGAGAGTTACTATCTTCTCTGAATATTACGATTACCTGAGAAAACTTGTAAATACTGATGACTTATTTCCGATAATGCAGTCAAACTTTTATTTATAAGTGTATGTCATGACGAAACCTAATTCCGAATAAGAAATAGTAGATAAATGGAAAGGTAAAAAAATTGTTATATGTGGAATTTGATTTTCTTCAAATTTTAAATGATTTTCTTTGAAAGCTTTTCAAAACTGTAATTTACTCGGTAATATTTTTCATTCAGTTGCATGATTTTGAATATATTTAAAACCTAATAAAAATAATGCAAAAATTGACATAAACAGTATTGTTCTAAGGAACGGCTATTTTGTATTTTAAATTATAGACAATATTTAAATGTAGTTCATAATAATTGATGTTATTTCTCACATATGTTTCATTATTAAATTAAGAAAAAGTCTAACCAAAACGAACAAAAACGAACCGCTTAGAATGATATCCTGACTTCCTTTCCATGAAATATCGATATTGAAATTGATTTGTTGATATTATCTTCTGTCACTATTTACCGTAGATTGACATATATGTAGTACAACGTCAGTTATTTATAATTATTTTAGACTGTGGAACAGCACCTGAAGGCACATTTACATTATCTCCTGATGTCAGTTCAACTACGTATTTGAGCACGGCAAACTATACGTGTAAACCTGGATATAACACGACAGACAATGTCATTTTACAATGCCAAGAAAATGGAACGTGGGAGGATGCTCCTGTTTGCGTCATTAAAGGTAAGTTTATTGAAGAGTCCAATTAATAATTGTATAATTAATGGACGTCGATTAAAATATGTATTCAAATAAATGAATGTTTCATTTCATGTAAATACACATGAATACAGCATAAATATTAAAGAAATGATAATACGACGACAAAATACAATCGGTAAATTATAACAATAAGATAAATTTAAATTTTAGATTGAACGTTTCCTCACCTCATTATTGTCTCTATATTGATTGATTTATAAGTTTATGTAAGGACAATTTTTTTAGCATCAAACCTAATTGTATGATCTTAAACTAATGAGAGTAACTATCTTCTCTGAATATTACGAGTACCTGAGAAAACTTGTAAATACTGATGACTTATTTTTGATAATGCAGTCAAATTTTTATTTGTAAGACTATGTCATGACGAAACCTTAATTCTGAATAAGAAATAGTAGATAAATGGAAACGTAAAATTATTGTTATATCTGGAATTTGATTTTCTTCAAATTTTAAATGATTTTCTTTGAATGCTTTTCAAAACTGTAATTTACTCGGTATATTTTTCATTCAGTTGCATGATTTTGAATATATTTAAAACCTAATAAAAATAATGCAAAAATTGACGTAAACAGTATTGTTCTAAGGAACGGCTATTTTGTATTTTAAATTATAGACAATATTTAAACGTAGTTCATAATAATTGATGTTATTTCTCACATATGTTTCATTATTAAATTAAGAAAAAGTCTAACCAAAACGAACAAAAACGAAGCGCTTAGAATGATATCCTGACTTTCTTTCCATGAAATATCGATATTGAAATTGATTTGTTGATATTATCTTCTGTCACTATTTACCGTAGATTGACATATATGTAGTATAACGTCAGTTATTTATAATTATTTTAGACTGTGGAACAGCACCTGAAGGCACATTTACATTATCTCCTGATGTCAGTTCAACTACGTATTTGAGCACGGCAAACTATACGTGTAAACCTGGATATAACACGACAGACAATGTCATTTTACAATGCCAAGAAAATGGAACGTGGGAGGATGCTCCTGTTTGCGTCATTAAAGGTAAGTTTATTGAAGAGTCCAATTAACAATTGTATAATTAATGGACGTCGATTAAAATATGTATTCAAATAAATGAATGTTTCATTTCATGTAAATACACATGAATACAGCATAAATTGATAATACGACGAAAATATACAATCGGTAAATTAAACAATAAGGTCAATTTATATTTTAGATTTATCGTTTCCTCACCACATTATTGTCTCTTGATTGATTTATTTATAAGTTCATGTAAGGACTATGTTTTTTTAACATCAAACCTAATTGTATGATCTTAAACTAATGAGAGTTACTATCTTCTCTGAATATTACGAGTACCTGAGAAAACTTGTAAATACAGATGATTTATTTCTGATAATGCAGTCAAACTTTTATTTGTAAGACTATGTCATGACGAAACCTTAATTCTGAATAAGAAATAGTAGATAAATGGAAATGTAAAATCATTGTTATATGTGGAATTTGATTTTTTTCAAATTTTAAATGATTTTCTTTGAATGCTTTTCAAAACAGTAATTTACTCGATAATATTTTTCATTCAGTTGCATGATTATGAATATATTTAAAATCTAATAAAAATAATGCAAAAATTAACATAAACAGTATTGTTCGAAGGAGCGGCTATTTTGTATTTTAAATTATAAACAATATTTAAACGTTGTTCATGATAATTGATGTTATTTCCCACATATGTTTCATTATTAAATTAAGAAAAAGGCTAACCAAAACGAACAAAAACGAAGCGCTTAGAATGATATCCTGACTTCCTTTCCATGACACATCGATATTTAAATTGATTTGTTGATATTATCTTCTGTCACTATTTACCGTAGATTGACATATATGTAGTATAACGTCAGTTATTTATAATTATTTTAGACTGTGGAACAGCACCTGAAGGCACATTTACATTATCTCCTGTTGTCAGTTCAACTACGTATTTGAGCACGGCAAACTATACGTGTAAACCTGGATATAACACGACAGACAATGTCATTTTACAATGCCAAGAAAATGGAACGTGGGAGAATGCTCCTGTTTGCGTCATTAAAGGTAAGTTTATTGAAGAGTCCAATTAACAATTGTATAATTAATGGACGTCGATTAAAATATGTATTCAAATAAATGAATGTTTCATTTCATGTAAATACACATGAATACAGCATAAATATTAAAGAGTTGATAATACGACGACAAAATACAATCGGTAAATTATAACAATAAGGTAAATTTAAATTTTAGATTGAACGTTTCCTAGACCTCATTATTGTCTCTAGATTGATTGATTAATAAGTTTATGTAAGGACCATTTTTTTTAGCATCAAACCTAATTGTATGATCTTAAATTAATGAGAGTAACTATCTTCTCTGAATATTACGAGTACCTGAGAAAACTTGTAAATACAGATGTCTTATTTCTGATAATGCTGTCAAACTTTTATTTTTAAGACTATGTCATGACGAAACCTTAATTCTGAATAAGAAATAGTAGATTAATGGATAGGTAAAGTTATTGTTACATGTGGAATTTGATTTTCTTCAAATTTTAAATGCTTTTCTTTGAATGCTTTTCAAAACTGTAATTTACTCGGTAATATTTTTCATTCAGTTGCATGATTTTGAATATATTTAAAACCTAATAAAAATAATGCAAAAATTGACATAAACAGTATTGTTCTATGGAACGACTATTTTGTATTTTAAATTATAAACAATATTTAAACTTAGTTCATGATAATTGATGTTATTTCTCACATATGTTTCATTATTTAATTAAAAAAAAGTCTTACCAAAACGAACAAAAACGAACCGCTTAGAATGATATCCTGACTTCCTTTCCATGAAATATCGATATTGAAATTAATTTGTTGATATTATCTTCTGTCACTATTTACCGTAGATTGACATATGTGTAGTACAACGTCAGTTATTTATAATTATTTTAGACTGTGGAACAACACCTGAAGGCACATTTACATTATCTCCTGATGTCAGTTCAACTACGTATTTGAGCACGGCAAACTATACGTGTAAACCTGGATATAACACGACAGACAATGTCATTTTACAATGCCAAGAAAATGGAACGTGGGAGGATGCTCCTGTTTGCGTTATTAAAGGTAAGTTTATTCAAGAGTCCAATTACCAGTTGTATAATTAATGGAAGTCGATTAAAATATGTATTCAAATAAATGAATGTTTCATTTCATGTAAATACACATGAATACAGCATAAATATTAAAGAGTTGATAATACGACGACAAAATACAATCGGTAAATTATAACAATAAGGTAAATTTAAATTTTAGATTGAACGTCTCCTCACCTCATTATTGTTTCTAGATTGATTTATTTATAAGTTTATGTAAGGACCATGTTTTTTAGCATCAAACCTAATTGTATGATCTTAAATTAATGAGAGTAACTATCTTCTCTGAATATTACGAGTACCTGAGAAAACTTGTAAATACAGATGACTTATTTCTGATAATGCCGCCAAACATTTATTTGTAAGACTATGTCATGACGAAACCTTAATTCTGAATTAGAAATAGTAGATAAATGGAAAGGTAAAATCATTGTTATATGTGGAATTTGATTTTTTCAAATTTTAAATGATTTTCTTTGATTGCTTTTCTAAACTGTAATTTACTCGGAATTTTTTTCATGATTTTGAATATATTTAAAACCTATTAAAATACACATTTTTTATTTTATATTATAAACAATATTTAAACTTAGTTCATGATAATTGATGTTCTTTCTCACATATGTTTCATTATTTAATTAAGAAAAAGTCTAACCAAAACGAACAAAAACGAACCGCTTAGAATGATATCCTGACTTCCTTTCCATGAAATATCGATATTGAAATTGATTTGTTGATATTATCTTCTGTCACTGTTTACCGTAGATTGACATATGTGTAGTACAACGTCAGTTATCTATTATTATTTTAGACTGTGGAAGAGCACCTGAAGGCACATTTACATTATCTCCTGATGTCAGTTCAACTACGTATTTGAGCACGGCAAACTATACGTGTAAACCTGGATATAACACGACAGACAATGTCATTTTACAATGCCAAGAAAATGGAACGTGGGAGGATGCTCCTGTTTGCATCATTAAAAGTAAGTTTATTGAAGAGTCCAATTAACACAATTGTATAATTAATGGACGTCGATTAAAATATGTATTCAAATAAATGAATGTTTCATTTCATGTAAATACATATGAATACAGCATAAATATTAAAGAATTGATAATACGACGACAAAATACAATCGGTAAATTATAACAATAAGGTAAATTTAAATTTTAGATTGAACGTCTCCTCACCTCATTATTGTCTCTAGATTGATTTATTTATAAGTTTATGTAAGGACCATGTTTTTTAGCATCAAACCTAATTGTATGATCTTAAATTAATGAGAGTAACTATCTTCTCTGAATATCACGAGTACCTGAGAAAACTTGTAAATACAGATGACTTATTTCTGATAATGCAGTCAAACTTTTATTTTTAAGACTATGTCATGACGAAACCTTAATTCTGAATAAGAAATAGTAGATTAATGGATAGGTAAAATTATGTTACATGTGGAATTTGATTTTCTTCAAATTTTAAATGATTTTCTTAGAATGCTTTTCAAAACTGTAATTTACTCGGTAATATTTTTCATTCAGTTGCATGATTTTGAATATATTTAAAACCTAATAAAAATAATGCAAAAATTGACGTAAACAGTATTGTTCTAAGGAACGGCTATTTTGTATTTTATATTATAAACAATATTTAAACGTAGTTCATGATAATTGATGTTATTTCTCACATATGTTTCATTATTAAATTAAGAAAAAGTCTTACCAAAACGAACCGCTTAGAATGATATCCAGACGTCCTTTCCATGAAATATCGATATTAAAATTGATTTGTTGATATTATATTCTGTCACTATTTACCGTAGATTGACATATATGTAGTACAACGTCAGTTATCTATAATTATTTTAGACTGTGGAACAGCACCTGAAGGCACATTTACATTATCTCCTGATGTCAGTTCAACTACGTATTTGAGCACGGCAAACTATACGTGTAAAC
>CM037788.1:32446749-32496749 GCA_021229015.1 Solen grandis | reverse complement strand
TCTCTCTCTCTCTCTCTCCCTCTCTCTCGTTCACACTCACACAAACGTTAAAATACCGAATTACAACTTGCTTTTTTATATTATGCACATTTACAATATGTATTTTTTCAATATGTCTATTTACAATATGCCACATTACAATATGCTTATTTACAATATGTCTATTTACAATATGTCTATTTACAATATGCCCATTTAAAATATGTATATATAAAATATGCCTATTTACAATATGCCCATTTACAACATGTCTATTTATAATATGCCTATTTATGATCATTATGTATATTTACAATATGCACAATTACACTATGTTTATTTACAATATATATGTTTACAATATGCCCATTACAATATGTCTATTTACAAACATATTACCGGTTTTTATGGTCAGGACAAAATAAATCAACAAAAAGAGATATACTGGTACATTATCAAATATTCAAAATCAAAATTACTTACAACTACCTTTATCATTATGCTGAATAGTTGTTATCTATTTAAATATTCTGTATTTCTAACATTTAAAAAAAAAAAACCTAATTGTTTCAGTTTATCACTGTTTTGGTGTTTTTGGTCTTCATAACTGATCAAAACATGTTATTATGTTATATTTTTGTCTTTTGTGAGCATATAGAGGTAAGAATATAAAATACGATGTTTTGATTCAAATCGGTTTTGCTTAATCATGGTCTTTCAAATGCTTAAAAAAGACTTAAGTGCAGATGCAAGCATCCATTCATTTGGGAGTTATAGGCTCCTTTGCTCAACTCTATAAAAGCTTGCATTTATTATTAAATTCTTACGATCACTTTATGTACCATGACCACAATTTAATGGTGGGTTGGATTCTTAACTGTATTTTATAAGTATCATTTTTAAGATACTTATAACAAAATGTACATAATGAAGTTTAAACAATTTATAATAATCCGTTTTACCTTGTTTGCATACAGTATTCAGCACTGTACCATTCTTGTATACATTGATATTTAAGTCTTTAAATTAAAAGTGGAAATGCAGCTTTATCTTCATAAAGTAAACAAATAATCATGTACCAGATCACCCATAATTCCTTCTTCAGTAAGATACACCAAAGTTTATTTTTACTCTGTTGTTATTGCTTGTTGTCGTATGAAACGTAGTACATTAATGATTGATAAAACAGAAAGAGTCTCCGAGTACTGCAAAATTAGAGGTTTGTTGTCACCTAAATCAAATTAACAAAATTTATAGTGAAGATTAACTATACCTATGTAAATGTAGATGTCCCATATTTCTGACCCATGAAATAGTGTAGATGTTACAAATGCATCAATTCATGAAAGTACATTATAAATATTTAATTTTATCGTACTATAATAAAGAGCTCCGTTGCTTGGTCATTTAATGTTTCTCATATTCCGAATATGATAAATTCTGACTTCTAGGTAACAAAAGTATCTGATTTCCTATCTTTACGTTGCTTATCGTTCCTCTAAATTTGCAACAAAAAAAAAAGATTTTTTTTTTTAATTTTTTAATTTTATTTATTTATTTATTTATTTATTTATTTATTTATTTATTGAAGAGGGGGTGGTATTATTTTGGTATAGGAAAACGCGTCCCGCCTTGTTTAACACCAACTGAAAGACACTAATGGACGATATTTTAATATCGGAATTTTTAATTCCAGCCTATACGGACGGACGTAAGGATGGATGTATATTCATTGTTTCATTATCTAGGCATTTATGTGTTTACTCTATGCAAATGTTTATTTAAATTACAGGCATTTTGCGGAATCTATGGAAACGGGAAAGGCACACTTGCAGTAATTCAGGATCAGTCAGAGCAGCTTTTCTTGGAACAAGAGTTGAAGAAACGATTCCGTAAGGAGGTGCATTAGGTCCTTACTCTCATCTTTATTATTCCGGCGCAGCTGTCGAACCTCATATTTGACCTAATTAGGGATGATGACGCAAGACAGTGCCGCATTAGTATTTTACCGGTTTTCATTGGTAGATATCCTTCAGCATGCCCATTTACCCCTTGAAGAGATTTTTAACCCTAAAGTTGATCTTTTAATCCCAAAATCGTAGGGACTCTTTATATGCAGGGGTACAAAGTTAAGGAAAAACAGTAATTGCACCCCCCAGTTACAAACATTGGAGGGTATCATGATCCCTATACTCACGGTAAAAAAAGGTTACACACCATCGTTTGTTGTGATGACAGCTAGCTGAAACATAGAGTTTGTATTCACGAAATTTTAATGAACTATTCAGATTGAATTACTGTTTCTTTGATAAATTTAAAGATATTTTGTCAAAACACATCTCTCTGATGCACACTGAGAATTTTTGTTATGAATATCTGCAGTATTTTTAGTCTCCGTATGACTGAAAGACGATAGCGATGGAGGAGATTCATGAATCCTAATATGTTATCTATGATTTTATGACTTCCAATGTTAAAATGCTTAACAGATTATGATTCGTATATCATATAATCGTTCTACATTGACCATTACTTTAATTCCTATCAACACCGATTATCTTTTTCCTTACTGGATACGTATATTTAAGTATTACTTAGTGCTAAGTGTGGTTGGTAAATTTCGAGTCAGAGCTTATACAAATTTAACCTTTGTGGAAATATGTTCACACGAAGGGTCTTATCTTCCAACTCACCCGGTATCAAATTTTTAAGCCGTCAATATATTTTACGCGTGTATGACCCACTCGCATGTTACTTGATCTTCTGTCCCACAGCAAACTTCCATCAAAAGGACTTCTGGCTTGGTGGGTACGACCTGGTTAAAGAAGGCACGTGGGTATGGGTGAAGATAAACGAATACGTATCTGAGTACACCCGCTGGGCACCAGGTGAGCCAAACGGAGGGCGGGGCGAGAACTGTCTGGCTCTTTACGACGAGCACGACTACCAGTGGAACGACGCTCCCTGTAATTTAAACGAGGGGTTCATCTGCGAAGTGGAGTGAGTTACTTCTCCATATTGTTTTCACAAACCTACTGGATAAGTTTTCATCTCTCGAAACTAACATATTCTATCTATTTATATTTATCAAATGTCCTTGCCCTCAGTTAGGCACACGACGAACATTCCGGTATTTTCATGTCGCCATAAATTAAATTCGGTAACAGCATGGTCGATGGAACAGTTAGTTAGTTAGTTAGTTAGTTAGTTAGTTGTAGTATGAACTAACCTACACATACTGAGCTCTAACCGCTCGGTCACCATGCCGAGACGGTACAAATATTTAATCAATTTTATCATCAATTATCGGATTTTTAATGAATATCACTTATCCATACATTTACCATACGTTCTTACTTTAATGTTTTTACAACATTTTACATTTTCATTTTTTTTCAGGGCTGATGGTAGCCCACCAATTATTGGTTGAAGTGCTCGACCAGTGATGCTGTACTTCGCTTCGGCCTGTGATTTATATATGACATTAATAAAACATACATTGATTTTTCCTCCATGCATGTCTAGTATGTACATATATATGAACCATGTTTAGTGGATAAGTCAATAATTATGTTGTCTTAAATATATGTCTGTTGCTAAATAATAAATTGAATACATGTGCAAAATCATTTGGAAAAAAAATGATAAAAGAATTTGGCGTTATATGAAAAATTACCTCTAATAATAACTTGAGGTATGCCGATACATATTGATTCAAATAATGAAACACCGTTAATGACATGGCGTGTGTAACCTTAAACTTGATCGTTAAACTAAGGCTTAAATGTCAATGTGAGTTTTAATTCATTCATCAAACCTGTGCATCCAAGCAGATCCAATTTGATTTAAAACTAAGTAATTACTAAATTAAATTACTAATTGTCGCTTGTTATATACTACTAAGTCAACAGAAATGGTCGGAAGTCCTTCAGATAAGTTTTTAGTCACCTTATTTTTCTAAAGCCGAAAATCATGAACTATTTTTGTTGGCGTAATTCTCCGTTATTGTGGAAAGAGGATGTAATATGCATTTCGCTCCTATACTGTTACTTGCTTCTTTACTTAACGCAGAAAATCATTGAGATCCAGCATGTAAAAAGACTGCATTTTGAGATGTTTGAACAGGGTTGCTTGCAACGCTCACATATTGAATCAGACAACAATGCGGTGCATCTATATTATAGTTTTCCCCTTTCTTTCTACGCAGAGAAATAGTTCCAAAATGTGTTTCTGTCTTATCACTAACTTGTGATAATTTTAATGTTTTTTTTCAGTACGATTGCGTTATAGAAGACGAAACTTAATTAAAATCTGTTGATAATCGATGCTGGAGACAACGTGTTCAATAAACTGTAATGAAAAAAAAAAAAAGGAAATAGGCGAGCGAAAAAAAAATCGCACCTCATTCGGAGATATTTTGAAACATGACTGGCTGGAATTTCCAGCGACAGACAACAATACATGTATATTGATAAAATTTCTTCTGCATAATAGTTGGCCCATTAGTGCAGTGGGTAAAATAGTCAGGCTTGATCGCCATACAAACGGCGTGTGGGTTGGAGTCACAACCGGAGAACAATTTTCACTAACTTACTTTTTTAATTATTCTTGCAATATAAGATAAATATACTTTTATACTTGATTTTGCATTGTGCCGCAATATATACCGCTACGGGCGTGACCTATCCCTCAGATGAAGCATATAAAGTTAAAACTGAATCTAAAATAACGGAAAACATAATGACATCTGTCATAATCATTATCATTGACATTTTTAAGATAACACGAGTGACATACTCCTATCTATACATTTTTTTTTTCATTTACAAAATTACGTCATGTAGAAGCGCATAACACTGTTCAACAATTAAAAGCCGTGGACAGGAACTGTGCCGGCTCCTGCCGGCCCGGAATCACTTTCACGTGAATATTTGGAATACACTCTCGTCTGTGTGTAATTTGCAGATAAGTATTTTTTCCAGTGTGACTAAATTCATCTCCTATATACGCTACGCTACATAAGGAAGATCGTGTACTTTAGTCAGATTGAGTATTTTTCTATCTGAATACCATAAACAATTCAAAAACACATTCCACTGGCATAGAATATTACCAATAACTTAATATCTTATTTAAACATTTTATTTACGTACTTAGTGGCGCAGTCACTGGCATTAACAGGAGTTTCCTATCTCTGTTTAATATGTCTTTGATAAATGTTGTTTTTTTCATCAATTGCTTTCCCTCCTCGTAAAAATTATATTTTGTACTGTTGTTTTAACTGTTCTCATTTATAAAGTTGACCATTGTTGTTCCTTTTCTTTCTTTCATAATATCACGTCTTTCCAATAATTTAACAGCTCAGCCATGTTGGTGCTGTTGTTGTTGTTGTTGTTGTAATGGCTTTACCGTCACTGCGATAGTATTTCAATCATATAGCGACGTCCAGTTAATTACAGGTGGAGGAAGACCCCGAGTACACAGAGGTACCCGGGTAGAACCACCGACCTACCGCAAGCCAGCTGGAAGGCTTCCTCACATGAAAAATCCGAAGTCCCAACCGGGATTCGAACCCACAGCGGTGAGGGCTGAGAGATTTGTAGTTCACGACTGTAACCGCTCGGCCACGGCGGCCCCAATATGTTGGTGTTGTAGAGAAAAACACGATAAAATTTTCTTTAGTTCGTTCTAAAGCCTAAATTTATATGCGCATTACTTTAAATAAAATATTTTTTAACTCAACTACTGAGGACGTCCTGAAATATTGATTCGTTTTATTATAATGTCCAAGTCAATTCTATGAAACACACACACACACACATGCATATATATATATATATATATATATATATATATATATATATATATATATATATATATATAAACTGCATGTCAAACATTTGACTGAAAAGTTGATAAGATTATGTGCATAAAAGAACTGTTTAATGTACGTTTTAGACAAATATTGACACTCCTAATACAATTGTATGGGAAACACATTATTACCTCCCGAAAAGGCATTGAATGTAAATGAACAGTGCAGCATTCATCATATACACTGATTTTATTTTTTTATTTTTACATAATAGATGGGTCACGTGTATTTGCATTTGAACAATTGGGGTGTTCTCACACTGCATTTGAAATTTACACTTCCTGCTTTCATGCCTCTATTCAATTAGAATTCTTTAAAAAACTTTAGCAATGAAGGACTAAACAACGTGACCATTGTGACATATAAAAGAAATTATAAAATATGGATTGAATTTTTATTTTTTACAATGAGTTATTTAAACATAACTATCTTCAGAGGTAGCTACAGATTGACTGCAGTTGTTTTTCAAGCCGGAAACGTGATATATGTGAACACAAAGTTTGGTATAGCAGAAACTGTACTTAGTATTTTAGCATAAAAGGATTTGCGCACCGAGCTAAATAAAAGAAGGCAAAATAAAAATATTTTAGCACCAGAAGTTGTCTGTATTTACAAGAATTATGGAATAACTGTTTGATTGTTCGAATGATTCATTGATTTGTTGGTCGATTAATTGAATTTTATTCATAGCCAATAAACTCAGAAGCGTTTTGGTCATTTAACAGTGCTTAGTTACCCACAACCCTTGATTTTACTCTAGGCAACTGACAAATTTTCAACCTATTTCATAAGTTACAAAGAACTTGAATGATGTTTATTAATACACGTTTTGCATATATTATGTTGTGATTTATAAAGATAAAACTTCCAACATTAAAGTGTGTTCATTGTCAATCAAGTAATCATGGGAATTTTAAAGTAATTGCAAGACTTCATAAACTTAGAGCAAAAGGTCCTATATCTCCAAGCCATTGGATGCTTGCATCTGTACTTAAGATTTTTTTAAAGCATTTAAAGGACAATGGTTATGGTTTGACGATGGATGGATTATCTCCCTTACTGAATATTTTGAGTCTTAATTAAACTATTACTTTTCACAAAAACCTATGAATAGGCATATTCTCGTAAAAAAATGGCCGTGTCCATGAAAACGACACGGCATATCTCATGAGTATATGTATATAATATATATGCCAATATTGGGAACCATATATTACTATATATAGTCAATACATAGATTAGTTATATGTCCGGATAATGAAAGTCTCCAACTTGAGATATGTATAAATTTATTAAGTCTTGTAATACAGACTGTTTGTGTGCATACAAGAAACATATTTTAGGTTGAGATGAATAATTATAAATATAAGTGCAATTATATGAACGTGTAAAATTATATACATCATATTCTAATAAAACGTTAAAGACAATAAGTACTTTATAGGAAATGATGAGATGCAACTGTTGTGTGTATTCCTTGCTATCTTAAAGAAGTTTGCTTATAACAAGGTATGCCTACTGTAACAACTCTACGGAATGCCATTCCATCTTACAACTTAGGGTACAACTCTACCAACTGTCCAGCTTCACATGTTATTACGGTGATAATAACCAATGGACACAACATTATGTTACATTTAGTGTATGTAAACGGTATATAATCTTATTCAACTGTAACCACTTACTTCCAACGATGAGATAATCAACGGGCAACTTAACCGTCGAGTCAGTTTATGCAGCAGACGTCGGAGGGCCACATCTAACGATACTTTGTTTTGCAACTGTGTGTGAATGTGTGTTTAAACATTTTCTTGATTTAATTAAAAGTGTTTTTCATGATTGAGAATAACTGTACAATGACAGTAACTGTCACTGCTACTGAAAATAATCACCGCTACAGCATGCCGTTCCATCCATCTCCGTGAGACGTCAACAAAATATGAACTTGACATACAGTTATCAATTATTTGATGTTTTATCAATAGTTTAAATGGACTGAACTATGTTTGTATTGTCTTCGCATGCTATTGTAAATGTTGATGCTTATGGTGATGGGCTGTTTGCCTAAGCCTAGAATAAAAATGATGTTCTGTTCTGTTCTATAACCTTATTCAGCATTATTGCTTTTAAATAATCTTGCTCATTTACCAACATGTTCTTTTTATTCATGGGTTAATTCATTATTGGGATCTTTATTTTTATGGCATGCATGCTTCTTTTGCATATGAATATTACATGATTACTCAAAACATGATTTTAGCTGACGTCGCTATATGATTGAAATACTATCGCAGCGATGGTAAACCCCATTACAACAATACAACAACATCAAAACATGATTAATACTTTTCCCCCCTGAAGTTGTAATCCGTCATGACTGTATGTTTTTAATAAAATGCAATTATATTTGACATGCATGGCAACTGTGAATGTTAATTGAAGTGGGGGAAAGGAGTGTAGTATTATCGGACCCTAGTAAGACGCTATTGTTGTATTAAGCCCGATTGTGTCACTGTTACTAACCTGGTATATACCACAAGTTGTTATAACATGACCGTTGTTCTATTATGCAACGTCTGTCACAATTATTGGAGAATGCCATATTGTCTTTTATTTCCCATCTCTTTGTTGTTATATAATACATATGGTTTCTGCCTGGCTGTGTGACTACTGACCAGTATATATAGTGGCCAGTCAAGGGTCTAAGAGGGGGGTATCTTTTTAGAGACCTAGGGAGATCGTCGGACACAGATCCTCCAGTCCCAGCCATGGTCTAGGTACGTTACATGGCAGCGCTCAGTCTGAGTGGGTCATGGCCTGTCTTGCTAAATAAAGTGTATAAAGACCAAGAAGGCTCCTGTGTTTGTACAGCCATTATACGACAGTTGAATAAAATGCAATGTTACAATCTCCGTATTCAAGCGATGTCGGATTCCGTTCCTTACCATATTTCAATATATGAAATGTAGGAGAAAAAGCAGGGAGGTAGGGTGTGCGGTTCTAGTGTCAGTGGAAAATCACTAGTTAACAGAAAATAAAAGAAATATATACTTGAATGAGAGTCTTCTGTTCCTTTTGAATTAAAAGCCCACGTCAAAAATTAACTGTCCAAAACTGATTATGACAATTCCAATTACAGTCACTTTTGGGGTGATGGTAAACTGAGGTAACTACGGTTCAGCTGAAAAGTATGGAATCCCGGTTATGCTTTAAATTTGTCAAAGCTCGTGAGGAAATGTAAACCATCTGTAAAGGGTCCATCGTTTAAAAATCAATCCAACGGGGATGTAATACCGCTGAACTATATTACTTGGTATATTCACTTTGGAATATCAAGAATTAGAAGTTTTGTTGTTTTATCTCCAAAGCATATTTAAATTAATAATGCAAAGAAAGAACACATGAAAAAAAATAGATGTATACTATGACTGCATGCATCATAACGTTGGCAATTCATCATTACAACGCTGACCCTTTGGTTGCTCTTCACCACTCACAAAGCACATACATGTATATACTCTTCACCAACGTCAATCTCATTTAAATCAGATTCAGTGTGCTAACTAAATCTGACCACATCGTGTAGAAGGTCGTCTCCGATTGACCTTTGTGTAAGCTATTCAAATCGGCGCCTACCAAATCGTTAGGTATTACCAGAGGAAATGACCGTATCAATGAATATGAACAAATAACAAGATGCTGTCCTGTAGGGAGAACTACCACAAAGTCCCGAGAGGATCAAATCAACTTCTTTTTGTTCAGACTTTAATTCTGATATCTAAAATTTAGTAAGAACAGCAGTTGTTGCGGCTGTCGCATTACTGATTACTCACAACAGGGTAGAGAGATGTGTAAGCGGCCGGGTAACCCAGTCGGTGTTAGCAAAGGCCCCGGGTTCGAGTCCCGGTCAAGGTGCACTTTTTTCTCAACCTGTGACAATTGTTTTACTGAAGTCAGTTAGAAACGCGCTAATTAATTGGTTTAAAACCGAGCACTTGTTTATGTATACAAATAACAATCTGACGTGACCTATAATGCGATGTCGCGGATAGTGGTGGAGCGCAAATTTGGATATGATTTTAATGAGATTGCACAAAGAGACTGCCTCTATCACCATTTTCATTGAGGCTGGTTGGTCCATCCTTGCTTGAATTGTTTTTCATCTCTACACTGAACGTCCTTACTCTTGTTTGAAGCACTGGCTGTTCATGTCTGTATGTCTGTTGTTTTTTTTACTAAACAGACAAAGACGGAAATTAAAACTAGCGCAGAGAGAATTTTCTTAGACTTTGCATGAGTAGAGAGAATCATAATAAAAACAAATTTATGGGAAAAAATGGGAGTCCCCATTCTACTGTATAAGTTATCTGCCTCTGAAAATGAGTTTTTTGCTCTTTTATGTCATTTCCAAGGGCAGATAACTCAGTATTATTGATAGCAACACTTCATTTGATTTCAAATCGATATTTGGTACTTTATTCCTTGTCACTGTGAACATTTTTCAGAATTTATATGATGTAGATGTTATACTATAGTCGCTTACGCAAATATATAGACATTTTCTTTACAAATTTTAAGAAAGGCGCAGTATGTTTATGTGCTGAAACGTAAAAAATCTGTTGGATTATAATTTGAAATGAGTTATCTGCCCCTGAAAATGACAGATATGAGCTTAAAACTCACTTTCAGGAGCAGATAGCTCAAAAAAGTAGAATGGGGACCCCCATTTTCTCCATTTTACAGTCACTCCGATTTTTATGTATATGTAGTCAAAAGTTAATGGAAAAATCATATAAAACGAGAAATATTGTTAAAATGATATTCGGCGGTAGGCTTAATCTCCTGTACCGTTACATAGCAAGTAGCTTGTATATCTGATTTTGTTCCAGTTATATTTGTAAAAAGTAAATAAATCAGCAGAGATCATTCGCCAATGAGAACACTGCCTTTAAGCAAATGCATTTAGAAATAAATTTCTGATCATATCTGATTGGTCAAAATCCGGTGAAATGTCTGTGTCAATAATAAAAGCATACAGCTGCCTTTGAAAATCAATAATGACTTGTAATAAGTAATTACTTAACTGCCATTCTGTCCTTTATTCACTCATACGCGATATTTACAGAAATAACACGTTTTGATTTGTTTACAGATATAGACGCCACAACTTTTCTCGTTAAAGCTGGATCGAGATTAGGTTCAATGACTTTTTGATAGGATTCAAATATATGGAAATGATGGACTTCGTCACGATATAATTGTGGTTGTTCCAGAACATTCATAGGTTCCTAGGGAAATCAGTAGATTTTAGTGTTTGTTTCAGTTTATTTCTTCTTTAATACTCACACAGCCCCTCACCGCGTGGGTTCGAATCCCGGCAGGGTCATTCGGATTTTCATGTGAGGAAGCCTTCCAGCTGGCTTGCAGCAGGTCGGTGGTTCTACCCGGATGCCTCCGTGCATTCAGGGTCTTCCTCCACCTGTAGTAAGCTGGACGTCGCTATATGACTGAAATACTGTCGAAGCGACGGTAAACTCAAATAGTCAAGTCAAATAGTCAAGTCAGTCTTTTTTATTTGATTTCATCATATAGTTTAGATTCTGATGGATTTTATTTTTAAGACACGCTCCAAGATTCATTATGCATGTATGTAAATGTAACATTTTTATACTATACTAGACAAACAAATATCCTCTATATACAGTTTGTACGACTTATTCTTCCCATGAAATACTTGCATTTCGTTCAAAATTTGAAAAATATTTTGTATAAAGTGATCCGTGAGGTCTTGATATGAAAAAGAAATGAGTGTGTGCTACCTACGTGATCTTAGGGCTAAATGGGCGGAGCTTGTTACGGCAGCGGATGATTACGTCATGTTTTGCATGGAGCCTTAAAAATGCACCCAGTAATACTGACTCTGAACCATCACGTGTACTGTCAATCAAATAGGAGTTGATTCCATAACGCAAGGGCAAAGGCAATGATGTATGGCGTACGTGACCAACTGTAAATATGTTATCGTTTATATTTTAAAATTTATGTATCTATCGAAGCGCTCCGCTTCGCGTCGCTTGCAATAAATTCTACCAATTCTAAAATGTAAACGATAACTAATACTTATCAGTGATATTAGAACCATACCACTCATTCATATCATCCACACCATTAGCAATATAGGTCTGCCGGAGCTGTTACGTATGAAGGGAGATGATTGGGGTGTATGTAACATTCCAGTATTTCCTAGTTACCTCCCTTAGTTTCCTTAAATGACAAACATGCATCATTCTGTAAACATAGATATAAGTTGGTTTTTTTTCTTTGTTTTGTTTTGTTTTTATACGGTCTCGGCTAAAACTTATCCTGAGTGTTTCATCCACTCGGTTTTCTTTATTCATATACACAAAGTTAAAGCTAGGGGTAACCTGGGAATTAAGACCACCTCGATATTAACACCAGCCATTTCTCGAAATAATTAAACGTAAGCAGAATTTCAATGGTCGCATTTCTACTATTTGGACCGCCTCCACTGGACAAAAACCTTAATGATTATGATACAGTAATGATGTTAAAAATTAGAAGCTAAACCGCACCTATCAATCTGCTCTTAATCAATGTAACATATATAACCATATGTTACCGCTTCAACAACAAATTACCCTGTCTTGAATTCCACCAACAATATTTTGGCGAATTTCACATTGATGCTGATTCTCTAATAAAAACGCCGATATATTTTATTTCTTTAAGCAGCTTGTTCACAGATGACCATTGACTACGAGTTTGATGTACCTACGTCTATCAACACCCATATACAGGCGCAGGGTCCCCAGTGCAACATTCCATTATTGTAAAAAAAAAGGGGGGTTTTCCATTACAGGCAATAGCGTTACGAACGGTGACGAACCTATATTTGGAATTATCAACCCTTTCCCTCATAGAGGAAACCATGAAAAGACCTATGCGAACAGCATAAAACCAGATCAGCCTGCGAGTAACTCGCAGGCTGATCAGGTTTTATGCTGTTCGCTGCTCCTCAGTGGTCTGGAAATGAGGACTTCATAATTAAATTTGGTAAGGTTTAACTGTGGTTTTCTGCAGATCAGGCTTTATGTGATACCTACTGAGTGCGTCAAAATGAGTCTATATGAGGGAAAGGGTTAAACCTGTATTTAGGATAGAAATCTAGGGATGATATGTTAGCCAACTATGAAAATCAGCGTACGAAAAGGTTGGTTCCTTGCGTGACCTCTCGGGCCAATCTATGATAATTGTCGGACGGGTCGAGGGGTGGGGGCGTTGGTGACCTGATTTAAGACGTTAATTATTACTTAGCGCCAAGTACTGTTGGTGAAACTCAAGTTAGATTGTTGATGGTTAGATTGCTACAGACCATGTTACCTGATTCTTTATAAGGGAAACAAGTAAAACTTAACGTTTGTCATTGCATGATAAAATCATTCATGTAATTGTTCTAAGAAACAATTCATAAATTTGAACAAGTATTTTCATCTTTAACCGACAACGGCTGCGTTCGCTTGAGCCCTAAAAAATAAAAATACATTTTATTTAAACTGTAATTTAAAATGTGCATCTTACATGAATGTGTGTAGGTGGGGGGTGTAGTTGATACCACCTATATGTGTTATCAAAATCATATGATTTATGATCACGTGTATTTATATTGCATATAATATAATATGATATGTAAAAGAAAAATAATATATGTTCAAGTTACGTGATATAACTGCTTAAAAATAAATGAATGCAACTGTCGTGTAAATGCTGAGTGCAGGACAAAGACAGCAAGGAAGAGAAAAAAGTCAGTATCATCACCATTATCGTCTCCCTAAACATCATCATCATTATCAATATCATCAATTCATTTCTATTCAGTTTGTATTTTAGTCTAAATGTTACAATTATGTTGTGTGATGCATAATTATATTCTCTTATATAATGTTCAGAAAGGAAGGAAATAAAGAATATATAATATATACATTGAGATTGTGACGATGCATCGAAACTGGTAAAATCTCTGACACCTGCGTCAGGGAGTCGACTCTTTGGCTCAGTGGTTAGAACATTGGACATGCACGCCGGCGGACCAGTTTCGATCCTGGGCCGGGTTGAGTTTGTTACATTGGTGGCAGCGGTGGGATAATGTCAACTGTAATATGCCTTACCCATGTGTTTCCCAGGCCAAGTCTCGGGTCGAGACTTCTCGGAGAGGAAAGTAATGTGACGATGCGTCGTCACAGGTGTAAATACAACCTCTGACAACTGCGTCAGGGAGTCGACTCTTTGGCTCAGTGGTTAGAGCATTGGACTTGCACCAATAATAAACTGGTTGTCACTACTATGCAATTAAGGTATTAACACCCTATTAGCATTATTCTATATCTTGCCACTGGATGGTTATATTTCTACGAAACTCTATTACTTTTAAGACATTCAAAAATAAGATGTTCGCCCAGAGTATTTTTTAAGTTTTATAACACTTAGGGGAAATAGTCTGTATTTAGTTAACATTGAAGCCTATGGAACAAACACTTTCTGTGAATATGAAATTGATTGAATTTGGTTTTTGAAAAAGAAGAATACTCGCTGTAAAAAGAAGCATCATATGATTGTGTTTTAAATTTCATAAACAAATCTAAACCTCTCCGTAGGAAAATGGAGATAGTGTCCATTCGCCCCTAAGATGTCCACTTTGCGACAAGTTAAAGGCTTATATTGTGTATGACTGGTAGTCATGGCCGTTATAAGGTTGCTTCTACTTTATTTTTGATGAAGGTGTGGACTATCAAAGCAATCAAGCTGTTTATGATTAAAAAAGAAAAGTGTGATATTTGAAGACTCTATGAATATCTAGTACATTAATATCAGGTATTTGCTGTATTAAAGCAACCAAAACATGTATAGTCCCATTTAAGTAAATCAATTGAAATCAAACAAACATTCAGTAAGTAGTTTAGTAGTATATATAACTTGTTCCCATTTTAACTAGGGATGCATACGTCATGTATTAATAATTTGACCGAATTTTCATCTTGACCTGATTGTTAGTTTAATAAAAGATGAAAATGTAAAGATATAGGTTTGGATTCATCCATTCAGCTATTCCATAGCTATTAGTTTTATAGATAATGGTTACTTAAAAGGGGAAAAGGCGTAATACTGCAGTGTGGCAACACTATATCTGTCTCAAATAGACATCGTCTCCAAATGACTGAAATACTCTCGGTGGGACGTTAAACCCAACAAACAAACAAAAGGGAAAATGAGTAAATAATATTCTCAGTGGTGAGTTCCTCTTCAAATTGTCTAAAAGTTGTTTATGACCCAATTTATTTAACATGTGGAATTTTGCCTACTTTGCCGAAATTAAGAAGGCTTATGTCCTAGCGGGCTTTTGTAAATTATAGGTGTGTGTGTGTATGTGTTTTTAAGATGTTTGGAATTTTCTCGAATTCAACCAGTTCGTGTGACATTTACACCTAAAAAGCACGTTTTGTTTTCCTCATAAAATTGACATTGATTATAATTTGCCAAAATGTCAAATTTCCACTTTTATCTAATCCATATACATGTACATGAAGACAAGTTTACTTGATCATTTGGAACACTTAGATATTTACGACAAAAGGGGGCGGGTCGAAGTGTTCCGACTGTTTGACATTTTTGTGGGAGGAGATTACCTAGAAATACAACCTACCCCACTTCACAAATGAATCCCTCGTTCATATGACAAGGTGCGTCATTCCACTGGTACTCCACACCGTCATACAAGGCCAGGCAGTTCTCGCCCCGCCCTCCGTTTGGCTCCCCGATACCCCAGCGGGTGTACTCATACACATATTCGTTGATCTTCACCCAAACCCACATGCCCTCTTTGACCAAGTCATTTGCACCTAACCAGAAGTCCTTATCAATATGGTTATCTGTTTGAAAATAAGGAGGGAAATGTTGTAAACCTCTGATAGCGACCATCGCTTCGAAGGGGGGAAGTCATAGGTTCGATCCTAAAGTCGTTAGAAATGGTACTGGTAGGTCACTACTAAGCGCGCAGCTTATATACAAGGTAGTGTCTTGACTGGTTGGCTCAGTGTCAGGATAAAAGGGTTGGGTGTGGCATCGTGTCACATGTCTACAGCGTAATACTGCAGTGTGGCATCACAGTATATCTGTCTTAAGTAGGCAGTCTCTAAATGATTGAAATATTGCCGGTGTCTAAATATAGATTTTCTAGACATTGAACATGTCTCTATGCGATGGCAAGAGCTCGGCACTTATGACAATTTCAAAAGTTTTCGAGACGACATGAAAAAGCTCGATTTATTTATGGCATGGTGCTGTGTATTTGAGCTTTCTTAAAGGTTGACAAAAAGATTGAAATATTGCATATATTGCTATTCATTGTACATTTGTATGAAAAAAAGTATGAAAGGTGAGGATGGTCAACACCAATCTCTTACGGAATCTTCTTCGTAGTTCTTGTTCCAAGAATAACTGTTCATCCTGATCCTGTATGATTGCGAGTGTACCTTTCCCGTTTCCATAGCTACCACAGAATGCCTGAAATTAAACCCAAGATTCTATAAACAATTGTGGACAGATGAACGAATGGAAAAAGTGAGTAAAATACATTCTGCTGGTGTTCATTTCCTAGCTCTGACCTAAATTTAAAAAATAATAGATAAACAATAGTATGCATTAAGTATTGTGTGATGCAATTAGTGGTGGTCCTTGTGCAACTCTAAATGATCGATGCACCCGTTTTAGACTGCTTGTTTAAATCATTGAGTATTATGTTCGGGCGATAAAAAAAATCGGTATTGCACAAATACAATTTTTCATTTTCTTGGCTTTTACTAAAAGAATCTATACCCATTATATTGATCTGATAGAGAGACAATAGTTTAATGACCAGGGATGAAGATATCATGCCGACATTAACTATTCTTCTACTTAAATTATACATTGTGTATTAGATTAAACCGTAAAAGCTGTAATGCTACTTAGGCCACGGTGGGTGCTTTTCCTGACGAAACACTATCGTTTAAGGAACATGCAAAGCGTACTAAACGTCTCTCTTCAATGTTGAACTTTTTCGAGATTAAGTGCATTAAAAAATATCTAACCAGAGCTGCAGCCGAAATCCTGTTACTTTCACTAGTTATCTCCCATCTGGACTACTGTAACGTTCTATGGTATTTCTGAGACAGAGTTACGCAAAATGCAACGCATTCAAAATATGTGCGCAAAATTACTTCCAAACCGAAGCAAATATGATAGTGCCAAGCAAGCCCTGTACAATCTACATTGACTTCAATTAAGGCGCCAGAATCAACTTCAATATATTGACAGCTATGTTCAACTGGTCGGGCTTTTGTTTGTTTGACTCAATTAGTAATTGAATATGTATGTCGTAGACAAGGATTAATATCAGCAAATGATTTTAGTATCACATAACCGGAAAACGAGGTTTAACGATAGAAGTTTTTACACTAAAGGGGCGAAATTATGGAACAGCCTGCCTTTGTACATTTTTTAAACAGTCGAGGAGAGTTTCAGAAAAACAGATTTATGACTAGTGTTAAGATTGACCCTGATTAGAAATATCTAATATTTTATTTTTATATAACCTTGACCCAGGGCTTTTACAGTTGCACCCCTGTCATCTGCTTTGATAAATTTAGAATTTTAACTTAGTATAGTACTCAAATATTGATCTTAAATATTCCTTTAACTTTATGTTTTTTACTGCTTTTTCGTTGTTTTTATATACATTTGTTTATACTATGGTGTTAATCCTATGTGTTATGTGTATGTGTTGTACAAATAGGCCTTTAAACAAATAAACACTGTTTTTCTATTGCTAAGATACAGAACTGATTGTGTCTTGCTCTTTCAACGCGGTCACGTGACCACACGACGTTCTGTTGACTGTTCGAACGTTTGTTCTCTCGAGATTTAAGATTCTTATTCTCTCTATTTGGAACATGACATATGAAAACATAAATACATCAAGGATAATTTCTTATTATTACTTATCAAATACATAACCAAAGGAAATAAGACTGACTTTACTGATTTAGATAACTATTAGGTCATATGTCCAATCTAAAAGTCGGTTAGCACATCTTACGTCTTAAAATTAAAAAAGAGATGATATAGCTTTATTATCATTTTAGCTCAAGCTTGCAAAATTAAAATATATTAAAAATACAATTTAAGAACTTTCAAAATTTTATTAGATTTTTTTAGCTTAAACTTTATTCCGTAAGTCGTATTTATTACAAATATATGTTTATGCGTATTTCATGACATACAAAATGCTTCCTGTGTTTGGTCTACAGGCATTTATTTCAAAATAATAATTAAATGAAATCCATATGAAAAAAGCACAGATATAACTCAAAGTTACACAGTCAGTATCTGCATAACATTAAACCCAAACATAAACAAAGGCCCAAGTGATTCTTGTGTCAAATACAAACTATTTCTAACATTCGGGAAAGCATTTTTACTGATGTGCTTTTCGTAATAGCTAACAAATGCTCACGAACATAGAAGATTTCCCGAATGTTTGGAAATCATATACATCTAACACAATTATTTCTAGGGCCTATATGTAGAGCACTTTTTTTTTCGCTTCGCATAATTATTATCTGATTACAATTGATGAAGAAATTAAATACTTGTACAGCAGTTATCGTCTCTCGATCGATATTGTGATAGCGAAAAATACATGTAATGACATATACCACGTGGTATGGTAACACTTTACCGGTATAAAAAAAAGATGTCCTATCGGTAACTGGTTTAGGCAATCATATAACGTACCATTGCATCCCACCACGACAGGGTAGGCGTGTCAAAGAAATGATAGCATGAATGCTGGAAGCGTACAAAGTCTATCGGACAGCCATTGTCTGAGATCTGACCTGAAAAAAGAGAAGAAATTACAACAGTCAACAGGCAATGCTGTTGATATTTCAAACTGTCGCAGAACATCATATATAATTAATAAAAATGGCGTCTGCAGACATCTTGGATGACTATTTCTTTCATTGCTGAGTACCCTTCGGCTTCAGTATCACTCCGCACGTTGATAGTTTGCTGTTGCTAATAAGAGAGAGAGAGAGAGAGAGAGGTGAATACCTATAGCTGGAGCCACTATGAAAAAGACGGTCAACCAATGCATTGTGAGAGCACAGTGCTCGCCGACTGCAGCTGTCTACACAATAATGATCAATGTTAAAGAATTGCGTCAATACTATAACTTATCTATTGACAATTATAGACAGGAAGTGCCTTAACATGTCCAAAATACACGGAATGTTAATAGTCAGGCACGCGTATGCTGTCTTGCAAAAATCGTGACGGCCAGATGTTGACCCATTAAGATAATACTAAAGATGATTGTGAATTTATAACCCTAAAGAAGTGCAATTTAAAAAATAGTCAAAATCGTCAATATGGTGTTGATTTGTGGGGAAGTAGAAAGGGAAGAAAAAAGACAATGATAATAGAAATCAAGTTCTTGTTGGTTTTTATTCAGTTATTAATTATCGGTTTATTAAAACATCCCCATATAATTATTTAATCAACTTGGTGCAAGCTGTGTTGCTTTTCTGGCGAATAGAGCATAAATTGATCTGAGAAAAAAGGCGTGTTAAGTTAATAAAATACTCGTTTAATGGTATTACTGGTAAAGAATGGGCCAATATAAAAGCAAAATGGACATTTAGACTAACTTAGAAAAAATATGTTCAAAAATAAGCATTCGAATAGATACGCGTAGCCATTCATTCTACCTTATACTAAATAGAGATTTCAGGGCTAGTCAATACATATTGAAAAGTGTGTGTGTGTTGTTTTTTTTTCTGTAAGAATGAATTGTATAAAGAAATGAAAAAAGAAAGTAAAGTAGATCTCTATTACAACAAATACCAGAAATCATAAAAATATCATGATTGGTTATCCCGAATACAAAAATACTGCTCCAGCTGTAGGTTATACAAATGGTGTGTATTTCATTTCATAATTACTGCTCTTGCAATGTTGTCTCAAATCTCTCATGGCTAAAACGTAATATGTGACGGCAATTAATCAGTTTGTATAAAACTGTAAAAAATTTGTTTGATGTTATTTTTTATTCTTATTTTTTGCGCCTAAGTGTATATTTCTTACATGTTTTTAAATTATTTTTTCTTACAAGATCAACTTGACGAAAATGATTTTATCATACATGTACTTTGTAGAGAAATCAAATCTTGGTCTAAAACTAAATAGAAATCACCACAATCATGCAATAATATTTTTTCAACATAGAAACCAATTTGATCTTCTAAAATATATAAACTAGTGTAAGAGGTGGTGAAAAAATCGATATGAGCGGGACTCGAACCCAGGGCCTCGGGAATATCGTTCCTGCACTCTACCGACTGAGATATCAAGTCACATGTTTTCTTGCCTATTGATTTATCACCAAATACCTGTACCCGGCTACATATACCCCCTCCAAATTTAGAATTCGTCCCGAATTCTTAGAGACAAAGACTGGAGCTTACCGTTGCTTCGGCAGTATTTCAGTCATATAGCAACGTCCAGCTAATTTAAAGGTGGAGGAAGACCCCGAATGCACAGAGGCATCCGGGTAGAACCACCGACCTACCGCAAGCCAGCTGGGAGGCTTCCTCACATGAAAATCCGAATGACCCTGCCGGGATTTGAACCCACGCGGTGAGGGGCTGAGTGAGTGTAAAATTCAGCGACTTTACCCTCTCGGCCGCGGAGGCCCCTAGAGACAAAGAACATCGAGAATACGTCCTTGAGGTGCCGAAGCAGTAGCCATATCAAACAGTGAGTTATTTACGTTGGGTGCCAAATGTAACAGGTGGTGAAAAAATCGATGACTCGACCGGGACTCGAACCAAGGGCCTCAGGAATACCGTTCCTGCACTGTACTGACTGAGCTATCAAGTCACGTCTTCTTGCCTATTGATTTATCACCATATACCTGTACCCGGCTACACTAGTAACCAGGGTTACCAGAGTTGGGTGTACATATAACCAATCCTGCATTTGATCAGCGTCGGAAACCCACGAGCACTTATTCCGTTACTCCAAACATCGCCTATTGGATTTTAGTTAGAATTTTTTAAAGCCGCGCCACTAATCGCAGTCCCACTATGTAGTGGAGATTTTTGGACCATTATTAACTCTCGTACATACGGCACTTAGACAAACCTTTACCGACTGGTCGACGTACCCCTTATGAATATTCTTATAACGATAAAGTGCTATCCAAGTGTCCCACGGCTGACAGATGTAAAATGCAGCCGTGGTTATTCCACGCTGGCATTTGATAATCCATGGTTGAAAAATCATTGTTCACTGATCACAGTTCATATACATGTACAAATTTTCTATTTCTTTTGTACGATGAGTTTCTTGCATAACATAATCTAAAGAAATGATAGAATTGATACATAGAAAGATAACAGATTAAACAAACGAGAAAAAAATATCTAAAAGGCTAGTCTCTAAAAAATCGTTTACTCACGGATGAGACCCAATGCATCAAATGAAACATAGACTGAGAAAAAAAGGTGGCCATATGTGACTAGGAGGTCCTGCCCCTGGATCCGGAAGTCGTGGACTCGGTCCCCAACCGCGACATACCAAAGTAAAAAAAAAATGCTATAAATTGTTAGCTCCCTTTCTTAATTGGCGCTTAGCATATTGGGTCAGTTCCAGGACTAGTTGGTCCGTTGTCAGGGTAATGTGGCTGGGTGTTGTATCATACCACAGGTCTATGACGTGGTACTGTTGTGTGGCAGCACTATATCTGACTCAGGCAGACATCTGCTCGAATGTCTGAAATACTGTTAGTGGGACATTAAATCCATTAATCAAACAAAAAATAAAAACAAACAAACAAGCGTTATCAATTGGATTACTTCGTACTGGATGAGAGATACAAATATCAATAGCTGGGATACACATTTGCCAATAAAGTAAGATACTTCAACTTCATAATTAAAGTGAATATCTGTCAACGTAAGTAACATATATGACTAAGCTAAACAAAATTTCGGACGCACAGTTGAATTAAATACACAACCTGTGTATGAAAATGATCAATTATGAAGATTTAACATAATTATTTCTGATCCAAACAAATCGTGTAAATAAACAACCAGTAATTTTAACGGACAATCAACTCTCAGTTATTATCATAATTCAATCGAGCATAAATAAACAAACGATTCTTAATGTAAATGCCCGGTCTTGCCAATCCACGGTGCAGCAACATGTACAGCGAAACAGAGATAGGCAGATAGATTGATAGTATACATTTGAACCTGTATACATTACTTGCCACCAGTATTAAGCGGTCAACCTGCATTTATAGCGGCTAAACTAGCATTTTTATATGGTTAACTTTAATTTAGCGACCACTTCTTTTAAGCGGTCACTTTCTCTTGTTACCATGACTGCCCGCTTGAGACAGGTTTGACTAGTTAGAAAGACTTTATATCATATATAACCCATAATGGGCAACATTGTAACCATGCAAATGTCAGTTTTTTTTTCGATTGTAAATGAATAAAAATATGTAGTAAGCTATAGCTGATCTTCATATATGAAATATCCTGGAAAAATATTACGTCATGGAATTTCAATAATCACCCACAGCCGGTACCATGCGCGTATCCGGAGGGTGGGGGGACCCCAGGGATTTGGCTGTAATGTTAAGATTAAGAAGAAATTAACCCCCCCCCCTTACGATCAAATATCAGAATAGAAGCAAAGGAAAGATGGAAGAAACCCCCCCCCCCCCCCCACGTACACACACACCCGTACGATGAATATCAGAGTTGGCCAGGTATGGTAATTTTCATAGTTATCCAACTAGTCCCTGTCAGATCCCCCCTCACCACACACACACACACACACTCACACGAGATCAACTGCTGGATCTGCGCATGGGTACATGCATGAATAGGTTTTGTTATATTTATGCAGTAAACCTTCTTATTAAGTAAACCATTACATATCATTGTATAAACAAATGTTTGTTTAGAGGTTGTATCGTTCAATGCAGGTCAGTGCATATCAAGTCTATAAATGTAAGGCGCTCGTCCCACATCCAAGTGGTTTGAGCCTCTGTCTCATAATCTGCTGGGTTATACAGGTATACCCGCTGGCGGCCTTCAGCATATGTGTGTTGTTCGAGCGGAATTCGTTGATTTATTGTCAGGATAATATGTTGCTGCTCAAGAGTTTGAATTTCTATCAATAAATAGTGTAGAAAAAGATCAGCCCCGCTTATAATGCAGTATATCCTGGACTCATTGTTTTACTTTATTTTTCTATTTATTAAATGAACTTCAAACTAATGTTTGCTGGTTGTGGTATCACATCACTTGTCTACGATGTAATATCGCAGTGATGATAATGACATAACATGCATCACCCAGTGGTAGCTCTACATCGTTTGTTAACAACACTGGCGCTAAAACTGCAGAATTACCACACATATTTGAATCTTGATTAATATCAATGTTATGAACGTTTTTTTAAAAGTTTCGTTCCCCTTCTCTCTATATAGGATAGAGGGATACAATATCGTAAGTATGCGGTTCTAGTGCTAGGGGTTTGAGGTTTACTCTCAAATTGGTTAAGTAAAAAACATAATTTATAAATAAGTAATTAAATAGATCGACATAAATACATTTAGATCTATTTACATCTCAAGATTTAACATTTAATGGTGAATGAAAAATAACAATATACAATTGATTTACCTGGAAAAAGGACACCGCGTTCACCATTCTCACCTGTGGCATACCTGTCATACCTGGGTGACCTCACCTGTATATTATTTGGAGAGAGGTATTGTGGGATATATTTTCAAAATGGCGCACGAGAAGGAGAGAGAAATAGATTTTGTAATCTTAATTTCCATTGTTTTGATCGCGTTGGCAAATGTCTGCCAAATGATCGGAGTTGGTTCGGACCATTGGGTGAACACAGTCAGCGAACAACATGGTACCGTCGGGTTTAGTGGTCTCTGGCAGACATGTGCCAACTTCGGTATGATTCTCGACTCCTGCCGATATTTCAAATGGACCGATGTACAGGTTTCACGTAAGTGTCATATTATGTCACATAATTATCACTATGATCATGATTATTATTACAAATGATACAAAGTCATCGATCTAAGTTAATACACACCTGTGATTATGGTAATTACAGGTGAAAATTGTCATTCAACTATGTGTCTTTCATATGCGGAAGACAGTGTTTACTTTTGTTCTGTACTGGACTGCTGTATTATTATTTACCTTTTTGACATAGATACCTTGATTTTGACATTCTTTATCGCTCTCAGGTATTTCCTACGCATGTATATATATTAAAATACTGTAAATATAAATATAATGATTATTTGATTTAATCGTAAAATTGGGCCATTTACGAATTAAGGTTTCGTAATGTCACTTCCACCAGTTATAATTTGGTCTTTTTATATTTACACATCGATCACAGTTTTTGGTTTGTGGATTATGTGCCATGTACCTAGTAAATTTTAATTCAAAGTAAGGGTGCTGTCGTCCAGTGGTAACATATAAGACTGCAAATCCTAGGGCTGTGGGTTTGTACCTCGTTGGGGGCAAGGATTTTCATGACTTTTTTCAGGCTCAATATACTGGTCCAATCCAGGGACCACCGAGAAGGGTTAGTAATAGTTGTAAGATCTTGTCTGCCATCTGGCTCAAGATAAATAAATTTAAACTTAAAAAAAACTAAACTTAAAATGACTCTTATGTATTTTTAACTATTTATTTAATGTCATTTGGGAAATAAGTTCCTATAACTTACATTAACTTCTCACCAGGAGAGAACAGTGACATGGCAATCTGCAGACACTCCAATGAACCAAAAACTGTATGGTGACCTGGAGGATCTGAAGATGACCATGAAGTTCATCTCTGTGACTGGACTGACCGTGTAGGGCAAATGAGAAAAAAACAACTAAACTTACCCCTCTTGACAGTTCCTGGGTTGGACCAGTACTTTGTGCCTGGGAATTTCATGAAAAATCCTTGCTTCCAAAAAGGTTATAAGAACCCTCAACCTTTAGATCAGCAGTCAGGTAATCTGGTGTGTCACCACTGGACCACTGTGCCTTCCAGTATCTGCCATTCCTTCCTCTGTTGATACATTTTTTAAACATCAAAACAAGAAATATGTACTTACTTATAATAATTTCTCACCATTGGTCCTTTGATGTACCATTACTGTATTTACATGAGCCTGGTTGTTAAGGTCAATGTAAAAATAAGGCCACAGTGGGGTCCAAACATAAAACATGCTTACCTCAAGTTCCCTGTCACTCTATAGTCAGGCTTTTTATTTATACTTAAAAGAATTGGTGAATGAGTTTCCTAGTAAATAATGGTGGTTGTAAATCAAGCAAAAGTCAATTTTATTGACAATCATGATTATGACACAGTTCCAAGATGTTGTTTCGTAATTTCAGCTTTCAGTGAGTTCAGGTTTTAGGAATAAATAACTCATGGCTTGCAGGTAGCTGTGAACTAAATCACTCACTGTGTTGCATTTATTTTGATTTTTTTAGACTGGTTCAGAACTGTGCAGACCATGGAAGTGCTGGGGCTGGTGTTTGGACTGGTAGCCCTACTCATGACGTGCCTGCGGAACTTTGTGGGCACTTGTCACACAAACAACAAGCTGCGACTCATCAGTGTCCTCCTTCTGATTCTGTCCTGTAAGTACGGGTAGACTCCATTCTTTCAGTTTTTAGCAAAGAAAATTAAAGCCTCAACATTTTTCCATTCATGCTCACAATCAATGATACAAACAAACCTGTGTGTGTTTTTTTTTGTAAAGCAGGTCAACCATTGACTACCTATTATCCCAGTGTAGTTATTGATTTTCCTGTAAGTCAGTTTGAATTTATCTATAAACTGGAACTTCAAGTCCCTTGGATGCTGACCTCTCTGATAATTCCTGGCATTTAGATCAGTACCTATATTTTCTTGTATTACTGCAGTAGTATGAAATCACTGGTGGTTAGTTTACTCAAGAACGTTGGAAAATTTACCTGATGGCTGATCAGAAATTCTCGAGTTTGCAATTAATTTTTCATTTCTTATTTAAGTTTGAGCTTGGATAATGTGATTTTGTCTATAGGTTTGCATAATATTAATATAATAACATAGTTATTATATCATGTTCAACAAGCAGTCTTTCCTATTGGTGTTGTGGTGGCTCGGTAATATTCAATGGGTGGTTCAGGATAAGGGATATAGTGTTAAAAGAGAATGAAAGTTTATGAAGAATGGGCAATTTTCCTTGTAAGAAATTGTCCCCTCTGTTTTCCTTTTCAAAACTAGAAAATATTTTCATTTTGGAGTGAGGAATGCATGCTTAACAATCTCATTTAGATTAAAAACAGGTAAGTAGGTATAACAAATAATCTCAAGGTAATGGGGTGATGACAGAATTTATTGTCCAATATTTCTATCATACTTTAGGTCTTCATCAGGGTAGATTAATTAATTATCTCCATTTAGAGAATTGTCACCAAGTCACAAACACATCTACATGCTGTTCCATAACACATTAAACACTTACAATAAACACACATGTATTATTATATATATAAGAATGAATCCAGTTTATACTCAAGCTATTGGGCAAAATATATGTATGAAGAGTATAATAATAATAATTATTTAAAATAAAGTTGACAAGGTACAAACAATAAACATAAGCTCATTTGAGCTTTTGAACCAACCGCACAAATGGTGGCATATAGCGGTCTTAAATAGGAAGAAACCGGAGAACCCAGAGAAAACCCACCTTCCGATCTGCTGACCACCTACCATCTCACGCACTGCCCTGGATGGGAATCAAACCAGGATCGCATTGGTGAGAAGCCAGTGTGTTAACAGGACATCCATGCACTAATCAGACAGCCATGCATTAACCAGACAGTCATGTGTTAACTGGACAGTCACAGAGAGTAATTACCTGAAGATGTGAGCATTCAACATGCATGCACTGTATCTCCGACAAAGTTTCCAATTGCTTACAATACTGTTCATGATGCAGGTTAAATACGTAAGTGATACTGATATAGAAACAGATATACATTTGCATCACATTGTTATTATATCATGTCCAACAAGCAGTCTTTCCTCTTGCAGTCCTCTTGGTGTTGTGTGGTGGCGCAGTAATCGGGGCTTTGAAGGATGTACAGCGAGCAATACCACTTGAGCCGACAACTATGTACATGTCATGGAGCTTTGGGTTCAGCATCGTCGGGTGCATCCTATATCTGGCGTCAGCCATCGCGGTTGTCATCGCAAACTGAGTTCATCATCCTTGTTGCAAAGACATTTTAATCATCTGTATCATTTACATCATCGTCTTCATCATCGGCAGTGTTTGCAGAAAAGGAAACATTTTTATCATTACTAAATCAACTTTTAATTTTTATATTTTTTTCTAGTTATTATAAGCTATGAAGTTATCCTTCCTCCTTTTAATGTAGTCAGGAAAAGTAGTTTATCTCCCTTTTCATGTTCATCTGATGATGATAGAGAGGATAATTGTTTGTTTTGGTGTAAGATCGATTAATAATTTTACTGAATGAACATAATAAGTGAAAATGCATTTTTTTATGTTCACAAATGAAATTATACATTTATCTTTCACCAAAACAATTTTTTTATTTAATGCTTTAAATGCCAGAAATTAGCTGTGTTATTCACAAAAGACGTCAAAATTGTGGGATTACCTCGCATGCGTAACATTATTTATGACATAATTTCTTGTGTAATACCCAGAACAATTGATGCTCCGATCAGTTTATAACGTAGGGTTGGGTTCAAGTACCTGATAATTTCCTATTTTTTTATAATTTCACTGTTCAAATCAGTGAAATTATCAGAATGAAATCCACTGTTATTTCTTGGTAATCAATCAAAAAGCATTAAATAAATATAGATATACGTATAAGTGGTCTGCGATAAAAATCATTGCTTCATAATATGTACATGTATAATTATCATGATATGTATATTCATCATCAAGAATTTAGGTTGTACTTTGTACAGTAATATTTTTTCTTTTATATTTACCGGCACATCTAACAATATCTTAACATGACTGGTATTTACTTGGAGCTATTCTTTTGCCAGTAGCATGTCCTGTACTCCAAAGAAAGCAAAAATATACTGACATTTGAAATTTGAGTTTCAAAACCACATCATCATGAAATAATCTTATTTTGATACAGAAAAGGTTTGTGGTTTGCTAGTTGTTGTAGCATAGGTAAAAGTTTTAATCCCAGTTATCATGATGAAGCAGTTTAAGAAAGGTTTGGTTTTACTCTGGTTGAATAATTTGCCCTATTTTCATGGTGTACATGGCTTTAACATTTTCTCCCTTAATGTTTGATTCATAATAAGATGAATTTATAATATTATGCAATATAGTCAAGATATAGAATTTCTAATTTTTTCCATTGACTGCTCATGGCTACTGTCTTATCTTTAGGAAATAATATGCATAACAAAAGTAAGCTAATGATATGATTCATTGGTTTAAACAGTTTAACAACGTTAAATAATTTTATGATATGGTTTTGCCATTCAAACTTACAATTGCTTCTTTTGAATCTTTTTTTTTCCATATATATTTGCATATCTTAAATATACATTTGACACAAATTAAAAGTATTTTTACTTTGATGTATAAATAAGATCACAAGATGTTTACATGAATGTTAATTAAATATTCAACAATGAATATTGATATGAAATGAGTTAAACATGAAACCTGATAACCATGTCAAAACTTTTTGAGCAATAGTGCCTTTCTTTAATTACAATGTACCTCTATGAACTCTCTTTGATGCTTTTTGATGAATATCATGATTTATCTGCAAATTGAAATGGCATCTTTCTCATCCCAGACACAATGTGTACCCAATTAATATGTTTGAAATGTGATAAAATACTTCTTCATATTTCTTTCCTTGGCACATTCCATTAAAAACATTTTCACATTCCCGTTACTTTTTCCATCTGTATGATATGTGGATATATATTATGGTCATTAGAAATAAAGGTTTTTTCTCAAATTACATATCAATAATGAGATGCTGTATTTGGTTAAGATTATATCAGAGTAGAGAATAGGGAGGAAAGAGACTGCAGCACAAGCTACTTTATGTCAGCCTATATTTATATAAATGAAGGGCTATTAGCACACTGGTCTGTGTGACAGATTCCATACATATTTAAAACGTTATCAACCTGCAGATTTGTATGGTTACTACTCAGTACCAGGCATAGAAATGGAAACCCAGTGAAAACTACGCGTCATAGAAAACCCTGGACTGAAATGGTCAAATTGGGACTATAGTCATATATATCATTAGAGACATTTTTTTTTGGTTAAAATTTAGTTATGTATATAAAATCATACTCTCAATAAAAAAAATAACCGGTTTTTCATTTCATTAAAAAAAAAAAATGAAGACTTATGGCACATGATCTATCTCCTTTCTTTGGTGTAAAATTGTGTTACTATGTGGTAAGTTAGGGGAGAGAACTAAGGGGTGGAACATAATTTCAGGAAATTAAATTTCATATGTAAATTTTTCATAATTATGTATATTTTGGACATGTCAAATGTAAAGATGTTCTTAACTTGTCACATTTCATATTTCTAATAGCATTCCATTTAATAATAGATGTTTCTGCATTTAAACAGGATTTCTTATCATGCCTGTGGTTGTTTTCTGCTGTGAACAAGTTTAGAAATATATAGGTTTATATCTTAGATATATATTCATAGTAAAAAAATCCATTCAAGGATTTATTTTCAAGTAACATTTCTCTGGTCATTAGCAGCATAAATCATTGACTTTTAGTGTATTAAACCAGCTTTTATATTAAGCATTATGATAAAGAGTATAAAAATATCATGTAAATAGTTCTAAATGTGAATTTGTCAGTGAGACCTTTTTCTGATATTATAAATGGGATGAAGATATTACAGCTAAATATATTTGTTTAAAAATATTTTTTTTTTAATCCATGAATATAAAGAAAATCACTTTGAACCACAAATTGTTATTTGTATTCAAATCATATGTTTCCCTATTATTTTTTCTTCATGCTTTTTTTTTATGAAAAATAATCAAGATGTATAATCAGGGAGTTTTATCTTAAAGCTGAAGCATTATGTACTTACATCAAATTTCTCCAAGAATTACTTGTATAGATTTTCATGACCAAAACTAGCACTTTTTCACCCTTCAAACTCGTGTAAGTTTTTATTCTTCTATATTTTTCTACTATGATGTTATGTATAAGTATTTTTTACATTCTTCACTGTAAATACTAAACATGTAAAAAAAATATTATGTATATCCAATGTATAAAAATAAAAAAAATCCTAAACTTTGCTGTCTTTCATTGTCATCTGATTTTATTCAGATTCAATATACCAGTATCATATATTATGGTACAGAGTGATGGGCCAACTACCTTATATGCTGAGCGCCAAGCAATGGAGCTATACAATACCATTTTTTACAACTGGTATGTCACAGCCAGGGATTGAACCCACAACTTTCCAATTCTGGGGTGGAAGCTTCAACCACTTGGCCACCGGGACTGGTAAAATGCTGGTTAAAAATACGACTAAACCCAAACAAATTAAGATTATTTTTTTTTCAATTTTTATAATTCAACATAAATAATTAACAAATACAAATATTTTGAACACACTTAGGGGCCTTCGCTCCATCTGTCCGTCCCTCAACCTTTCACGTCACATCTTCCTCCTCCTTCATACTGCAAACGAATACCAAAACTTTAAAAACTGCCACAATAATTTCTTCATCATATGGAATGTAGAAAGAAAACAATACGGCTGGCTATCATAAAATATGCATGTCCTGCAGTTTTATCAATTCAAGGGCCATTATTCATCAGTGACTGAGACATTCTGACAGGTTATTGTCATACTTGACCAAGATTTGTGCAAATTCACACTGTGACAAATTTGGGGAAAAATAGGTTCATGTTTATGTCAGAGAACAGACATTGATGATTTTGCAAGTTTCATTCAAGGGCTATTCCTCTGAGGTGTCTGAGATATTCTGACTGGTTATCATACAAATTTTCTGAAGCAAAATTTAAGGGTTTTTGAAGTCGTTAAAATTAAAAATTAAGGACTTGCATAAACTGCAACTTATGCTTTGAATTTTTAAGTCTGAAAGGGATGAACCTCAATTTTTTAACAACTTGATAAACACCTTTTTATGATCAATATTGTCATTTCAAAATTCAAGGATTTTCAAGACCTTTCATTTAACTTTTTTCAAGGGTTTAGAAGGCAAATTGTGATTTTCAAGGGTATTTCAAGACAAGGCATCAAATTCAAGGGTTTTTCAAGACAAGGCATCAAATTCAAGGGTTTTTCAAGACGAGGCATCAAATTCAAGGGTTTTTCAAGATGAGGCATCAAATTCAAGGGTTTTTCAAGACGAGGCATCAAATTCAAGGGTTTTTCAAGACGAGGCATCAAATTCAAGGGTTTTTCAAGACAAGGCATCAAATTCAAGGGTTTTTCAAGACAAGGCATCAAATTCAAGGGTATTTCAAGACAAGGCATCAAATTCAAGGGTTTTTCAAGACAAGGCATCAAATTCAAGGGTTTTTCAAGACCTGTGGAAACCATGACCCACGTCAGTTTGCAAGCAACTTACCAGCTGATTGGGATGTTAATTGTTTGCAATTCATTAGTGCTAATGAGATGAGGTACAGAGAAAAATATAGGCAGGATCAGAGTTGCTTTTAGTCCACTGTCGGAAACACACAACAGACTGAGTATGCTAATCTCAAAATATCACCTTTGTGATTAGTTTATAGTTTGCTCTAATCAAATATTTGAAAATTTGCACTTTCATTTGTTGCCCAATGACATACCAAGAGTGGAAATTTTTGGACTGACTGAAACTGTAACTGTTACAGGGGCTCTCCTGTATGGCCATGTGAGTGGAATTTTATTTTTAGTTTTGAAATCTGGCCAATAGTTATGGACAAGACGATTTTTAAAATTTTTGCTACATTAAGAAAAATTGGCTCCATCAACTGGCAGCTTTTTTTTTTTTTTTAGCAGATCCACATGGTCTGAACAATCATGGAAGATGGTGAACCAAGGAACTGTGATACCCTTTTCCTAAGGAGCTGTGAACAGTGTAGCACTGATCAGATGTATTTTTATAGTTTGAAAAGATTTTTTCCATGTATGTAAGGACTGAATATTTATTACATTAAAGTAAAACAACATGAAGAACTGAAGATCTAACAAGCAAAACAACATGAACAAGATGGCCCTGAACACTCACCTGAGTAAGATTGCTGTGTTAGGCATGATTACCAAAAATGTGGCATCTAAAGTCTTTGCAATGTTTTTCTAACATTTGACTAAGTGACCAAGAATTTGACCCTACCTAAATTTGCACTCATCTGGGATTTCATGCAGACAACATTCTTATCAAGTTTTATGAAGACTGGGACAACACAGTAGCCTCTACAATCTTCACACGATTTTTGTATGATTTGACCTGGTGACCTACTTTTTGAACCCATGTGCCTCAGTTTTGAACTTATCTGGGATTTTATGTAAACCAAAATTCTGACCAAGTTACATGGAGGTTGGGCCAAAAATGTGACCCCAAGAGTGTTCACAAGTTTTTTCTCTAAAATTTGCCCTAGTGACCTACTCTTTGACCCCAATTAAACTATGTTAAAACCCATGCACGATTGCATGTAAACAAACATTCTGACAAAATTCCATGAAAATTTAGCCCCTTAGAGTGTCCACAAGATTATTCTAAGATTTGCCATGGTGACTTACTTTTTGACCCCCATGCAACCCAATTTTGATCTCATCTGAGATTTTATGAAAACAAACATTCTGACCAAGTTTATGAAATGGGCAAAATGTGCATGTTCAAAAGGTTTTTCTAAAATCTGAGCTGATGACTTAGATTTTGACCCCATATGACCCAATTTCTTAAGCCTTTGAGATATGTAACATATATTTGACCAAATTTCATTAAGGTTGGGCTTAAACTGCGGCCTCTAGAGTGTTAACAATGTTTTTTGTTTTTTTCTAAAATTTGACTTGGTGACCTAGTTTTTCACCCCACATGACCCAATTTCTAACTCATCTGAGATATCATGTAGACAAACATCCTGTCAAATATTCATGAAGATTTGGTTAAAACTGTGGCCTCTAGAGTGTTCACAAGCAATCATTGATGACATACGACGCATGACTGACAAAAGTTAGCCACAAAAGCTCATCCTGAGCACAAGTGTTCAGGTAAGCTAAAAAGTAGATGCCTATAATGAATGACATAAAAAAATCATACAGAATCGTCCGTACTGTCACAGGCCTCACAAAACCAGGTGTAGCCAGGCTGTTTGGGAGTTTTCTTGAAGGGTGGGTTCAGACAGCCAAAGTGGTAACACTGCTCACAGTTGTCACAGCTGAAACAAATAAAAGGACAGGTACAATATTCTCATAGCTTTGCATGTTCCTGTCATATGCTATTTCTTTATTAAAACAGCTGGTTACATTAGCTTTATTATTTCAAATTATCTTATTACCTAATAATTAAAATCTATTAAAATATCTAGATGGGAAAGAATTTAGGAAAAATTGGAAATAATTCAAACCCAAACTGTTGAAAGACATTTACAGTGAAACTAACAAAAAATCTCAAATAATTTAAGTACTGGTAGGAATAAAAAAAACTCGATCACACCAATATTCATATTCAAATTTATAAACTGATGAATATTAATTAACTAAACTTTAATATGTATATGATAGATAAAATCATATTTTCTTTGTCATGCAAACATGCAAAATGTTGAATTTGAGCTTCACTATAATATCAGCAAACAGGGGAGACCCTGAACAGATCGTTCAAGTTGTCTGATTTGGGTTTGTTGTCTCTGCCTATGCATCAAAATGTTTTTTTTTATGAAGTAATGGATTTAGAAAATAAATTTCTGACACAATTTGAATGCATACACTTGATTTGATATTTTATCATTTCAATTAAAATTATTTATTATTTAAAACAAAGTATTTATTGCATACTGTAATACATTCTTAATAGGTTTGAGGAGCAGAAATCTTAGACAATTATATCCAGTATACCTGACCATGTTGGATCTGGTTCCTGGCTCTGAACATGTGACACAGTGGGTACCAAACAGTTTCTTGGGAGCCGGTTTAGTAGGTACAGTACGACGACTGTTTTCTTTCTCTGGTGATGGCTTCTTGCCTGTAGATATGTATATAACAGTATGCTGATATTTCACAGATGTTCTTTAACTTTCAACATCATTTAAAACATATTCTGACGTCATACAAGACATGGATAAAACCAAGATCTGCAAAGTTAAACAATTATTTCAGTTCTGCTAATAGAGAGCCATGAAGGAAAATATTGTCCATCAACTGATTCAAAATGTATAAAATTTATTTATGATTTTGGTATCCAAAATAAACTCGAACTATCACTGAAGTTGATGGAATCCTCCCTGCATACTGCTCTGTCACAGAAAAGAAAGCACTGACCATTTCACCAGAGAGTCCCTGCATTCAATCATAAGATAATTATGAAGTAAAAAAAGGGAGGTAGTAAAAGTCATGTGGAGTTATGGTTCCTGGACAAGGCACTTTTATCCACATTTGAAGTTTTAAGTGAATCCCTTTGTTAGTTTCCAAGCTATACTCCAGACAAAAATCCGTTATCCAACTAGAGAGAGATGAAAAGACTACATAAAGACAACAACAACAAAGGGCCATAATTATGTGATAATTCATTGAACCTAAATTTAACTACAATATGCACAACTAGATTCTATTTTGATCAATCCTGTGAACTGTTATCAAATTTAACTCTGGGGTTCTAGAGATAAAATGTGGATAAGTTTTTGTCAAAAATACAAAGGGCCATAACTCTGTGGTAATTCATCAGACCCAACTGTACTGATGATATGCTTAACAACACTTGCTTCTGATCAATCCTGTGATGTAACATCAAATTCAAGCTGGTGGTTTTGGAGATTAAGTCTGAACAAGATTTTGCCAAATATACAAAGGGCCATAAGTCAGTGACAATTCATTTAAACTGTAATGTGACTACAATATGCAGGTTTTCCTGGTTGCCACTACCTGAGCCCTGCTGTTTTGGAGAGGTTTCCTGCTCATCACCATCCTCATCATAGTGTTTCTTCTTGATGATCTTCCGGCCCGTCCTGGACACATCCTGCTGTAATAAAATATCATACACAGTCCTTGTGTTCAAAATTATTGCATTTACAATATAAATAACTTGTAAAAATTAAGAAAGCAAAGGATAAAGCCCAGAACAAAAGTATCACTCACATTGGATGAAGATTACAATCTAGGATCTTGATATTGAAAAGCCCTGGATAGAAAAACATAACAGTTAATTTTCTCTAATGTAAATCAATGAAGTCAGTTGTCCCCAGGGGATTAACATCACGAGTATGGGCACAAGACTTTGACTCATGACCTTATTGATTATTAACAATACTGTATCAAGTATAAGTGTAAGAAGGACATACAAATTTGTGGACAAAGAAAAAGACCAGTCAAAAAATCCTTAAACTTACAGAAACATACCAGTGATACAATAATTCCAGTCCTACAAAAAGGTGCAACTTACAAACTGGGGGTGTTGTTTTGGTATAGGTGTTGTCTCTTCCTCTATCTTCACCTCCACTTCCAGAGAGCTCTCATCGCTGATG
The DNA here is from genome assembly GCA_021229015.1 of Solen grandis. Taxonomy (NCBI): domain Eukaryota; kingdom Metazoa; phylum Mollusca; class Bivalvia; order Adapedonta; family Solenidae; genus Solen; species Solen grandis. The sequence goes on along the minus strand of CM037788.1, from coordinate 32,460,965 downwards.
TTCACTACGTCAGAGGGTGTGCCCACAGGATGGTCACTGCGCGGAGACTCGGGCCCGGCACCATCCAGGGAGCTGTCCTGTACCTCAGCCTCCACCACGGTCTTAGCGGGGCCTGGTCTGGGCCTCTTCTTGCCCTGCCTCTTCTTCTGTTTACCTTTCCTGCCATGCCGACTCTGTTATTATATTCATTAAATCTTATTTGATATCTGTTTAAGAAATGTGTGCATCAAGACAGAGTTGCATTTATACAGAAAATCTAAGAATGCAGTACAGGCATATTATCTTATCACTGAAGCATTATTAAAATATTTCTTACTGTACTGACTATCAGAGGCTAGTGATACATGTATTGATATTGAAAGTGAAACTTTTTTATTTTAAATTTTCAATATTAACCCTTTCCCTCATATAGACTCATTTTGACACACTCAATAGGTACCACATAAAGCCTGATCTGCAGAAAAAGTTAAACCTTACCAAATTTAATTATAAAGTCCTAATTTCCAGACCACTGAGGAGCAGCGAACAGCATAAAACCTGATCAGCCTGCGAGTGACTCACAGGCTGATCTGGTTTTATGCTGTTTGCATAGGTCTTTTCATGGTTTCCTCTATGAGGGAAAGGGTTAAGCAAACATGTCAGTTTCAATTTGCACACACTATTTCATATGTTTATTTCTCATCGATCTAGCCCAAAACCTACCATGTAGCATGGAGAGATTTCTTTTGGAAATGTGTGTATGTACAGTCTTGTGCACAATGTCATTTTAATATTATTATGCAAAATGTGTCCTACTGTTAAAAATGATATATCAATGAAAATGGATGAAAGTTATTATTTGTGTCAATATCAAAACATCTTACTATAAATGAAGCCAACATAAGTTTTCCTGTTCCTCAAAGATATTTTTAACTTTGATCATTTGCTCAAGATAAAATAGAACCTTCAAATTCAGAGGTGATTTATGAATGACTTTTACTAAGCTACTCCTCAGAACTAGAACTATCAGTAAAGGTGATTACTACCCCAGCATCCTCCCTTGTCTTCATGTTTAGTAAATGTTATTATTACTATTATTTATGAGCCCTATAACATTTAAAGAGGCCTTTTCTATAACAAATAATATACTGATGATCTCAATAAGCGGGCCAATGAAAAATATCACTGTCGGACCGGGGAAAACTGATATTATTTATTGGCCCAGCTTTTCCTGCAATTTGATTGGCTAAACCAGAGGCTCTATAGTTATGTAATAAAATTGTAATAAAATAAGGGGTTTGATTTTGACCCTGGTTATTTGTCCTTGGGATAGTCGTATTGGCACTTGGCCCCGGGCCAATATGACTGTCTTCGGACAAATAACAGGGCTAACATCAAATCACTTATCTAATTACATATAGTAGAAGACGGGATGGGCCAGGACAGGAGGTGACTCCTATGAAGCCCCAGTTTCTATGAAATGAGGTTATCAAAAATAGCCACTGATGATACAACTCTTGCATTAAGTCCATAACGTTAGGGTTTGTATCCTTGTTGTATAGTAGCTTATAGAGTGAAAGCAGGGTACCAAGTCCCTAACAGTTGCAAGCTTTGGGTTTAACTGAACGCAGGACAGCTGCTTACGGGGAACAAGAAGTCCAGTTCCTGCTGCGCCAGGGACAGTTTGGCTGGTTCCTTTATCTTCTCTCTCAGTCTACGTGGGGCATCCACATTGACAGAGGACGACCCTTCAGATTCTTCACTGCTGGTATCAGCACATTGAGAACATTGCCTGCAAAAACACCATGCAGCTCTATACAGTTCACAATATGGCTTTCTGATAGCATCATTATATGGCTTAAGAAAATGTTCTTACTCATGAGGCTTCATCATGTTGCTTTACTTTTTGAAGGGTTCATCACATGGCTTAACCATCTGAAGGCGTCTTTGAAATACTTTGCTATATGGCTTTACTTTACCTCAAATACATCATGCTATGGCTTTCCAACTAAAAGACATTACCATAGTTATACCTTTATAAGGCGTTTTCATTTGTCTGCTCATCTGTATATTCTATATATTTGTTGTTTTCCTTTTTTTGTACATACATGTCTTTTCTGTTTGTCCTCCATCTGTTTTCTCTTTTATATTCATTATATAGGACAGTATTCATTATTATTTTCATTTTTTCATTCTATATCATTGGAGATGGGCATTATACTTTCTTGTGACAAAAGAATATTTACTCACAAGCACACAGCAATATAGTGTGTGTTGTGAACGTCTATTAATACATGTATGTTATTCGTCCAATGTTAATTACTAGGTTTTTATCTTTTTTATTCTCAAAAATCTACAGGTAAATTAAAGGTATATACCCTTTGGAGGGCCCCTTAATCCCTGCTACCAAATTAGGTGTTACTAGAAATTTGTTCATTTTGTTTATTATATTGATATTTTTGTCAGTGAATATGATGAGAAACTGGAAATACAAAAGAAGATGATTTTAAGATCAAATGAGGGCTGTGACCCTGACCTCAACAAAGTACTGTGACCTTGACCTTCAAACTAGTAACCTGGTACTTATTCACGTTACATTGTTTTATCCTAGCTAGGGATCCCTTGTGACAAGTTATTTCAAAACATGACTATACACAAGGATAAAGCCCAGACTGGACTGCTTGCACAAATTTTAAACTTAACTAACTGCTGTGACCTTGACCTTGAAGCTAGCATCTTAGTTCTTGTTTGCAATACATTATCTAATTGTAGGGGTCATTTGTGTTAAGTTACATGTATACAAGATTATAAGGTCAACCGAGTGGAGTGACCTTGACCTTCAAGCTAGTGACCTGGTTCTTGTTCACGTCACATCATTGCCCTAAGGATCATTTGTGTCAAGTTATTTCAAAACAAAATCATACATAAGAGTCACAGACAGGACACTATTTCTTGCACACTAAGACACACAAAACTTGGTCTCCCTATCTTACTGAGGTTTGCATGTGTGCCTCATACCTCACTATGACAGTTTGTACCTTGGTTTGTATATGCAATGTGTAGTCATACCCAGGTAAGTTTTACTAGGTATACATTACTGTACCTTGGTATAAAGTTCAATTTTAGAACTAACAATTATTTCAACCCCCAAACCTCATAAACTAACCCCAATCCAAACCTTTTCCCTTAGCCTAACCCAAATGCTGAAAAAGACAAACCAAGGTATTTTATCTACCTTTTATCATACTGTTTACAACCCCTCCCCCCTACACACACACATACATGGACAGGTGTAACACTATACAGCTGTCGCCATTTTATGGTGGGGGCATAAAAAGCCACTGCAACACTCACAAGCTTAAAAGAAAGCACAAAGAAACTTCTAAATGCATGAAAAGAAAACAAAGGCATACCATCCCATAATGCGGGTCTTCTTGGGCATGCGTGTAAGGGGCGGGTCCAGACAGCCAAGATGGTACCACAGGTGACATTTATCACACCTGGCCAACAGGTGCTGGTCATGTGACAATCTGCAGATACCACACCTGGGAAGGGAAAATTTTAATCATCAGCATGTGTCAAGGTAGACAATATTACAGGTGGGTTAGTAGATCTAGACGCAGATTTAGAACATGAAAGGTTCAATGCAAACATTTGAAACAAGCAAAATCAGGCAGAGGTCCCAAGGTAGTTTGACGTTTTGTTCTTTTTATCCTTTGCGCATGTGCTGAGTTCATTCTAGGCTGAGTTTTTGCCAAAGACCCACTTAATATTCGACTGGCCCCTTAAAATATATGTATGTGTCCCTGTGGCACATCATTTTTGCCATAGTCTCATTCTAAGATACTCAGTGAACTTACTGTTTGTATATGTGCATCCAGGAAGTTATTTCTATAAATTCTCTACACATTTAATAGATTTGTAACTCTGAGCAGTCTGCAATATATTCAGGTATGCTTTCAATGGTTGGCTGTTCGCCTCACGTTACACAAATGACTGATGCAAAATGTCAAAACACAGGAAGATGTGTATAGCTGATTTCTTCGAAAAAAATCTAAGAGTATCAACAAGAGGGCCATGATGGCCCTGAATCGCTCACCTGAGTACCATTGCTTCAACTGATGTCAAGGTTTTTAAACAGACAAGGATTCTGATATAACTTAATCTAAAACATTTTACCCCTGACAAAACTACACACCAAATATCTAAGCAATGGGCCATATGGTTTCAGAGAAGACTTGGGCGCAGGGTCATTTATCACCGTAGGGCCAAGACTTTGAAAATCTTTGTAATGAACCATTAGATGCTACTACATACCAAAAATCTTAGCTCTAGGCCTTATTGATTCATAGAAGAAGATTTTTTAAGATTTTCCTATTTAACTCTATGTAAAACAAGTGACCCCTGGTGTGGGGTCATTTATCACCATTGGGCTATGATTTGTACAATCTTGGTAGTGGCCCATAAGATGATGCTACATACCAAATATCTAAGCTCTAGGCCTTATGGATTCATAGAAGAAGATTTTTTAAGATTTTCCTATATAACTCTGTGTAAAACAAGTGACCCCTGGTGTGGGGTCATTTATCACCATTGGGCTATGATTTGTACAATCTTGGTAGTGGCCCATAAGATGATGCTACATACCAAATATCTAAGCTCTAGGCCTTATGCATTCATGGAAGAAGATTTTTTAAGATTTTCCTATATAACTCTATGTAAAACAAATGACCCCTGGTGCGGGGTCATTTATCACCATAGGGGTATGATTTGTACAATCTTGGTAGTGGCCCATAAGATGATGCTTCATACCAAATATCTAAGCTCTAGGCCTTATGCATTAATGGAAGAAGATTTTTTAAGATTTTCCTATATAACTCTATGTAAAACAAGTGACCCCTGGTGCGGGGTCATTTATCACCATAGGGCTATGATTTGTACAATCTTGGTAGTGGCCCATAAGATGATGCTACATACCAAATATCTAAGCTCTAGGCCTTATGGTTTCATAGAAGAAGATTTTTTAAGATTTTTCTATATAACTCTATGTAAAACAAGTGACCCCTGGTGCGGGGTCATTTATCACCATAGGGCTATAATTTATACAATCTTGGTAGTGGCCCATAAGATGATGCTACATACCAAATATCTTAACTCTAGGCCTTGCAGTTTTGCAGAAGAAGATTTTCAAAGTTTGCATTTTTAAAATCTATTTTTAGCTCCTGTGACCTAATTATGCAATGGACCAGAACCATTTATACAACTTTAGTAGAGCTTCATCCAAGGAACATTCCTGCAAAATATTTTTCAAATTGGCCAAGCCGTTTAGGAGGAGATGTTGTTTGAAGCAATTGTTGACGCCGGACGCACGCACGGACGCACGCACGCACGGACGCACGGACAACGGACGCCGGACAAAAGGCGATCAGAAAAGCTCACCTTGAGCACGTTGTGCTCATGTGAGCTAAAAATAATGAACAATAAAGCCCAGAAAAATGCATGTAACTTCCCATGTATCCCACATAGATCATCCAAGCGTAATCCTGACCGAGTTTGTTAATAGAAATGAAATGATAAGTGCCGTTGTCAAGTCTAGCTTTTTCTAGAGAAGGACAAAGCATTGAAAAATGCCATAAGCAATAGTATTACCCAATACAAATACAGGTGGCCCCTTTTCAGAGATAGTATGGGCCCCAACTGTGACAATCCTAGAATGAACACTGCACATGTAACATATTGAAATGGGTAAAGAAATTGTGACCAATCTTTACAGTAAATGCATATGACACATATGAATGGGGTAAATTTTTCTCTCCACAAAAACCTGACCCCATTTTAGAATAGGAACCCGGAAAACATTTTGCATTTAATTTAAAAATATAATTTGATATGTGTAATACAAAAGTGTTTCCATTTGTTTATTTTAAGTTTAAATTCCCTAAACATATAGGGTGTATTGAACTTAAATCAATGAATTTAATAAAAACACATATTTACCTATCTTTTGCAAAAATAAAATCAAATTTAGCAAGTTAAAATGGTTAATTTTAAGATTCCTGTTCATAAGGCGAAAAAATTGGGTAAAAATGGCTAAACTTTTTTTTATTTTTATATCTTGTTTCCATTTTTACCTTATTTTTTTTTTTAGAGGAAATGACGCAAAACAGTGTTTTGCAATCATAATAGCCCAAATGCTACGAAAAAAAGTTTAGGGTTGGTACAAAAAATAGGATTGGTCGGGTTAGTTGAAACAAGTAACTTTTCCCATAATATTATACAGAACATCAGTAAAAAGTATTAAAACTAATCAAGATTATTGATCTTCTACTCGTACAAGGATATTGATCATTATTGACTGGTTCATTTTACATAATTTTACACTACAAGAGTTTCAATATTACAGTAATCCATCCACCATTAAACTGTCATCATGGTCCACCAAGTTATTGTGGAAATTTTATTGCAAATGCATGCCCTTCTAGACTACGTGCAAAAGAACCTATAACTCCCAAGTCATTGGATGCTTGCATCTACATTGAAGTCTTTTTAAGCATTTGAAGGACCATGATTATAATTTAATGATGAATAACCTTAAATCAAAACAAGTCAAAATTTCTTGCTGTAAACCTGTTAATATTTTAAGACACTGTAATTGTAGAAAGCAAATTTTTTTACATATTTATATGGCTCAAATATATCTTAGAATTAAAACTTTTAACACAGTTTATTTAACTTTATTAAATGGATCAGCGCTGAAAAACAAGGACAAAAAAAAGGGACATATTTGGTTTGTTTCAACTTTGCTTAACATAATTTTCCTGAAGAAAACGTCAAATCTACCATCCAATTAATTCTAAACCTGAAAAAAAAGGCACCCATCTCATAAAGTTGCAGGCAATGGCTGTAAAGATTGGCCAGAGTTTGAGGCTACAAAATATTTACCTGTTTCAATATGCTACAAACATTTGCTGTAAGGATTGGCCAGACATGCAAAGGATATATATAAAATAGTGTAACTAACAATTACAGATCTTCAGTGATAAGGAGTTATTAACCTGTTTAAATATGTATGTGTAGATTTTAGTAACAGAGCTTTTCAGTAAATAGTCAAATTATATCAAATAAAACATTGAATATCTAAAACGCTAAGTCCCATTCTCAATAGAACTATCACTAAAAGAGATTAATTCCCTCTACCTACTGATTTTACACACCGGAAAAGAGCATCAGACATAGTTATCTGTACTTGTCTGCTGCTCTGGTCTTACAATGAAAAAATTATTCATCCAAGTGTGAAGCTTTATCAACAACAATGACTAAATTGCATGTGAGTATAGGATGTGATGCAATAGGACCTGACTCCACAAACTTGATTCCTATATTGCCCTCACTTTACAATGTGGAGCAGCAATAAAACTAAAGACTCAGGAGATTGATGGCTTTCCTTGTATGTGGCTGTTCTTCAGGCTTGGAAAGAGACTGCCAACACAGGCTTAAGTGCTTTGTTATCAGGCAAAGAAATAATAACCCTTTCCCTCATAGAGGAAATCATGAAAAGACCTATGCGAACAGCATAAAACCAGATCAGCCTGCGAGTAACTCGCAGGCTGATCAGGTTTTATGCCATTCGCTGCTCCTCAGTGGTCTGGAAATGAGGACTTTATAATTAAATTTGGTAAGGTTTAACTGTGGATTTCTGCAGATCAGGCATTATGTGGTACCTATTGAGAGTGTCAAAAAGAGTCTATATGAGGGAAAGGGTTAATCAATAAGGTGATTATACACTTACTGGTTTATAACAGTTGGTTGTGACTTTGGGCAGGTCTTTTCTGGTAGGGGAGCGAGTGGGTTTTCTCTTAACCCAGATTTCTGGTACCTTCAGTGGCTGTAATGAAGGTGAAAAAACACATGAATACAGAAAATTATATGACATAGCTAGCATTTACATGTCTCTAATCTGTTTGTTTTGTCTATTTAGGTAACACAAATTTTGAGTTTTTTTCCCTGCCTATCCTGGTATGTGAATACATACATTCTACTTTAGATGGTTATGAAAACTTAAAATAATCACAAAACAAGTGTTTCATATATGTTTATATATATATGGTTCTTGATGAGAATGTAGTCCTTATGATAGTAAACAAGTATTAAAATTTGATGACGGAAGCTTTAATAGTTTTGAAGTTATGGCTAAGGTTAAGTTATTTAAGATGATAACAACATGACAAACATTACATTTAGGAAATGCACATATAAACCTTTTGAGAAATATATATTTATAAATACATGTATATACCAAAATATCTTTCATAAAGAAATTTGATGAACCTTAAGTTACATTATAAAATATAACAAAGCTTCATGAAATGAACATATTCATCTCTAGTGTTGTTTCTCTTGCTTTATGTCAGATATTTGTTGAAATGGAAAGTTCACACACAAACACAAATAAATAACATTTTCTGAAACATACTTTTTCAGCCAAGTCAGCCAGGATGGACCAGAGCTTCTCGCCTTCCCTCCTCAGCTTGCTGTCTGGATCACTTGTCTCCTTCAACAGCTGCAGTACAGAAGTAAAATCCTGTCACAGTTAGTCCGTATAAAGCCTTTAACCAGAGGATTTAATGTGGATTTAATGTGTCTCCACATACTCTACTTGAGTACCACGAGCCTAAACTATCATTGAAGGTAATGAATACTGCTGCTACATGGCCTAGACTCAAAGTATAACAAGAGTACTGCATGGGGATACCAATGTTTGTCTGGCTTTTTTTGTATTTTTTTTTTGTCGTTTTTCAAAAAGGGGAGATAAATAAGTTCAAAATGGACCGCAGGGTTTTGGCCTTTGATGGAAATGTAGCCCATGTGATGATGATGAAGAATGTGATGTTTGATGACAGAAGCTGAAATAGTTTAAAAATTATGGCCATGGATGACGTCGATGAAAGCCAATGACGACACCACAGTAATGACAATACCTGGACTTTTTTCTTTGAAAAACCAGAACTTGACTTTTTTCTTTGAAAAACAGACAAGCTAAAGAGAGAATGAAATTTGTGTTAAATGGCAGGACAGGACAAGAAAATGGGTGTAATTCCCCATGATCTCTCAACTAATTTTTCATAATTTGACCACAAATTAGTTATTTTTTCATTACAAACAAGGATATAACAATAGTCCACATAAGAAATGACTTTGGTAAATTTTATGTGATCAGATATAAAGGTCACCACACATATCTATCCATAACCTTAGAGATATTTACAGTCAAATCTGTCTGATGGGCTAACTACCCAGGGGGTCAAGGGTTAGAGGTCACAAGTAAGGCTTACCTTGTCATACTGGCTTCTTAGGATGGTGTCCTGGTCCCTGAGCTTTTCATTCTGAGCTTCAAGGTCACGCAGGTCACTCTTCATCTTCTCTATTCTTACATTGCGGTCTAGGAAAAGAGGACTACATCATAAAGCTAACTAGAAATAGTATGATTCATTAGTAATACTGCACTATATTTTATTACATCATAAACCAATTTCATGAGTCATGAAGCTAACTTGAAATAAAACAAGTCTCAGGTAACTTTCTGACTAGACTCTTAAAACTTTCAAGAATCCTAATATTCATTTTACTACATCATAAAGCTATAAACCTAACTTGAAATAGTACAATACTAACATTGCTTTCTTAGGAATAGTAAGTCACAATATTGTCTTTAAACATTACTGAAGTGTATTTTTCTTCTATAATTTTTCTTGAATAGAATCTTCAAAACTGAATATAAGAAGTAATAAAATATTAAATGTCACAGCATTACATGTACAAGAAACAGGATCCCAGAGAGTGATTTTAGGGTGATATTGCAGTGATGCATAATTTACAATTATGAAGAAATATATAAAAAACTAGAGCTATCACTGAAGGTGATTAATACCCCCGCAAAATACTTTAATGCAGGAGAAGCCAGACTTCAGGCAGAGCATAGATAAGAACCTGTATACATAGTATACTGGTTGTGATATAAATAAGTAAAGTTTTTATTTAAAGTTGATAGAGAGTCAATAATGGTTGTTTGTCACAGTAGTTTAAAAATATAAGGTTACAGTTCTTGGACACTGCACTTCTCCTAGTCGCCATCTGTTTACATTTTAAGTTTCAAGTATATACCATGTATAATATTCGAGTAATGTTCAGGACAAGAAAAAAAAGGAAAAGTAACAAAGGGAAATAACTCTGTAATTACTCTAGATAGAGTTATGGTTCTTGTGCACTGCACTTCCTCATATTGTGGTTGACCATTGTATGAAATTGTTTTGAAATCCAACCAGTAGTTTACAAGTTATACTCTGGACAAGGAAAAGTAACAAAGGGCAATAACTCTGTAATTCCTATAGATAGAGTTATGGTTCTTGTGCACTGCACTTCCTCTCATTGTGGTTGACCATTGTATGAAATTGATTTGAAATCCAACCAGTAGTTTACAAGTTATACTCTGGACAAAAAAGGGAAAATTTTAGATAGAGTTATGGTTCTTGTGCACTGCACTCCTCATATTGTGGTTGACCATTGTATGAAATTGTTTTGAAATCCAATCAGTACTTTACAAGTTATACTCCGGACAAGGAAAAAATACAAAGGGCAATAACTCTGTAATTACTCTAGATAGAGTTATGGTTCTTGTGCACTGCACTCCTCATATTGTGCTTGATCATTGCATGAAGTTGTATTGAATTCCAACTTGTGGTTTTCAAGTTATGCTCCGGACAAGGAAAATGCAACGGACCGCTGGACCGACCGACCGACCGACCAACCAACCGACCAACCGACCGACCGACCGACCGACCACCGGGTGACTCCTATATACCCCCCCAAACTTTGTTTCGGGGGTATAAAAATGTGGGTCAGCTGGTACCTAGATAGTATGTGACAAACTCTGCAGACAGGGCAGGTGCTATGTGGGACTTCTTCCTCTCCTGTTTCTCAGGGCCTGTACTGTGACTCACATGCTGGGACTGAAATGGACAGGGGATACATGTATATTATGTAGGAAGATTATAAAGATCACACTTGTATTTCTTTGCCATAGAGCAAGTTAATGTATCAAATCATGTAGCCTACATTTGTTTAACATCCTCATTTTGAAGTCCCCTCTGAACTAAACTGGATACTATCAAAAGAACGAGCACTACGTTTGAATGGACGCCATGCCCGGTGGTTGGGGGGTGGGGGTGGAAGTACTTCTGTGTTGTGTTATGTGACAAACAGACAGACCAAAAACAATATGCCTTGATCCATCAATACAGGGGGCATAAAAAGAATAACATTAGTAATCTCTCTTAACAGCCTCAGAGTTGGATCAGTACTTGTATCTTGAAAGATTCCTAACCTTAGCTGGGATTGAGCACCCAACATTGGGTCCTAGTTATAATCACTACCAATGGAACATGGTGCTTAGCTTTGGGTGGATAAAAAAATATAATTAAGTATCTATTTTCATGTGTAACTGAAGGCATGCTCATTAGTGTTTATTTTAAAAGACTTATTATGTAAATCTAAGAGTCTTCAACTACCAAAAAGTATCAATAAACATTGATTATCCATCAAAATGGAATTGTGAAATCAGTAAACTGGTTTTTGCTTTAATATTGTTAGCGAGTGAAGCCTACAAACTGAGGGCAACTTATTCACTAAAATCATCGTCTATGACAAGCCCTAGTGTATATATAACATTAAGAACAGATATCAGAACCTATCATTGCCCAGTTGTGGATGATTAATGATGACGGCAGCAGTAATCTACCTGAGTAATGATGATGGCAGCAGTAATCTACCTGAGTAATGATGACGGCAGCAGTAATCTACCTGAGTAATGATGACGGCAGCAGTAATCTACCTGAGTAATGATGATGGCAGCAGTAATCTACCTGAGTAATGATGACGGCAGCAGTAATCTACCTGAGTAATGATGCCCATAAGCTCTGCCTTCCTCAACATCTTCTTCACAACAGACGGACTGGAGGTCAGGAACCGCATCATCTTCTGTGTTGGGACTGAGAGAGTGGACATGATTTTAACCTAATGGCGACATATTGATGTTGATTGATTGACAAATCAGATCTTACCTTTACCTCATGATTATTCATGTACATATGACTTAATGAATATTAATTTATTGAACTAAAAATTTGATAGTATATGAAACAATGGGTTTTTTTCTGCTGGAAAGACTGTATATGATTTGAGCTGTAATATTGTATGAGCAAACAGAGTAGTTTCCAGGAGCTGTCTGATCTAGGTCTACTCTGTATCTCATGGTATCAAAACACGTCTACCGGTATACAAAGTAAAGGGTTAAAGGTCGTCTACATTACATCTCCATTATTGTGCCTTCATTCACAGATGATTTAAGTAGTTATAATATACTGCTGTATTAAATTAAGAAAAGTTACGATGACTTGATGGTCAAAATCACATTTCTGAGGTACCACTAAATGTAACCTTGTTGGAAGTCAGAATTAAGGAACTGTCCAAGGAAATGTTTATTGTAAATGTGAACTAAATTTGATATATAGGAATAAAATCAATGAATGTTAATTCCTCCCTCACCTTGCTTTTTGCTTGTGCTATAAAAATGTTCCACCATATTTGCTAAATAAAAAATATTGAAAATAATATATTTTCTTAGCCTAAAAGAAAGACACAACAAACAAACACACACACACACATAATCAAAAACATGTAAGGACTCACCCCAGGCTGGGGGTCTCTGAGCCTTCGCAATCAGGTAACGTTGGCGATGGCGATTTAACTTTCTTTTGAATCGTGCCTGAAGAAATTGGACAAAATATACACACTGTTCCTTCAATGTTAAATTTAGATTGTGTCCCTTTAAAAGGGTGTCATCAGACAAACTGTTAACAGGTACGAAACAGGAGAAAAATAAAAATACAAATCTTAATTATTTTGCGTACAAAGGAAAGGGAAAACTACCTTACTGCGCAGTACTTTTTGGGTATTATCGTTCATCACAACATTGAGACATTAATGAAGAACCTTGTCTTTCATCATCAGCAGCAGCAGCAGCATGATATTACAAATTACTGTCAGTTTTCCACTAAATGAATCATCATCATCATCATCATCATCATCATCTAATCATCATCTAATTATCATCATCATCATCATCATCATTCTACTCATCATCAACTACCTTTTCCTTCTCGTCCTGAATATCAATGGCAGTGTGCTGTCTCATGTGGCTCTGTATTGCCAGGTAGTTCCTCCGCTTGGCCCGAGATGTCGTCTTGTCTGCATGTAGCTTGCAATAGGCGTAGAATGGATCGGCAATGTCCTGTAACATTTTTATCATGAAACCATTAACTCAAACAGACTTATTTATCCAGGAACTGTCTGATCAGGGTTTCATCTGTTTGCTCATACAATACTGTAGCTCAGAATCTACACATTCCGCATGGAAAATAAAAGCTATTGTTTCATATAACTTTTAAAGTTAAGAAAATAGATATTCATCAAGTTACATAGATTTGCATAGGAATATTCATGAGGTATGGGGTATATGTACTGTTTCTTATCTTAATAAAGGCAGCATCATCAAATCTTTACACATATTCATGAACTTTATTTAAACAAAATATTCCCATTTACTTCCAGAATTCAAATGAAAACAAGATACATTGAATGCCCTCGTTAGGGGCCATAGACCTTTGGGATCAAAGTCACATGAAGGTCAGGTTCACCTGGTGGGTAGAGCTCATCAAGGAGCATGCACATGTGAAGTTTGGAAGCAGGAGGTGGAAGGTCTTCTGTGTTATGATTATGGTTAAAGTTTTGTGACAAACAGACAAGCAAAAAAATAAAAACAAACAGACAGACTTAAAAATATGCCCCCGATCTATTGATGTATAATGGCATAAAAACTTTAATTAAATTATTTATATCAATTAAAAATTGATCAGTACATGTGTATATGCTACATTTAAAGACCGTGTTTTATTCACCTGAATAGAAAATTGTCATCATTTTACTTTAAGGCAAAGTTACATGCAAAAGTAATTATCTAAAGATTTTTAAACAGTTTTAAATGGTGTTTTTAGTCATCTTGTGATGTGTTTTGTACATAATGTATGCTTTTATTATAATGTTCTTATGTTATTTGATATAATTTGTGATTTGATATAATTTAAACATATATTTCATGTGCATTTATATATTTATCATTCTAT